>JARHVA010002682.1:585000-1785000 GCA_037957365.1 Torreya grandis
ACCCTTTAAATAAATTAGGAATAAAACCTCAATTATTTCCAAAATTGTTAAATCATTTGGTGAACCTAACTTAGTTTGTTTGTACACAAAACCCCTAAAAACCCTAGGGTAAAATTTCTACTAATTTTTCCTATAAATTTTTGAATTTTTACTTGTATATTTAAATCATAAATTCATTTCAAATTTTAAAATTTAGTAGTAAATTTTAAAATATTTTTCTTTCAAACCCTAGTTGCCCATACTAGGTCCCAGTATTTTTCCAACAATTTTCCAAATTTTTACTAACATATTTAAATCAAAAAATCCATTTAAAATTTAATGGTACTTTTTAAAAAAATATTTTTTCCAAAACATTAGTTATACATAATAGGTCCTATTCAATCAATCATTTTCCAATAACTTTCTAAAATTTTAATTGGATATTTAAATCAAAAATTAACATTCAATTTCAAAATTTCATAGTAATTTATCAAAAATATCATTATCAAAACCCTAGTTTCATACACTAAATCCTATTCAATTCTTGAGGTATCACCTTACATGTTTGTGAGCTTCATATCCTTTTTGCATAATTTCCAATTCACTATTTTTAGAACTCTGCATTCTCTATATTCAGTACTTACTTTTTCTAGAATTTTACTTATTACAAAATTTTGAAAAAACTTTAAACATATTTCAAATTATTTTCCTACCTTAACAATGTCCCAATACACTAGTTTTGATGAAACTGATAAAAGGGAACTTCAAGAACTCCTAACCAAACACCTTTACATGCAAGATGACATCCTCATAATACTCTAAGAAGAAAAACAAAGAGTAAACAATGGTCAATCTTATCAAATCATAGAGAAACCAATTGCAAATGACACTATGGGGGAAACTATGTCTCAACAACCCCATATAGAAGCCCAACCTTATTATATGCCACTAGCTATAACTAGTACATCTTTATCTCTTGATGTGGTAGTCCTTATGTAATAGATAAAATATCTTCAATCCAAGGTGATACATCTTGAGTAAAGTGCCTCTAGACCTACACAGGCATTGGACTCTTTTGATCTACTGCATACACCATTGGCAATCATATTGTTTCTACACCCTTACCATAAGGTTTTGTTCAACCCAAGCTTAATCTATATGATGGCAAGGGTGATCTAGAGACACATTTGAGAGATTTTCACATATCATTATTAGACTCCATACCAAATGACTGGCTACTTACCAAGGTATTTCCATGAATCCTAAAGGATTATGCTTTACAATGGTTCTATAGTTTACCAAATCAATCAATCAGTGCATTCAATCCTTTAGTTGACATGTTCCTAGCTCATTTTAGCATTAACATTGGTGATAAGGTTTTATGTGCTCAAGTTTCACAATAGAAACAAAGGTCAAATGAGCATCTCATAGATTATGTTCTTTGATATAAGACTATCTTGGCTAAGATGACTAGCCCCATGGCTGATCAAAAGCTATAGGATCTCTTCAAACAAGGTCTTCTATCAGTTTTACATAAATTAATTATTTTCAAAATATTCTCTTCCTTCACTGAATTATGTCACACACTAAAAGAAAGAGAGGTCAAGTTAATTTCAATGGGAAAACTCAAGTACACAAGTATCTCAAAAATAACCAATAAGAGTAACAATAAAGTCCCATACAAAGTAAAGGTCAATGATAACAAGAGTTAGAATCAACCTACAGTTAATGTAGCTTCAAATCCCCCTTAGTGAGTGGTTTTATCAACACCTCCTTGGCGTACATTTACTAATCTACTAGTTTCTCCAACTAGAGTTTTACAATAGCTATTAGATTGTAACATCATATCTTTCCCTCCTATTTAGGAAGTTAACCCAACAAAGCCTCTTCCATGGGGATATGATCAACATGAATTTTATGAATTTCATAGGGTACCAGGCCATACAACAAATAGATGCATCAGTTTGAGACACGAGATACAAGTTTAAGAAATGGAAATCATATTGATCTTGGCACTTCAGTTGAGCCTCCTCTAACAAATCAAACATAAGATAAAGCATTGAAAATATTTCTAGATTCTTTTCTAAAACATTCAAAATAAGATATATGGGACACATTAGGGGTTCATCATGCATATCATGCACATCCACTACCAAATACATACAGGGCACCTTTAGTTGAGACACATCCTTTGAGCAACATGATTGGTGTATATAATTCCAAAGTTCCAACTAGACCTTCCATCTCCTTCTCAAAGTGCAAGATCATTGAGGATGATTTGGATTATCATGCACTCCTTATTAGAGCTCACATTCATAATCATCTTATTCATAATGTTCTCATAGACAACAGATCTAGTGTAAAAATGTGCACTATGACATTATTGTAGTATTTAGGATATTCAAAGCAGGATATCACTCTGATAGACATAGTTATTAGTGGATCTAGTGGGTAAATACAAATTTCATTGGGTGAGATTATACTTCCTCTACAAGTTGTTCCAGCCACACCATTCACTATTATTCCTAATGTAGCATTTTTTGATATGTTATTTGGTCAAACATGGATTCATAAACTATAAATAATACCTTATATAATTCACAGATGCATGAAATTAATTCATGATAATTAGGTTATTATAGTTGTTGGAGTTCCCTATGAGTTCCCACTCCCCACTTCAAAGCCATCTTCTACAGTACAATTACCAATTTTAGTACAACTTCTAGTTCTATTTTCTCCATAAGTTATGGTTCCTCTTCTAGTATAGATTTAGACACAATTAAGTCATCCATCACCAGCACAAAGGGTTCATACACCTCCACAACTTTAGGATTCTAGATAGATTCTAGCTATAGTATTCACACCTAGGGCAGTCTCATTGAGATCTCATCCATCTACACATAAAACACATGTTTAGAGAGCTTTTGCTACTACCAGATTGGTCCCTAAGAGCCCTATGATTACATCCACTTCTCAAATTTATAGGGGAACCCACAGTTGGTTTTTAATTCAAATATTTTAGATCATTTACAATATATATCTTTTAGAGCCACAGTCTCAACATTTTCATTGTGTTTCACGATCTTGCACAATCCCTCTCCTTGATACAAGGTACCATGATAGGGATTCTCCCATGAGACTCATTAGTTAGTATCATCCTTTCCCCGCTTACCTATACATAGTTTCTTATGCTTGATTGTACATATCAATACAAAATTTCAAAATACAAAAACAATATAACATTTTAAAAAATCTAAAAACATTCAAATATATCAAAACAACATAAACATTTTGATTATATGCATCATCCATGCTTTTCATTATTACTACTATTCTAGGATTTACATTTGCTATTTCATGCTATTGTATGTTGATTTATATACATTACCATGCTTCACTTGATCTTCTTTGAGTGTGTGTAATGATATCAAGCTCTTTGATTGCTTCACTCTTTCCATTGAGGGGGCATCCCACTTCTATATTCAAGACACAAATTGATATGCATACCCACTGGGGTCATCCTCTACATGACCACACCATCCAAGTTATGTCATTCCTAGACCACAAACTCTAGTTATCATGTCAAAGTATATTATTTACTAGCTTACATAGATTACTCTATTGACTCTCACTAGTATTTAGCACTTGTGTATTTCTTTGCATATACCTAGTCTTGTACTAACATGTCTTGCATACATTCACTTCTTGCTTTGATTAGTTAGATGTGTTTGTAATTATGGTTTCTTACATGGTTTCTTTTTTTCTTAGCATTATCTTGATGTGATTGCATTTATCAGTTCCTATATGTCTCCTATATGTGCCTTAGGGCATTTGCCAAAGTTCTTTGCTTTTATTCATGTGTGTGCCTTAGGACATTTACCAATGTCCTTTACCTGTAATCCTCTATGTGATTATGGATTTCACTCCAACTTTCTTGTTTCAACTATATATTTATGTGGCATTTGAACAAGCCTTGTATGTTTGCTTTCTAGTTTGAGTGACATATCCCCATGCCCCTTATTTTTTTGGCCCCTTAACCACTCTTATACTCTTCTTTCTTCTTACCTTATGTGTTTATTACTTGATTTATTTCAATTGTATGCAATTCCATGATCTATATCATGCATTATTCATGTTTTTTGGATGCCATGATGGACATCATGCTCCATCCCTCTAACTAATAACTAGCCCAACTTTAAATTCTAGTTCAGTACATTACACATGCTATTACATTATTATATCTATCTAGGCATACCCTTGTTGATCTAACAATCTCTCACTACAACCCATGCTATATCTTTATATATCTTTTCGATTATCACTATTGTATCATGTATCCATGAAACATAGCACACTTGTAAGGCTCTTTCTTCTAAGGGTAGTTATTACAGGGTCTCCATTTCTACCCTTAGAAGAGGAGGAAATAAATAGGGGTTTTGTCACAGAGATCAAAGCTCCTATCAACCAAAAAATTCTAATTTTATAACACTTAGAACAACAACTAGACATCAAACCAGTCTGAATAGACAAGGTAGATAGTCAAGAATCTAGAATAGTCATCAGATTTGGCTTAGGATAATAGAATCAAAACTAGACTACAATGTTGATGGTGCTACTATCCATTTCTAGCACTCCTATCTAAATAGAAGAAAAATTAGATTTTATAGATTTAGATAAAAAGGTAAGTTCAGTTATAGTTTTTTTAGATACAGTTTAGACTAGAGTTAGTAGTTTTAGTATAGTTTTGCTTAGAGAATCTAGATATAGGGGCATCATGTGCAGTATGATGGATCTCATTTCTAGTTTTAGATAGGGTATTTGGTACAACTTCTAGATTAGAATCCATGTTTTAGACACCATTGATTGAGGTTAATGTGTGTGGTACATTTGTTTTATTTTTTCCCTAGTTCAACATTGTCCAAACATTATCAACAATTGCATGCCTTACTCCATTAGTAGGTCGTTGGCATCATTTTTTGGTTTGTATTTCATACAAGCCTAACTTCTTAGTTATTGAGTTCTTGAGTGGGTTCCAAATAAGTTATATTCTTAATTTTGGTGTGGCTTTCATACAAGCCTAATCTCTATATTTTGAAATGGCCAAGAGTGGCCTAGTTTCTAGCATACATTTAGCTATCCACACCAACATTAGCATATCATAGTCAATTCATGGGATTCAAGAGCCATTTGATATGACACACATTCCATACTAGTATTAGTTTACATCTTTAATTCATGAGGCAATGATGGATCCAAATGTCTAACTAGCCTTTGTATTCTTAAGCCACCTATTCAGAGGGATTAGATACACAATCCAAACATCGATCAACACATGCATGACCACCTAGCTTCACTTATTAGGTGATGATGGAACCAAAGGGATAGCTTTTGCATTTTTGAGCCACTTTTTGGGGAATTGAGCACTCAACTCTATTCATGATAATACTCTTGGTACAACACACATTCGACATTACTCAGCATCACAATATGTTTTGTATAGGTCTACGTACCTAATGAGGTGTATTCATTCATTTCTCTACCTTTATTTTACCTAGATTTGTATATGATTATTTTAGATATAGTGTATCTAGTAAAGAAATGATCCACTCTTTATTTTCTCTTGTAAATTTACACTTCACAACACGTTCTCTTTATGCACACCCAACATCACACAAACTTCATGAACTTTACCCTTATAGGTAAGTTCAGGTATGCTTTATTTTTTTTCCTTTATCCTAGTATTTCACTTTATTGCATCATTAAAATAAAGGTTGGGGGGGGGGGGGGGGGGGGGTAAATGTAGTAATATAAAATGCAAAACATAGTAACTTGAGAATGGATAATGACACCCAACTCATAGGTCCCTCTTGCTTGCTCTCATGACCCTCATAGGCTTGTTTTCACTAATTCCCAGTCATTTGTAGCCTTTTAGACCTGATCCTAGTTGAGATAAGACCCTCTTTTCATGACCAATCCATCCCCCTGGGTCCTATCTATGTAGGACAATAGTGCCCAACTAGGATAGGAGTGTTGGTGCTACTATTGTCTACTTTTAACATTGTTGTCCAAGCTCATTGTTAGCCCCAATGGTTAAATTATTCCAGTTCCCCATCCTTCTCCTTCTTAGCCTAACATGAGAAAATTCAATCCATGACCAATATATCCTTATAAAATCCCATTCAAAGATCATTTGGAAAGGGTTGGAAAATATTATCAACCAAACAAGAATACAATTGAAACCACTCAGGCAATCTTCCCTATTTTATGCATACAACTATCTAGTACAATCCTAAGTACCTCTAAATATTTGCACCAGTCCCTAGTCATCTCAAGTATATCCACTCTATCACTTCCTTGAATTCTCATATCATAATTACACCAATCACTTTCAAAGGGAGAACTACATATGGCTTGATCCCTCTTCAGAGTATTGGTATGTAGACAACATGCCCATACACGGGGTGTGAAGCACGTTCAATGCATCTTACACAAACTAACCCATTTTCCATATTTGTCAAAGTTTCATCTAAATACATTGAAGTCTTAGAAATAAATAATATCAGATCTATAGGGAGCACTACTAACAATGAAGCTTCACAAATTTAGAGACAGTGTCATACAAACCTACCAAACAAAACCTTGAAAGCTCAGACTCTTAGGATAATAGTGCTAGATAAGGGATAAGGGATATATTACCAGTGACACTCTTATCCATTTTTGGAACTCTTTTCTAATAACAAAAAATATAGAATACTATTGATGATAGTGTCCCAGGCCTACATAGTGAATATCAGACCTTGTCTCAAGCAGGTCAGCATAGTTTAAGCTATCTTATTTTCTCCCTTTTATTTACTATTTTTAGATAAGATCCAATTACAAATAAATTTAACAAATTAGTAACTTATTTATTTCATAGTATTTAATAATTTATCAATCTAGACCCTTTAACTAAATTAGGAATAAAACCCTAATTATTCCCAAAATTGTTAAATCAATGGTATAAGCAAGGTTTGATGGATTTGAATGTTGAGTATATGTATGATTCATACATTTAATGTATGATGGAAAGGCTTAATGATGTTTTTATAAGGTTTGAAAATATATTGGAGGTGATAGGAAGAATTTGGAATGCTTATGTGCTTGTCTAGGTCATCCTAGTCTACTAGTCAAATTAGGCTGAGAGAGCAGGTTGATGACATCATGTTTGGCATGTGTGAAGGCCTCAAGAGTAGTTTGATAGATGTATGGAATACCCTATGAGAGGAGAACATGTGTTTAAAGTTTTAGGTCCATTATATGTATATATCAAAAGTAAATAAAGGTCAAATAGGTCTTCCAAGGTTGATTTCATCATTTTCATACTTAGGCATTTTTGCATAAAAATATGATTGTTGGAATTTAAATATTTGAATTTTGTAAAGGAAACCAGTTGTGATTGTTTGATCTATATCTTGAGAAAATGGAAGAATTTGATGATGTTGTAAAAAGTAAAGTTGTATAATAATCCAAAATCTATCCAAAAAATATGGTTTCAAGCCTTGAATGATCTTACAAGTGCATTTATAGAGCTTAAAAGTTGATTGAGGGTTTGACTTGTTTTTGCAAGTGAATTGAGAAGGGCGTTTTAGTTTGTATTGAGGGTATTTGGATGTTTCATAATGATTTATATATTATATAATGTTTTATACTCCCTAAGGATCATATATATGTATTTTATAGGTTTTACCAATCCATCTTCAGTATGAACCATTGCTTACAAGTTATCTTTTTCTTCATCCATCATGGTGGTAATGGTTAATGCATTAAATTGATAACTTTGAGTTATGAAAAAGTGTATTGAGATGGTTTTTTAATTTAGAATATGTCTTAAGGGTCATGTGGCATGGACCCATGTACTTGGAAGTGGGATTATGTTTCTCTTTTACTTGGTGAATTTTTAAAGGGATGAATAGGTCTTCATGAGACTTAACAAAGGCTTGAGGCTTAATGGAGTGTTCCAAGTATAAGCAAGTGAAATGAAGCAGTATATGACTTTTTGATCATGTATATGGCATGATTTATCTTTTGTTTAAGTATCTAAAAGGTTTCTCTTGTTTAGTAAGGGCTATTGTCTTGTAAAAGAGTCTTGATGTAACTTGTGCTTAAGAGAGGGGTAATTCATTAGGCCTAGTGAGTAGGTTAGTGCCATTTGAAGCATGTATAACATAGAGAGTGCTTGGTTGAAATATGTAACGTGTCATAATTTATATTATTATGTTGGTTAACATATGTTGTTGCTTGAGTGAGTGTCAAGTATAAGAGAGGGCTAATTAACCATGTTTGAGCTAGTTATATTATGGGAGATTTATTAGGTTGTGGAGCTAAAAGCTTCACTGATGCAAATAGACGAGGAGGTTGTAGAAGGGTTGCAGAGTGTCATAGATGCTAGCATCAGTTAGGCCAACTAATGTTGGCAAGATCAGACAAGAAGGCAACCAACGTCAGTTAGAAGTCTACCGGCGTCGGCACCCCCCAGGCAGACAGGGACCGATGTCGGTCACTTGTGTGGTTCAAGCTGCGAGTGTTTTATGGGTAGTTAGCTAACAAACCAAGTGTTTACATGTCAAGAGCCAATTTTAGACTGGAAGTTGTGGATCTAATTATTGTAATTAGGTGTCTAATTATTATTTGGATGAAATCTATATAATAGACTCATAGATTGTATTGTAAGTTGTTCTAGTTTGAGTTGAGCAAAGTTTGCTTCTTCTATGTGTGAGGTGAGCAAGGGTGTTCCTCCTAGTTCCATAGCAGTACCAAGGTAGGTGCTAGATTGGAGAATCAGTAGGGTTCTTCATGTATGTATGATCTTGGTCATCAGGTGAGCATGGCTACAATAGGAGATCTACATGGTAAGTAAGATTATTGATCTACAGGTGTATGTGTGTATAAGGTCAAGGTTCACAGGTGTGCAGAACTAGATTGATTTGCAAGTGTGCAAGATCAGATAAGACAGCAACACAATAGGGAGCAGGATCAGGTGGGATCTACTTGGAGTACAGTGTGTACTCAAAGAGAGCAAAGAGGAAGGCAAGGTAGTTCCTTCCATAAGTAAGATCAGATTAGGTTGCAGGTTGTTACAGTTCAGGAGAGATCTACTTGAAGTACATTTGTGTACTTGTGGAGTGCGTGGAACACTTGTGGAGTGTGTGGAGCACAAGAGTACTGGCAGTAGTGGATACTGGCTAGTTGGAGGTGAACACCAACTCTGTGTTTGAGTTGTGTGTTGGGACCTAAGAGAGAGAGCTTTGAGGGAAGATTTACTGTTTATGCCCTAGAGGTGTGGGAGCCCTAGAGGCGTGTAAGGAAGAAGAACTATGGCAGCCTTCTTTTTTGTATTTCCTTCTGAAAGAGTTTTAATACAAGTTGTGTATTGTCTCTCATATCATGTGTTATTTCTAAATTCTAGTTACTTGTGTATCGTGGTTAATTTCTGCATATTAAGTTGTTTGGTAATCAATTGTGTGCTTCCATTATTTTTCCCAACAAGTGGTATCAGAGCTAAGGTTGTAGGGAGTAGGTTTTGTGTTTGATTACAGGTCACTCTCAGGGGTTTTTGATTGAGTGGGAGTATAGCAATGGCAGAAGAAAGTAAGTTAAGAATGGAGGAGTTGAAAAGCACAGATGGTCACTTACGGTCCTATGAAAAGAAAGAGCAGGTAAAAGGAGATTGTTGGTTTGTGGAAGATCAGCAAGAAGGAACTAAAGATGCAGATGTTGCAGGGGTTGTTACATAGGGTGCTCTGGGAGGTTTCTTGGATAAAGTTGAATCTTGGTTAATAGATTATGTTGCCTCTTTCCATGCAGCCCCAGATAGAGGAGCTGGTGAGCCTTGCCAAAGTATTGGCAAAGGGGAAGTGAAGCTAAAATTGTAGGTGGCCAACACATGGGTGTTGAAGAAGGTCATGCAGGTCCCAGGATTGAAGATGTGGCTAATTTCTTCAGAAAGGTTAGGTGATGAGAGATGCACAAGAACTCTCACAGCATATGCACTTGAATTAGCTGGTGGTAAGAAAATAGGTACTCTTTATCTACTTGTTTATATTACTAATTCTTCTTCTGTTGTAGAGACGTGGCTTTTTAGGCTTGGTCACATGAGCAAGAAGGAGATGCATGTTCTTAAGTAGAAGATAGATGTGTTTGATAGGCTTAAGAACTGGAAAGCCTTGGTGTTCTTAGAGGAGATGACGGACAGAGTTCAGTGGATGAGGATGGATACTTCTAAGCAGGGCAGTTTGGACATGGGTTTTGATTCAAAGGAGCTCGCGGGTAAAAAGTCATCACTCACAGGTGAACACAGGTACTGGCATCAGTCAAGAGGAACCGGTGTTGAACAAATAGGCATCGATGTTGGTCATGTGCAGACCAGAGCTGGTGATGTCAGGCAAGGTAAGACTGACATCGGTCAAGAGGATCGATGTCAGTAGTAGGTAAGAGCAACATTGATCAGGAGGACCAACATCGGTAGTAGGAGACACCGACGTTGGCAAGTTGGTAGTCAGGGACATGCGCATGGGAATCAACATCGATCGGATGTAGACTATGTGGTGACCGAGGTCGGTCACTGTAATGGATTTTGGGTAGACAGCAAGCTATCAAGGAGTCTCAAATGCCCATATGGAGGACTGAAGGTGGTAAGTAAGCCTCAAATTCATTGTTCCTCTTCTTTATACTAGTTGTTGACTACAGAGTAGGAAGGATCTAGGAAACAGTGGGAGTGTGGCAAGATTATGATGCAGAACTAAGCGGGAGATTTGGTAGGGTTGCCAGTGGGTATGAAAGCATAGAGACGAATGGATTCCTTAGTTGAAGAATAGAGAGAACATACACGTGAGATAGAAGACCATGTCATATGGTCTTGCAAAAGCTGCAGGATAGTGGTACGGGGTTTGACAGGTGGAGGACAAAGCATGGCTTTAGTCAATGTCAGTGTAACCATTGTGTTTGTCTTACCAGGGGGATGATGGTCATGACATCATTCTATTGCTGTATGTGGATGGTATGTTTGCTAGCAGGTTTGTACATATAGGGTTTTGCTAAGCTAAGGGTAAGATTAGTTCAGTGGTTTGCTATAAAGAATTTAGAGCAGTGAAATTCTTTGGCATGGGAGACATGGAGGATCACAGGTTGATTTTGTCTCCAGTGGGCGCTGATGTGAATCAAGTGTTGGCGAGGTGCAGGATGCAGAGCCGAAGCACACTAAGGGCTGGATAGTTCAGTGTGTGAAATCACATGAGGTCTAGTATAGACCTAAGTTTGCCCAAGAAGTGGGCATTGTCAGAGAGTTAGGAGCCAATTCAGGGAAGTGAGTTCTCAGGTATTTGAGAGGGACCAGCAGCAGGTATACATGCAGGATCGAGACTTCACTACATGGGTTTATAGGTTTGGATGTGGCAAAGTACTTAGCTGATAGGAGGTGTACCACAAGTTGTGTGGTGGGTGGTCTTCAAGATTCATCTTGAAGAGGGATACAAGCTAGGAAATAGATTAGATGGAGTATAGGTACAAGTACAGTGCAACTGTTTATCTCCAAGTGGGAGATTGTTAGGTTGTGGAGCTAAAAGCTTCACTAATGTAAATAGAGGAGGAGGTTGCAAAAGGGTTGTGGAGTGTCATAGATGCCGGTGTCAGTTAGGCCAACTGATGTTGGTAGGATCAGGCAAGAAGGCAACTAACATCGGTCAAAATTCGGCCAGTGTCGGCACCCCCCAGGCAAATAGGGACCGACATCGATCACTTGTGTGGTTCAAGCTACGAGTGTTTTACGGGTAGTTAGCTAATGAACCAAGTGTTTGCATGTCAAGAGCCAATTTTAGACTGGAAGCTATGGATCTAATTATTGTAATTAGGTGTCTAATTATTGTTTGGATGAGATCTATATAATAGACTCATGGATTGTATTGTAAGTCGTTCTAGTTTGAGTTGAGCAAAGTTTGCTTCTTTTGTGTGTGAGGTGAGCAAGGGTGTTCCTCCTAGTTCCACAGTAGTACCAAGGTGGGTGCTAGATTGGAGAATCAGTAGGGTTCTTCATGTATGTATGATCTTGGTCATCAGGTGAACATGGCTACAATAGGAGATCTACATGGTAAGTAAGATCATTGATCTGCAAGTGTATGTGTGTGCAAGGTCAAGGTTCATAGGTGTGCAGAACTAAATTGATTTGTAGGTGTGTAAGATCAGATAGGACAGCAACACAATAAGGAGCAGGATCAGGTGGGATCTACTTGGAGTACAGTGTGTACTCAAAGAGAGCAAAGAGGAAGGCAAGGTAGTTCTTTCCATAAGTAAGATCAAATTGGGTTGTAGGTTGTTGCAGTTTAGGAGAGATCTACTTGAAGTATGTTTGTGTACTTGTGGAGTGTGTGGATCACTTGTGGAGTGCGTGGAGCACATGAGTATTGGCAGTAGTGGATACTGGCTGGTTGGAGGTGAACACCAACTCTGTGTTTGAGTTGTGTGTTGGGACATAAGAGAGAGAGCTTTGAGGGAAGATTTACTGTTTATGCCCTAGAGGTGTGGGAGCCCTAGAGGTGTGTAAGGAAGAAGAACTGTGGCAGCCTTCTTTGTTGTATTTCCTTCTGAAAGAGTTTTAATACAAGTTGTGTATTGTCTCTCATATCATGTGTTATTTTTGAATTCTAGTTACTTGTGTATCCTGGTTAATTTCCGCATATTAAGTTGCTTGGTAATCAATTGTGTGCTTCCATTATTTTTCCCAACAAGATTGAAGTGAATGATATGAGAGTCTTTATAAGGGTAAGAGGCCATGGAATCTATCAAAAAATCATGTTGAATATGTGATAAGGGTCTAAAAATGTTTATTTTAGGTCTAAATATGTGTATGAGGGAAGTTTGAGTGTAGAAGAAGAGGGGTTGTTGCATGCCTATGTGAGAGGTAGATTTGATTTTGTATGAGATAGAGAAGACCATCATCAATTGTGTGAAGGAAACAAAGGAAGGTGGAGGTTCAGTTTGATGGTTGAGTGGGTGATTTATCAATAAAGGGAGTTGTAGCCTCCTAGCAAGTTGATGTTTGCTAAAGTTTAGTTGGTGCTAGATGAATTTGAGGGGTTGGTGCTCCTTATGGAGTGGGTGATTCACTAAATTCTCTTGTTTGTGATCTATTATAGGACTATAGTCCATTTTTTTAAAGATTGAGAGTATGTTTTATTTCCCATGAGGTTTTCCCACATAATTCATGTGTTATGTGCTTTGATTTTACATTATTTTCTTTGTCCATTGTAATGAATGGTTTATGTGCTTCATGAATTATTATATTGAATAGTCAAGAGTTTGAAGAAGTGGAATTAAAGATGATTTGATCGCATCACTGATTCACCCCTAGTGATTGTGCTTCCAATAATTGGTATTTGAGTAGGTCCTTTTGGAGTAGGTCTAACAGCCTAAAGGAGATTCTAAGAAGCACAAGATGGCTAAGCTATTGAGAAAGGAGAATAAATAGTTGAAGTATTTGGTCAAGGTTATTGAGGATAATGTATGTTATTTGAATTCTAAGATAGCTAATGGATCAAAAGAAGATGAGATGTCTATTTAGTGTCTTAATTATCAACTAGGGGTTACAAATGCATGTTCAAGATAAAATGAGGTTGAGTGTGATCTATTAAAGAAAGAGATTGATTTTATGAGGATTAAACATGGACAACTCATGATCAAGGAGATCAAGATTGATAAATAACAAGACATATCAGATCAGGTCAAGAGTAAAATGAAGAAGTCCATTAGGTAGCCAAGTGCATTCAAAAGGATTAGCTCTAAGAATGAGTGTTCATAAAGATTTGGAAGAAGGAGTAATTAGTTTTGGAGAAATCATAACTCAAATTAGTCAAGAGGTATGTTGAATAATATTGTTTGTTACAATTGCAATAAAGTAGGACACATTTCCAAGTTCTACAAATATAGTTTGAAGAAGCACTCAAGTCTAGACAAGAAGAAATATGTTCCTAAGAGTCTATCAATGGTGTGGAGACCTAGAACTATAAAAGTAGATCAGTTTGAGTCTAAGATTCAAGATGGACTCCATGTCATGGTAAAGGAAGAATTAGATAAGATAGTAAGGAAAACTTATTACTAGATATTGTTGAAAAGATAATAGGCTCTAGTTCTAATTTGCTAATGAGTCAAAGTGAACCTCTTATTGTATTTAAGAAAGATTATTGTCAAAAGTCACTATTGTTAGCATGTGTTGAAAATTCAATCAAAGCAAAGAAGAATAAAAGTAAGGATGATGCTTCAAATGTGATGGTATGTCAAGAATTTTGCCTATCATCCTAGTTGGTAAATGAAGAAGATAATGAGATAAATAGGGTTGACAAGCCCAAAAAGACTCTAAAAGAAGGAAATTAGTCTCACAAGTGCAAGAGGATAAAGGAATTAATAGAGGAGATGTGGGTATATCTTGGATTTACATTGTTCTAGGGCCCTTTATGTTGGGTATCTCTTCTAGGCTTCAAAGAGACACTTATCAAGAGGACGCATAATGGATGATAGTTAGGTTTTAGATGGTGTTGTAGGATAAGAAAGATCATATATGAGTGTGTTGACATGATTATAAAAGTACATGAAGAATTTTAGTAATCTAAAGGTGACTGCATTCTAAGTTGTTCATTTCAAGGTCTTAAAAGGTTGTGATGATATATTGCAAGTATCATGAGTATTCACAGTGATCTAAATATGTCTATAGCTCTGAGTTTGCATGTACACAATATTTTAAGATGATAAAAAGTTTGTTAGAGGATTTATACAATTGTTTACAAGTCCTATATGACTGAGTGTTGTTGAGAAGGAGCCTTATAAGAGCTAGAGCCATGATGGCTTGTGGAGTTCAAAGGGGGAGTTATTGTTAGCCCAACTAAAGAGAGAATGCATGAAGTTAGGGGGAGCATATGAGATTTCTACATGTTTAGATATATATCCCTTGTATCTAAAAAAGGTCTATATTGAAGCTTGCTTATTTGCCATTAGAAGCATGAAGCTTGTAGTAGTGGCCTAGAGAGCATAGGCTTATGGAATGAAGAGTCAAGCATGGTGGAATGAAAAAATATGGGCATGATATCATGTTTAATAGTGATGTAAAATGAATTAGTGTTGGTGAGGCAATTAAGATTGTCTGAAGGTGATCTTAATAAATCCAAAGATTGGCAGTATTCATTGAATTTTTACAACTAGACCTTGTTTTAGACCTGCCTAATCATATGAAGAACCATGAGATGATGACAAGGTTTGTGAAGGTTGAAAAATAATGTATGATCACAAGAGATGATGGATAAAAATGTTTATGAGATGTTTAATAGCTTCTATAGTGGTGAGAAGGTCATATCCCAAACCTAAGGTGACTTACAATTGAAGACCTAATGTGCGAAGACACTTAGTAAGGCCTATTGAGAGGTCAAGCTCAGTTCTCAAGGTGAAAGAGCTCAAGTGAGCATGGTTTTAAGTATGTCATTATAATTCAAGGATGTTTACCAAATATAAAGTCATGATTTTTAGGAAAATTCTTGAAAAGTGATTTTTGAGCTCTCTCAAGCTCATTAAATGAGGTATGCTAGCCCAAAAAGAAGTTTCTAGTGCTCATTGGCACATGTGGACTATGCATGGGAGTCTGAGACCTTCATGGTAGATGTGGAAGGTGTTATGACTATTTTTCACACCCACTCAAGTTTTCTAAAACTAATAATTTTTTGCCATAGAGATGACTCAGTCATAAAATTTAAAACTATATTAAGGACCTAGTCAATTAGTAGTATGTTTGGATGCATATTTTAAATTATAAATTGATAATGATTGGTTTATGAATTCATATTTATACTTTGAGTGGTTTTGAAAATCATAAATGGATAAATGAATAAAATATGCATACGTATTTATCACTGTGAATATTTGTGATCAATCATTTTGCTTTTCAGTTCATGATCAGATTATAATACATTTCAATTGAAATAGGGATACTTTTGATGGTTTAAAGCATTATATGATTTTCATGATTATTCAAATATCTATATTGATGTTAGTTGAGTATGAATTATAATAATAATTTCTAGATTAGGTGTTTAGTTTTTACACTTGAGCATATTCATGGTGACTATTTTGGTATTTTCATATTTTCATGACAAAATTCAACTTGGTTTGACTCAGATGGAAGGTTACTAATTGATAATAATGATTTTCTTACTAGTTCATTTTCAATTACAAATATACTGATAGATCAATCATAAGTATGAAATTTTGATAAACAAATGTATTTTATGGTTTTGAAATCAAATGCATCATTTGATTTATTATGAACTTTATCTTTGAAAATCATACAAGTTCATCAGTTCGATAAATGGATCTCAATCAGGTAGAATTTAGTTATAATATAGTGAACATTTTGAAAATATTGGCATAATCAAGCTTGGTATGATATTTGGACAAATTGTTTCTTACAAATATAAAAGGGATCCTAAAATTCTAAGTGACTAATTCTAAGTTCTTTATTTTGACTAAAGGTTCCTAATTAAAACTTTGTCTAGCTTAATTTCTAAGGTAATATGACTATATGTTTTTAAAGGGCTTAATGGTCTCGAGAATTAAGGTTTCAAGGGTCCTAACCTACAGTCATGTATCCTAAGTTTTTGAATTGATATAACCCATTGATCATGGTGATTTCAAGGGCTTTAAAAGATTTATTTCAAAGGCATAAAGTTTTATTTGAAAGTACCTAAGCTATGTTCATATTCGAGGCATATTGGTAAGTTAATCGATAGAGGTTATATTTTTTATGTAACTCCTTTGCCACTTTTCACTCATTTCCCCCTTGATATATAATAAATATGGACACTATTATTGTGAAGTTTTTCTAAGGTCATGATTGAAGATTCTTTGTAACTCTATTTTTTCTCTTCACTCTATTTAAACAGTATATGGGTCTCTTCTTCCACACACTTATTCTAGACCTTTTCTTAAGATTATTTTAGTGATTCTATATATTTTATTATCATCTCTCTTATTCTCTCTTGGAATAATGTTTTTACATGTTGTGGTATCTTGTAATTTTTTTTATACATATTTTAATAACACATAGGGTTTTCTTCTACCATACCAGTTTTCCCATCGAAAAATCATGTGTCTCAACTCTTTCATTTTCAAGCTTAATGGTGAATATTATTTATATTCCATATTTTCACTTATGATTCATGGATTTATTAGTTGATATTACAATTATCTCTTTCATTATATCAAATCAAGTTACTACAAAAGTTAAAATTTAAGCAAGTGCAAGTTCTTTGGTGGAAGAGCAAAATAAATATTGCATTTGAAGCCACTAATTTTTGCACAATTATTTTTCAAAAGCTAACACTTTTAAAAACTTTTTTGTGTTTAAGATAACTTTTACTAATTTAAATGCTTCTATTTTTTTAGATTGTATTTTTCTTGCATGATATTTGTTTATAGGTTTTGGAAAAGAATAACATAAAGTT
Organism: Torreya grandis; assembly: GCA_037957365.1. Taxonomy (NCBI): domain Eukaryota; kingdom Viridiplantae; phylum Streptophyta; class Pinopsida; order Cupressales; family Taxaceae; genus Torreya; species Torreya grandis. Next base: position 602,493 of record JARHVA010002682.1, read on the forward strand.
TTTCTTTTTTATTGAAAAGTACAATTTTTGTTTTGAAATGAATCTTTTAATATATTTTCTAAAACATTTTTTTTTTTTAATTTATTGTTTTTTTAAAGGTATTTTTTACCTTTATTTGTATTTTTTTTTTAAATAGAGATATTGCAAGATTTGAAGTTCTTAAAATAAAAATAATAATTGTTTGTTAACTTCCTTTTGTAGACACTAAAATTAGGCATTAGACACTTGACAATGTCAATCTTAACCTACTTTCACCTTACATGAAATTTACCTACACATATGGATTTTATACACCATTATCTTTGATCCACATGATTTATATGGGTCTGATCTTCTCAATTTTTTATCATTCACTTAAAGGAATTCCCTAGATAATTTCTAATTTGATCATTATCATATTCAAACTATCTCTAGATCATTGGATTAGTATTCCTATCTTTCAGACAATTCTGTCAGACTCAAATTCCTATTGCATTTTGAAGGTGTCCAACTCTAAAAGACATATCCTAGCACCACACAATGATAATTTTTAAAATTCAAATCATCTTTATGGTTTGAAAATATATTTCACATGTCGGTGGTGTGAGAAGTTACCCAAAAGGTCAACTATTTATAAAAGTCAATCCTAATCCTATTACATTATCTAGAACTACCTAGTACTCATAAAAGATTATTTTATACACATTTTTGAATTTAAATAGACTACCCTAAACTTCCCATTTAAAAAATAAATCACAATAAGTAAGCCCTAAATAAGTATAAATTGCCTAAGCAAAGCCAAGTTTTCAATTGTCAAGTGTTAAATGTAAGATTATAAATTGCATTCACAAAAAGAGCACTATTACACAAATACACCTAATAGGGATAGCTTTGTGTAGTTTGACTTCCATCATTAGAGTATTGGATACATATGTAACACTCAACCATTCATTGGGGATTTATTAAGGTTATCTCAACCCACCTCTTTTCCCCATTTTTACAAGTTAACTTGGTGTTAAAATTAGAGCTAGGGTTTCTTAGAGAAGGAGACATTGAGGTTTATGGATGTGTGCACACATTGAACACCTAATATCATAGAAGAAGATAATTTTTCAAGAAATCATAGTGACTTGTGCCAAAATAGTGAGGCACATCTTTACAATATGAGTCTATAAATAGTAAATGTTTGTGTTATATGATAGCCTCTAGATCCTAATAAACTCATCTAGGTAGATCCAAACACTCATATTCCTAATATGAGTGACTTACAATCCATTTTATAGCCTTTTTAGCTATCTTTATTTAGTCTCAAACTTTAATTTAACAATAACACTCTAAGTATCTAAATCCTTTGTATTTTTTCCATAAATAGTAAGTGCAATTATGCCATCATATTCTACTTTTATATTAAGATCAATGTTTCATTGTATTTCATTAAAAAACTTGAATTAGTGAAAAAATTATATCTTATTAGATCACATGAATCAAAAATAAGGTAAAACATATTGGTGAACCCACATATTTTTTATAACATATAAAAACCCTAGTATACCCTTAGAGTTCCATCCTTATTTCTAGGGTTTTAGATTTCTAAATTTAAATATTTAGGCCTAATTTCTTATTTTCCCTCATAATCATAATGAAACAAACAAGTAATCTAGATGCCAATAAAGTAAAAAAATATGTTGACATTACTAATATATTTAATGGTATTAATGAGTAAATTAATTCAATATCTTAAAATGAACCCACAAATGAATGATGCATTATTATATGTAACAAGAGATGAATAGAAAAAGCTTGTTGAGGATGTTATATCTAAGGAACAAAAATGAGATCTTCATGTTAGGTTGTGGAGCTAAAAGCTTCAACCATTTTCAAACTGAAGGAACAAGAAGGTTGCTGAGATCCAGGAGCACCGACGTCGGCAGCAGGACCGACGTCGGTCGTGACCAGTGCAGAAGGCCACCGACGACGGCAGGGAGTCGGCCGACGTCGGCAGAACCAGACTAGCAGGGACTGGCATCGGTCGCCTTTGTGTTCCAAAACTGCTCGTTACATGGACAGTTAGTTAAGTGAACAAAGTGTTTGCATGTAAAGGCTAGTTAGAGTCTTTGGCTGCGAGGATAATTGTCTAAATTAAGAGTCTAAGTTATTGTTTGAGTTAGGGATCTATTTATAGACCCATTGGCATGTATTGTAATTAAGGAATGAGATAGAAAGGAAGGCAAGTAAGTTGCTTCCATTGTAAGATCATTGAGTTGCAGGTTGTTACAAGCTCATAGGGGATCTACATGTGAGTATGGTCTGTTGAATTGCAGGTTGCAGGTTCATGGGAGATCAACTTGAAGTACTTTGAGTGCTTGGTGAACTGGCAGGGTTATTACTAACTAGTTGGAGAGGTGAACACCAATTCTGTTTGTGAGTTGGTTGTTGGGACTGTTTTTTGTGTAGGAGAGTGTTGTAAAAGAATTACTGTACACTTGAGGTGTGGCAAACCTCTATAAGGTGAAAGAATGTGGCGGCTCTTTGTTGTATTCTTTTCTGTAAAGTGTTAATACAAGATAGTGTATTGTCTCTCATATTTTATGCTATTGGTGAATTCTAGCTACTTTTGTTTTTGGTTATTTTCGCATTTATAATTGTTTATATTTGGTAATCATACTGTGCTCTTTCTGAGGAGCAAGATCCAACAAGAGGAATCAGAACAAAGGTGTGTTTATTCTTAGACTTCCCTGACAAGTGGTATCAGAGCTGTTGGTTGGGATACTAACGGATTGGATTAGATCTGGTTAGTGTGTTTTGATTACAGGTTACTCACAGGGTTTCTGTTTGAGTGGGATTTGAGCAATGAAAGAAGACAGTAGGCTACGGATGGAAAAGTTTAATGGCAAAAACTACCAATTGTGGAGGATACAGATTGAGGATTATCTGTATCAAAAAGATTTGTACTTACCATTGGGAGGGGTTAACTGCAAACCCTCGGATATGAAAGATGAAGAATGGGAGGTTCTTGATCGGAAGGCTCTGGGATCTATTAGATTGAGTCTTGCATCATCTGTGATTTCCAGCTTATCACAGTGTAAGACAATGGTGGAGTTGATGGAATCTTTGGCAAATTTATATGAAAAACCCTCAGCTTCTAATAAAGTATTTCTTATGAAGTGCTTATTTAATTTGCAAATGTTGGAAGGTGGATCAGTTCATAGCCATCTTAGTGATTTCCATGGTTTGGTAAACCAGTTAAGTTCAGTCAATATTGTATTTGATGATGAAATTAGAGCTCTCTTAATCTTGTGTTCATTACTTAAAAGTTGGGAAGGTTTGGTAATGGCAGTTTCTAATACTGTGTCTCCTTCAAAAGTCTTAAAAGTGGATGATGTTGTGAGTGTGATCTTGAATGAAGAGATACGCAAGAATAGCACAAGTGAATCATCAGGAAATGCTTTGAGTGTTGAAGGCAGAGGAAGGCAAAGAGAAAAGATAGAGCATGGGAGATCAAGGTCCAAGATAAGCAGAAAATCCAAGTCCAGGTATGGCAAAATAACCTATTGGAAGTGTGGAAAGCAAGGGCACTTAAAGAGAGATTGCAGATCAGGTGAAGATCAGCATGCAGGACATGAAGAAGAAGTAGATGTTGCAGATTATGCTGCACGGGATGCTCTGGTATGTTTTTTGGATAAAGTAGAATCTTGGGTTTTAGATTCTGGTGCCTCTTTTCATGCATCCCCACATAGGAAATTTTTTCATGAGTATGTCCAGGGAGATTTTGGAGAAATTTATGTAGGGGATGGTAAGCCTTGTCAGATTGTTGGCAAAGGGAAAGTGAAGCTAAAACTGCAGACAGGTAACACATGGGTGTTAAAAGAGGTCATGCACGTCCCAGTTCTGGAGCGGAATTTGATTTATGTTAGAAGTTTGGGTGATGAGGGTTGCAGAGTAACTTTCACAGTGGACTCTTGGAAGGTTACCAAGGGTACACTTGTTGTAGCTAGAGGTAAGAAAGTAGGTATGCTTTATCTATCTACTTGTACCACTGATTCTCTTTCTGGGTTATCTACTTTAGCTGTAGATTCAGAGATGTGGCTTGATAGGCTTGGTCACATAGATAAGAAGGAGATGCTTGTTCTTGAGTCAAAGGATATGCTTTCAGATTTGGAAGGTATGGATCGTGGTTTCTGTATGCAGAAGAAGAAGGTGACGTTTCTTGAGGAATCTGATGTTAGTGACAAGAACAGGAAAGCCTTGGTTTTCAAGGAGAAGGTGACGGACAGAGTTCAACATAAGATGCAGAAGAATTCTAAGTAGAGCAAGGATGATTTGGACAAGGATTTGATCCAAAAAGAGCTCATGGGAAAAAAGTCAGGTCTCACAAGAAAAACATAGAGACTAACATCGGTAGGAAAACCGGCATCGGCATCCAGACAAGGACCGACGTCGGCTATGTTCAGACTGACGTCAGTAACTCAGGGCAGATAACGATTGATGTTGGCCAGGGGAAACTGACATCGGTAAGGTGGCAGTCGCAGGGAACTGACTTTGGTCATCTGCAGACTGAGACGTGATCGGCATCGGTTACTGAGACAAATTTTGGGTGGATAGCAAGCTATGAAGGTGTCTCAAGCACCCATATGGAGGACTGAAGGTGTAAGTAAGTTCTTAAATTCATCATTTCCCTTCTTTACACTACTTGTTGCTCACTTATGGCATAGGACCAGGAAGTTGTTGAAGAAGCAAAACAGGTAGATCTAGGAAATAGTGGGAGCTAGGCATGGATGAGGATGTGATTCCTTGGAGGAGAACCAAACAGGTGTTTTGAGTAGAGTGGCTAGCTAGAAGTAAGCACTGAGAGACGAATGGATGTTCAGGATAAAGAAGAGCGGAAATGGATACATGAGATGGAAGATCAGGGTATATGGTCTTGTATTAGCTGCAGGGCAATGGAGGTTTGATCATTGTGTTTCTCTTTACCAGGTTGGATAATATTAGCTACATTATCCTATTTCTATATGATGTGCTTGTTGCAGGGTTACATATATAGGTATTGTTGAACTAAAGGTAAAGCTAGTTCAGGTGTTTGTCATGGAGAATCTGGGAGCAGCAAGATTCTTTGCCATGAGCGTGTTCTAGAGACATGGTAGGTCATATGTTGACTTTGTTTCAGGATGATTGTGTGAGACCGGTTAGCACGCCGATGGTTGGACAGTTCACAGAACAGGTGTCTTGATTCACATAATGAGGTTGAGTGGATGGTATGTACTAAACCTGAGTTTTCCCAAGCAGTGGGAGTTGTCACAAGTTAGAGCCAATCTGAGAGAGAACCATTGGAGGATAGTTCAGTGGATTCTTACAGGGACTAGTAGCAGGTGCACATGCTATGTAGGTTTAGGTTATTTTCTACATGGTTTGTAGATGTGGATGTGGTAGGTGATTTGGGTGACAAGTTTTGCACTACAGGTTTGTGGTGGTTGGTCTTTAAGAGTGATCTTGAGGAGGGATACAAAGCCAAGGGAACAAACTAGATGGAGTACAGGTACATGTACAGGTTGCAGCTTTTTATCTCCAAGTGGGAGATTGTTAGGTTGTGGAGCTCAAAGCTTCAACCATTTGCAAACTGAAGGAATAAGAAGGTTGCTAAGATCTAGGAGCACCGGCATCGGTAGCAGGACCGACGTCGGTCGTGACTAGTGCAGAAGGCCACCAGCGATAGCAGGGAGTCAGCCGACGTCGGCAGAACCAGACTAGCAGAGACCGACGTCGATCGCCTGTGTGTTCCATAACTGCTCGTTACATGGATAGTTAGTTAAGTGAACGAAGTGTTTGCATGTAAAGGCCAGTTAGAGTCTTTGGCTGCGAGGATAATTGTCTAAATTAAGAGTCTAAGTTATTGTTTGAGTTAGGGATCTATTTATAGACCCATTGGCATGTATTGTAATTAAGGAATGAGATAGAAAGGAAGGCAAGTAAGTTGCTTCCATTGTAAGATCATTGAGTTGTAGGTTGTTGCAAGCTAATAGGGGATCTACATGTGAGTATGGTCTGTTGAATTGCAGGTTACAGGTTCATGGGAGATCAACTTGAAGTACTTTAGAGTGCTTGGTGAACTGGTAGGGTTATTACTGACTAGTTGGAGAGGTGAACACCAATTATGTTTGTGAGTTGGTTGTTGGGACCGTTTTTTGTGTAAGAGAGTGTTGTAGAATAATTATTGTACACTTGAGGTGTGGCAAACCTTTGTAAGGTGAAAGAATGTGGCGGCTCTTTGTTGTATTCTTTTCTGTAAAGTGTTAATACAAGATAGTGTATTGTCTCTCATATTCTGTGCTATTGGTGAATTCTAGCTACTTGTGTTTCTGGTTATTTCCGCATTTATAATTGTTTATATATGGTATTCATAATGTGCTCTTTCTGAGGAGCAAGATCCAACAAGAGGAATCAGAATAGAGGTGTGTTTGTTCTTGGACTTCCCTGACACTTCATTGATGATGGTATACCTTTTAGAGGTATTGATTCCACCACAGGTATTCAAAATACTACCACTTTTATTATTCATATGTCTACACCTTTAGTTACACTTGTAATTCCCACCCATAGTATCAGGACACCACAAGGTTTCCCTCAAATTTTGGTGTTTATCCTTACACAACCAACCTATGTGCATCCTATGATTGATACTCATGTAACAATATCACTCATAACAACTACACAATCCCTCAAGTATATTGTTATATATATATATATATATGTATGTATTCTAAGGTGTTGCAGTTAGAGTAATTTGATTCTAGGGTGAGTCATTTGACCAATTCTCATGTTTTGGTTCATAATCCATTAAATCTAGATATTTATCTTATCCCTTACCTATAGTATTTGTGTCTCTTAAACTTGTATTATATGATGGTAAAGGTGATCTAAAGTAACACCTAAGAGCCTTTCAAATAATATTTTGGATTATGTTTCCAATGACATGTTGTTTACTAAGTTACTTCCATGAAGCCTTAAGGACTATGCTTTGCATTGGTTCTATGATCTCCCATTCCAATAAATTAAGGCATTCAATTCTTTGTTTGATTAGTTTCTATCACATTTTTAGATCAATATCAGTGATAAATTGTATTATGATCAAATTTCAAAAATTAATCAAGGATTCAATAAACAAATCAGTGATTATGTACTTCACCACAAGACCATGCTATCTAAAATGAAAAATCCTATGGTTGATAATGAGTTACAAGATATATTCAAAAAAAATTTGCTTACCCCTTTCCATGAGTCTATTATGTTTAAGATATTAAAATCATATGATGAGTTATTCCATATAATTAAATATTGAGATGTTAAGCTCATAGATTTTAATAAGCTAAATTATGTGACTAATACTTAGCTACTTTGACTTCAAATTTTACAAGCAAGTGAAGTCATAAGGTCAAGTAAAATGATACTAATAATGATGCAAAAAAATATTTAATTTAGTGTCATAGGATACTAATAGGCTTGTCTTATCTAATCAACAAAGGAGGTAATTTCCATGATTACCTAAACCTCCTTATAACTTTTTGAAGTTATTAGAGTGCAAACTTATATCTCTCCCTCCACCAAATGAGGTTGATATGAGTAAGCCTCTACCTAATGGACATAACAATAATGCATATTATTATTACCATAGATACAAAGACATTCTAAAACTATATGTTTTTTTCTATGATATAATATTCATAATCTCATTGATAATAACATTATTAAGCTTAGCACACCTACGAATAATGTAGGACCACAACCAAATGGGAATTCAAAGTTTAAAATATTTTTTGATCCCTTTCCAAATCATGATCTAATAGAAACTAAGGCTAATTCTAAAGTGCATATGACTTACAATGCATAATCTCTTCCACAAATATATGGTCACCCATTAGATGGTATATTAGTATAATTACTCGCACATCAATAACCTATGATTACATTTGATGATAGTGACATTATGGAAGATAATTATATTTTTAATTATTTATTTTTACATGCATACATTGATTCACAACCTATACATAATGTCATGGTAGAAAATGGTTCAAGTGAAAACATTTGTACCATGCCACTCATTACTAGTCTCATGTATATAACTGTAAATTTGATGGGTACAAATAAAATAATCAAAGGATTTGATGGAAATATACATAACCCTATTAGGATAATTGTGTTACTATGTAAGGTGGTCCTTATAAAAGTGTCTACTTTATTCTTAGTTTTATTAAGTATAGGGGTATTTTGCATGTTTTTAGGACATCACTGGATACATAAGTTTTATGCAGTACCATATTTAGTACATAGATGTGTGAAGTATATATGTTATAATAGGGTGGTTATAGTTTTAGGTATTTCATATGAGTATCATATTAAACCAGATAAATTTCCTCCTCTATCCCAACCACTACCATATTTAGCTATATAACCTATTCAAATTAATTTTACATAGACTATATAGAGAAAGGTAGTTGAATTTATTATATGACAAGTGCTTCAATGCCCATTACATTAGAGAGGTATTCAAGACTCACATCAACCATTATCTACTCCATCAATCTTAAGCTTATATTGTATACAACTCATTGTGTTCCACAATGAACACAAGTACATGTTTCTCCTACTATCATTGCATTTCAAAATCAACAAAATCACATGTTTCTCTAATATATAGTGGATTACACATGATACTATATAGCCTATATTTTATAATCATACACAAGATACCATAAGTCATTATGATGATTATAGTTACATTACAGTATGAGATTATTTATCATATTTAAATACAAATACATATGACACTACTTGCTCATGACAGGGGAGTATTACCATGTTTGATACAAGACCTACATGTGACTATCTCCCTAATGGGATAATTGGTTAGCATTTTTACATAACTAAAATATTTCAAAAATATATCTATATATTGAAAAAATCCAAAATCATGGCCTAATCATGACATGTTTACCATGTTAGCGGAGGTTCTTGGAAAACTCTAAAACATACTAATTACATGGATAGCTTACATAGTAAAAAACAAAGTAACTAGAAGTAGATAATTAATATTTAAATAGTCATATTTAAATAAAAAGGCACACTTATTATATGACAAGACATAATTAACAAATACTAAATAGTTGACATGTGCATGATGATTCACATGTTTAAATTAAAACAGAGTAATCATTATGCACAATACATAGGTTAAAGATATTTAGGAAAACTATCTCAAAACTAGTACATTAATCTCTATCACACATCATAACCAAATTTGATTACAATTAAGTGCTATATATAAATTATTCTAGAGCGATATCTATTCACATTTTAGCCTTTCGATATGCCATAAGGAAAGACTCTTCATCTTCTTCACTATCTTTCATATGCTTACAAGGTCACATAGATACAATAAATTATACAAAATATAAAATCATAAACTATGCACATATGTCCATATAATATAATTTAAGGTTTTATTGCCCTCGTTCTTTACCCAAAACTTTCTCAGGCTTAATCATTGTCTCATCTCAAGAGAAAGTCACAAAAATAAATTTTGGTCTAGAGCTGAGAAGATGAGCCAAAAATAATAGTCACAATTATCGCTCCAAGTGTTATTTATCAATTTTTGCCCTTTGTGCACTACTTAGCCTCCCTTTCAGGTTTTCAACTAAGTAGCTTACTATTTTGCTTCCCTCTTAGGTATTCAATAGACTAGCATAACCAAGTGGTCACCCCTTATAGGTTTTCAACCAGCATGGCCCCATTCTTAATACTTAAGACTATCCTATCCACTTGGAACAACTTGTGAAAATGAAAATTTGTGGTGCATAGTACTTACTATGTGGGTGGTGGTATGGTATAAAGTGGTTATATCAGAGGCTACTTAGCTGCTAGTTCTACTTGTGGTAAGGTTGCATTAGTTGAGTGCATGGGGTCTATTCATGGAGCTTATTGTTATTGGGTGGGCATTTGTGTCTATATAGTTCTCTTTTTATACTATATAATTTGTTGGAGTTGTTATGATGGACTGAATTGAGGTTCTTCCACAAGTTGAGAAATAAAACCATCAATCTATGAAATATCTTGCTTCAGCATCTTCTAATCTATTATCACTTTGTGTAATAGGGAAAGCAAGATGCACAATGGAATCCAAATCATCATCAAGTTTTACACATCATCTTTTTATATGGTGATTAATGTTTTATCATTTTATAACTTAAGTTGAATATCTAGTACCATTTGATCCATAGCCCATTGAACTTGAATACCCATAAATGTATTATGTATATTTTTATTGTGCTAAATTTGTAGTTTTAGCATGGCATTATCCCTCTAATATAAAAATTTACTAAGGTCATTATCCATTGTGTTTGTATTAGTTATTTGGTCATCTATTATAGCTTTATATTTATCAGATATTGCAAACTCAAGTTTATCAATAGCCAAAAAATTATTGAGATGTTCTCTCCAATTTAGCATTCCTTTAGCTAATTTTTTGGCTTGTTACATAGTGGTATCCAAAACCTACATATATTATTCAATTATCTCATAGATTACCTTTGTTTCTACCCTTATATCCTACCCTTAAACTCACAACATTTACAATCATTTTGCATTCAACCAATCTTTAATGAGTTTCTTTAATAGGGCAGTGAGTTATTTATCCTTAGACATTACCTAGTCATTGATCACTTATGTAAACAATGTGGGGCAAGTGTTATTGATCAATTGACATGCATTGGTAAGATGAGTGATAAGTTCCTCATTATCCTTTCTTGGCTAAAAAAAATCATGTTCTAAGTCTGAAGCCTTTTGCGTAATTGACTCTTGGAACACAGTTGTGCTTTAAATTTGCTTGGATAACAATAGTTTGGAAACATCCAAAGTTATTTCAAGTTAATTAGTGGTAAGGGCCATGTATGTCATAAGGGTTACTAATAGAGCAAGAGTGAATTATGCCAAAGGAAGTGAAAAAGTGGTGTACCAAGTAGATGTTGTGGGAACATCCCACAAACATTGGCTAGTGATCTAAATTTTTAGTTACGAAGCCTCATCCTATGTGTTTGGTTGTGATATTAGTTTACACTATGTTGCACACTTTTATTCTTCTTTTCATTGGGCATCCTTTTATTTTGTAGGTTTAGCTTTAGCTTTAGCTTATCCTTAGTATCTACCTTAGCATGAGCTTTGTCTTGCACCTTGACGTTAGCTTTAGCTTTAGCATCAACTTTGGCTTTAGCTTTTACCTCAACACTGGCTTTATCTTTGGTTGCTTTCTCATCAATTGATTACTTGGATTAATCCTCTTTGGCCTTTTATTTTGTCCAAGATCTGTTTATTACTTATACTTCATCTTTCTTTCATTTTTTAGCCTATGCTTCTTGTTGTTTTCTCTCTTCTTCCTCTTATTTCTTTTTCTTTGCCTCCACTTTTTTGGCTCACTTCTTATGAGCCTTTACTTCCTTTACTTGCTTTTCTGTAGCCTCTGCTTCTTCATAGCCTCTACTTCTTTAGCCTACTTTTGGCTCTTTTCTTTTGTATCTTTTAATTTTCATTATTCTTCTTACATAACTTCTTGTTGTTTGTGTTTCACTTTATGTGTAACAACTTTTTGTTTTCGTTATTGCTCATTTTTCTTTTCTTCTTCATTTTTCCTTTTATTTTTAGCTTTCTTTTACTACTCTTTTAGCTCCTCTAGTTACTACACATCTTCTTTTTATGCATCAACCTGAGGTAAAATTATTTATTCAGGTGCCTCCATGACATATGGTTCATCAAGCTTGACCACTGATAGGGGTGAAGGAGTGAGGGTCTACTTGAGTTTCTTCAATGGCTGGACTTGTGTTTATGGTTGAGTTTGTGTTGCTTGTTGCACACCATTTTCTTTTTCTTGATCTCTGAAAGAGACCAATATTTATTATATTATTTAAGATGGACTTGTTAAAGGATGAATCCTTGGATTGTACATCAAGTCTAGTGGTAGACTTTCTTATACAGGTTGTTATTATTGTTGCATAGCAGAAGATTTTACAACTAGATCTCTAGAGAATATTTTAGTAGCCAATTTATTTCAAGTTACCTCCTAACCTAAAATGTCAACAATAATGGATGGGAGATTAAGTGATTTCAAACTAGAGGTCTTACCTTACATGATTTCACACTTATCAGATGTGCACTAATTTTGAGAAGAATAATTCTTTCTCCTCTTTTTCATAAACTTCATTATCAATGTCATCTAATAAGGTCTTCAAGACTTCCTACTCCACTCCCATTTTTGGTAAGTCACACTCACCTGCTATCTTTAGAACATTTAGATTATCCATCCAAGACTTTATTTCATGTTCCCTCTTCTTGGGTGATAGAGGTGAGGCTCACTATATACGTGCCTTTCTTTTTCCTTTATCTTACTATAACGAGGCTGCTAAAGTTTGTGGTGAGCTTATGATTATGTTTGTTGTTGTCCTTGTGCATGTTTTGATAGTAGTTATTTTCCTCCTAGGGGAATAAATCATAAAGGTGGAACCATATACATAGATAGAGATTTCTACCTCCACACTTCTACTTTTGAATCCAATATTGTGATGAAGAACGGCATTGCAGTCATAGTTGGATTTGTTAACTTGTGCACTTTGATTTTAACTCCATTATGTGGTTTTATTACTGATGCATGATACCCTAGATACTGCATAACATATTTATTATTTAAGGGTGTAAATTAATCAAGTCTAGGGCCTCATTCCACCATTCATTAAATCTATTGATAAGTTTTGTCATTGATGTTAGGTTTGATGTCATTGATGTCAATGCGTAGGTTAGAGAGAGAATGTGAAGGCAACCTAATGTTTCTTTTATTGAGATAGAATTTGAAGGTAACCTAATTATTATTCTATTAGTTATCGTCAAGGTTGTTATAGTGGTGTGATAATTTTATTTTATGAATGTTATTTTTTGATAGCATCGTTGAGTTAAGTATGTTTGACTACTAGTCCTTGAGTACAAGGTGTCTTGAGAAGCCTAGTCATAACAAACATAGTCATATCATGACCATGTGCATGGTGAGCATGAAGATATATGTACAGAGGTATGACATTGTTTGATGATCATGTAAGTCATGAAATCAAGGTGTATAAGAATCAAATATTATTTCAAGATTAGTTTTCAAGCTTCAAGTGCTTGAAAAGCCTAGTCATGGCACTAGTCCTAGTTTTTAAATTCCTAGTGAGAAGGTTTGAGCATGGTGGCTTGGTGATATGGATGCATAGAGGCATAAGAAGTTGTAATAGTTTGTTTTATCATGAATATGAGGCATTTGATCACTCATTATAATTTTAAGGTGAGCCTACAGGGGTAAGACCTTAAGTCCAAGTCTACAACTAGACTAGTTGGAGACCCTACCTAACCTAATGAGGTGTCATGAGGTGTTGTCAAGGCTTATGAAGTATGTAAAGTAATTTTTTAAATGATATAGGTTGATTGATTTTTATATTGAGATTGACATTTCATACAAAGAGGCATGAAGATCAGTTTCAAGGCCTAATGTGATTTGCAAGTCTATGTCTAAGCAAGAAAAGAGAGAAAGTGTGGCTTAATGTGGGGTCATGATCAGATTTCAAGGTGTTTGAGATCATGTAATCATAAATAGAGTCATGATACATTTTTTCAATCATGTTCACAAGGTTTAAGGTCATGGTTTTCAAGATAAGGCATGAAAAGTGGTTTTGAGGTTTATTGTGTACACATAATGAAGGGTTCTTAGCCTGAGAAGGACTTTTAGGTGTTCATTGGCACATGTAACATATGCATGAGAACCTATGATATTCATGGTAGATTGGGAAGGGTCATAGATCAAATTTATAGGCATTATTTTTTGTATTAAGGGACTATGCTTTATGAACAATTGCTAACATTGGAAGATGGTTTAAACCCTCAAAAAACTGTAATAGTGACATGATATGAGAGAAGTTATTATAAAGTAATTAGAATGGATTTTTATGGATAATTAATTGATTGGATGTTGTATTCATATCTCTCAGGAACCTCTAGGTTTGATTGAGTTGTCAAGTGTGTGAGTAGACCCTAAAGGAAAGTGTTAGTTTCTTGAAAAAAAATTATAAAAGTCAGAGTTAACCAATTCAAAGTTGCTAAATGGATAGATAAAAAATTTTGAGGCTTGTAATTTGTGTTCATGGTGGTTTATAGATAGGTTATATCCCTCATTTATGCTAAACTAGTCATCCAAGGCAACCTATCGATAATAAGCCTAATGGTACAAACAGTGAGAAACTCAGGCAAAAGTGATAAGTTGATTAGGGATGTGTTATCATGGAATATGATGAAAAAAAATGAATGGAGGTGTTTATAAATAATTTTAATACATGCTCATGTTTGGTTGAATTTTTTGACATCATTGGTTATAGCGAAAAGGTTGCTCACATATTGACCTATATGGTTAATATGAGAGTGAGATACAAAGGATCTGAGATTGGTCTGTAAGATCAATATTGCTATTCGACCATGTCATCCTTATATATTAAAATGGTATAATTATCTCATAATATAATTCATATGCTTTAGGAGTCTTTGAAATGCTCATATAGGTGATTGAAGGTCGTTATCACCATAACTGTGCTTCAAGGTAAGCTAACAAATCTGGGTAAGCAAGTTGCAATGATGAGTTTGAGGCTCTATGCACTAATTTTAATTTTATAATGCATATGATGTTTTTTTCACATGTATGTCCTATCCATTATTTATATAAGTATTGAGAGTCAATGAAAGTGATTGAAATGTTGAAGCTAAAAGGGGTTGACTGGTTTAGGTTTGACTTATGTACTGAAGATAATAAATTGGTCTGCAAGATTAATAATTGCCAATAGAGATTATGATTTTTGTGTTGTATATTTTCTTGAGGATGTTTTATGATAATTTTAATGATTTTTAGTTCCTTTATTGTGTTCTTTTAGGTGTCATAAGTTCAATTTTCCATGACTGAGTTTTGAGGCTAGTTGGTAGTTCAGAGTGAGCATTTTGTAGAGAAGGATTTGAGTCATTTTGCCCTAAGTTATGAAGTATAAATCATATGTTTATGACCATAAGGTCATGTATATTATGTATATGTGATTATTTTTCCATTTTTTCTGTAAAAATTATGTTTATGCTTCAATTTTTCAAGACAAACTTTCTATGTATAAGAAGGTCTAATTGTGAATAGTATAAATGGTGTGCTTCAAGTGGTGGCTGAAGCCAAAATGTGTTATGGAGCCTATATGATCTTAAAATTGGTATATATAAGTTACATATGATATGTTACTATATTTTAAGGTTTTTTAATTTATTCTAAGGAAGTCAAAGTGTAATGTGTCTCAAAGTAGACCTAATAGAATTAGGTCTCTATGAGACCTAAAGATGAAATGAGGCCTAATTGAGGTATGTCAGACCTAAAGGGGCTCAAATAACATCTTATTAATATTCATTATATTTCCTAAGATATATTCCATTGAAAAACTAATAGGGTAATGGTTTTTGGTTGACTAAGAAGTATATGAACAAAAGACTTGTATAAATGCAAGGCAGTTTAGGCCTATTGGAGCAAGAAGAGTGAAAGCAAATAAAATAACATATTTCATAATAGAAGGAGGTCACTTAGACCATCATAGGAGTTTATATAATCAATTATTAATATTTTACATAGGTTTTTTACATGAGGATCAAGGTCATATGACATAATCAATCTTGAAGAGATGTAATTGAGAAAAGAGACTTAGAAGGCAGTTTTGAGATGGCTAGGAGTGTGAAGAGATGAAGAGGTGGTCATCATTAGTTGGTTTATAAAAAAAAATTTATAAAGGTTATAAATATTATCAGGTGACTTATTTGGTGATGATTCATCTATGGGGTTGGTTCCTCCTTGCAAGTGGGTGCTTACTAAAGCCTAGTCAAGTGGGTATTTGACTAGTTGGGGTGGGTGCTCTATGTGAAGTGGGTGACTCACTAAATTTGGTGTTTGTATTATAGTAATGTATTTCATTCTCATTTATCAATGGGTTTTCTCCCCCTTTATGGTTTTCCACATATGTGATGTGTTCTTGTCTTTCATGCTTATGTGGATAGGTGTTTATGCATGCTAGATCTATGCTTGTTTGAATAATTTATGATTGCTTAAGTGAAATTGATAATAAATTTTTTGAAGATTAATTACCCCCCCTCTTACATTTGGTATTAGATCCTAGTCCTTTGAATTCGGTTTAGAATCCTAAAGGAGATCCTAGAAGTAAGGATGGCTAGTCAACAAGCTCAAGGTGGATTCTCTACCAATATGGCTCTGTTATTCAATGGATATAATTATGCCTTTTGGAACATCAATATGAATATATATTTTATTTCTGAAGGTCATTATATTTGGTAGTTAGGTGTGGATGGATATAGTTCTCCTCTTTTTCCACCAACTGATGTAGCAAGTAAAAGGCTAGGGAAAACAAATACAAGGTAATGAATGCCATTATTTGTGTCTTATCAAAGGTATACCTTGTGAAGGTGATGAACTGTGTATCATCCAAAGAGATATGGGACAAATTAAATACTATATATGAAGAAGACACTAAGGTGAATATTTTCAAGTTGTAGACCCACTAGAGATAGTTTAAAAGTCTAAAGATGAATGAAGATGAAATAATTTCATCTTACCTATTGAAGTTTGAAGAAGTTGTAAATTTAATTAGAGTATTAGGAGAATAAATGAAATAATCTATAGTTTTTTAAAAGGTATTGAGATTACTAACTCATAATTTTTATTTTAAGGTGTTTACAGTAGAAGAGATGCAAGATTTGGATAAGATTGAAATGGATGGGCTTCATGGAATCTTGACTACCTATGAGATGAGAAAAAATGAAAGAATACCTCCCAATAAGGAAGCATCTTTCAAAGTTGAAAAGAAGTCAAAATATAAAAAGGTCAAGAATGAAGAATTTTTAGATGTTGATGATGATGAGATAATAGCCATATTTTCTAGGAATTTGTGTTTTGGTGTGGTAAGTACAAGGGTAAGTTGCCTTTCAAATGTTTCAACTATGGTAAGATTGGTCACTTTGCATTTAAGTTCCTTAACAAGGATAAGATTGATCATGATGAACATGATGAACATCATAAAGATGATAAGAAGGTCTATAAGCCTAAAAAGAACAAGAAATATTTTAGGAAGTATGAAGGTAGGAAAGGGTCATTAAATAATAAGAGTAGTTTCTATACCAAACAAGATAATAATGCATCTAATGTAAGTGATGTTGATGATCAACTAACCCCTGATCCCAGAATGGGAACCCTCCTTTCTTCAAATTTCAAAATAACTAAGATGTCATGCTTGTTAAAGCATTTGACTACATAGAAAATTAATTTAATAATTCCTAGTAATTTCTGTGTTAATTATCCATTTTGAAGTAATGATTGACACTTATAAATATTCAAATTTCTACAAGTTTTTTTTAAGTTTTCATTCAACAATGGATTATTAACCATCAATGATTTGGAATGTGTAGATAAGCTCTCACCAAGGAATCCCAACTTGGTTATCCAATTGGCATGAACATGATAATATTTGCTTAATCTTATCATACTAACCTTATACTTCATTTCAATCATTTACATGCAAATTTTTGCTTTAAACTTGCTTAACTAGCTTAAGTTGGGTATTTAACATTTTCATAAGTCTAACCTAATTTCTCACTTGACATTATAGGAATTCAAAGTTAAATAAGTGGTTTATGATGCCTCACAAGATGTAAAATTAAATTCTAAAACCTAAAGAGAATAGGTGTCCACCTCACTAGCCTTCTTGATGCCTTAGCAATTCATCGTACATTGTGCAAGACACTTGGAGCAAATCAACCAAGCTCACAAGCTACTTGGCATCATCTAGAAAGTTCATGAAGAATTTATCCATTAAAATTCAAATCCATAGTCTATGTTTCATGATCTTATACCCTATAGTCAAACCCATTCAATCTAATCCATCACACATCCTCCATACATCTCGCTACAATAAAGAAGCATGTGAGATGTTGTTGCATGTCTCCATGGTAACCATTCAAACCCCAGAAGTCTTTCAAAATGATGCATTTCCCTTCAAATTCATCCTAGATTGATGAAATTCCACACCACATCACATCCAATCTAAATCTCATGAGAGCTCATATGATGAACACATGGATGCACTTGAGCCATCTAATCAAGGCTTAATGGTACATAGCTATCTAAGGCCCTTTTTGAGAATGACACTTGGTGAAAAAAAAATAATAGCCATCTAAATTGATGTGTGTCCACTTGGGGCCCACACAATTATGCCACATGTCACTTACATGAAGCTACAACTAGTGATTAATAATATCACCTCTGAGAGTGATGCATAGCTCCACTCAAGCCACATGATTAGCGCAAACCTGTTGATAGTTATTCAAAGCCTTAAAAAGGTGACACCTATCAAAGAAAACCTCCAAGAGACCTCTAGGAGAGCCACATGGCAAAGAAGAAACTCTGATTGCCTATGAGAGTGATGCATGAGACTCCCATGACCAATCAAAACTAAAGGGCCCCATTTAAGAACTTGTCATAAATTAAAAGATGCCACATGATAAGGTATAAATGAGTCATCACACTAAGATGCATCCCAAGGGCTTGAGATAAATGATAAGGTGCCACATGTCTGAGCTTAGAGCCAACTAAGTGTCTTAGTCATATTCATACCCCACAAGTGCCTAACTAGATCTAAGGTGACATGCCATATGTCAAAAGGTGGTAATATTTAGATTTAAAGCTAAAAGGATGATGGATCAAACACAAATTAGAGCTAAATTTGAATTCTAATACAATTATATGCCAAAATCAATAGTTAAAATATATGCAAAGTTGATGATTTCACCATTAATATAGCACAAACTAGGATTGCCATCAACCTTGCATTAATCAAAGTGATCTTTCAAAAGAATACTCAACTTAGTTATTGTTACCTACAGTTGAATTTGAAGCTATAAGAATCTACTCTCCCTATTATTGGTGCTCTCAGATTTCAAAAAAATCTCAAGCCACTTGTGAACGTGCACTTGGACCACTATTATTAGAGATGTAAAGTTGTAGATAAATACAATAGGACATTAGTTACTACCCAAGATATTACAAAGATGGCACAGTCAGGACCCTCCACTCTAGGTAATAGCATTATATTTTGGAATGATGACTTTCTATTCCAGTATGGCAATTTAGTTATTTTCAAAGATACAAAATTCATCCTCGAGGCCATAAACTTAGGGGATATGCATTACAATAGCATCTACTTGAATGTAGAAGTAACTAGGTCTGTGGATGAAAATTAAACTATGTCCCATATCATTCAATTAGATTTGAACATCCTTACAATCCAATTTGATGGTCTCCACAAGGCCATAGTAAAGCTAGAGGTCATACCATGCACTGACCTAGTCTATGACATCTTAGAGAGGTTGAGATGCAAAGATGGATTGCTCAAGTCAATAAATAAAGGGCTTCCCATTACTTTCATTGCAAGGCCTAGATTTGAAAAATATAATGACCTACCTTTACCACAGGTAAAATACAACCAAAGTATAATTGATAATTGGTACAAGGTGCATAAACTAGAGACAATCTTGGCTTCATGGGTGACTGACCCAATAGGGATCATTTTCATGGACGACCAAGGAAACATACCTATCCATCAATTCAGAAAGGGGTTCAAGACTGGCTTGGATCTACTCAACAAGATATATGGTAACCCATATATTGGGTATGTGGACATAAAAACTCTCCCATCGATGCAAATAATCCTGAAGGATCAAAAGATTCTTCCACTTAGGTATATTATTAGTAACAACTTGGTTTATGTTATGAATTACACTTTCCATAACGGTGCTCCATTATACATGATGAGTTACCTATTGGATGTAATTTGTGAAAATATCCAACTAGGCCCAAAATCATGGTCTTTTGAGTGATATAAGGTGGTACCCCAATTATTTTATATAGTACACATTCGCTACTTTAGGTGTAATATAAAGGTGATTATAGAAGGCTTCTTTCTAATTATGTATAAATCAATTACTAAGTGTGAGATGCCAAGGGTTCCTACACATGTTAGATATACATTAAATTAAATGGGTACCTACAAGTTGTTCCCATATTGCACGTTCATCCAAATCAAAGGAATGATAGTGGCCCCCCTCAGAATACCAAGGTATGCACTTATGAAACTAGCTAAGGAAGAGATGGCCTATCAACTTCTACATGAAGTTGATTGTTTCTTCATAAATAAAAAATAAGGCAGTCCCCAAAAAGACTCCTTATAAGTTGGGGAAGACTAAGATCATGAAGTTACTTGATATAGTTGTGGTTTCAAGTCATATGGACTCATACCTAATACCTAAGGATTATTTTAGGGTATGGGACCCCAATAATGTCTTTACAAGGCATCTCTTTAAATTCAAGAAGGATATGGCTATAGAGTATAAACATCAAGAGGAGGTCTGTGAATGGGTATACATAGATGCCATGAATGACAAAAATGTCCTCAAGAATTCAGCCAATAAGAACATAGAACTTGAAATGAGGCTAGATAGAGAAAAGAAGAAGGAAGACATTATAAATCCTTGAATACCACCAACTCATGGGAGCATGTTTGATGTGGAATATGAGGAAGGACAAGAAGAAGAGGAAGAAGATAATGTTCCTCTGATTAGGAATAGGCCCTATAGACCTACAATTCTTACCACTTCAAGAGGATGGAGCCTACCTTCAAGCTTTGGGCAAGGAGAAGTTAGCAACCAACATGACCCCTCCTAGGGTCCTACACTTATCTTAGTATCTACTTTTGGATTTACCATAGAAATATTAGATCAACTTGATCTTGATGTAATTGACCTTAAAGAGTATCAATAAGGAATTGAGTTCTCATCAAAGGAACTACAGGCACTAACTAGTAGAAATATAGAGAAAGTTTACATAAGGAAGAAGAAGCCCAAGACTACCATGAGAGGATCAATGCCTATTCTATCAAATCCTCAAGTGACTATTACCACTAGATCATCACAATATTCCACTATGATTACTTCTCATTTGCCTTTTTTTCTAGTTGCTTCTACTCTTACTTCTACATTCACTCCCCTTACCAATACTTCTCCATTAAATCCATTATCTTTATTTGGTGTAGCTACCTATGCCCAGTCCTTAATGGATACTAAAATGAGCTAATCTAGTACCTCTTTTAGATTCACCTTTCCCCATTTCATTACCCATGCTAATGTACACATGACTTCTTTCTATACAACCACTACAAGTGCCTCATTTTCTATTGGTTTTCTTATGCCTATAAATCTGTTAAAACCCATTTCAAAGCAATTTGCCTTTCACAAGCCACTTAATATCACCATAGCTACTAAGGTGAGTGTTATTTCAAATTTGCATTCATTCATTCTTGAAATGGGCCTTGCCAATTATTTATTTGATCCACTTGGGTAATTAGACCTAGCAAATTTATTCATCCCTACCACAACCTTGGCTTCTTCATCAAACTAAGCATCTCTATTATAGCCATCTCCCATATAGCCAACATTTACTACTACCCAAAATTGGGTTAGGGATATCATATAGATATAAAGTTAGGAGAGGCCTCAAGTATTCCTCTCTACTCCCCAATTTGGCACGAGGATTGATGCATCCATTGACACTATGAATAGAGTGGTTAGAAGATAGGTTGAGCAACTACAGTCAAGCTCAGTTGTGGTCCATGAGATTTAAGTGTCAATCTTCACTTTGACAAGGAAGAGGAATGCCAGCCCCAAAAAGGTGTAAGAATATGTAAAGGACCCTATGTCCATAGTTTAATCACATGAAGAGTCCACAATTTCCTTGATGAAGGGGATGCAGTAGGAATTGAAAAGATTGAAGGAGTAATCATTACCAACAGTGCCATATGCCACTACAACATCAATAATAAATGTTTTTATTAATTTTTTCAACCTTTATAAGGTCATGAAGAAGAGGCAGGAAGATGGGGTCTTTCAATCCAAGGTGGTAATTAAGCTTAACTCAAAACTTTCACTTTATGATGCCAAGCTGGCAAACTTGGCTAGAGTTGTAATAATCAATAAGTTCCTTAAACTCAAAGTGTTGCCACTTGAGGACATCATGCTTGCACAAGACATCATAATGAATAGGAGGAGAATATTAAATAGATGGCTAGATCAAGTCAAGGATGCAACTACATCCTTGGAGAAGATTGTTGGGGATCAACCAACAATATGATTACACTTATGCAAGCAATAAACCGCAGAATTAAATCAGATAGATAAGTAACTAGAATCAGATAATAGCAAAGAACAAGAGATACAAGAAACCACCCTGAAAACTTGTATTAAAACTCTTTACAAAAGGAATACAATTGAAGAAACTTCTTTCTTCCACACCTCTCTCAGATGCACATAAATCTCTCTCTAGATCTCTATCCCTTAAGAGCTATCTCTCTCAAGTACAATCAATTCCAACAACTTGGATTGATACAACTCTGTATTGTTCTTCAACATTCACATATAATGAACTACTACAATAATCACTCAAAGCTAAGAAGATCTAACTCTACATATAGAATTAGGAAACTTGAGCATGCACTTACAACCAACAGTTAAGCCTCTTGAACAAGGGCTCTAAAAACAATCTTGCTAATAATAGAAACACGAACTTAAGACTAAGACTTAAACTCATCATGCAAACACTCGCTTCTGTCCTCAAAAATAGCATTATGGAAGCACAGGTAACCGATGTCGGTTCTTGCCTGCTTGCCTGTGACCGACGTTGGCTGATCCTCTGCTGATGCCGGCGTCTCTTCAACTACACCAGACTGACGTCGGTCACTCCTGACCGATGCCGATGACTGTGTAGACCCAAAACTGTTAAATGCGCTCATATGTGAAGCTTTTAGGCTCCACACCTTAACAATCTCCCACTTGGAGATAAACAGCTGCACCAGTACCTGTACAGCAACATCTTCTAGCTCCTCCATCTTCAACTCAATCATCAAAACCAACAGAAGTTGAATGAAGATTCAACTTCTCCTTTGTAACCAGCTTGGTTAACATATCAGCAGGATTCCTATCTGTATTAATCTTCTTCAGCTTCAAATCACCATCTTCCAATACCTGCCGTATGAATTGGTACCTTAGCTGTATGTGCTTTGTTCTTGAATGAAAGGTTGAGTTCTTAGCCAAATGGATTGCACTCTGACTGTCACTATACAATCTACAACTCCCATGCTCCCTTCCAAGCTCTTCCATGAACCGTGTCATCCATATCATCTCTTTGCTAGCTTCTGTGGCTGTAATATACTCTGCTTCTGTAGTTGACAAGGCAACAACCTTCTGCAACTTATATATCCAGCTAACCACCGTTCCACCTATAGTGAAAACATAACCTGTAGTGCTCCTCCTGCCATCCAAATCACCTACCATATCTGAATCTACGTAACCATGTAGAGAAGTATCTAAACCTCCATAGCACAAGTGCCTACTGTTGGTTCCTCTCAGATATCTAAGGATCCACTGAACCGCTTTCCAATGTTCCTTACCTGGATTGCCCATATACTTACTTACAACTCCCACTGCTTGGGCAATATCCGATCTAGTACACACCATTGCATATATCAAAATTCCTACTGCAAAAGAATAAGGAACCTTACTCATGTACTCTACCTCATCATGTGAATTAGGACATTGTTCTTTACTCAACTTAAAATGTCCAGCCAAAGGTGTGCTTACCAGTTTAGCATCCTACATATTGAACCGTTTCAACACCTTGTCCACATAATCCTCTTGAGACAATATCAACCTGTGATTTTTCCTATCTCTCTTAATGCTCATGCCAAGGATTTTCTTTGCTGCTCCCAAATCCTTCATAGCAAACGTTTGAGCTAATTTCTCCTTAAGCTCAGAGATATCCTGCATGTGTGATCCTGCAACCAGCATGTCATCTACATACAACAATATAATAATATATCTACCATTATCCAATCTCTTAAAATACACACAATGGTCAGATTGACACCTACTGTAGCCATGCTCAGTCATAAACCTATCAAATTTCAAATACCATTGCCTAGGAGCTTGCTTGAGGCCATACAAGCTTTTCTTCAATCTACACACTAACTTCTCCTTACCTTTGACCTTGAATCCTTCCGGCTGTTCCATATAAATTTCCTCATCCAAATCTCCATGAAGAAATGTTGTCTTAACATCTAGCTGCTCAAGATGCAAATCCTCAACAGCAACCAAAGACAATACAATCCGTACAAAAGTCATTTTAACAAGAGAAAAAATCTCACCAAAATCAATACCTGGATTTTGTGCAAATCATTTCACTACCAATCTGGCCTTATATCTCATCTGTCCATTCTCACCTTCTTTCAACCTATAGGTCCATCTGTTCTTCAGTGTTCTCTTACCAGCTGGTAATTTAACTAAATCCCATGTTTGGTTCTCTCTTAAGGACTCCATCTCCTCAACCATGCCATGATCCCACTGACTCTTGGACTCCACCTATATTGCTTCTTCAAAACTCTCTAGTTCTCCACCATCAGTTAGCAATAAATAAAATAATGAAGGTGAATATCTAATTGGAGGCTTACTTACCCTTTCAGACCTCCTGATGGGTGTCTGAGACTCGTTCACAACACGCTGTCCACCCAAATTCTCTGACAGTGACTGACCTCGATCACCTCCAGACCTGTTACTGGCCGACGCCAGTTCTGCCTGACTGACGTTGGTTCCTGTCCTGTCGACATCGGTCTCTGTATGACCGACCTTGGTTTCTATTCTGCCAACGCCGGTTCCTAACCTGCCGATGTCAGTCTCTATGTTTTCCTGCAAGTGATTATTTTTTTTCCCATGAGCTCATTTTGGACCATCACCTTGTCCAATTCACTATTGCTCTGTCCGGATTGATTCAGCTTCTTCAACTGATCACTATACATCACTTTTTCATTGAAAACAATGTCACAGCTCCTGATTACCTTGTTAGTTCCTAGATTCTAAAATTTGAAACTAAAATCATCTCAGCCATAGCCAATAAACGTGTACCTCATAGACTTAGCATCGAGCTTCTTTCTATTTTCCTTATCTACGTGCACAAAGGCTTCACAACCAAAAACTTTAAGAAAAGAGAGATCTACCTTTTTACCTGTCCAAGCTTCTTCTAGAATTCCACCATCCAGAGCTGTAGAGGGTCCTCTGTTAATTAGGTACACTGCAGTGTCAACAGCTTCTACCCAAAACTTTAAAATCAAACCAACATGCAATCTCATACATCTTGCACGCTCCATGATTGTTCTATTCATCCTGTTAGCAATACCATTCTGCTGAGGTGTTCTTGGAACCATTCTTTGCCTACGGATTCCATGCATGTAACAATACCAGTTGAACTTATAACTGTAGAACTCTCCACCATTGTCTGATCTCAAGCACTTTAATCTTTTCCTTGTTTCATTCTCAACCATAGCTTTCCAAATCTTAAAAGTCTCAAATACGTCAGATTTCTTCGTAATACAGTAGATCCATACCTTTCTTGTAGCATCATCTATGAACAAAACATAGTACTGTGATCCTCCAATAGAAGCTACCTGAGCTGGTCCCCACACGTCTGTGTGAACAAGCTGTAACTTATGCTTCTTCCTTGTAGACCCAGTCTTGAGAAAACTAACCCTTTTCTATTTTTGAAATACACAGTGCTCACAAAATTCTAGATCCATGCTTTTTAAATCTGAAAGCTCACCTTTAGACTTAAGAATTGACATCCCCTTCTCACTCATGTGGCCAAGCCTTGAGTGCCACAATTTTGCATCCACATCTAAAGTAGATAATATAGAAGGAGAATTGTTAGTAACACAATTACACAAATAGAGAGTACCTACTCTCTTACCTCTGGCCATAACAAGTGCACCCTTGGTCACCTTCCAAGATTCTGCTGTGAGAGTTACTGTACAACCCTCATCCCCTAACTTTCTTGCAGAAATCAAATTTCTCTTCAAGCTAGGAACATGCATAACTTCTCTCAACACCCATGTGTTGCCATTCTGCATTTTCAGCTGCACTTTACCTTTGCCAATAATTTTACAGGGTTCATCATCCCCTAGATATACTATTCCAAAATCTCCATGGATATAGTCACAGAAATATTCCCTGTTAGGGGTAGCATGAAAAGATGCACCAAAATCTAACACCCAAGATTCTATATTATTATGCAAAGAGAATATTAAAGCATCTTGTGCAATACCTGCAACCTTTGCTTCTTCTTTTCCTTCATGTTGATTGTCCTCCTTAGGCTTTGACCAACAATCTCTGCTTATGTGCCCCATCTTTCCACAATTCCAGCATTGTGGCCTTCTACCATTTTTGGATTTAGATCTGCCTTTCCCCTTAGACTTGGATCTTGATCTCCCTTTCTTACTCTTCTCTTTTTGCCTTCCCCTGCACTCAAAACTTAAAGCGTTCCCAGATGTCTCTTCTATGCTTTTCCTGTGAATTTCCTCATTCAAGATAACACTAACAACATCCTCTACTTTTAAAATATTTGATGCAGATGCAGTGTTGCTAACTGCCATTACTAAGCTATGCCAGCTTTCAGGCAAAGAACATAATATTAAAAGAGCTTCTATTTCATCATCAAATACAATTTTGATAGAACTTAATTGATTTACAATACCATGGAAATCATTCAGGTGATTAGATACAGATCCACCTTCCTGCATATGCAAATTGAATAGCTGCTTCATAAGATATACCTTATTAAAAGCTGAGGGTTTTTTGTATAAATTTGCTAGAGTAGTCATCAACTCTACCGTTGTTTTTGCTTGTGATAAATTAGATATCACAGTAGATGCTAGACTCAGTCTTATAGACCCCAGAGCCTTTCTGTCAAGAACTTCCCATTCTTCATCCTCCATGTCTTTGGGCTTCTTTGCAATCCCACCTAATGGTAAGTATAGATCCTTCTGATACAGATAGTCCTCTATCTGCATTCTCCAATGTTGATAGTTTTTGCCATTGAACTTCTCCATTCTTAGTTTACTTTCATCTGCCATTGCTTCTCCCACTCAAATAGAAATCCCTACAAAAACTCATGTGAGCAACCTGTAATCAATACACACTACACAGATCTGAACCGCCTGTTAGTGAACCTGAGTTTTGATACCAATTATTGGATATCAAACTCTAAACCTACAACCAAGGCTCTGATACCACTTGTTGGGGATCAACCAACAATATGATTACACTTATGCAAGCAATAAACCGTGGAATTAAATCAGATAGATAAGTAACTAGAATCAGATAATAGCAAAGAACAAGAGATACAAGAAACCACCCTGAAAACTTGTATTAAAACTCTTTACAAAAGGAATACAATTGAAGAAACTTCTTTCTTCCACACCTCTCTCAGATGCACAAGATCTCTCTCTAAATCTCTATCCCTTAAGAGCTATCTCTCTCAAGTACAATCAATTCCAACAACCTGGATTGATACAACTCTGTACTGTTCTTCAACTTTCACATACAATAAACTACTACAATAATCACTCAAAGCTAAGAAGATCTAATTCTACATATAGAATTAGGAAACTTGAGCATGCACTTACAACCAACAGTTAAGCCTCTTGAACAAGGGCTCTAAAAACAATCTTGCTAATAATAGAAATGCAAACTTAAGACTAAGACTTAAACTCATCATGCAAACACTCGCTTATGTCCTCGAAAATAGCATTTGGGATGCATAGGTAACCGACACCGGTTCTTGCCTGCTTGCCTGTGACCGACGTTGGCCGATCCTCTGCTGACGCCGGCATCTCTTCAACTACACCAGATCGACGTCGATCGCTCCTGACCAATGCCGGTGACTGTGTAGACCTGAAACTATTAAATGCGCTCATATGTGAAGCTTTTAGGCTCCACACCTTAACAAAGATTGAGTTTAAGATAGCCTTATTGATAAACAATACCATAGCCCAGATGAAGGTGTTTATGTCCAAATTTTGGAAAGACATATCCAGTGTAAATATTGCTACATAAGTGATGAATATTATAGTATTTGCCAATTAGAGGCTAGAGAAAGTAGATGTAATTGAAGAAGCACTAAGGACAATACTCATAGAACACGGCAAACTCATCCAAGAGATACCCGACTTGTTTCATCCCATGGTCCTAGACTTGGATCAGATATACAAAGATTACCTAGCATGTGTAGAATTATGGACCAAGGAAGAAGTAGAGAAGTAGAGATAGCAGTAGTAGGAATCTCAACAACCTCCATGGCCCTAAGAATATTCTATTATGTTTTGTAAATTTGAATTAAGAATATTACATTGTAATGTGTCATTTTAAGCCACTTATCTAAATTTGGGAACATTTTGTGGGCACCTTTTATGGGCCCACTTAAACTTATCTTAGGAATTTTGAATCCTATAAATAGTGGTTTCCCCCTCATTTATAAATCAAAAATAGTTGTTGTAAGAATTAATACAAAAGAGCCAAGAATTTGTAAGTTTATCTAAAGTGTTTGATGGTTTATTTCTATAGTTTCTTTTCCTAATTATTTTATATGATTTATATTTTCATTTTATACAATCTAATTTTGTAATTACATTCCTTATATGAATTTTTTAGTTTGAGTTTGACACTAAGCTAACTAATCTGCTAGGATTTTTGTTTTATTTTCATCTTATTTGCAACTAAATGTGCTATGAAATTTACTATGAGTGAGTAATTTTATGCAATATATTCTCTTAGATACATGAATTTACTTTACTCTAAATCTCCAATTGCATTTATTTAGCTTAGAGCATTATGCTAGAGTTGGTAAATGCTAGTTTTATGTGCCATTGCCTTAGAAGATAGAAGAGCTAGTACCTTTCATTATCTTAAGCAAATTATATTTTCTACCTTACCCTATTTACTCTTGGATCCACCCATGAATCACCTTAGCTTAGTTCATGCTATAAATATCCATTATTTATTGGTATTTTGGGGAATAATTTGCAAATATTGAAATAATTTTACAAAGATTAGCAAGAATAAGTGTCACTGTGTAAACATCTATTATCTCTACAATAAGTTCTACTTGCAGAATTATAAGTGGTGATGATATCTCTAATATTTATGCTATTTCTATTAGTATTTATATAAACAACTCAAGCCCTAAGTCTTCCAGGACTTAAAATTGAGTTTTTTACTTTCCCTCATTCCCTAGTGACATAGGGAGCACAATAAGTGCATCAACAAGAAGGGAAAAGTTGGTGCTAGAAGGAGGGTCTATATGCAACTATTTTCATGCATATTTATAGAATTGTAGTGTAATTCATTAGATACATGCTTGATTATTTTAGAGTATGCAAATATTGCTAAGTAACACTAAAGATCTACATTATTTACATGAATCTTTGTATCCTTTATGTGAATCTTTGCATTCTTTGAAGGATTTCATTAGAGTTAGCATTCATTTGTAAAAATTTAGTGAATAACCTAGATATTTGTCTAAATTTATGCAAAGATAGGTTAGATAACCTATTCTTCAGGCATATAAAGAGTTATTTTAATCATCTTTACAAAGCTTCACATAAATTTGCTAAACAATTTGGATATTTGTAAGAATGTGTGTAAAGATCAATTGTTAAGACCTCTCTTATGATAAATTTGAACATTTGAGATCATATTCACTCTATTTGTTTTAGAATTGAGTAAATATTTGCATAGCTTTGTGCTAAAATATGTTTTAAAAATCTAAAACACCTTTAGTTTGTTAAATAAGGCATAGAAACACTTTGAATTGTTACTCTAACACTAATCTTTGCAAGTTAACCTAAAAGACTAAGAATATTTGTGCAAGAATTGGGAATTCTAAGGTTTTGAGGCTTGAATCCTCAAAGATCAAGGTAAATTCATTTGATCTAGCTTGACCTAAAGGTTTCTATAAATATTGATTGATATTTGTGATATTTAACACTTGTGGAAGCTATCTTTGAAGTTCCTTTGCTCTAATTACCCGTTATCCATCCTAGAGTTGCTAAGTATTAGGACCAAATCCCTATCTGAACAAAAAATCATTTTAACATCACTAGAAACCCATAGGAAAGCTAGAGTAGACAAAGGTATATGTAAAAAGTCTAAGACCCAGCCGAATTCCCCATCTAACTAGAATTTACAACCCCTCTTACCAGTCATGGCATGGTTAGTTGGCTTATCCATCAATGTCCCTAGACTTGTGCATGATCTACCAAGAAATATATAAAAATGTTTACCTCTCTTTACCCCCATTGGTAGGGTGACTATTAAAGAAAATATAAAGTCCTTCAAAGCATCTTTGAGGTTGTTCAACATAATCCATGAAGATGTGGCCACCCACCTTTTCCCCTTCACATTCTAAGATGTAGCTTATAATTGGTTTTTCAACTTTCCTAAATATTCCATCATAGGATGGGGTCAATTAAATGACACTTTTATTGCCCAATTTGGTAGGGTAGTTAGCCTAGCAGTTGTGTACCAATAGTTCACCACCCTGAAAAGGAACCCAAAGGAACCAATCTATAATGATCTTGATAATCAATATATGCAAAAATACCCTTAAGGTAGGGAAACACCATATAATACTCTTTTAGGAAGGAATAACTCCACAATGTCTCTTCGAGGGGACAACCTCCAATATCCTCTTACAATAGAGTACTCAATGCTTACTTGATATCTTTCCCATGATAATCATCTCCTATATATATACATCTATCTAACCCATGGATGGGTAACCTCCTAATCCAATGTACATTGACCATTACCCAATGTAGTACTTCCACAAGTTACTCTATTATCCTAATATAGTGTACCCATATAACAAAGGGGATGTGTGCCACATGTCGGCATCTCCATCAACCCATATACATCAATATATCATATCCCTAGGTACATAGCATTCCTTCCCTCCTTGACATGTTTCATCACTAAAACATAGGAAGAAACCAAATAATGAGTGTGCTTCAAATCATTGCACACTTGTCTCCAATCTCGATCATCTAGCCATCCATATGTGATCTTGGCAGGTGATAGCTCTCCAAGCTTGTTTCCAAATTCCCTTGTGCTCCTTTGTTTGCATTTGTGATCATAATTATACTGCTTTGGTGTCCAATCATAATTATTCCTTTTTTTATTCCATGTACCATAATCCACTACACTACTCTGATTCCAACCATGACCATAGTAGGTATTCTTCCATGCATAGTCATAGTGATTTCCCCATTCATTCCATGTGCCATAGTATTTTTTCTTTGGATTCCATGCATATCCATAATGATTGGAAATTTTATTTCCTGTATAGACAAAATGATTGTTATTATGACACTTCCTCACCTGGTTCCATGATTGTTTCCTCTCATGATGATGTGGGTGTCTATATACCTCAACCTTTTCTAATACTTTGACCTTATCCACCTTTGCTTCTACCTCTTCCACCTTTTCCTTCTTTGTCTCTTGAGTAGATGAAGTGCTCATTTGTAGTGTGTCATTATCTATATCATCTGAATCCTCATCATGTTCTTCATCACCTATTTCCATCTCATCCTCACGATCTACCTAGATTGTTATTGGTGCCTTTTTCACTATGATATCTTGTAAATTGATCTTCTTTTTCTTATACCAAAACTTCATGAACTTTTTTCTGAACATTAATATTCATTGTTCCCAAAGTCTCTAACCATGGATATCGAAGAACTATATCCACATCATCCATATCCAAAGCATAAAAATCTGAATGCAAAACATATTTTTCCATAATGAGCTTCAGATATTCAAACATGGAAATATTCTTACCATCTACTTGAACCTCTTTGATATTCTTTGCTTGAACATGTAGATGCTTGGCCACATTCATGTCAATGAAGTTATACTTGTTGGTAGGGTTTATGGACACAACCACCTTCTTCTTTTGAATGCATCCATGAAATTGAAAATTTGACTTGGATTTCTTTGGAGCCAAATTATTTGAACCCTTATCATCCAATTCTTCTTCTTCTTCTTCTTCTTCTTCTTCAATTACTTCTTCTTCTTTTTCTTCTTCTTCTTCTTGTTCTTCTGTTAATTCTTTTATTTCTTCTTCTTCTTTTTCTACTTCTTCTTCTTCTTTATCATCGTGATTTTCTTCCTCTTCTACATCCTCTTTTTCATTTATATCCCATCGATCTATGAAGGTTTTCTCCATTGCTTCCCATGAAGAATACTATTGCACAAAGCTCAATTCATTAGTCCACCAATGTTTTGCAAGCCTAGACAAAGAAAAACATAATTCTATTTTCCATAAAAAAAATTATTATTCTTCTCCTTAAAATTGAGCCACCATTCTCTAGCATCAAATCATCTTCCCCTGAAAATTTTTGCAACTCCATGATCCACAAAAAAATTAAGGTTCATGAAACCCTAAAATGTCAAAATTGATCCATAAAATAGAAAAAAATCACTCAAAATAGCTCCAAAAATTCTGAAATTTTTACTTCACTTCTCTTAAATCTGCTTACATCTCCAGTAAAAATTTCAAATAAAAATTATTTATATTTTGGAAGATATAGCAAAATTATTATAAACCCTAAAATAGAAATAACTCCCTCAAAACAAATCAAAAAAATTTGAAATTTTTACTACGCTTTTCTTATATTTTTTTACATCTCCAGTAAAAATTTAGAATAAAAATTCCCTATATTTCAGAAGATATAGTGAAATTAGGGTTTCACTCCACACAAATTTCCTAAATCGAAGCTCTGATACCACTTGTAATGATCTTGATAATCAATATATGCAAAAATACCCTTAAGGTATGGAAACACCATATAATACTCCTTTAGGAAGGAATAACTCCACAATGTCTCTTTGAGGGGACAACCTCTAATATCCTCTTACTATAGAATACTCAATGCTTACTTGATATCTTTCCCATGATAATCATCTCCTATATGTATACATCTATCTAACCCATGGATGGGTAACCTCCTAATCTAATGTAGGTTGACCATTACCAAATATACTAGTTCCATAAGTTACTCTATTATCCTAATATATTGTACCCATATAACAAAGGGGATGTGTGCCACATGTCGGCATCTCCATCAACCCATATACATCAATATATCATATCCCTAGGTACATAGCACAATTAGAACCTTTAATGTTAGGTTCCAAAAGATGTATACCCTAATATCCCCACCCTATAAGCTGATAGATGATTTGGCCTTGGAAATATATAAGAATGCCTTGGATCTAATGATAGTTGTCTTCTTGAGAAGGGCCTTGAATATTGACACATTGACTTTGACATATGCTAAGGCCATTCATATTGATGAAAAAATACACTTGCAGGGGCATCCTACCTTTTTTATACCAAAATTTGACCCAATGATGTTTGCTCTTATTGTCATACCCAATATAAATCAAAATCACCCTATATTGAACCAACTACTAGTGATCAACTAGTTACCTTTGAGCCATGTTGCACCCAACCAATAGTTAGGTTTCTTTAACAAAGCAAATGTTGGATCATATTCACATAACAACACCAATGACATAATGGTGCCTGTAAACAATACCAATGTCCAAAATGCAACATAGAATAAGAACTTAGGGCCTCCAAAAGGGGAATTAGATTCAATACAAATAACTTCTCAAAAACTCACTAATGATTTCTTAGATCTTAAGAAACAAATGGAAAATACTGGTGAGAGTTCCAAAAATAATTATAATTTCCAAAGATATAATAGACCTTTCAATAGGCCTAACAATAATAGTTATCCCCCTTTGAACAAAATTCATGATATCATAATTTATGAGATGGCCTTGCCTAATTGGTGTTGAGTGCATAATACTGCTAGACATGAAGAACTGGATTGTGTTGAGTTTTGCCATGCTTTTAAAGTCATTCATAGCCAAATATAGGGGTTTGAGATGAATCCAACTGATCAAAATAATGTTAAGAGCCCTGATAATACCAATGATGTCTTTAGAGCCTTAGAAATAGTCCTCGTGGTTGAGACTATGACTTTCCCAGCCAAGATGAGAATGAGCCTGAAGACAATGTTAAGAAGGTGTATACCTTCTAACAATTCCAAAAGATTAACTATGCCTTGAGAAGTAAGGATTAGAAACCACCTATGACATCTTCCACCGCACCTAATAAACTAGATACACCACCTGATGGTAGGACAAATAATAATCCTCCACATCTTAAAGGTAAGGAGATTCAGCCAATGATAGAAGCTCCCTACACAACATCAAAAGGTGGATACAACATAGTGGAAGACATGAAAAAGATCAAGGAAAATATAACATTTCATGAGCTTACGTAGATCACTAAATAGTGTGATTTACTATTGAAATCACTAAATGAGAAGTCTAGCTCTAGCAAAGCTAAATAGGCTCATGCAATGTGGTAATGTTCAAGAGTAAGCATGAAGTTCCAACATTCCTATTAACTATTATAATTTTTGGTAATAACCTTCATAATTTCCTATTTGATTCTAATGCTTCAGCTAACATTATGCCTCTAGGAATTTGTGAACATCTAGGATTAAATCTAGTCAAATCAAAAAAGGTGGTGGTGTAACTAGATAAGTCAAGAGTGAAGGTGGTTGGTGAGTTATTGAATATTCATATGCAGTTATTTCATGAACCCGTAATCTATCAATTCATTAGCATTCAAGTCACTGATATACTTGAATCTTATGGATTATTACTAAGCCATAACTAGACTAAATCCATAAATGAATACATGTCCAATGATTGTTATCGCATGTGGCTACCTTGGAGTGGGATCCCTAGTCAGATTAGGATTGATCAGTAACCCAAGATGAAATACATGATCACTAAATATAATGCCAAGAATGAAAAGGTAAATTACCAATCCTCTACCTTAGGTGTTTATACATTGGAAACTACTAACATTATTACAAGTGATAACATGAAGGAAGAAGTCAAAGGTCCATGGACACTGCACTTTGATGGTGCACAAGATAAACAAGGTTCTAGCATCAAAGTTATTCTAATAAATCTTGAAGGTAAATAGTATCTTACTTCTTATAGATTATAGTTCTCTTACACTAACAATTTAGTAGAATATGAAGCTCTTATTTTAGGACTTGAATTTACAATCAAACATAAGGTGAAATAACTGTTAGTTTATGGTGATTTTTAATTAGTTGTTAATCAGGTTAGAAGTAGATATCAATGTAAGCTTTCTTATTTAAGGAAATATAAATTTAGAACTTTGGATTTAATTGACTAATTTGACTCATTCAATATTGTCTCCTTTCTTAAGGAATAAAACTAGTTGGTATATGTTTTGGCTTCAATAGTGGCAAATTTTGTGCCTAAAAAAGTTTTATACTTGTAGGAATTTATTGTGGAGATAATCTCATGCCCCTCTGTGCCAGATAAAATCAATCACTTCCAAGTTTTTGATGATGACCAATAGATAATTGACTTATTATGCAATGTTGGTGTGTTTGAATCCTCCATTATAGATGAATAAGATGAAAGTTCTATATAAATTTCAAAGGATAACAAAGATGGGGTTATTCAACTTAAAGACAATAAAATCCCCAAAGGCATGATCTCCATAGAGAGGATGTCTGATCCAGACAAGCAAAATACTGAGAATAGGCAACTTAAGGTGAGTGGGATGGATTAAAATCAAGTCAATCTAGGAAGTCTGAAGAATGAGCAAAGCATCAAGGCTAGTTTAGTTTGCATCGATAAAGAGATGAAAAGATCCATTGCCCTTCTGACCAAATTCAAGTATGTCATTTCTTGGTCATATAATGACCTCAAGATATTTGACACTAGTGTGTTACTCACACTATCCCCTTAAAATAATCTTTCAAGTCTTTAAGCAAAGGTAAAGACCCATAAATATAGTGCTAGAACCACTAATTTATAAAGAAGTAAAGAAATTTCTTAATGCAAGGATAATCTTTCCTACATGGCACTCGACATGGGTTGTCAATCTTGTGTCGGTTTAGGAAAAAAAAATGGATTAATTAGACTTTGTGTTAATTTTTCAAACCTAAATAGTTCCTCAGAGAAGGATATTTATCCCATTCCATATTTGGATGAGGTCAATTAATTAGTGAGTGGGTCTAGAAGGATGTCATTCTTTGATGGATTTTTAGGCTACAACCAAGTCTTAGTGAACTAGAGCAACAAATTGAAGATTGCCTTCACCACTAAATGGGGAATGTTTGCATATAAATGGATGCCATTCAGATTTATCAATATAGGAGTAATATCCCAGTAAATGATGAACCATGAATTCCATGGATTAATAGGTAAGTTCATTATTATTACATGGATGATCTAAAAATAAGGAAGATTGCATGATGCATTTAGAACAAGTGTTGGAGAAGTGCATGAGGTATGACATTTCCTTAAATCCCAAGAAAATCATCTTTTGTATGATTGAAGGTAAAATCCTAGGACATGTAATCACCCTAGAAGGTATGATCATTGACCTTGATAGGATCAATGCAATTTCAAAGGTGGAAGTTCCTAATAGTAAAAAAGAGTTAAAATCTTTCTTTAGAAAAATTAATTTTATAATAAATTTTATCTTTGATTTTGCATAAATTATGAGATCACTCAATGACATGCTGAAGAAAGATGTAAAGATAGAGTGGATTGTTAAAGCAAAAAAGGCCTTTCAATACATCAAGGATGCTATTATTCAATCTCCTATCCTGATAAGTCCTGACTTCAACAATTATTTTAATTTATACTCTTTTGTTTATGATCATACTATTGTTGTTATCTTAACATATAAGAAAGATGACAAAGAGCACCCTATAGCCTTCATGAACACCAACTTGAAGAATGTCAAGTTGAATTATCCTATTTTGGATAAACAAGTATACACTTTGATAAAGGCTATAAATAAGTTTAGACATTACATCTTGAGGAACAAAACTTATGTGATAATGTTTGATCCAGCTGTCAGGTTGATGCTGGGACAAAATGAACTTAGGGAAAGAAGAGGGAAGTGAATGACCAAAATCCAATAATATGACTTAGAAATAAAACTTGTTAACTAGGTTAGAGGTCAAGGTTTAATTTAGTTCATTGTAAACATTGATCCTTGCATTGATTTTTTACAGGTTGAGGCAAGTCAAGTATCTGGAATACCTTGGCACCAAGATATTGTTCACTATTTGTTTCATGGAGTGTGTCTCTCACACCTTAAAAGAGAACATAAGAGGTCCCTTAGGCTAAGATAATTTCACTTTATGATTAAAATAGGAGTCCTTTACAAAAATAATTATGAAAGGATCTATCTAAGGTGTGTTTCTAGAGCTGAAGCCACTAAAATCATAGACAACTTCCATGACAAGCTACGAATTGGTCACCCTTCAAGGCATACCACCACACACAAAATATTGATAGCTAGTTACTATTGGTCAACTGTATTCAAGGATGCACATGCTCATGTGCAATCCTACCACCAATGTCAAGTATTCAATCAAAGAGAGACAAAGGCAACCATGCCTTTGTAACCAATAATCAAAGTGAAGCCATTTTCATAATGAGGCCTTGACTTTGTAGGAGTAATTAATCCAAACTCCTTAGTGGGACATAAGTTTGTACTCACTACCACTATTTCACTAGGTGGATTAAATCAATGGCCACTAAGAATAGTAGAATGATTATTGTCATTAAGTTCCTACAAGAGAACATCATCACTTGGTTTGGGATGCCCCTATCTATGATATGTGATAATGGCCTAACCTTTGCATTAGCCAAATTCACTGAATGGGCATATGACAATTAGATAGTCATCAAGTTTACTTCAAAATATTACCCTCAGGGCAATGGAGTTTCAAAATCTACCAACAATAACTTGATGAATGTCATCAAGAATCCATACAAAAAAAATAAGAGAATGGCAGTCCCTGTTAAAATATGCTTTATGGGTGGATAGAACTAGATATAAGCAGGCATTCAAGGCATCCCCATTCTTATTAGTTTATGGGCATAAACCTATATTTCTCATCACATTGAAGCTACCCACTTATGATTTCATGGACAAGTACATGAAATATTCAAAAGAGTACAATCCTAGATACTAAACATCATCCAAATGGAAGATGTTAGAGATGAAGCATTGAAAAACTTTAGCAAGCATCAAGATGTTGTGAAGAGATGGTTCAATAAGTGAGCCAAAGTTAAAGTGTTCTAAATATCAGACTTAATCCTACTATAGGAAAAGGCCCACAAGAGAAAATAATATCATGACAAGTTTTCTCCTCTCTTTATTGGACCATATCAAGTAGCAAAGATACTGGGTGAAAACACATTCAAAATTAGAGACTTACAGGGAAATGACTTAGCCTTACTAGTCAACGGGAAATATATGAATCATTACTTCTCTGCTACTCTGTCACAAATTTTAGAAGGATAGTTTGCTTGTTTAGAGTTAGAGTAGGTAAAATTAGTGTAGTTTCCTTTCTATTTTGCTTTCTTGTTCTATCCTTTCCCACTTTCTACTTTTCTTTCTTGCTTTGTTTTCCCATTGTTTCATTTGTTGATTTGTTTTCTTATTGTGTGTTTGTTTTTTTTTTTGTGTTGTAACTTAGTAATAAATCCTTTGGACAAATAATTCATTGGATTAATTTGTGATAATTTGATCTTGAAAAGGGAAGAAGGGATTGTTGGTCTTAAATATTAACTATCCAGAGTTTGAAAACCTCTAGCAGTGTTCCAATCTAGAAAAGTTGGGTGAGGTTAATTAGAAGTTAGTTTTCTCATGAAAATATTGAGTTATTTTAAGGTTGTAATATAGTTCATATGACTGATCATTTTCTTGAACAAGAGTTTAAATCTATGTGGACCACCATACTGTCACTTGACTTCACCAAATAAATTACCTGGGCAGGACTTGCTACTTTAGAGTGATTAACATCTAGACTATGTCTTGACAAAATCCTTACACCTGACTAATTTTGGTTCCCAACCATACTATTTTATGAACTCAGGTATTTAATATATATATATATATACACATATATATATGATACACCAATGAAGTACAATCATAAACTACTTCATATTCCATGAATGGTGATTTAGGTCATCTCTATCAAGGCTATGGACACTTGGTTGGAAGTAGATCAAGGCTCAGAGTGGATCCCAATATATCTCTATTGGGGATAAGGATGCCTTTCTGGTAGTAGAACAATGCCCAAGCCATCCTTAACTTAGCAAAGCATTATTATAAGAAATCTAAAGAATGCTTAAGTCACTTCATGTTTTATGTTTTGAATCTTGAAATTTATCACTTATAAACCCAATGGCAATGGTTAATGAACCTCGAATCACACGCATAGTATGATTGTTTACAAGATTTAAACTCTATTTCCAGCCTTTAGGCTTTTATGAGTTCCAAAAATCAGTTTTAATATTGACTGAGAATCTTAGTGAGATGAATAATTTTGTATTCATCCTTAAGTATAAGATCTAGATTCTAACATTTTTCAAAGTTTCCCCATAGAGGTCACCATTTTTTGATGATCAACTACCCCTATTCCCAGAATGGGGATCCTCCTTTCTTCAAATTTCAAAGTACCTAAGATGCCATACTTGTTAAAGAATTTGACTACATATAAACTTAATTTAATAATTCCTAGTAATTTTTGGGTTAATTATCCATTTTAAAGTAATGATTGACACTTAGAAATATTCAAATTACTCCATGTTTTCTTCAATTTTTCATTCAACAATGGATTATTAACCATCGATGATTTGACATGTGCAGATAGGTTCTTGCCAAAGAAGCCCAACTTGGTTCTCCAATTGGAATGAATGTGACAAGATTTTTTGATCTTATTAGGCTAACCTTATACTTCATTTAAATCATTTACATGTAAATTTTTGCTTTAAACTTACTTAACTAACTTAAGATGGGCATTTAACATTTTTATAAGTCTAACCTAACTTCTCACTTAACCTCATAGGATGTCAAAGTTAAATAAGTGGTTTATGATGCCTTGTAGGATGTTAAATTAAAGACTACAACCTAAAGAGGATAGGTGTCTACCTCACTAGCCTTCATGATGCCTTAGCAAATCATCATGCCCCGTGCAGGACACTTGAAGTAAATCAACCAAGCTCGTAAACTATGTGGCATCATTTAGAGAGCTCACAAAGAAATTAGCCATTAGAATTCTAATCCATATGTTATGTGTCTTGGTCCTAGGCCCCATGAGAAATCTCATTCAATTTGAGCCACCATACATCCTCCACATGTCCTTCACACATCCCGCTATAATGAAGAAGCCTACGACATGCCACTGCATGTCTCCATGGTAACCAACTAAACTTGAGAAATATTCTAAAGTAATGTGTGTTCCCTTTAGATTCATCCAAGATTGATGAGTATCCACACCATATCATATTGGATCTAAAGCTCACAAGATCTCATAAGATGAACATGTGGATGCACCCAGGCCAGTTGATCAAGGCTCAATAGTACATAGTTATATAAGGCCCCTTCTAGGAATAACACTTGGCATAAAAATGAAAAATATCCCTCTAAAGTGATGTGTGTCCACTTGGGGCCCACATAATGATACCACATGTCATTCATGAAGCTACCACCAATGATCAACTAGATCACCTTTGAGAGTGATGTGTGGCTCCACCTGAGCCACATGATTAGAATAAAGTTGTTGATAATCATCTAAAATCCTTCTAATTGAAAAACCTATCAAAACAAACCTCTGAGAACCTTCTAAAAGAGACATCTAGTAAAGAATAAACTTTTATTGCCTATGAGAGTGATACTTGGCACTCTCATGACCAATCAAAACTAAAGGGCCCCACCTAAGAACTCACCACAAATTAAAAATTTCATGGGGCAAGGTATAAATGAGTCATCACACTAGATGTATCTCAAGGGCCTAAGAGAAATCAAAAGGTGCCACGTATTAGGACTTAGATCTGACTAAGTGGCTTAGTCATATTCAGACCCCATGAGTACCTAACTAGATTTGAGGTAGCATGCCACATGTCAAAAGGTGGTAATATTTATCTTTAAAAATAAAATTGATGGTATATCAAAGGTGAATTAGATATAAATTTTAATTCTAATGAAATTAAATTCCAAAAGTAATAGTTCAAAGATATGCAAAGTTGATGAGCTCACCATTAATATATTACAAACTAGGATTGTCATCAACCTTGCATTAATTAAAGTGATCTTTCAAAAGGCTACTCAACTTATATATTATTACCTACACTTACATTTGAAGTTATACGCATCTTCTTTCCCTACTATTGGCACTCTAAAAATTTAAACAAAGCTTAATCCACTTATGAATTCGCACCTAGACCACCATTGTTGGATCTCTAAAGTTGTAAAGAAATACAAGAGGA
The DNA here is from genome assembly GCA_037957365.1 of Torreya grandis. Lineage (NCBI taxonomy): Eukaryota > Viridiplantae > Streptophyta > Pinopsida > Cupressales > Taxaceae > Torreya > Torreya grandis. Next base: position 643,971 of record JARHVA010002682.1, read on the forward strand.
TGTTAGTTGCTACCAAGAATATTGAAGAGATGGCACAGATAGGACCTTCCACTCTAGGTAATATCATTTCATTTAGGAATGATGAATTTTTATTCTAGTATGGTAATTTTGTTGTTTTTAAATATACAAAATTCATCCTCGAGGCCATAAACTTAGGGGACATGCATTACAATAGCATCTACTTTAATGTAGAAGTGGCTAGGGTTGTGGATGAAAATGAAACTATGCCCCATAACATTTAATTGGCTTTGTACATTCTTGTAATCCAAGCTATCAGTCTCTATAGGGCTACAACAAAAATAGAGTTCATGCCATGCACTGACCTAGTCTATGACATCTTTAAGAGGTCAAGATGTGAAGATAGATTTCTCAAGTCAATGAACCAAGGGCTTCTTATTGCTTTCATCATAGGTATTATCTTTGAAAAATATTATGACCTACCTTTTCCATAGATAAAATACAACCAGAGCATCATTGTTAATTGGTATAAGGTGCACAAACTAGAGATAGTCTTGGTTTCATAGGTGACTAACCTAATAGGGGTCATTTTCATGGATTATCGAGGTAACTTACCTATACATCAATTCAAGAAGGGATTAAATATTGGCTTGGATCTATTCAACAGGATATATGGTAACCCACATATTAGGTAAGTAGACATAAAAACTTTCTCTCTATGGTAAATAATCTTAGAGGATCAATAGATTCCCCCACTTGGGGAAATTATTAGCAACAACTTGGTCTATGATATGAATGACACTAGAACAGTTCTCTATTCTACATGATGAGTTACCTTTTGGATGCAATTTCAGTAACTACCCAACTAGGCTTGAACTCATGGTCTCTTGAGTAACATGAGGTAGTACCCTAGTTATTCTCTACAATGAACATTCAGCACTTTAGGCACAATAAAAAGGTGATTTTCGAAGACTTCTATCTAATTGTGTATAAATTAATTATTGAGTGTGAGATGCCAAGGGTTCCTTCAGAGGCTACACAAACATTAAATGAAAGGGATAGCTAATGGCTATACCCAGATTGCATGATCATCCAAATTGAAGGAGTGATGATGGGCCCCCTTAGACTATTGAGGTATGTACCTATGAAATTAGCTGAGTAAGAGATGACCTATCAACTTCTACATGGATTTGATGGTGTCTTCAAAAATAAAAATAAGAAAATACCACACAAGACTCCTTATAAGTTGGGTAAGACTAACATCACAAAGTGGCATGATATAATTATGGTTGTAAGGCATACAGACTCATACCTACTACTTAAGGATGATTTTAGGGAATGGGACCTCAATAATGTAATTATAAGGCATCTCTTCAAATTTAATAAGAATGTGGCTATGGAGTATAAAAATCAAGAGGAGGTCCATGAATGGGTATACAAAGATGCCATGAATGATGAAGTAGTCCTCAGGAATATAGCCAAGAAGAAAATAGAACTTGAAATGAGGTTTGATAGAGAAAATAAGAAAGAAGACATTATAAAGCCTCGACTACCACCAACTCATGGGAGTATGTTCGATACAGACTATGAGGAAGGTTAAGAAGAAGAGGAAGAAGAAAATTTTCCTCTAATTAGGAATAGACCCTACATACCTACACTTCTTCTGACTTCAAGAGGATAGAGCCTACCTCAGAGCTCTGAACAAGGAAAAGCTAGCAACCAACATGACCCCTCCCAAGGTCCTACACTTATCTTAGCATCTGCTTTGGGAGTTACCCTAAAAATATTGGATCAACCTAATCCTGATGTCATTGACCTCAAAGAGTCTTAATAAGGAATTAAGTTCTTAATCAAGGAACTACAGGCACTAGCTAGGAGAAATATAGAGAAATTTTACACAAGGAAGGAGCCTAGGACTACCATGAGAGCAACCATGCCTCCTTCATAATCTCTTCAAGTGATTGCTACCACCAACTCAGTATAGGCTCCCACTGTGAGTACTTCCCATTTTCCTTCTTTCCCATTTGCTTCTACTCCAACTTTTACATCCGTTCCCCTTACCACTACTTCTCCATTAGCTCCATTATATTTAGCTATTGTAACTACCTCTACACAGTCCTCAATGGATACTAGCATGATCCAAGATGGTACCTCCTTGGATTCACCTTTCCCTATTTCATTTCCCATGCTACTGCACACATGACTTCTTCCCAAGAAACCACTAAAAGTGCCTCAATTACTTTTGGTTCTCCTATGCCTACAAAGCCATTAAAACCCATTTCAATGTAGTTCAACTTTCACAAGCCAATTAATCTCACCACAGCTATTAAGGTGAGTGTTCCTTCAAAGTTGCCTTCATTCATTCTTGACATGGGCCCTATCAAGTTTTTATTTGATTTACTTGGGCAATTAGACCCAATAAATTTATTCATCCCCATCACAACCTTTACTTCTTCATTAACCCAAGCACCTCCATTACAACCACCTCCAACATAGCACAAATCTACTACTACCCCAAATATGGTTAGGGATAACATACAAACAAGAAATTAGGAGAGGCCTCAAGTATTCCTCTTTGCTCCGCAAGTTGGCATGAGGTTTGATGCAACCACTAGTACTATGAAGAGAGTGGTTAGAAGATAGGTTGAGCAACCATAGTCAAGCTCAATTGTGGTCCATGAGATTGAATAGTCCCTCTTCACTTTGATAAGGAAGTGAAAGGTTAGACCCATAGAGGTGCAAGAATATGCAGAGGACCCTATCTCCATAGTTCAAGAATTGGTAGAGTCCATAATTACCTTGATGAAGGGGATGCAATATAAATTGAAAAGGTTGAAGGAGAAATCATTACCAACAATACCAAATGGTACTATAATTTAAATAATAAATGTTTTTTTAATGTTTTCAACCTTTATAAGGTCATGAATAAGAGGTAGGAAGATGGGATCTTACAATCCAAGGTTGTTATTAAGCTTGACTAGAAACTTGCACTTTATGATGCCAAGCTAGCAAACTTGGATAGAGTTGCAAGAAACAATAAGTTCCCTGACCTCATAGTGTTTCCATTCAATGACATCATTCCTTCATAGGCCATCATAATGAGAAAAAAAAATATATTAAAGAGATGGTCTGATCAATTCAAGGATGCAACTACATCCTTGGATAATATTGAGTCTAAGATAGCCTTATTATTGAAGAATGCCATGGTCACCAGGGTGACCAAGCCTGATGGATCCTTCATAGATGATCAAGAGTTTAGAGCCTAGATGAAGGTGTTTGTGGCCAAATTCTAGCAATACGTAGCCTGTGCAAAAATTGTTACATAAGTGATGAATGTTGTGGAATTTGCCAATCAGATGTTGGAAAAAGTGAATGCAATTAAAGAAGCACTAAGGCCAATACTCACACAATGCGATAAGCTCATCCAAGAGATACCTAGCTTGTTTTAACCCATGATCCTATAATTTTCTTAGATTGACCAAGATTACCTATCATGTGAAGAAGTATGGATTGAGGAAGAAGTGGAGAAGAATCAAAGACAATAGCAGCAAGCATCTCAACAACCTCCAAGGCCCTAGGAATATTTTGTTATGTTATGTAAATTTGAATTAAGAATATTCCATTGTAATGTGGAATTTTAATCCACTTGGATGTATTCTGGAACCTTTTATGGGCCCACTTAAACTTTTATTAGGTGTTTTGAAGCCTATAAATATGGGTTTCCCCCTCATTTGTAAATTAGAAATAGGTATTACAAGAATTCATACAAAATAACCAATAATTTGTAAGTTTGTCTAAAGTGCTTGATTGTTTATTTATGTAGTTTTTGTTCCTCACACTTTTATATGATTGATAGTTCCTTTTTTGCAAGATAATTTGGAAAATACATTCCATATATGCATTTATTATTTTGACTTTGACACTAGTCTGACTAATCTGCTAGTATATTTGCTCTGTTTTCAATTTATTTACAACTGAATATGCTATACAATTTACTATGAGTAATTTTATACAATATATGCTCTTAGATACATGCATTTCCTTTCCTCCAAAGCTCCAACTACATTTATTTATCTTTGAGCATTACTCTAGAGTTGGTAAATGTTAGTTTTATGTGTTCTTTCCTTAGAAGTTATAAGAACTGGTACCTTTGGTTATCTTAAGCAAATTCTCTTTTCTACCTTACCCTACTCACTCTTGGATCCACCCATGAATCACTGTGGCTTAGTTCATGCTATAAATATCCATTATTTGTTGGTATTTTGGGGAATAATTGGCAAATATTGAAATAATTTTACAAATATTAACAATAATAAGTGTCACTATGTAAACATCTATTGTCCCTATAGTAGGTTCTACTTGTAAACTTCTAAGCAATAGCCATATCTCTTCTATTTTTGTTATTTCGAGTATTGGTTGTATAAACAACTTAATCCTCGAGTCTTTCAGGACTTAAAATTGAGTTGTTTACTTTCCCATCATTCCCTAGTGACATAAGGAGTATAATAAGTGCATCAAAAAGTGACACAAGTACATTTGATAGTGTTGATAGCAATAATGAACATGAACATGACAATAATGAAACCTTATCCATGGTTGTAGAATCAGACAATGAGGGTTGTTCAAATGGGAAAGGCCTTATGGTTGATGTAAAATTAGATCAATAAGAAGTTGAATTGAACATTGAGATAGAATTTGTAAGTACCCTATAGAAGTTGAAATTCCATGGAATAAATAATCACAAATTAAGATCATTGTTAAGGACTATGAATAGTAGATTGATTTGTTTGAGGAGATATCAAGTAACACATCCAAAGATTATGTTGAGATCATCAATAAAATTGAATTACAAATGGAGATAATCATTACTAGTTTAAAATCTAAAGAGAAAGAATGCACTAGGTATGAAACTAAAGTGGAATCCTTGAAAGCTGAGTTGGATCAAGCATCTAACAAGGTAAAGATCTTTGTGAAGTTTGAAAATAGAACTAAGGCTTTAGATGACATATTGAGTAGGCAAAATTTTGAAAGTGATAAGATAGATCTTGGTTTCAAACAAGACCAAAAGGTGGTAGCTCAAGTCAAGGAGAAGGTTATTGAAGATAAGAAAGTCAACATGAAAAAACCTATCAAATAGCCTAATGCTATAAGGTATGCTAGTTCATTCAATGGTTATTATTTTTTATGAAGTTAGTTTGGTCATAAAGTAAGAGATGGTAGAAGACCCTATAATAATGAGTACTCATGGGACTATGGAAGGAATCATAGGTCACATCAGTCAAGAGGTATATATGAGATTGTTTATTATAGTTGTCATAATGTGGTACACATTGCAAGATTCTACCCTAATAGAGTTAAAAGGTCATCTAGTCAAAATAAGATATTTATATCCCTTAGAGTACAAGAGAAAAGGAAAATGAATGTGTGGAAACCAAAGATAGTAAAGGTTAGTCATGATTATTCTATAAGCTCCAATGAAATGTTTTCTATGATATAGCATACTTCAAATGAGAAACCAAGTCAGGAATGTCTATCACCAACTCATATTGATGATCAAATGGTTGATGTAGAGGTCAAGTCTATAATGGTAATCAAGACTAAAATATACTAAAGGATATTTAGTGTTGTGAGAGCATGAAAATATAGGAATATATTGAACTTTTATTATTTTAATGCTCTATGGAAAGAGGTGAATCCATTAGGCTTCGTGGAGACACTATTTAGTTAGCAGAAGCATGGTATATATTTGGTTTGAGGGAGAGCTATTTAGATTGTTAACTGAGCTTGATCTATGTTGATAAGTGGTCTTATAATCTAAGTTCATTTTAAGGAGGAATGCATGGATTAAGGGGGATCATGTTACCTTAATGTTTCATATTCTATGTGTTGAACTTTTGTTGCAAATAAGGTGTGATTCCAGATGAAAATTGTGGAAGACCTTTGTCATTAATGTCAAAGGGGGAGAAAGTTCAATAAGGAAAATGAGAGTGATAATATTGAATAATGTTTTTCCATAAATTAGAAAGGGTAATTTTTGTTAAAATTATTATCATTGATGTCAAGGTTGATGTCATTGATTTCAATGTGTAGGTCAGAGAGAGAATTTGAAGGCAACCTAATGTCTCTTCTATTGAGAGATAATTTAAAGGTAACCTAATGATTCTTCTATTGGTTATTTTAAAGGTTTTTTTAATGGTTTGAGAATGTTTTTTGATGAATTTTATTTTTTGATATCATCATTTAGGTAAGAATGTTTGAAAACTGGTCCTTGAGTATAAGGAGTCTTGAGAAGCCTAGTCATAACAAGCATAGTCATATCATGAGCATGTGCATGGTGAGCATGAGGAGGTATGTACATAGGTATAAAATTATTTTATGATCATGTAAGTCATGTGAGAAATGTGTATAATCATCAAAGAGAGATTCAATATTACTTGTCAAGCTTCAAGTGATTGAGAAGCCTAGGCATGACACTAGTCATAGCTTGTAAAGTCCTAATGAGAAGGTTTGAGCATGGCGTCCTGGTGAGATGGATGTAGATAGGCTTAATAGGTTTTAAAAGTTTTATTTAGAATTAATATGAGACCTTTGATCACTCAGGAAAGTTTCAAGGTGAGCCTACAAGGGTAAGACCTTAAGTCCAAGTCTAAAACTAGACTGGTTTTAGACCCTACCTGACCTAATGAGGTGTCATGAGGTGTTTTCAAGGCATATGAAGGATTTAAATAAGTGTTTGAGAATTATTGAGGTTGTTTTAGTTTTATATTGAGGTAGATAGTGCATATAAAGAGGCATGAAGGTCAGTTTTAAATCCTAATGTGATTTGTAGGTCTAGGTCTAGGTCTAAGCAAGCAAAGAGAGAGAGAGTGGCCTAATAATGGATCATAAATAAAATTAAAGGTTATTGAGATAATTTAAGCTTGGAAATAGGAATTATATTTTGTTTCAAGCATGTTTACAATGTTTTATGTCATTGTTTGTAATATAAAGCATGAAAAATGGTTTTGAGGTCTCTTATGTTCATAGAATGAAGGGTTCTCAACCGAAGAAAGACTTTCAGGTGTTCATTGGAATGTGTAACCTCCAAATGATAATATTTTATATTCATGGTATATTTTTAAGGTTTTAATCTCAAATTTACAATCATTAGTTTTTGGATTGAGGGGTTATGCTTTATGAATGATTGTTGACAATGGAAGATGGTTTAAACCCTCAAAGAACCCTAATAGTGACCTAATATGAGAGAATTTGTTATAAAATGCTAAAGAATTAGTATGGATATTTAAGTTATTTAAGTTTGTATTCAGCTCTCCCAATCACCTTTAGGTGTGATTGAGTTGTCAAGTGTGTGAGTAAACCCTACAAAAAAGTGCTAGTTTCTCATAAATTTATTGTAGCAGTCAAAGTTGACCAAGTCAAAGTTTCTAAATAGATAGAGTAAAAAAAATTGTAATTTTAATTTTTTTTCATGGTGGTTTCTATATATTTTATATCCCTTAGGTGTGTTAAATTGGGCATCCAATATAACCTATCGCTAATAGGCCTAATGGTGCAAATAGTGAGAAACTCAAGTAGAAGTAAGAAGTTGATTAGAGATGTGATATCATGGGATAGGGATGAAACAAAATACATGGAGGTATTTTTTATGACTTTTAATTCATGTTCATGTCTATTTCAAGTTTTTGAGATTAGTGGTTATAGTGAAAATGTTTGTCACATATTGACATGTCTGGTTCAAATGAGATAATGAGATATAAAGGATCTGAGATTGATCTACAATACCGATATTATTATTTAAAAATATCATCCTTATATCTTAAAATTATCTAATGATATCATAATATCATTCATGTGCATTAATAGTCTCTAAAATTATTGTACAGGTGATTGAAAGTCATTGTCACCATGACTGTGCTTCAAGGTAAACTGACAGTTTTGGGTAAGCAAGTTGTAATGATGAGTTTAAGGATTTATGATCTAAGTTAAAGTTTATAATGCCTAATATGTTATTTGTTGGGAAATTTATGTCTTATACATGCTTTTTATAATGTTTTATAGTTATTTAAAGTGATTTAAATGTTGAATCAAAAAGGGTTTGACTGTGTGTATTGAAGACAACAAATTGGTTTGCAAGACCAATAATTAAAAATAGGAGATTATATTTTTTTGTTTGAGGTTGTCTTGAAGATGTTTTAGTATAATTTTCATGATTTTTAAGTCCTTTATTGTGTTCTTTTAGGTGTCATAATTTCAATTTTTCATGACTCAATTTTGAGGCTAGTTGGCAGTTCAGAGTGAGCATTTTGTAGAGAAGGGTTTGAGTCCTTTTGCGCTAAGTTGTGAAGTATAAATAATATGGTGATAATAATAAGGTCATTAATATTTTATATATATATATATATATATGATTTTTTTCTATAGTTTTTTGTAAAATTTATGTTTATGCTTCATTTGTTCAAGATAGACTTTATGTGTATAAGAAGGCCTAATTGTGAATAGTATAAATGGTGTGCTTCCAGTGGTGATTGGAGCCAAAATGTGTTATGGAGCCTACATGACCTTATTAATGGTATATATAAATTACATATGATACTTTCCTACCATATGATGTTTTTTAATGTCTTCCAAGGAAGGTAAAGTGTAATGTGTCCTAAAGTAGACCTAACAAAATTAGGTCTCCATGAGGCCTAAAGATGAAATGAGGCCTAATTAAGGTATGTCAAACCTAAATAGACTAAAATAACATTTGATTCATGTTTATGAGATTTAATAATATATATTCCATTTATGACCTAAGAGGATAATTGTATTTGTCCGACTAAGAAGTATATGAACAAAGGACTTGTATAAATACAAGGTAATTTTAGGCCTATTGGAGCAAAAAGAGTGTAAGCAAATAAAATAACATATTGAAGAATAAAATGAGGTATCATACACCATAAAATTAGTGTATATAATTAGTGATGAAAATATTTCATAGGTTATATACATGATGATCAAAGTCATATGACCTAATCAATCTTGAAGAGACCTAGTTGAGCGAAGAGACTTCATAGGCAATTTTGAGAGGGCTAAGAGTATGAAGAGCTCAAGGGGTGGTCATCATCAGTTGGTTAAGAAATAATATTTTATGAATTTGATCAAGAGTATCAAGTAACTAAGTTTGTGTTGAGTCATCTAGGGGGTTGGTACCTCCTTGCAAGTGGGTGCTTGTTAAATCCTAGTTAAGTGGGTACTTGACTAGTTGGAGTTGGTGCTCCATGTGAAGTTGGTGTTTCACTAAATTTGGTGTTTATATTATAAGAATGTAGTCCATTTGAATATATCAGTGGTTTTTCTACCCTTGAGGGTTTCCCATATATGTGATGTGTTCTTGTGTTTCATGCTTATGTGGATAAGTGTTTATGCATGCTAGATCTATATGCTTATTTGAATGATTTATGATTTCTTAAGTGAAATTGATAAGAAAGTTTTTAAAGACTGATTCACACCCCCCCTCTCAGTCATTTTTCTTCCAATAAAATCTACGTAGTTTTTCATAATATTATCTAATTCTTATCCATTAAATATATATACACATAATATTTTCAAACTTTTATCACTTATTGACACTTTGTATCTTGTAGGAACCCATCAAATCTCAATCTCTATGAGTGCACACCTTAATGGGTATACTAGGAAAGGGGTGGAAATACCATTGGTGCTTTGTAAGATTGTTTTCCCTTTTTCCACTTGCCATTTACCACACTTATCTCCTAAAACCATTTACTCTAAGATTATTATTCTCAGTTGTACCCATTCCAATCATTTATCACATCATTATCCTCTTATTCCTTACCTCATCCCCATTTTGATAGTTGGTTGTACTAGCTTGACTCAATAAACCCTATATATTTTTTAGCCTATGATTACTATATAAGGTCAATTGGTTTGACCTCATACTATTTTAGGTTATTTTTCACTTTGGAGCTTGTTAGCCCTTTGCCTGACATAACTTGGGACTTAATGAATTATCTCTTGAAAACATACAGGGTCGACTGGGTCAACCCCGTATAGCCAACATATTCATAAAGATTTAGGGTAAGATCAGCCTATATATACAACTTCATTTCCAACCATTTGAAGATAGAGAAGCAAATAATAATAAGTGTGAATGAATATCTGATTATTGACCATTCTACTTGAGGAATAAAGCTTAGGGTTCCATAATTTTTTTGTAGATATGGATCTTGTGCTATGGATAAGTCTTTTGGATGCATAGATAGGTTATGTAGCCTAGATATAATTTTCTTTGTTATCCTGACATACCACAATAATATCTTGTGAAGCACATTGGCCAAGGGAGAGATTAAGGTTTCATGGGTTCATCTTCAAAAAGTAAGTATTCCTAAATTTATTTCTCCTTTGTAAGAGTAAATAGATGATGCAGTTGTGCTTCTCTTCCATGCATTAGGATTTTGTATACATTGACATGAGTATATGTCTTCTATGTATGTTTAGTCTAGTTTATTTTGTTTCTAACCCCCACTTTGTGACACAAGCTTTGGTGAGCACTAGATTAGATTTAATTTCTTATTTTTTAGAATAGAATGAATATCAAAACATAGGACTCTTTTAGGTTGTTGCATGATTGTGTTAGACGGTAGGCTTTATAACCCTTCCTAGCATGGTGTATTGTGACAAGTGATCCCCTAATTAGGTCTAGTAGATCCCCATCTTGGTCATGTTCTTTCTTAAAAAATGTATTCCCAATTGAAAGTGTAAGTATTCTCTATCTTCTTCAAGTTATGATTTATTTATAGACATGATGCATTTATGATTGCATATAAAATGTTGGTAAATTTAGTAGCAAGCCAAAAATTCGTAGAGACATTACTAGACCATATAGAAATTTCCACTATGTGAAACATAGAATTAATACCAAGAACTGACAATGAAATATTTTGGATATACCTAGGAGTGTCTTAACAATGTTGAAGGTTAGTTTATATGCTAGAATTTGGGCTAGTTAAAATCTTCATCCAAGCGGATCATGCGATATGTAATATCAATCACCCCTTTTATGGCCTATTTTACTTATTTGGTTGTTTACAAGAAATGCTTAGTAATGCACTTGACAAGGATGTACATTAAAGCATCATCAATCGAATAAATTATTATCCCTCTACCTACCATGTTATATAGTTATCCATAGTGTCAGAATGAATGGGTGAAGTGATGGATTTTTATGCGATAAGGGATTTGTCATGACTTAGGAGGCCTATAACTCATATCATATCCTGAATGTTAATCTAAATTGTGATATCTTTTGAAAAATGAATTACCCATTGATTTTACCTACTCAAAATGATAATAATTATCTCATCAATTTATTCAAATGTGGGTAACTTGATCAATCTTTCTATATTTTAACCTCACAATGGATATGGGAGCACTAGGGCTCTGGCTTATGCAACGTCCTACAATCCAAGAGAAAATAATGTGGCTTTTGCTTGATTAGTGAATTCAAAAGGATTAGGTTCATTATATTTAGTTTTTCATATACCCAAGCCAATACCCATCTCCTCTTTTTTCACATTTGTAAGTGGAATCAATAGTGGGGCTCTCTCCATCATTATTGTTGTGACCCAAATCAAATACTTGTTTGGATTATTTTGGTTCTAGTTTTAACTTGGTGTGCATAGAGTTATTTTGAAGATATAATGTAGAATTTACTTGTTGGAAGAAGTATGTAATGTATGTGTGTTGTACATGCCCTTTATTATATGGATTTTTGGCACCAAAATGTGTATCACTAACTTATTTAAATGCATTGCCTAGTTGTGCACAATTTTTACTCCCCTCATTAATATCTCTTAGTGTAATTTGATTTGATAGTGACCCTTTTGTATCTATAATCCTTGATTTACCCCTTGGTATATATTTGATGTGATGTGATATCGTTTTGTCTATCTCATTTCTTTTATGGCACCACCTATTAATCAGTTATGCACTCCATCTTGGGAAGAATGCAATCTATTCAAATGCCTTGTCATTAATGGTCTTCAATGACCTTTATCCATCCTTTGTTTTACCTATATTGTCACCATTATCTTACCAAACTTATTTATTGACCTCTAGTAGTTTGTTATAACTATCCTTCCTTAGGCTATCTCTAGAATTTGATCCCACCTTGCAATTTTAACTACTCCTAGTCATTGTGATGTGTTGGGAGGCAAAGATCGCACTATAAAAACATATTATCCTAAAAAAAATAGAACATTAAATAAACAACATTAAATGATAAACTTAATTTCATGGTGCTACTCAACACCCACTCATGTTATCATCAAGAATGATAGAGATTAAAGGCAATAAGGTCTAAGCCTATAGCCATTTATTATTCCTGGTAGTATGGTTCCCTAAAGATATTTTAACACAATAGTACCATGTTTTGAGACTTCATGTATAATTTAGGTTCCCTTCTATATGATGAATAGTTTTCCTGGGAATGCCTTAAACCTATTATCATAAAGCAATATGGCTTGCTCTAGATAGAATTGTTTAGATTGTAAGTTACGATCATAACGTGCCTTCTAGCTTTACTTGTATATTTCTTATGTCCATGGTTCCCTTTATAAACTTTATTCCATTTTAACCAAATATATTAATCATTTATTCTAAGAGTCTTGATCACTTAGCCTCATAATCATTACAATGTACTCCATAGGCATTACTTCTTCAATCCCAAAAACAAGTTGAAAGGGATTGAAACATGTCATACACTTGTAATTCATTCTATATTCCCAAAGAACCATAGGAATGTGATTCTCCTGATCATCCCTCTATACATTACATATTTTAGCATGTTTGTTTGCTTGAGGGTGATAGTGATTTTGTGGTGTGATATCATAAACTCTTCAATGAAATTTTTGATAGTATTATTGATAAAATGTGTTCCTCTATCATTTATCATCCTTATTAGACATTTGAACCTTATGATAGGAATTTGGTATCATCCTTCACACCATAACTTGGGGTTGTTGCTACTTCCACCTGCTTGGTGAAGTAGTATGTTGTAATATTAATGTATTGAACATGACTTTGCTTACTTGAGGGAGTTATAGGTCTAATAAATCAATTCCCCATTGTTCAAATGGTTTTTCTAAAAGAATTAGAACCAAGGGTATCTCATCACATTGACTTGGTTTTCCCATTCACTGTCAAACATCACAATGCATAGCTACTCTGTACACATCTTGAAATAAGGTTATCCACTCAAGACCACTCTATAAGATTTTTATTGTAGTATCTTCACCTATGAAGTGACATCCTATAATTCCCTGATGAGTTTCTTGAATAAGTATTCCCCCAGGTTCTATTGTTCATATGCGTAGCACATCATCTCTACCTAGATTGTACAAGAATCCATTGATGAGGTTATATGGTATAGCTTAGGTGACCATTTGATTTTTTTCAGTTTATAAATAGTGCATAAGGAAATTTCCTTGCTCCAAGAAGTTCACAATATCCTCCATATTATTTGGGATTGTATCAGTCTTGAATAAGTGCACATATGGAGATTCATCTTCTATTTCTTTTGGATCTTCAACATTGTGTAGCCTGCTCAAATGATCTAGTCTAACATTTTTTCATCCTATCTTTACATTGATTTTAAATTAAAATTATTTAAATAGCATAAGCCACCTAAATATCCATCCTCTCAACATTGGCTTATTAACCAGGTATTGTAATGCTCAGTGATCTATAAAGAACTCAAATGGTGTATCCAACAAGTAATGTTAAAACTTTTACAATGCAAACACCATGGATAAGGCCTCTCTTTCAATAGTTGTATAGTTATTTTTTATTGTAGCTAGATTTTGACTAGGAAAATGTATGGGATGATCCAACCCACCTTCACCTAGATATGCCAACATAGATCCTACTATGGTTCTTGAAGCATTCACACATATGTGGAATGGCTTCTTTCATTTAGGAAAAACTAAAATCAGTGTTGATACTAACCTTTGCTTGAGATAAATAAATGTTTTTTGGCATTCTATGATCAATTCAAACCTTGTATCTTTATGTATTAGTTTCTCCATTAAAATAGATATAGTTGTGTACCCTTTGATAAATTTTTGGTAGTATCATGTATGACCGATAAAGGTGCACATTTTCGTAAATTTGGTTAGAGGTGGCATTCATACTATTATAGAAATATTAGCTAGATCTACCAAGATACCATCACCACATATGACATGTCCCAAAAAAATACCAAAAGGTGTAAATAATTAACACTTCTTTAGGTTTAAATTAATGCACAAAGTTTGACACCATTCTAGCATCAGTCACAACTTTGACACATGATCTTTAAACAAGGAAAAAATACCCCAATCATCTAGACAAAGTTTTATAAATTCATAAATGAAGTCTTTAAATGCATTAACTACAAATCTAGAGAAAAAATTTGGTGCATTATTTAGGCTAAATGGCATTACCTTCTATATGAATGACCCCCATTTAGGTGCAAAGGTAGTCTTAGCTTATCCTCTTTAGTGATCAAAAACTAATGATACCCGCTGAATCCATCCATGAATGAATACAATTCATACCCTATGATAGACTCAAGGACTTCATATATCAATGGTATTGAGAATGAGTCATTGATGCAGGCATCATTGAGTGTAATTTAATCTCCACAAACCCAAATTTATCCTTTCTTTTTTGGTTACACATCTATGGGACTTAGCCACTATGATCTTTCCATTAGATAAATAATTTTGGCTTCTTAAATTTTATCTAGTTTAGATTTTAATTTGATCTTCATATTATGATTGAGTTTATATAGACATTTTTTAATGGGTCAAGTGCATTCTTTCAATTCTATATGTATTTCCCCCAATGACATATGTACACCTTTTACTTTTGATAATTTGGTTGGGAACACATCTTGATAATATTTTAGTAGTTGCAAAGCTTCTAAAATTTGTTCTTATTCCCAGTAGTCTCCCACAGTTGCAAGTTTAGGAATTGACTCTATTCTAATGTTTCCTTCAATCTTTTTCATGATTTCTTGATACACTTTTCTTGACCCACTGGATAGAGCTTCTTATATAATATGCTTTCATTCCCATTGTGGAATGTTTATGTTGCATAGTCTTTCCTCTTTAATTTATTTTATGCTTTGGACTAGTATTGTTTCAACTTCTTTCTCCAGATCAATGAAACCTTCTAAATCCAAATCTTTATCACTATCACTGGATTGCATCAGCTCATCTATTATTCTATTTCAAGGCTTAATAAAATATTATTCTTCTTGAGTGGTATTATAATTTTTAAGTGTTAGATTCAAAGCTTGAGTTACTTCCTATTGGGATAATGATTATGTTTTAGTTCCTATATCTTCTACTCATCCATGGCATAGAAAGTTTTTGAGTTTTTATAATGCATTATACAATAGTGGATTATCATCCTCAAACATAAAAGTCTAAATGAAGTCTTATTTTACATGTGCCCAATGTTTAGTCTCTTCTATGCTCTTGGTGCATGTACCAAGTTATTGGTAGGGGTGTTAATGTATGATTGAATATGTGTGCCCAATTCCTGGGATCTACTCCTTATGTAGTCCATATATCCATACATTAGTGAATGTGTAGATTAGGGCATTGGAATTATTAAAATAATGACCATTATGATTTAATAGTAGGTAATAATTATAATTATGTATGCAAAAACTCACATGCTTCCTCCTAATGAATTTATGAGCTCCTATGCATAGCTCACCAAGTCATAGTAGTTCCTTTTAGTTCATAGCTAAGTGTATTAACCTTTTGATCCACCTTTGGTACATAGTGTTTAAGCCTCAAAATGAATGGATCAAGGTTATATGTCATAAATTTTTGAGGTATTTGATGTTTAATAGTGAACACCATGTGTGGAGGTTGTATCTCATGATCTCTCCTATCCCAGTTCAACATATGAGTGTCTAAATCACCACTGATGGATGATGTTGTTTCCCAATGTAGAACATCATCTAAATTAGGTTTAGTATAATGCATAATTATTACACATGTATTATACATAAAATATACCTTATACTTAGTTTTAGATCACACTAAGGGGGAAACACATTCTTCTATCTAAGCCTATAAGGTTGGAGACTTTGTTATTAATAGCTTGTACATTGGTTGTTCTTGTTACCATGCAAACTGTGGTTTCTAAACTTGATAATCTATAGGTCACAAAACACTTTACTTTTCATTTGTACTAACCTTGAACCAATTATTCCCACCATAAGCATAAGGATACTCTAATTCCTTTGGGATGATATATAGCTTCTATTCAGATTTATTAAGGGGTATGACCCTATCTTATCCCCTTGATTTGCATCTAGCTAATTGTGCATAGTTTTAATGGTCATTTGACCATCATAAGCCTATTTCTTACCAATTAAGCTAGGATAATGGGTTTTCATTGTATTTATATCAATAACCTAAAAATATCCATGCAAATTGAGCTCAACCACTTTAATCTCAACATCCTTTAACCATTCAATGGGATCTACTCTCCCATAATCCATAATACTAAGAGTAACTAGGTTGTAACTCAAATCTAGTCAACCAATAGCTTCCCAGGTTGATCATAGAATCATGTTAACCATGTTACCAAAGTCAAATGTTGCATTTAGGATCTCATATCCTACTAGCTTAATGTCCATATGAGAATCCACATCCCATAGTTTCTTAGTCTTAACATACATACTACTTTGTTAGTATATTATTGACCTCATAGTATGCATTCCAAAAGATTATGTAGGAGATTAGTAATATTCTATGAAATATCTTCATTGCATATTATATTTATTAGTTTCAATAGGTCTATTAGAGCAGTCATAATGCTCTCCTATCTCATGATCCTTATAATTTATTTGTACATTTAAGCATTAATGGCTATAGGGTTGCCTTTTGAAACTATTTGTTATTTTATCTCTTGTAGAACCTGTGCATGTTGGTCCATTAACTTATTTTCAATAAAAGGATCAAGTTGTTTGTCCCATTGTACATTTAGAATCCCCTGATCCTATGGCATTTGTAATGGTGGTAGCCCATTTTCTTCTCTTTTTGCCTAGTGATTGCTTGTAAAAATTCATCCTCCTTTGGTTACACATTGATCATGTTTACGTTGTGCATTGGCTTCTCCTTCCTTTGCTTCTCAAGCACTATAAAATCTTACATTTATGTTGGCCTTCAATTCTATTATATATGTAGTATGTTTATCTCTATGGATTGGTAGAGAAATTCTTTACATAGTGATTATATTCTCCACATAAATACCATTGTATAGGATGTCATGTTTATTGATTATCATTATTAAATCCTCCTTGATATCCTTCTCAATATCCTCCTTTATAACCTCCATTATAGTCACCTCTATTTTGTTAGCATTCCCATCCTTGAAATTCTTATCCATTGTACCCTCCTTATTGGTTTTTTTATGCATCATACCCTCTATATTAGTGTTATGGTGAACTTAGAGCCCAATTTTATTATTGTGGACTCACATTATTCTAAAAATATTGATATGGTTGTCATGGGGAAGATGGTGTATAGTTATCTATACCTTGGGGTTGGTAGTGCAGTTATGAAGGTATCCACTAGGGACTACTCTATGTCACATATATCATGTCCATGTTTGGGCTTCATATACTCTGCTTCATAGTTGGTAATTATTGTGTAGCAAATATGAAGACATTCTTCATAATATCTTCTTTTAATTCTTACAAATCTTTATAACTCCTCTTACCATGATTGGTTGATTTATAAAATTTAAAATACATACTCTGGGAGTTATGAATATATTATTGTAAAATATGGCACTTAGAAATAGGATGTCCAACTACCCTACAAAGTTCACAAAACTTTATTTTAAGTTTTGGATAATCATTCCTATGGTGGTCTTCTTGTCCACATTTGATACACCATAAGCCTAATTTAGGCTTATCATTCTTGTGCATCTCATCTATCCTTCTCATAAAAGCATCTGATTTTGATTTTAATTTATAATCCACTACTATAATGTCTCCACAATCTTCTATCTACTTCACTTGTAGAGTAGTAGATCGAGTGTTAACCTTAGATAAGAACTAGATCTATAGAGTAGCAAATCTAATTCTTGGTCACAACCCTTCCATTAATAAATTAGCCTTATCTTTGTCTTATAAAATTAAATTAATTTTATTTACAACATTAAAAAACCTATGATCATAATCTTTAACTTATTCTTTAGACTTTTATCGAATCTCCTTTAAGTCTTGAATAGTTTGTCTTATATATTTCTTCAACTTAAATTCTACTACCAATATGTCTTTGACTTATGTAAAATTGAGAGTATTTACATTTATTTTTCAAATTAACTCTAAGTCTCATCCTTTCAAATCCCCTATGAGTTTTAATATATTGACATCATCATATGTTACCACCTTAACATTCCATTTCATATTACAAGTTAACAATTATTACTCCAGATCCATAGACCCATCATATGAAATTAAAGAAATGAACATACCTACATTGAATGACATATTTGGTACACATATATTTATTATTATTAGTTTATGAATACTGGTAATTGTGATTATAGGCATATGTTCACTGTTCATTACAATTATATGTGACTGTGTAGTGTTGATTGTAACTAAGGACTTCTACTTACTATTCTTCTTAGGCATCCTAAAAAAGTAATCTTGATTATTTTATTTTATTATTATCTATTGTATGCTTTATCTTCACACTCAACTTTACAAACTTCTCTATAAAGGAATCAAACCAATTTATATCCACTTCTTCTCTTACACTTCTTCTCCCTAATAATATATTGAGTTGGGGGATGCATACTCTTGAAATGAATTATCTCTAAATTGAAGTTATTCTAACTTCAAACTTGAACCTATGATAGCTTTGCATTATAACCTAAATTCTTCCTAGGAACTTTATTTTCCAAGTCTAGACAAAAACCCTTTCATTATCTATAATCTATTTCTACCTTCTATTTGCTCTGCTACTAACTTACCTTCTTATTCCTACTATATGATCTCTATATCAGTATTATCTCCACTTTCTTATTTCTATGCATTGGGCCCTTCTACATAATCTATGCATTATTTGCTTTTATCATCTTTCATAGCCTCTCTATGTATCTTTCTATTTCTATAATCTTCTACCTTACCCTACTCCTATTAATAGTTAATTTTATTTTATTTTTTTATTCCATGTCTATATTGTTGTAGTTCCCTTTGTAATCCCAAAATGTTCTTTTCACCCTAGATATTTTCACCTTCCATTTTTGGGATTAGGATCAAGTTTATTTTACTCAACTTTACATCATTTAATTTTATCCCATACACACCCCCACGGTGCTTGAAGTGGCTATTCCATGTTGATTGGAATAGGCTCCATCACCTTTTCTATAGCCAATATTTTTACCAATGTAAGTAGTCACTGAAGAAACTTACTATAAATTCCTCTAACAAATAAGAATTGTGCAACTTTAAAATCTAGGTATCTTTACACTATGAATTCAGTAATATACCCATGAACTATAGCCCTAGTCTAATAGTCTATTTCATGAGTCCAATCTATATCTAGATTGTGTAGTCTGTCTAACTTATCTTGTGTCCAAATTATAAGCTATATCCCTCTTGGCTCAAATCAATAATATTCCAACCTAGATAACCATGTGGATAACACTCCTATAAATTCACACCAAAATGCTTTTTAGATTTCACCATTGATGTGCTCTTGGATAACTTTTTTGAAACTTTTCCCAACTCTCCTTACCTCTTATTCTATAAAATTTTGGATTTTATCATCCATCCATCTCTATATATCCATCTGTCCTGGTAACCATCTTAGCATATTTCAACCAAATGGTTCCATGCTCACTTCACCATTATTATCAGAGGTTCATGTATAAATCTAGAGCACATTAATTGTATGGATAGCTTGCATAGTACATAACAAAGGTAAATAGAAATAGATAGTTCATATTTAAAGACAAAGGTGCACTTATTATATGAAAACACAAAATTAAAAAAGACTGAACAATCGACATGTGTATGATGAATCATAGGTTTAAATTAAAATAGAGTACTCACTACTCAGAGTACATAGTTAAAAGATATTTAGGAAAACCATATTATAACTAGTACATTAATCTCTATCACACATCGAAACCGTATTCGATTACAATTAAGAACTATATAAAGTATTCTAGAGTGTTATTTATTCATATTCTAGCCTTTTGATATGACATAAGTAAAGACTCTTCATCCTCTTCGCTCTCTTTCATATGATTATAAGGTCAGTCACATATAATAGATTATACAAAATATAAAATCATACACTGTGCACAAGTGTCCATGCAATATACTTTATGATTTTACTACCCTAACATACGAGTTACATTATTGGTGTATGTTATTTATCACATGTTTGGTAAATTACATATCCTTTACCATACATACATGTGTTTCATGGTATATATTATAAATATTTAGGACGTACAAGTTGTACTTGATACATGTTGTTTTACCCTAATTTAGATTAAGAAACCCTAATAGAATAGAAACTAGTATGTGAATTTAGATTACTAAATATGACATTTAAGAATGTAAAAGATTGAAACAAATTATAATTATTTGAAAAGTGTCATATGATAAATATAATAAATATAAAAAAGGGATAAGTATTTATTTTTCTTATTGATTTTTTTATTACGACTAACTTCTGACAATAAAAAATAGACTGAAGCAGGCCTATGATTCACCCAAATCCAAAACTATGTTTCTATCTATGCAGGATTTGTTTCATCATATATAGGTAAGTATCAATTGTAAATATTAACCCATAGTGATTAGTAGTTAATTATGTATAAATGAGGTCCATATCATACAGTCCCCTTTTCTTGTATTTGAAATTTATGTGTGTAATGTTGAAATCAACCTCCTTCACCTTGAAATCATAAGTGTGCTTGTGAGGGATGAAAACCTATAAAACATAAGAAACTATAATGGCCTAATCTAACCTTAATCACTTACATTTATGATTGATTGATACCTGCCTAACTAATACTACAAGGAGGAAAAATAAACCACATGTAATTCTCCCACCTAGTGTGATTGTGCAATTGTGTTCCTTTATTATATGAATTAAAATAATTATTTACTTTGATACTTAATAAAAAAAAATTCAACTTGGCCTTGATATGCTTTAGATTTTGGTGTGGGTTACTCCTAGTGATTGATTCACAAATTGGAATAAATAGGGAAATTTTTCTCAATGTGCAATATTGCATACATGTGTACCAGATGAGTGTTAAGTCCCTTATCAAGTGAGGTCTTGATATATATATATATATATATATATATATATATATATATATATATATATATATATATATATATATATATATATATATATATATATATATATATATATATATATATGAGACTAATTATGTAATTTCACATGCCACCAACATGTTAGGTAGATTACTAAATATGAAATTTAAGAATGTACAAGATTGAAACAAATTATAATGATTTGAAAAGTGGCATATGATAAATATAATAAATGCAATAAAGGGATAATTATTTAGTTTTATTTTTGATTGTTTGACTGTGACTAACTTTTGACAATAGAAAATAGACTGAAGTAAGCATGTATTTCATCCAAATCCAAAACTATGTTTCTATCTATGCAAGATTTATTTCATCAAATCTGGGTAAGTATCAATTGTCAATATTAACCTGTAGTGGTCAGTATTTACTTATGCATAAATGAGGTCCATATCATATGGTCCCCTTTGCTTGTTATTGAGGTCAACATAACCCCATTTTTGAAAAATTGGGACCCATGTGTTAAATTGTGTAAATGTGTACCTTGAAATTGAAGATTCAATTGATCAGAGTGTCATTACCATGATTGCATATTATTTTTATTTGAAGATCATCCATACCTGGTTTGGTTAACATATTTATTCATGGTTTTGGTTTGCCCTTATCTAAAGTGCTAACATTGGATCTCTATATTTCAGGTTGCAGGTCTAATAAGGTCTACTTAGAATGAATAATGTTTTGATTTCATGATTTTAATGTTAACTTGATTCTTTACTAACCTTTGGTTTGTTAGATTCATATTTGAATAACTAAACCCTTAATCTAAGTTTAATCTAAGTACTTGATTTGAATCTGGTAGGAATTTTTTATGCTAGAACATTTTAATGCTATGGACATAGTTTATTTTTATGTTCTAAGGCTTAGTCATGTTTTTCAACATGACCAAACCTTATTCTAACATCCATGCTTAGTCCCTTTTATGTCTCGATCCCCCTTTCAAACTTTTCTATTATTCATGTGGTCTAATCTTATTCACAAGGTCCTTTTGTTATGCTTTTACATGTCAAGTTTTATATTTTGGGCATGTCTTTTCAGGGTTTTCCTTTGGAACTTTGTCCCAAACAAATTATTGTTCAGGGTTAATGTTTTGGATACTTTTTCTAGGTGCTTTTAGACTTTTATCCTAAGCAATTTTGTCGAGGCTTATCATTTGGGATTTTTGTGAAAGTAACATACCCTTTAGTTTTCTAAAATGATCCTTTGAGCCCTCAAAACATACCCTTCAATTTTTTTGTGAAAGGCCAATTATCTATTAGCTCTTGTGAACATACCTTTTAGCTTTTTAACCCCTAAATTTCAAGGTTTTTAAAATTACCCTTTAGAAGTTTTGTCAAAGACACCTACCCTACGGACTTATCTTTTAGGTTTTTTATCAAGGCTTCTTTTCCTGTTCGAATTGCCCTTCGACCTTTTTCAAATTGTCCTTTACCTTAATAGACTTATCCTTCAAATTTTTTGCAAGTGACCCTTCACACTTTTTGCTTTAGACATTTTGTTCGATGTAAAAATCTTGAAACATATTTTCTACAGTAACTTGTCTGCAACATTTTTGAAAGTTCCCTTTCCCTTATGAGAAGTGCCCTTCAAAACTTTTGTCTCGGGCAAATGTCATTCTAGGTGACTCTTTAGGAGGATTGTTTCAGACATTTTATCCAAAACGTTTCCCCTTATGTCACATGCCAAAGTTTCTTATATGTATATATTCTAAAGTCAATTTATCTTTATATTTGTAATAATAGAGTGAACCAAAAATGACAAGTGGCAAGCTTGGCAGACAGTCCCAAAATATGAGCTTAAATTTGATGGTCACATGCCCATCAATGATGTCCATGTGGGAATCAAATGATGTTCATACAGACATCCAATTTAAGATAGTAAATATCCCCATGGATGTGTTTAAAATTGACAATCACATGCCTATCAATGACATCCATGTGGACATTAAATGATAGTCACACAAATGTCAAATTTAACACACCAAAGAGCCTTGATGATGCATTTAAAATTGATGATTGCATGCTCATCAATGAAATCCACATGGGCATAAAATTATGGTCATGTGGATGTCAAATTTAAAATAGCTAGTTAAATTCAAATAATCTACAGATCTATGGTCCACGTTGATCCATGTAGGCTGATCTAAAGGTGTGAAGCAAAGATGGACTTTTTAAATAGGCTTAGAACCATTGAAATTTGAGAAGGATGCCACAAAAGTGAAATGAAGGTGCCACATAATCAAAGGTGATGAAATGAAGATTTTATGGACTGAGGATGTGAAGGACTGAGTTAAGGAGAGTTGGGTTGTCACATGTACAAGAACACTTCGATCTAGAAGCTAACCCAAATTCTAGTTGGATTATTAATAGATAAGGTCAAAAACATCAGTGCATTTAGAAGCATTAGATAGAATGGATAAAAACCAAAAATGGATTAGTAGATCAAATGAAGGAGTTCTTCATAAAACCAATTATCAACATTATGTCAATTGAAAAACAACATCAATGAATAATGAGGACCCTATAGCAATAACTTAGAACTCCAGTAGCATAAGGATCTCAAAGATCAATGAAATGAGAATATTCTTTTTATAACCAGATTTTTATAATATTTTGAAATAGGATATTATTTTTTATAGACATGTGCAATTTGTAAGAGCACATTGTCTATAAACTAGTTTATTAAAAGGAAAAGGTCATTTGTTTTAGAATGCAATAGAAAGGACACATATCCTACACACTTGTACAAATGTAATTGGATAAGACTGACTGACATGCTACCTTATATCCTATAAAAAGATCATTATCAATTATCAAAAAAGGAGGGAATTATTAGAGCCAAAATTAATTTGTAAACTTTGAGCAAGAAATTTTGTAAATATTGTCCAGATTTATCTGTGTTTGCTATCATGGCTTCTCTCACACTTACTTTTTCTGACTTCTAGATTTGAATAATTCTCATAAATTTTTAATGTGCACTTTTAATTGTAGATTTTTTATCTTGTTCCAATGCTAGGTTGACTGAAAGTCCTTAGGTTTATTTCATTTTCTAACTCTTTTTGCATTTGGGCTAATGTTGTTTGCTTATAGGGGTAAATCTTTAAAATAAACCAAGTTTTGATTTGCATTATTTCCACCTTCCTTAGGATTTTTATAATGTGTGATAGGATTTAGGCTTAATTTGTTTCATGTTACACATTGGTTAAGTGCATGTCTAGATGAAATCTAAACTTTGTCATGATGTTTGGAATGAAGATCAGCAACATCTCTTTTTACCCTACCCTTCCTTTTGCTCCATTTTTTAACCAAATCACCTTAGTTTAATTATCATTGTAAATATCTATCTTAGATTAGTTCTTAATCATAATTCACTATTATTAGCATAGTATACTATATATTTTACATAGATCTACCCATTTGGCCATAGTGGCTCCAAACCACCAAATTTTATAAATATTGTGAAACAGTCACTTGTTATGCTTATGTTCCATCAAAGATAACAGGATTATCATAACCTAAAACTCATGTACTAAATTCTTAAGAATTATAAAATGAGAAGTGTTTCATAAACACTCTATGCACCTGTGGTACATATTTAGGCATCAATAAGAGGAGCTTCGTTGGTGCTAGAAGGAGGGCATAGTTAGATCTTTGTGAATTTTTAGAGTCTTTGCTAATTATAGTGTATTTGTATCAAAGATTGGTGTATTATTTGCATGTTTGTGTTCCTTTGATCATAATGGTGAAAATATCATTCATATTGATGGTTTTAGACAAGTCTTTAGGTTTATTTTAGCTAAATATCAATATTTTTTGAAGATCCATAGGTATTCATGAAAAGGTAGTTCATGCTTTATGTTTTCCCCATGTTTAAGGTTAGTAATAGCAATTTTTTACAATGATTGATTGGTCCTTTGAAAAATTTAGTTCATTCAAGTTTAAATGTGTAAAGATCCCTCTCATTCATCAATCTAGACATATCTTTGAACTAATTTGGTTAAAGATAGTCATGCTTTACATGTATTTGTGCAAAATTGACTTAACATTCTAACTTAATCATTGTAATTTTCAAAGATTAGTTTGATGCAACATATTTTAAATAGATTTCAAGGTCACAAGTCATAATTTCCAAAATTGAGACCAAGGTGAGTGGATTTTCCAAAGTTTAAAACACTTCACCAGGTCAAGGTACTCATGTGTTCAAGGTATGGCTTGGCTAAGTGGTTTTTCAATCAATGTGCCAGGAATAGGACATGATCTTCCTCAAAATCCTGAAAGTTATTTGTCTTCTTTCAATCCTAATGGAATTTTCACTATTGAATAACATGTTAGATCTTTCAAGGCTTCTTTAAGACTCTTAAATGTTATTCATGAAGATGTAGCATGTAGATTATTCCCTTTTATTTTCAAAGATGTTGCATACAAATGGTTTCTTAACCTTCCAAAGGATTATATTTCTAGTTGGGATGATTTTGACAAGATATTCATTGATCAATTTGGTAAAATCATTAGTCCATGCATTTTATGTCAGCAATTCACCAATATCATAAGAGACTCAAATGAGCCCATCAGAGCCTCTAATGCTAGGTTTCAAAAAATGCTTAGTAGAACTCTATCCCCTTATAGACCCAATGAGGCTTTAGCCTTAGAAATTTATAAGGATGTTATGGATCCCATGACCTCTATGTTCTTGAAAAGGTCTCTTTTAGTTATAAACACATTGACTTGGGCCTACTTTGAAGTTGTGATCATTAATGACCAAATATAACCTCAAGGTTAGATAGTGTATTCCATGCCTAATGTTGATTCAAACTGGCCCATATAGAATGTCATTTCTAGTATACCTACTTTAACACCAGTTTAGAACCATTTTCCCTTGAGTCATATATATCCTGGTCAAAACATAGGATTCCTAGATATTATTGGTAGTGAACTTCATCCACAAAATCATAGAACTCTAGTGCCCATAGCCAATAGTAATACTTCAATTCATGAGCCTAAGACACACAAAAAATTAAATGAATTGAAATTAGAAATGGTCCAAAAATTAAGTGTTAACTTTATTTAGTTACAAAAACAAGTAAGAAATATAATAGAAGGCTCTAACAAAAATTATGCTCCTCAAAGGTTCAATAGGCCTCCCAATAAGTTTCATGATAATAGCAATAATGGATCATTTGAAAGCATACAGTAAGTTTATGTGATATAGATTTGGCTGATCATTATCCATGTTTCTAAAACCTCTAAAATTTTGCCTAACCAAGATGATATTGTAAGGACAGCTAGCTTTGCAAGGATGTCTCAAGGTTTTATGATAGAGGCTTTTGATTTTCCATTTGAAGAGGAAGTGAACCTGAAGATACTCTAGAAGAAGGAATGGTCATCAAAGATGAGTAGCTCCATGAACAAGACCAGATATAAGATGACCTCTCTTTAGGAAATAGCTATGAGGACAATTCATATGAGGCCATTGCTAAAATAGAGTCTACATGTGAATAATAAGAGCTGATATAAATGGATATGGATCAAGTATAAATTAATTTTTCTTTAAAAGGTATCCAAGGAGATAACTCACTTAAATTCATAGCTAAAATGGAGAATACCCCTGAAGAGGATGATCATTATAAGTAGTCATATCATGAATTCTTAAATGGAATTAAAGAGTTTGAGATGGTGGATGATGAGATAAAATAGCATATTAATACATCATCTAAATATTTCACCAATGATCTATAATTCTAAGAAGATGGGATTATTTTGGAGGCCCTAAACCAAGATAATTTAGAGCTTGATTGGATAGAAGAGCTTCCTTTCTTCACCAAAAATGAAGATGAAGCAAGTAAAATAGATCAAGAATTGTCATATGACTTCATGAAAAACCCAAGAGTATGGGACCAATGTGTTTGTGATAGGAGTCCAAATGAATATAAATCAATTGATCATGGTGAAGAACCGTTTTGGAATGACCTAGAAGATTTTTGTGCAAAGATTGGTAGTTCATGTCCACCTTAAAAATAACCTAATGAAGACATCAGTCTAAGGATACTAGACGAGCTACCATTATTGAGTGAAGATGATATAAGCCACTATCTATCTATGGATGAAGCAAAACTAGCACTCCTACTGTAAAGTATAAGAATTTGGGAATAATATGATTAGATCTTAAATTCATATCTTCGATCTATGCATCTAAAAATTTTGATAGGAGAACATGCTACATCACCTATAAGACACAAGCATACAAGTGATCCTATCCACAAGAAGAGGCTATTGAATGGAAGTAATCATGCTTCAAGGTTCTATAATAGACTAAATAGTTTTCCATTTGATCTTGGAGGTAAGTAATTTATGTATTTAGTGTAGGGTTTTGTTTAGTTTCTTTCTTGTTATTTATTTCTTGTTTTTTCTTTCTTGTCCCTTATTTGTATATATTACCTATCTATATTTTTTTATTTTCTCTTTTTTTGTTCCTTGATTTTAAATAAGTCCTTTTGGATAGCCCTCAGCTTGAGTTTTATCTAGTTTCTCAAGAGCTTCATAGTATAGAAATGTAAGTATGAGTTTTCAACATTGGTTGATCATGAACTGTAAGAGCTTGATGTTGTATTTTAGATAAAATAGCAAAGACTAATGGAAGAGTTAATTGTTCCTTGAGATTTTAAACCTTGTTCTGATCTAAGAGTGGTTTTTAGAATAATTGCACATGTAGGATGAAAGCTTAAAATATTAGGACATAGTCATCCTTACACTTAAAAAACATTAATTACTTGGGATAAAGTTTACATCCAAGGATTATTGTCTAAAAATCAAACACTTGACCAAATCCCTAAACCTAGATAACTTGGTTCCCAACCTTTGTTAGAAAGCTAAAATGACCTAAAAAATCCAAAAATAAGAACCTTATTACAAAATTCAAAGAGAATTTTAAGCAATTCTAGTAATATCCACTGGGGCTATGGATGCATGTTTGGTAGTAAATCAAGGCCTTGAGTAGAGCCAAAGCCATATTTATTAGGGTTATGGATGCTCGACTGGTAGCAAAACAATTCCCAAGCCTTTCTTAATCTAAAGCATGGTTCTTAATGAATACTCATATATGTTGAAAGTCAATGTTAATGATTAAATCCATGAACCTGGAAGTTGTTTTCTAAATACTTTGTTAATTAGTAAATGGAATCAAATCACACACACATCATGACTAATTTTTTATGTTTAATCCTAATTCTACATGTGTAAGATTTTTTCTAACCATGAACTGATCCTAATAATGGGGCTTAAGTAGCTTAACTATTAGTCTAAACTAGAGTCTCAAAATTCTAACATATTATTATGTTTCCCCTAAAATTCATCATTTATTGAGGTTAACATACCCCCATTTCTAAAAACTGAGGACCCCTATGTCAAATTATGCAAATTTGTACCTTCAAATTAAACATTCACTTGATCAGAGTGTTATTAACATGAGTGCACATTATTTTTATTTGAATATCATCCACACCTAGTTTCTTAGCATATTTATTCATGGTTCTAGTTTGCCCTTATTGAAAATGCTAACATTGGTTCTCTATATTTCAAGTTGTAGGTACAATAGGGTCTATTTAGAATGAATAATGCTTGGGTTTCATGATTTTAATTTTAACTTAATTTTTTACTAACCTTTGGTTTATTAGATTCATATTTAAATAACTAAACCCTTAATCTAAGTTTAATCTAAGTACTTGATTTGAATTTGATGGGAACTTTTTATGTTGGAACATTTTAATACTATGAACTTAGTTTATTTTTATTTTTTAAGGCTTAGTCATGTTTTTCAACATGACCAAACCTTAGTCTAACATCCATACTTAGTCCCTTTTATGTCTTGATCCCCCTTTTAGATATTTCTATTATTCATGTGGTCTAATTTTATTCATAA
This sequence comes from Torreya grandis, assembly GCA_037957365.1. Taxonomy (NCBI): domain Eukaryota; kingdom Viridiplantae; phylum Streptophyta; class Pinopsida; order Cupressales; family Taxaceae; genus Torreya; species Torreya grandis. The sequence goes on from JARHVA010002682.1 coordinate 673,279, forward strand.
GGTCCTTTTTTTATGTTTTTACCTGTCAAGTTTAGTATTTTGGGCATGTCTTTTCAAGATATTCCTTCAAAATTTTATCCCAAACAAATTACCCTTGGGGGTTTATGTTTTGGATACTTTTTTTAGGTGCTTTCAGACTTTATCCCAAGAAATTTTTTCAAAGTTTATCCTTCAATCTTTTTGTGAAAGGCACATACCCTTCAAGTTTTCTAAAATGATCCTTTGAGCCCTTGAAACATACCCTTTGGGATTTTTGTGAAAGGCCAACTATCCTTTAACTCTTTTGAACATACCTTTCAGCTTTTCAAAACCTACCTTTTAGGGTTTTTGAAAGTACCCTTTCGAATTTTTGTCAAAGACACCTTTATTATAGACTTATCTTTTGGGTTTTTTGTCAAGGCTTCTTTTCTCGACTGAATTGCTCTTCGGTCTTTTTCAAATTCCTTTTACCTTAATAGACTTATCCTTTGGATTTTTTGCAAGTGACCCTTCAGGATTTATATTTTGGATATTTTTTTTAATGAAAAAATCCCAAAACATCTTTCTTGCAACAACTTATCCGTAACTCTTTTGAAAGTGCCTTTCAAGACATTTATCCTAGGCAAATGCCTTGTCAAGTTATTCTTTGAGAGGATTGTTTCAAGAATTTTGTTTGAAACATTTTTCCTAATGTCACATCTCAAAAAAAATTACTTGAATCAATTAAATTTCCGTATACATATATATGTTAAGTCATTTTGTCTTAATATTTTTAGGAACAAAGCAAACCAAAAAATGACAAGTGGCAAGCTTGGTAGACAATCCTGAAAGATGAGCTTAAATTTAATGATCATTCACCTGTCAATGATGTCCATGTAGACATCAAATTATGGTCACATGAATATCAAATTTAAGATGGTAAAGATTCATGTGGATGCATTTAAAATTTATAGTCACATGTCTGTCAATGACATCCATGTAAACGTTAAATGATGGTCACATAGACATCAAAATTAACATAGCAAAGAGCCTTAATGATACATTTAAAATTGATAGTTATGTTCCCATCAATAACATACATGTAGATGTAAAATGATGGTCATATAGATTTAAAATTTAAAATAGTTGGTTGGATCCAAATAATCTATAGATCTATGGTCCATGTTGATTTGTATAGGTTGATCTAATATTGCGAAGTAAAAATGGACTTTTCAAAGAGGCTTGGAACCAATGAAATTTGATCAGGATGCCACAAAATTGAAACAAAGGTTCCATATAAGCAAATGCTGAGGATGCGAAGGACCAAGCCAAGGAGAGTTGGGTTATCACCTGTGTAAGAACACTTCAATCCAGAAGTTGGCCCAAAGTCTAGCTGGCTTATTAATAGACAAGGTCAAAAACATTAATGCAATCAGAAGCATTAGAAATGATGGATAAAGACCACAAAGGGATTAGCAAATAAAATTAAAGAGTTCTTCATTAAACCAATTTTTGACCTTATGCCAATTAAAAAATAGCGTCAATGAACAATGGGGACCCTACAATAGTAACTCAAAACTCTAATAGCATAAGGGTCCCAAAGATCAATGAAATGAGAATATTCCTTTTATAACCAAATTTGTATAATATTTTGAAATAGGATATTCTTTTGTATAGATATTTGTAATTTGTAAGAGAACATTGTCTATAAACTAGTCTGTTAAAAAGAAAAGGTCATTTGTTCTAGAATGCTATAGAAAGGACACATATCCTACACACTTGTATAAATGTAATTGGATGAGACTGACCAAAATATTACCTTGTATCTTATAAAATTAACCTTTTCATTGTCAAAAAAAGAGGAGGGAGTTCTTAGAGCTAAAATTACTTTGTAAACTTTGAGCAAGCAATATAAGCAAGGAAATCTGTAAAGATTGTCTAGATTTGTCCATGTGTTTGCTATTAAGGCTTCTCTTTTATTTGCTTATTCTAACTTCCATATTTGAATGGTTCTCATAAATTCTTGATGTGTAACTTTAATTTTAGAGTTATTAACTTGTGGTAATGTTAGGTTGACTAAAAGTCCTTAGGTTCATTTCATTTTCTTACTCTTCTTGCATTTGGGCTAATGACATTTGCTTGCAAGGGTAAATATTTAAAGTGAACCAAGTTCTAATTGACATTATTTCCACCTTTCTTAGGAGTTTTCCTGATGTTTTATAGGATTTGGGATTAAGTTTTTTCATGTTACACATTGGTTAAGTGCATGTCTAGATGAAATTTAAATTTTGTCATGATATTTGGAATGAAGATCAGCAACATCTATTTCTGCCCTACCCTTCCTTATGTTTCTTTTTTAACTAGATCACCTTATTTTAATTGTCATTATAAATATCCATCTTAGATTAGTTATTGATAATAATTCACTATTCTTAATAGAGTGTACTACATAATTTACATAGATCTACTATTTGGCCATGATGGCTCCCAACCACCAAATTTTATAAATATTGTGAAATAGTCACTTATTCTACCCCTATTCCATCAAATATAATAGGATTATCACAACCTACAACTCATGAACTAAATTATTAAGAATTCTAATATGGTAAATGTTTATTAGACACTTTGGGCACATGTGGTACATATTTAGGCATCAACACCTGTATTTGAAAGCTATGTATGTGTAATGTTAAAATCAACCTCCTTCACCTAGAAATAATAAGTGTGTTTGTGAGGGATGTGAACCTATAAAAATTGGGAAACTATAATGGCCTAAGATAAACTCAATCACCTATATTTATGATTGATTTATACCTACATACCTAATACTATATGGAGGAAAATCAAGCCACATATAATTCTCCCACCTAGTGGGATTGTGCAATTGTGCTCCTTCACTATATGAACTCAAATAATTATTTTACTTTGATACTTGATAATATTTGATTTAACTTGGCCTTGATATTCTTTAAACTTTGGTATGGTTTATTCCTAGTGATTGATTCACAAATTAGAATAAATAGGGTAATTTTGCTCAGTGTGCAATATTGCATACATGTGTACCAAATAAGTGTCAAGTCCCTTACCAAGTGAGGTATGTATATATATATATATATATATATATATATATATGAGTCTAATTAGGTGGTCTCACATGCCACCAACATGTTAGGTAAATTACTAAATATGACATTTAAGAATGTAAAAGCTCGAAATAAACTATAATGATTTAACAAGTGGCATATGATAAATATAATAATTACAACAAAGGGATAAGTATTTAGTTTTATTATTGATTTTTTTACTATGACTGACTTATGACAATAGAAAATAGATTGAAACAAGCTTGTGATTCATCCAAATCTAAAATTATGTTTCTATCTATGCAAAATTTATTTCTTCATGTCTAGGTAAGTATCAATTGTCAATATTAACCCATAGTGTTCAGTCGTTACTTATGTGTAAATGAAGTCCATATCATATGGTCCCATTTGCCTATATTTAAAAGCTATGTATGTGTAATTTTGAAATCAACATCCTTCACCTTTAAATCATAAGTTTGCTTATGAAGGATGCAAACCTATAAAAACTAGGAAACTATAATGGCCTAAACTAACCTTAATCACCTACATTTATGATTGATTGATACCTACATATCTAATACTATAGGGAGGAAAATCAAACCACATGTAATACTTCCACCTTGTTTGATTGTGCAATTGTGCTCCTTCACTATATGAATTCAACTAATTATTTTGCTTTAATACTTGATAATGTTTGATTTAACTTGGCCTTGATATGTTTTAGACTTTGGTGTGGGTTACTCCTAGTGATTGATTCACAAATTGGAATAAATAGGGCAATTTTTTTCAATGTGTAATATTGCATACATGTGTACTAGATAAGGGTCAAGTCCCTTATCAAGTGAGGTGGTGATATATATATATATATATATATATATATATATATATATATATATATATATATATATATATATATATATATATATATGTATATATTATATATATACATATATATATATACATATATATATACATAGATATATATACATATATATATACATATATATATACGTATATATATATATATATATACACATATATATATATATACGTATATATATATATATATGTATATATATATATATGTATATATATATATATGTATATATATATATATGTATATATATATATATATATGTATATATATATATATATATATGTATATGTGTGTGTGTGTGTGTGTGTGTGTGTGTGTGTGTGTGTGTGTGAGAGAGAGAGAGAGAGAGTCTAATTAGGTAATTTCACATACCACCAACATGTTAAGTAGATTACTAAATATGACATTAAAAAATGTAAAAGCTTGAAATAAATTATAATGATTTGAAAAGTGGCATATGATAAATATAATAAATGCAACAAAAGGATAAGTTTTAGTTTTTTTATTGATTTTTTTACTGTGACTAACTTCTGATAATAGAAAATATACTGAATCAGGCCTATGATTCATACAAATCCAAAATTATGTTGTTATCTATGCAAGATTTGTTCATCATATTTGGGTAAGTACCAATTGTCAATATTAACCCATAGTGGTTAGTAGTTACTTATGCATAAATGAGGTCCATATCATACAATCCCTTTTGCCTGTATTTGAAATTTATATGTGTGTAATGTTGAAATCAACCTCCTTCACAATGAAATTATAAGTGTGATAATGAGGAATGAAAACCTAGAAAAACTAGAAAACTATAATGGCCTAAGCTAACTTTAGTCACCTACATTTATGAGTAATTGACACCTACATACCTAATACTACAAGGAAAAAAATCAAGCCACATGTAATTCTCCCATCTAGTGTGATTTTGCAATTATGTTCCTTCACTATATGAATTCAACTAATTATTTTGCTTTGATACTTGATAATGTTTGATTTAACTTTCCCTTGATATGCTTTAGAATTTAGTGTGGTTTACTCCTAGTGATTGATTCATAAATTGGAATAAATAGGGTAATTTTGCTCAATGTCTAATATTGTACACATGTATACCAGTTAAGTGTTAAGTCCCTTATCAAGTGAGGTCTTGATTTATATATATATATGAGTCTAATTAGGTAATTTCACATGCCACCAACATGTTAGGTAGATGGATTGACCCTTAAGAAATATTTTATTTTAAAAATTAGTTGTTGTTGAGAGAAAGTCTGTAACATCAAGATCAAGTTAGTATTGATTGGTGCTACTACCTAAGATGATGTTACTAACTCGTGAACATATATATTGAATTGAGGATCTATAGATCTTTGTATGAGATAATAAGTTGGTTTGGATCAAATAGTGAGGTTCCAATAAGTGTGTAACATTTGATCAAAAGGGTTAAACCCATATAAAGAAGTAAGATATGGTGAGATGGTGAGTTATGACCATATTTGTGTGCACAAGTCGTGCATGGTAAATGTATGTCAATATTTTCATTTTTAAGTAATTAATATTAGATTATAGTATTTATAAATTCTCCCATTTATTCTAGTAATGCAATTGCTAGAGTAAAAGGAAAAGGTATACTTGAGTGTGTACAACACACTTTATCTTTTGTAAGAAGATCCAATTGTGCAAGTCACTCAAAAAAAAAAATGGAAATAAACATATGGTAGTTAATTTTCATACTAAAATCTGCAATATAATCTTGAGATTTAAAAATTAAATATCAAGGAAGGAGTATACTCGTGTGTTGGTGAAAACCATGTTTCTCTTACAAATTATTAAAGATGATTATTCCTTTTTAAATCATTGGATAAAAGTTATTTATACTAAATCACTTAGATATTGGTTCCTCTTGTTGAAACATGGATAAATTTAGGAGGATCAACCCCCAATTTTTTGTAACTATGGAAGCCCTTAGGTTTGGAATACAACATACCCCAACCCTCACATATGTGAGGAGAAGCATGTGATGTACTAACCCAAAGAACTAGTCATATATGAGAAATATGGGAACCACATGATGGGTTCACTATAGGTAATACCATGGTTGTTGAGCATTGTTAAACCTCAACAAACATTATCCATAAAAAACATGAATCAACTACTATAAACAAATTTATAGATTTAAGGTTGCTCACTACTCAATGTGGATTGAAAAGTCTTCACACATAAAAATTGTAATATTATTTAAAGAAAATTATGTAAATTTGCATGAATTAATATCTTACCCCTTTATAACTATGCCAATTTTAAACTATAATAGTGTGCAAGTGCATGAACCAATATCATGCCTCATGAATCTAAAAATATGTATATGTGCATGAACAAGAAATATGCCCCTTGAATTTATACCAACTATATATAATGTTATGCATCTATATGTTAGATCTGAGAACATGTATCTCAAAATTATGTTTAGGTGAAAACATGAATTCCTTATTCCTATAAACTATGTACATATTATCATGAATATGCACTCAAGTGTGTATGAATTCATACTCGAGTCCTTATAAAGTAAGTGTGGATGCATGGCATATTTCCCCATAATATATATTGATCTGTCAATATATATCATGTAACTAAACTCGTTTTCTATTTAAAAATTTTTGAATCTCTAAAATCTTTACTTTGATTCCCAAAATCTTATCTTTTATTCATGGAGACTTGTATCTCTATGTCAAGCCCACTATAGGTAAATGATAAGCTACTATCTTAGGGGACAATGGATTATGAATCAAGGCATGATAATGCATTAAAATACTATATATATGCACCTCACTCTAACTACAACACCTTAGTATGCAGATTTGTAACAGTCTACTTAAGAGAACGTGTAGTAGGGAGGTTGGTGATGTAGTATGTGTAGTCATCATAGGATGGGTAAAGGTCAACCATGTAGGAATAGGTATGTAAATATGTCAAAATCCTTATTTTTATCCCTTCACCTTAGGTGAATGTTACATATGTCATTGGATGTGTAGATGTAGGGATAGTACCAATAGTAGAGGTATGAACACCTAAAGTGGAGGTACTGTCTCGATAGGATGGGATGATAATAGTAAAGGGCTATTATTGTTATGGTTGAGATGTAGTAATCTTAGCTTAGTGTGTGGTATTAGATTATAGGATCTATTTCACTGATTTATCCATGTCTTTAGGACATTGAAGGAGTCTTTGACAAAAATTGGACAAGGCTTTAACTTGGTAAGGATCTACCCCATTAAGTTCATTAGGATAAATTATATTTATAACCTCATGATTTTCTTGATTATTATGTTTCATGTGATTATCATGATTATCATGTTCCAATGGAGGCATGTCATCATAATCATTTATTTATACATACTCATGAATAATTACAACATCAAAATAAAAATAATCATTCATTATATATGTTCTATATGAATTTAATGGAATTTGGTTATGTTATATATTCACCCTACTTAATCTAGCACTAATCCTTATATGGGTAAGGTAAATAGCCTTCTTAAATGGTATAGGATGGAATCATGTATGTATAAAGTTAGGGCCAAAGGTGAAATAATTTATTTTCTTTTGTGTGGGGAAATCAAAAATCAATACTAAAACCCTAAGACAAAAAATATAAAACCCTAAAATGATGAAACCCTAAGGGAAACCTAGGGTTTGACATGATTAGATCAATTTACAGGTTCACTAATATGTTTTATCCTAATTTATATTTTAGAAACCCTAATAGGATAGAAACTAGTATGTGAATTCAAATTACTAAATATAGCATTTAAAAATGAATTTGAATGTAAAAATTTGAAACATATTGCAATGATTTGACAATTGGCATATGTTAAATATAGTAAATACAACAAATGGATAAGTATTGAGCTTTTCCTTATTGATTGTCTAATTGTGACTGAATTCTAACACTAGAAAATAGATAAAATAAAGATTATGATTAGTCTAGATCCAAAACTATTTTTTTCTATGTAGGGTAAATTCTATTACATCAATTTATTATCGACAATCGATAATAGCCTATAGTGGTTGGTAGTGACATATATAGAAAATAGGGTTTGTAACTAGATAATTCCCTTTATTTTTCACTAAAATCTCTATATGTGTGATATTGAACCATGATGATGCATAAAACTCTATAAATCATCCTCCTTCACCTTGAAACACTAGGTATACTTATGAGGGCTATAAACCTACAAAAACTAGGAAAGGGTAATGGGTTGAATTGACCCCAATCACCCTATTGATGACTAAGAAATGACATTTTTTATTTTATTTTTGTTAACTCTAAACATTAGTAGCAAATTATTATTAAATTAGATTACTTAATGATTTTAAAACATTTTAAATTATAAAAACATCATATTCTTATTGTATATACATCCATTTAATACCAAACCTTATTGATTTTAATTTGAGACGTCCATGAGCAATTGTCACATTAGTTGCAACATTCAACTAGTTAAGCATTAATTATGCATAAGGGTGTAAATACAGTAAGATTATACATTAGCACATAAATGTAGTTTCAAGAGTACAATATTTTAATATTTCAACCTCAAAATATAATAATATGTAATATGAAATCCATAAGCAATAAATATAGTCACTTCTATGATTCTATCTAATGTATAATGAGTGTTCATTTAATCTGTAGACACTACTACTTTTTCCATTTAATACAATAATTTACATTTACACAATGTAATAGTATAATAGAGATTTCATAGTACATATCATCAAATCAAATAATAGCCATGAGTATATCTCTATAAAAATATGGATCCAATTGTAAAGAGGGAGAGCATCTGGGTGTTTTTCCTCCAACCACAAACTGATGGTCCTCTTCACACCTCTTCATTAGAATTGGCCCTTCCCTTCATGAAGGGTAGATAATAGGATGTGAACATTAATAAATAATCTAGAATAGTGTTTTGTATAATCACTATCATATACAAAATTCATATAGACCATGGAATATGTCATCTATCAAATATGACATCACACATGCATGTAAACTAAAAGGTGTAATGAATAGACAATGTGTACATTTATAACATTACTTTGGCCACAACTTTTCATTATAGTTTTAGACTTAAAATGAATTTGAGTCATAATCCATGACACAATACTCTTTATTGAATATATCATCATACTCATTAACAGGTAATGATTAATTTTTTACAAAAGCCTCCTAGCTTTTATTACTCATTATCCCTTCATGTGGAGGATGACTCATGAACAAACCATACAAAAAGTAATATACATAGGAATACATCCTAGATAGCTTAATAATCATAGCATACTTCATGAAGGTCTTCAAAAAGATTTCATCATAATAAATTCAATACGAAATGCACAACTACCACCAAACAACTCTCTAAGGAACTTCAAACATATGCCATATAACTTTCATATGCAAATTTACTAAACTCATACATCAAGGCACTATAAGTTACCTAAGAATGCTTTACTACAATACCTAACAATAATAATCACAATTAGAAACCAAGTAATAATTTAAGTATAGATATTTTCATATACTATGATTAAATGTTGAATATGTTTAAAGCCACATAGTAGTGTTGAATAGGATGGTATAAAACTATTTTCACTTTATTTTCTTACTTGAAAACCTAGGTGACCTTAAAAATGGTCTAATATAGATTTTAATTCCTTCAAAACAATTACATTTTAAAAGGGTTATGAAATCTAAATCATTCATATCATTACCCTATACCAATAGGCTATAAGTTACTATGTTTGAAAGACCATAAATTACATTGAATAATATAAGTATAATTGCCTTAATAAAACTCACATAGAATATAAATCATAATTAAATTCATGCACTCCTAATTTCATCCATACTAGTTTCTTATTCCAACATCACTTAGGACTCCCTAAGTCATAAATTGCATCAAGAAGTCATTTCCCTTATTTACTTTTTAAGACTCCATACTAAAATGCTACAGTCAACTCGATTATTTCATCTCAACAGATAGAAACATCCTTATAATCTAAAAATTTAAGTCTATTAATAATGACCACATAACTATTGTGATATTCATTTATCTTTCAACTAAAACTTTCCATAATCAATAGTCATCTAAAATAGTCAAGTAAATATCTTTTTTATCCACAAATTTGGATCAAATCCACATCTAAAAATAATCAAGAAAATATCTTTACTATCCATAAATTGGGATTAAAGACCACTAAATACTTTTTCCACTCACAAAATTATGTTTTAGTTTTGAAATGCATAATAATGGATATTTTAAACACATTATAGTTTCTTCTCACATAACACAATATTAAATAAGACGTTGATAACCTTGCAGGTTGACAAAAACATGTTATAAGTTTTTATTCTACTCACCCCTTTCTCGGTGCACCCTTTAAGGTGTGCAGAGAGATTGAGACTTAACGGATACCTAAAAGATGGAAAACATCAATAATTTATAAAGTTTAAAAATATTGTGTGTATATATATTCCCCACTTGAATCTCATCATGTGTCACATAGTTTTAACATAGGATGATAACTCAGAAAAAGAACATAGTAACACACAACGTTGAGCTAAGTAAATTGTAGTATTTTAAAACATAAAATAATTGAAAATAAATGGCTAAATGGAAATAACTAAAAATAAATAAATAATATGTGTGTACCTTAACTTAAATTTATCATTGTATGGTTGTCTTATGTGTTTGTAGTTTTGATCATGGAAGGAGCAAAGATTGATTTGGACAAACCCTAAGGATACAAAACTAAAGAGCAACAATAAATAAATGCAGGAAAGTAAAGATAACAAAAATGTGTAGGCTTGATGTACTTGTAAATTTGGTAAGTTAGGGTGATAAATGCTAAATTAGGACCAAATGACCAAGACAAACTTTAGAGTAAATTGGGTAACCGAAAAGCCAAGGCTACTAAATGATCAAAAAACTCAAACAAGTATACCTAAAGTAAGAAAGGTGAAAAACCAATCAAACTAAGGATACATGAAAAATGGAAATCTAACATCAATTTGAAAGCAGTAACAATCCTTATTTAAACAAATATGGGCAAGAAATGGTAAAACAACATTGATGAGTGAGTTGTGAGAATCCTTACTCAATCATCAATGGAAAAAGTACATTAAAGGGAAAACAAAATTGGTGAGTGAGAAGTAACAATCCAATCTCACTCAAAAATGTAAAAAGTAGTAAAATATAGAAATGGATGCAGTTGTTTGAAAAAATGATGGAAATAATAAAAATATTGATGAGTGAAAAGGAATGATCCAAACCCACTCAATAATGAAAAAGGTAGAAAAATGGAAATGGATGTAGTTGGCCCAAAAAATGGGGAATGATAAAAAAAATTCAAATGAAACCAAGGCAATTTTAGAAATGTAAATCAATGGTGTAAATAAAAATAATCCATAGTCACTCAAACATATTTTTTTGTTCTTTCTAAAGATAGATAAAACCAAAATAAATCAGTGTTAGCATGTTTTAAGATATGAAAAAGAGGAAATATATAAATGGGGAAACAAATTTAGACTCAAACTTGCTTGTCAAAGGGAGAATGAAATGGGTGGTGGGAAAAATGAAGTGAAAATCAAGGTAGAGAGACTCTTTATTGAAGTTAAGACATTAAAATTAGGCTTGTCAAAATAAGAGGACTTTCGACATTAAGGACTCTAAAGAACTTTACCTAACCACACAAATATTGGGTCATCAAATGAAGTATGAATAACATCCCATGAAGTCTATATCCATGAAAAGTAAAATGGACCTGCCTTCCCATAATGTGTTCCCCATTCCTCAAGACACCTTACAAAACCATCAGTCTTCTATGAAGATTAGGTTTTTGTGGAATAAAGTAGGTAGCACTATAGATTTTTTAATTCTCCAATCCCAATCTACTAGACTACCACACCTTAATGGACCTTGAATATATTATGAGGCCAACTATGGAGTTTGAGATTCAATTGGCAATAGGATATGTGCTATGAATCACATTTTTTGGTGTGATGTTAACTTTTTGATTTTATATTACCTTTTGATCATTACCTTTTGTTTTAAATGATTTGGGTTTTAACTTTTGATGGATTTTGCTATTTCTCCTCTATAAATATTTGAAGAACCAAACATGGGTGATAAAAATGACTGTCATTTGAAAACTTTGGACTTGGTATCTAAGAAAATGGACTTAGAGGGCATGGTGTCTAAGAGTCTTTTTGGTTCATGTGAAATAAAAGTGATATCTTGACTTTGACCTTGTTTTATCCAAAGTGGAATGAAAGGAATGGAAATCAAGGGAAAAAATGAACATGAAATAATTTGAATTACTTCAAAACATTAAAAATGTGATAATGTAGAAAGGGATAAAGTGGCAGGTAAGTATGATTTATTATCATAAGAATGTATGTAAATGTAGGTAAATATGCTATCATAGTTTTTTATGCAAGTTTTATCTATAAAATAAATAAAAATTGAAGTTAAGACTATGGGATCACAAACTTTTAACCATTTCTTAACCTTCTTAAAAAAAACTCAGTTTGGTAAAAAAATGTTTGAAAGAATGTGTAGGCTTTATGAGGAGAGCCTGGTCTATAGCTTTTATGAGGAGAGCCTAGTCCTATCCATGGTATTTCATTAAAAATCATAAAATAGAAACCCAAGTGAGTGCAAAAAGGTAAAAATGGTATTTGTGAGGAGAGCCTGGTCCTATCCATGGTCTTACACTAAAACTCATAAAAGAGAAACCCAAGTAGGTGAAAAATAGTGTGAAAAATGGTATGTACGAGGAGAGTCTAGTCCTATCCATGCTCTTACACTGAAACTCGCAAAAGAAAAACCCAAGTGGGTGTAGAATTATTTTGAAAAATAAAAAACTTGTGAAAAAGAGAAAAAGTATGAAAAATTGATGCATGAAAGAAAAAAGTATTCATGAGGAAATAAGGTCTTATCTACGGTATTACAATGCAACTCACGAATTAAATAAGCTAAAGGACCAAAGGAAGGATCTAAGGTTTATGTATAAGATATGCTATTGCAGATGGTGAGATCCTTGGAGAAGTCCTACAAGAAGTGTTATTAGGACAATTTATAGAAGTATAAAAATAAGGGAAATATTTAAGAAAAATATTTCTTCAAAAAGTATGCATTGGCGGGTTCTTTAAGAACATGGCCTTCATTATTTTGTAGATGATAAGTGTTAGGACCAAGGATGTATTTCACTAAAGAAGGGCCCCACCATTTTTTAACATATTTTCCTTCTTTATCATGGGTGTAATCTAATTTAAGGACTAGATCACCAACATTAAAAGTGTAGATTTTAACCTTTCTATTATGTTGTTTGTTGATGTGAACCTTGTATTAATGGTTATGTTGAAGAGCGGCTAGATATTCTTAATCAATAAGGTATAGGGAATGAAGGTGAGCTTCATGTAATTCTTCATTAGGAATGATACCATGAAGAGATATACGTAAAGATGAAAGTTTGACTTCAATGGTAAGATGGATTCAGAACCATATGCTAGTGAAAATGGTGTTGCCCCAATGGCACTACATATACTAGTACAATTGGCCAAAAATGCAGGATATAAGTGTAGATGTCAATCAATGCAAGTTTCTCAAATGGTATTTTATAATATTTTGTTGAGAATTTTGATAGTGGCTTCTAATTATCCATTGCATTGTGGATGTTAAGGTGTGGAAAATTTGCAGGAAATTTTAAATTTAGCACATAATTATCTCATGTCCTTGTTTTTAAAATTTCCACTAGTGTCATAAATGATAGTATGTGTAACTCCAAAGTGACAAATGATTTGGTTAAGGATAAATTTATAAATAGTGGTTCTTGTGACATTGACAAGAGGCATGGCTTATACCCAATTAATAAAATATTAAGTAAAAGTAATGATAAAAACATGACCATATTGTGACTGAGGTAATTTACCAATGAGATCTAATCCCCACATTGAGAATGGCCAAGGACACTCCATAGTTTTGAGCTTAGCTAGTGATGCTTGGATTAAATCATTATGAAGTTTGCAAGGATTACACTTTTTGTAAAAATTGATAGCATCCTTCTCTAAATTAGGTTAAAAGTATCCCATATAAAATCATTTGCATGTTATAGCATGTCCACTATAGTAACCATCATAAATTCCCCCATGTGCTTGTTTGAGGAGAGGAGGAACGTATTTAAACATTACACAATAGAGCAGGATACCTTCTACATTACAAAAATAAAGGGTGTTGTATCAAAAGACATATTTAAAGGCTTTTTTTACATATTCTAGTTTTTTCACAAGAATCTATGTCTAGAGGATAGGTTTGATGTTGAAGGGATTGGATGATGTTTTTATACCATGGGATTTGTCAAATAGTGATAGCCTCAATCTGACAAATGAGTGAATCATTTGGTTGGATTGAAGAATGTGATTTTCTTATTTGGATGATAAATTGGGAATCATTAAGTACTTGATGAGGATGAAAGATATATGTTGAAGATGAAATATAATCGGCTATGGAATTTTGATCTCTTGTAATTGGCTCAATGGTAAAAGAAGCAAACTCTTTGGCAAGTGTGGTTATCATTTGATGATAAGAAACTAAATTTTCAATTTTACACTGATAATCACCATTAACCTAGTAGCAAATAAGTTGGGAGTCACCCAAAGCATGTAAATATGGGATAACTAAGTTAAGTGTTACTTTCATACCTAAGATGAGATCTTCATAATTAGACATGTTATTAGTGACATCAAAGGTTAATTGAAATTCTAGAGGGATGATCTTATCATGAGGGTTAGTTATAATACAACCCACCCCAACTCTTTGAAGGCATTTGGTGCCATCAAAGTGGAGGGGCCATGTGTTTTCATGAAAATCAATGGTAACTTCAAGGATCTCTTCGATAACTAATTTGGATTTAGTAGCATTGGGAATGATATTGGTATCTTTTTTATTATTTTCCTCTAAATCAGTAGTGAAATTATGGAAATAATCTTTAAGTGAGATATCTTAGTTGAGACCTTCAATATAAATAATGTTGTTGTCAAAGATATTATCTTGAAAGTGATTCATTTATGGTATAGGAGCCACTTCAAGTTGGTCAGTGATGACTTTCCCTTTGAAATATTTTTGTGTGACAATTCAAATGTCAAATTCCATAATGAGGACCATCCATTTGCCAATTTTATCTCTAGGTAAAAAAGCTTTGGATAAGAAGTGACGAAGTGGATTAGAGTGAATAATGACATAAATGGTTTGATAAATCATATAGTGACGAAGCTTTTTAGTTGTTAAAATTATGAAAATAATCTTTAAGGGAGATAGCTTGGTTAAGACCTTTAATATAAAGAATGTTGTTTTTGGGGAGATTATCTTGAAGGTGATTTGTAGATGGTATAGGAATCACTGCAAGTTGCTCAGTGATGACTTGCCTTTTTAAATATTTTTGTGTGATGATTTGAAGGTCAAATTCCATAAATAGGACCATCCATTTAGAATTGATGGAGTGGAATTGGAGTGGACAATGATATAAGTGGTTTGATAAATCATATAGTGAAAAAGCTTTTTAGTTGTGAATTAGATAGAAAGGCAATCACATTATACTTTAGTATAACATTTTTCATAGTCAATGATTCCTCAACTAATATCATAAATATCATATTCTATTCTAGTATCATCTTATTGGGTAAGCATTGCCCTGAATGATTGGGAATCATAGAGGTGTATAAAATTAAAGGATAGTAATTGGAAGGTGGTCAAAGGGTGGGAGGATAGAGTAAAGGTTATTTCATGTTATCAAAATATTTATGGCATGAATTTGTCCATTCTAGATCATTACCTTTTTTGAGAAGGGAATTAATAGAGTAGATATAGTGAGCCATTTCTAGGATGAATCTTCAGATTGCCCCAATCTCACCAAGACAAGTGTGAATGTCAGGAATGGAATGAAGAATGGGCATGTTGACTATAATGTTAATTTTGGTAGGATCAACATCAATGATGCGAAGAGAGACTAAGAACCCTAAAATTTTACTATATGTTATGCTAAAGACACAATTATATGTGTTAAGTCTAACTTTGTATTTGTTTAATCGATCAAAAATGATAGCTATATCAATGAGGTGTGCTATGTAACTCTTAAATTTGGAAATGAGTTCATCAAAAAAGGTTTCCACAATCATATGTATAAGATCATGGAAAATGTTAATAAGTGGCTCTAGAATATTTAAGGTTAAAAAGCATTTTGATGTAGAAATAGGTTCCCCATTTCATAGTAAATCTTGTTTTTTTTTGGTCTTTTGGGGCTATGTGAATTTGATTATAGCCTAAAAAATTGTCCATAAGAGACAACATTTATTATCAATCAGTGGAATTTATAATGGCATCTATTTAAGGTAATGGGAAATTATCTTTTAGAGATGTGAGTTTAAGATTGAAAAAATCAATGCATATATGCATGACCATGGTGACTTTTTAATGGATGAGAACAATTTTTTACACCCATTTAGAATAGTCAATAGGTTTAATAAACTTGGCATCCAATAGTTTGATAATTTTTTTATGGCATAAGGTGGAAATTTATGTTGTTTTTATCAAATAGGTTTGGTGTCTAGGTAAGTGATGATGTTATACATAATGATACTAGGTTTAATGCCTAGCATATCTTCATATGACTAAGTGAAGGTTTTATGATACTTGTAGACACCTAAATCTGGCCATTGATAACCTCTAACCAGGCTTTTGACTAATTTCTACCCAAAATGCATAATTTGGCCTAAAAATACTAAAACATGACAAATGATGTGAAAATGACATATTCAAGTGCCAATTTTGGCCAGGGTATCCCTAAATGGGGCAATACAATTTATGATCCAACTACCTTTAATCAGATCATTTCAAGTCAAAATGCCAATATTGCACCTAGGTGCTCTGGATTGCTCTTTCCTATCAAATCTCTTGAACAAAATGCATGCCTTTGTTATTTTTTGTTGAAAACATCCTAATAGGATAATGGATCCAATGCATCTGACATTTCCTTCTAATTCCAATCCAGTTGAATTTTGGACCAATAACAAGGCATTCTAATCAATTTGAGTAATTTGTGCACAAAGTGCTTAAACATGTTTAAGAGGTAATTAACCCAAATCAAGGCATAATTAATAATTCCATGGAAACTTGTTGAATACTTATTTTTGGAAATGAATATTTAATATCTACATCATAAGGTGACCTCATTTCTTGAGAAGAAATCCCTAGGCCATAAATGCCACAAATATCAGGATTCATGCCCTCCATGCCTCATCAATGCCTTCCATCATACCCTCCATGACTCTTAATTTCCCCTTCTTCCAATGACATGATGAAGATAATTACAAACTTAATTCCAAAATTTGGATTAATCCTCAACCACACATCTTCATCTCAATATGGACGGTTCAGGTTGATTTTGATCAAATCTAAAAATCTATAAATAGGAGGCCTCACCACATCATTTTTAAGTCTTGATAATGCAACTTTATAATGCATAAATAATTCCAAAATCCATTAAAATTAGTGTTACCATGCCAAATTGATTACAATCTAATCCAATCCAAAGCCACAAGGTGCCAAGGAGAAGAAGAGATAGCCAAGCCTCCTTTGATGAAGACTTCATGAGCACAAGCCTAGTAAGCCACTACAACAAGCATTTTGGAGCATACAAGGGAGGTAAAAGAAGGTTTCTTTTGCATTTTAGTTGTGTGTTTTATTCATGTTTGCTAAATAAGCTCTCCCTAGTGTCTAAGCCTAGAGATGTTATGCTACTTAGTGTGTTTCTTTCATTTTGTTTTCAATTTAAAACTAACACCATACTAACCATCCTCTCTTGAGTCAAATTCTTAGATCATATATGGCACACCAAGTGGGACAAAATGCATCCCACACATGAAGAAGATCATTATGAAACTTTAAAATCTTCATTTGGATCATTAAAACTCTTATAATTTGATTTTCTAACTTTGTTTTTCCAATTTTTTTTGTTACGGGTTTACACAGTAACCGATGTCGGTCACTATATTTTTCTTAAAACATAAACTCGAGAGCTCTTTTTTTTAAGTTCATTATTTCAAACCCAAAATAGCTTCAAGGCTAAAGGACATGCTAACACTTTTGTTGTAGGACCAAGCTTGAGATTTGCCAAAAACATGTTTAGATCACCTTTTGCATTCTTAAAAATGAATTAGGAACACTATTTTAGTGCTTAAATAAGTGTTTTCAGCATTAGTTTTCAAAGTTACAACTAAGACTAAGGGGTCAAATGAACACCACCTCATTTTAATTTGGGCTTAAAAATGAACTCATCTTTCCAAGCTTTTTGTCTTTAATATTTTCTTGATCTAATTTTTATTTGGAAAAAAGAGGGATGTCACATGTATATTCTTCCATTTTTCCCCTTTAGGGAACCCTTATAATCAAAAGTGTCATTCCTATTGCAAGTAGCCTAGTCTAAGGCTTAGAAACAAAGTCATCTAAAACACTCTTCAAAAACTTGTCAAAGTTTAGGAGACCTTGAAAATGACCCTAAAGTCTTTCTATTTTTATGCTTTCTTTATTTTTATGCAAAATTGGCTTGCGAGGGTAGCTTCATCACCTCTTTCAAGTTATTTAGGGAAGCTTTGACCTGGGATTTTACCTCCTAACATTGCATTTATTTGGCTCCTAATTGGATTTTCATATGGGATGTAGTGGCAATTTGGACATCATACTACACTGAGTGAATAGCAGGATGTAGTGGTTGAAAAAAGGAATAGACCTTTTTACAACAAGCCAAGTAATATAGACCCAAAATCTATGCTTTTATTTTCCATTGTTTGGCATAAAAGTCATTGTGCAATTGATTCCCCTAGAACGTTCAAAAACTTGTTAGATCTTAGACAAAACCCTACTTGCCATGAAAGTGTTATTGGTGTAAGGTGTGCCTCAAGGTCCATGTCATAGTAATTTCATTTGAGAGAAGGGGGGGTGTAAAAACCCTACTATATAATTCACATTTACTTTTGATGAACTCTTAAAATACTCTCAAATGATGTATATAGATGGATTACAACAATACCAAGTAGCCTTGTCAGTTTAGAGTCTAAGAGCGATTAATCAATTGAGTTTTGTCCTAGATTGAAGTCTTGTTTTATCCCAAAAGACCAAAACACATGGTCCTCATTTTCATTTGAATAAATAATCATTATATTGCCCATGTGAGATCATCAATTTGCCTTGTTCAAAAGTTCATCAAAAGCTTGGGAGTCATATCATCCACTTTGGCACAGTTATGCTACCTAATTGAGTCTAGACCTTTACCAAAGTTGTTTAAGTCCTTCACTTATAATCTAAATTCAAAATTTCACCTTTATAAGTTCATAGGGTTGATGTGTTAAGTGGGTTCACCATTTTTACTAAACTTGAGGGAATTTAGGTTTAATTTTTAATTTGGTTTGAAGGTCATTTCAGATTCATAATCATTATCATCACTTGATAGAGTTAATCCATTTTGTGCTAAATACTTGCACTTTGAGTCTATGCACCACAACATTTTGAGTCAATAAACGTAGTGTTATGCTATCAAAATTGTAAGAAACTATCTTTTCCTTAGAGAGTTTTTGAAACAAACTATTTTGTCACACCTTTTGAGTAGTGTAACATCATTACTCTACCCAAAACATTTAAAATATTATTTCATAGACACTCTTGCATAGAGTTCAAATTTGTTCCTACATTTTTGGACCAATCTAAGTGTAATTTTGTGATCTTTTGTCTAGCACAGTTATACCATTCACTTTTGTCTAAATTATCTATTAAAAGAAATAAGTTTTACACCATTATTTATGAGAAAATAAACTATCCCTGAAGTGCATTTTGTTTCATACCTTATACCTAGTTGATCAAGTTCATGTCCAAGAATCAAATGCCTAGTGTTTTTTAGAAGTGTTTCAAAACTATTAGATTAAAAAATTTATCTATTTCAAAGTCTATATTTTGACACCATTTTGGCCAAGATTCATTGCACATGCCTTGTTTGAGCCTAGCTTTTGACGTCGCATTTGGCCAAAAGACATAGCAACTTTTAAATTTCTAAATTAGATTGATTTGAAACACCAGGACCTTGGAGTTTGGCATTTCAATTGTTGATCCATTTACTTACTTATCTTTGTGTGAACTATGAAATGTTAAATGCTTCACGCTAGCTTATTTCCTCACAAATCTTTGCATAAACCTTTTGATCGTTTTGATGAATCTAGACCAAGTCAGAACATCATATGTTTTAGATATTGTCCTTTCTAGAGTTTGTATATCTCTTTGACATTTTATCAAAAAGCATTGACTATGGATCCCAACATGTATTGCTACACTCATAGTGGACTCATGTACAATCCAAGGATTAGTAATGTAGTTGTGCATGAAGGAATGATGCAAGACCCCTACGCAGATAATATTACTTATGAGATAGATTCTTATCCCTCTTACAATACTCAATTAGGGGCATAAAGCCAAGATCCCTTAGATAACTATTTGGTTAACATACCACCTTATTTAGAACAAGATTAAGAATAAATTACACAATATTTAGCTATAATACCCACAGTGGATGAGTCAGTTCTTCAACAGTCATATTCTACTAATACAGCTTCCATATATGATCCATTTTTGTTTGAGTGACATTTTTTAGAGAACAAAGATGAGATTTTAGTTAGAGCCATAGAGGTAGGGGCCAAGTTTATATTAAAATTCCCTCATGAGAATTTACCAAGCCTAGTAAGAGTGCCCCATAATATCACTTATGATCAACATGCTTCTTCTAGCAATCCTATGGCTCTAGTCTAAACAATGTATCAAGACCCTAATATATCTAATTGAGGAAAAAATATTATGGAAGACCACCTTAACTAAATGTAGATAGCATATCAAACCTACCTAAATCTAGCAAGTAATTTCAATTAGATGAACATGATGAGCAAACCTCTTATTGACTTAGTTCCTTTAATAGAAGTGTTGATAGAGTTAACTAGACAAGAGAATTTGAGTTCTAACCCATTCATGCAAACCCCTTTAGTAGATAACCTAATGTATATGCCTATTATTGAAGAAGTGTCTTCAACCTCTACATTAAATAGTGAGCCAAATGTAGTGGACAATGTGCAAGCAGCATCCAATCTCAATCAAAGTGGTACTAATGCACAAACAACTAGCCAACAACATGTGCCTATTGTAAATTTAATGAGTGGATCATCATACCAGGGAGTAGGAGTTTCTACATACCAACCTCAACTTTTTGCTTCCTCAAGTATACAACTTATGGGATTAGGTAGTTAAACAATGGCCAATGTTATGCCTCAATGATAGAATGCGATGAATCATACTCCACCTCAACAAGTAACAAGTAGTATTCCACAACAGTAGGCACAATCTAGTGTACCAATGTAATAGAGGACAAATATATTAACACTCAATTAGTGGCAACTAATTTTCCACCTTGCCAAGTAATGACAAACATGCATCTTTAGCTGTAGACTAATATGCCAATCCAAAACCAAGTAATGACTAATCAACAACTTGCAAATATTAGTCAGTGATAGATGCTAAATTTTTAACCTATTTTCACTTCTCCATAAGGATTCATGCAATAAAAAGGATCCCATGCTTCTCAAGTACCTACTAGATAACCATTGGTTCAAAATTTGCCACAAAGTTAGAGACAAGGTCTTGGTCCATAATTTCCCACTCAATAGCAAGGTTTGATTAGTCGATAGCATGTCCCTTTTCAACCACAATAGGCACAATATAGTTATATCCCTCCATCCCAACCATAAAATCCTCCAAGTCAAACCTTTATCACCAACCCAAACTAGAATATTACATAACTAAATATACAATTTCAAGTGCATCCTAATCCATGTATGCATATTCCTAGTTCATTCCCCAACCAAACTAATATACCCCAATAGATATCTCCATCATACCCTAGTCAAAACTTCCCACTTTTGACTTCCCAACCATCTACCCAAACTAATAGTCTCCCTCAAACCAATGTTCCTTCCAGTTTCCTACCCCAAGAATTACAATAGATAAAGGATGCAATTGATACCATTCAGGTTGTGACATAGACTAAAAAGTTTAAGTTGGATGACATGTGTTCTTATCCATTCAATATGGAGTATTTATAGATACCATTTTTTCCAGGATATGAACCACCAAATTTTGATAAATACAAAGGGAAAGGTGATCCTAAGGCTCATTTAACCAAATTTTTTGTTGCATGTCAACTAGTGACATATAACAACATATACCTTTTATTATTATTTCCAAGGAGCTTAGTTGGACAAATCTTGGAGTGGTTTTTAAGGTTTCCCAAAAATTTAGTAATGAATTTTGATGATATTTTTGATAATTTTATGTAGCACTTTTCTTATAATCTCAAGCATGAGATTTCTTTAGTGGACTTAATGCAAGTAAAAAAAATTGGTGAAAGTTTTGCAAGTTATCTACAGTGATGGAGAGCCCTTTCAAGCTATTTCACCCATATTTTACTAGATAAATAATTAGCTGCTATGTTTACCAAAAATTTGCATAATGAGATAGCATATCATCTGGAGCTACAATGTGCACTTACTTTCAAAGAAATCATTGATAAAGGCTTGTTGATCGAGCAAGCACTCATCAATAAAGGAATCATCAAGCTAAATTAAACTAATCAAAATCAAGGTACCAATCAAAAAAATGGCCAAGATCAACATCCCATTCAAGCACAAGCATCTCAATCGGCATAGGCCAATAACCAAGAAAGATCGAAGCAATTCAACCACAATAGAAATATTGTGGAAAATGGAGTAATCGAATCCCATCATGTCAAAATGGTGCAAACATCATCTTCACCATATTTTTAGCTTAATCCTACCCAATAGCCTCTCTAACCATGCTACAAGCACAATAACCAAGACCTACACAATAAATACAATAGCCTTTACCATTGTAAACCCCTCCTCCTATGAGAATTGTGCCTACACATTGTGTCTTTTGTGACCTAAAATAACCTATTGAGTCTCTATTTTATAAGATTATTATCACTAATCTGATTAGTTAGCCTATACCAAAGCATTATCTGCAAGGCATTCCTTATCATGATTGGTACTGTGAAAATGAATTTTGTGATTATCATCAGGTTAAAGGGTATAATCTATGAAGATGTGTCCAAATCAAGCATTTAACTGAGAATATGTTGGAGAATAGAGAGATAACATTGGATAATGGTGCTTCCACTTCCAATAAAACTCTTGGGATCTATCAAAACCCCTTTCCTTGAAATAACAATCAATGGTAGTAAAATAATCAACAACAACAATAATGACCAATGCAACAGCAAAATCAATAATATTAAAATTAAAAGCTAAACTCGCAAAATCGACAAAGTCAGCCACAAAACCCACAATGACAAAAAAATGGACAAAACCAAGGTTATAAAGGTATCAACCAATAAAGCTACCATGCAGTTGTACATGACTACAACAAGGTTACAGGTCATATTATAGGAGGTAGTGTTAATACCATCTCCATTAATTCTAGACCAAGCACTAATCAACCTAGACTATTGCTAAACAATAACATTCAACCAAATTATATGGATAATCCTTATTTGACCTAGGAGTGCATACAGGCAAACTAGCAAACTAGGACTTCCCCTTTTGGACCTTATATCAACAACTCATTCTTACCATGTGACCACATATGAGTGCACTGGTAATTGAGACTTATCATGTCTAGTCTTACACCATTCCCAACATTTGTTAGCAATAATGGTCTAGTATTTAATCTTGATTATGCAATCATAACTCACAGGTCAAAGATTATTATCCCACACCCATAACCATTTGCCACTGTACCTGTTATCCAATCAATCATTCAACCTCAAAATAAACCATTCAATACTGACTAAGATAAGAAGTTTGATATTATGGAACAATTTTAGAAGACACCAGCACAAATTTTTGTTTTAGATTTGTTATGAACATCATTAATCCATAAGAACATCTTAAATGATATTTTAACCCAATCCACTATTGCTAGTGACATATTCCCTGATAAATTTTAAGCTTTGGTTGGACACCTAGCTCCAGCCCAACAAGTCACATTCAACCAAAGTGATATGTCTTCCCTTGGTCTATGCCATAATAACCCATTATACATAGAATTTTATATAAAGTGACATAAAGTGAAGCGTGTCCTTATAGACAATGGATCAGGCCTCAACATAGTGTCTCTAAAGCTCATCAAGCTTCTTGGGTACACAATGGTAGATCTCCAACCAGAAATGATAACCATCAAAGCCTATGATAATTAAGAAAAATAATCACAAGGCACCATTAATTTGTTAGTTATTATTGAGCCTTTGACCCATGATAAACTTTTCCATGTGCTTGATCTTGAGTTATCATATAATATGCTTCTAGGTAGGCCTTGGTTACATGAGATTCGTGTAGTCCCATCAATGCTGCACCAATGTATCATTTTCCCTCTCAAGGATGGAAGTGAATATTCCAAGAGATTTACACCAATGTGAACACTTCAAACATCTTGAGGTCGAATTTCAAAGCTACAATTATCCATACAACATGAATCTAAGTTTCAAGTAGGATAAAAAAAGGGCCATACTTATTGATCCTTCACCAGATAATTACATAGATCATAATACCTTTGATTCCCTTTCTCACATGCCACCTCTTAAGGATTCTAATCATTTCGCCATTACAAATAATGGACTGGGAGAATACATGATCAATAATACATTTTATATTGCCAATATTCCTCATAATCTAAAAACCTTTGAGTGACCTAAATTCACCCCACATATGCATTAGTAATAAAATAACAAAGATAAGGGACCTGTCACATTTGTACCAGCATCTGACCTAGAACCTAACCCTCTTGAAGGAGGTGAATCATGATTATATAATGACAACTAAGCTAATTATTATAAAAGTGCAAAGTGTCATATTCCCAATAGGATCATGGAATGTCACAATTATGAGGAAGAGTCCTCAAACTGAATCAAGGAACCATCGAGCTAATTTCTATGACTAAGTATGAAAGACCTTATGAACTTGGATTTAAACTACTTGGGGGTGACCCCACATATCTTATTCAAACTCCATCACCAGTGACTAGTGATGATGATGTTGATAGTGAAGTAGAGTTTGATCATAGCCTCACCTTTGATGACCTAGCTAAAACCAACTTGTTTGATAACAATGCCATTTGTACCCTTACCCTGGTCAGTCATCACAACTCATTGCCATTATATTATCCTCAATTGATATATTGGGACCAATAAGAATCTAATCTATTAATTAATGAGTTCTAGAATGATGAGGCATTATATGACTTCTTAGGCCTTAGAGACAATGTTCCATTGGGAGATCACAAATCAGGATTCTCAATCACATTGGATCCTGAAGCCTATTTTGAAGAACAGGTGAACACCCTTAGCCAAAAATAAATAAGTAAAACATTGAGGTCCCAAAATGAAATCCTCTTTGATGTACTTTCTAACCAGGGAAAAAGTAAAGATAAAGACCAGTGTAGTGAGAAAAACTTGTTTCAGTTGCCATTAGATGGGGATGTTCATTCTTCTTCAGATTTAGACCAGGAGACCACCAATGATGAATTTGCCTATGGATTTGAATTTAATTTTGCACAAGTATTTGATCAAATTCTTCAATAATTTCTATGTGTTTTTATCACATGGCTAGATCTTCCATTAGGGGACTCAGATTCATCATGCCTAGGAGAAGTTCAAGAGCAAGTCCTCACATAAGACCCTGACATAGTCTAATAGTTCAAGTCATTGCCTACTATCCTAGAAGACAGTTTGACCCTTCTAGTTGAAGATACAATAGAGGTAAACATCAGGATTCCATCAGACCTGAAATAGATAAAATTAGGCATGTCTCTCACTGAGGAGGAACATGAAGTCTTTACAATTTTGTTGAAATAATTTATAGATATCTTTGCATGGGCCTATTCTAATATACCAGGTTTGGACCCTACCTTGGTTCTGCACCACCTTGTGATTAATCCTGACACCAAATTGGTAAAATAAAAGCTACATAAGATGCATCTTCACATTGTTGTATTGTTAAAGAAAGAGTTATAAAAACTCTTAGAAGTAGGATGATTTGATCCATTGACTACTCAGAATGGATCTCTAATGTGGTACCTGTTAGTAAAAAGCTTGAATGGATCAGAATATATACTAATTTTAGAGACATCAACAAAATTTGTCCTAAAATTCATTTTCCATTACCTAATATCGACATGATCATCAGCTCCATGGTAGGTTATGAAATGAATTCACTCATGGATGGCTTTTCAAGATACAACTAGATCAAAATAGCACCAGAAGACCAATATAAAATAGCATTCACCACTCCATGAGGAATATTTTGTTATCAAGTAATGCCATTTAGCCTTAAGAATTTTGGAGCTACATATCAAATGGCCATGACTATTATATTCTATGATATGATGCATGATATTGTTGAAGACTATGTCGATGACATGCTAGGAAAATCCAAAACTAGGGCCGACCATCTAGTAGTGCTACGTAAGACATTTGAAATATTACAAGAGTAAAAATTTAGACTCAATCCAAAGAAATGTGTGTTTGTCATAACCTCAAGCAAATTAGTTAGCTTCATTATGTCTCATAGAGGTATTAAATTTGATCCAGCTAAAGTCCATGCTATAACTAAGATGCCACCACCAACTAATTTAAAACAACTCCATAGTTTTTAGGGTAAGATCCAATCAATCTGATGCTTCATCTCTCAGTTAGCAGATAAGTGCCATAAATTTACACACCTTGTGAAGAAGGGAGTTGCATTTCACTAGGATGATTATTACAAAATAATTTTTCAACAACTCAAAGACTATCTTGTTAATCCACCTATTCTATTACCTCCTATGCCAAGAAAGTTATTCTTGTTATATCTATCAGCTACTGATAATGCCCTAGGGGCACTCTTATCTCAACATGATGACAATAGAAAAGAACATGTCATATAGTACCTAATCCATACTTTGTTCACATATGAACATAATTATGCACCTATTAAAAAATCTTGTGTAGCCATGGTCTTTATAACTCAGAAATTGTGCCACTGCATGTTGAATAATAAGACCATGGTCCTTTCAAAAGTAGATCCACTCAAGTATCTACTATCAAAAATATATTTTCAAGGTAGAATGGCTAAATATATCATGCTTCTCAGTGATTTTGACATAGAGTATGTCAATCAGAAGGCAATCAAGGGATAAGTTCTTATAGATCAACTTGTTAAGGCACCTCTCTTAGACACACATCCATTCATGTTTCAATTTCCTGATGAATCCATAATGACTATTAGTGACACACCCCTTGAGGAGTAGCCCTAGAAGTTGTATTTTAACAGTTCATTTACTACACATGGATCAAGGGTATACCTATTGTTTATTACACCATAAGGGGATCTAATCCCTAAATCATTCAAGATTAGCTTTCCTTGTATAAATAACATGGCTAAGTATGAAGCACTTATTTCAGGACTTCGATAGGTAGTGCATTGGAACATATCTCATCTCCAATTTTATGGTGATTCTTAGTTAATCATCAATCAAGTCATAGGTTATAGGTCATTTTCAAATGAAAGATGAAAAGTTGGTTCCATATAAATCCATGGTCATCACTCTTAAGCAATAAATTTCCAACATTTAGTTTGAGCACATACCAAGGGCTAGTAATAGAACTGCAAATGTCATGGCTACTATTGGCTCTCTAATTTGACAAATAGATAAAGCTAGAGAGTGTCAGTTCCTCATCAAGAATTTGTCAGCACCAGCTCATGAACCTTCAATCATTACAATGATTTGTGATATTTTTGGTCCTAATTCTATCTAGTACTCAAACCTTTACATCTACTTTCATCATCAAGTTATACCACATAACCTATCTCAAAAATAAACCAAAGCCTTCATTCATCATTCTACTCATTATATTGTACATGGATCCACCCTTTACCATCATAGTTTTGATAGAACTCTGCTTTGTTGTTTAACTTTGGTAGAGTCTACACTAGCATTAAGAGAAGTACACAAAGGAGTATGTGGATCTCATTCTAGTATGGAAATCATATCCAAAAATCTCTTGCATACTAGTTATTATTGGCCCATGATAGTGTAGATGTTGTTGCACATCTAAAAAAATGTGACAAATGTCAACAGCATGCTAATCTAATTCATGCCCTAGCCAAAACTCTGAAATTGATGTTGACACCATGGCCATTTTCTATATGGGGACTTGACCTCATTTAGAATATCAACCCCACTTCATCTGATGGCCATAAACATATCCTTACCACCATCGAGTATTTCACTAAGTGGTTTGAAGCTATACCCCTCACTTACATGACTGGAAAGCAAATTTTCTAATTCATCTTCAACCATCGCATTTGACACTATAGTATCCCCTCTAACATTATATTTGATAATGGAAGATCATTTAAGAATAAGGATGTAGATTAGATATGTACTAAATATAACATCACACAATATTTTTCTACAGCATATTACCCTCAAGGTAATGACCAAGCTAAAGCATCAAATAAAATCATTGTTAGTATTCTCAAAAATATTGTCAATGATGTCAGTCATGATTGGAACTTACAGATATTACCTATTCTTTGGGCATAATGGACCAATCATCATACCCCCACAAGAGCCACTCCATACTCTCTTGTTTATGGTACTAAAGCCATCCTACCTATTGATGTTGAATTCCATTCACTATGCATCTCTTTCAAGCATGTCATGGATGATCATGACTATCGAGTAGCTCACCTACAAGTGATAGACCTAATTGATGATAAATGCATAGCTATGCTCAATAATCTTTAGGCATATCAGAACTGACTCAAAGGCCACTATAATCATCATGTTAAGTATAGAACATTTAACTTGGTGATCTTGTTCTTAAAGAAAACCAAAATAATACCATAGCTAAGAAGAAGCATAAAGAAAAATTCAAATCAAACTCGATAGGGCATTTCATCATTACTATAGATTATGGATCATGAGCATACAAGCTTGCCACACCAAAGAAAGATGAATTTCCTGAGCTGATGAATATTATTCATCTCAAGTGGTACTATGCTTGAGTGTTAAGGCGTATTGTTTATAAGGATCATTTCAGTTATACCATTTTATTACTATTCTTCTTTTTACAAATATCATCCTTATCCATCCTCTTAGCCGTATTCACTTTCCACTTTTGACCTATCAGCCCAGTGTGTTCTAAAAGCCTAGCCCATTTGACCTTGGTTTTTCCCATTCATTACATATTTTTAGCATCAAAGTATCTAATCAATTTCATCAATTATTTCACATTCTTTAGATAGAGATCATATTTTGGAGTAGTATGAGAGAACTTTTGGTAGTTGCATCCTTCATTTGTTATTCCTTTTTTATCACCAATCTTGTTACTAACTATAATTGCCTTTAGGTAAATTAGTACCATTTATCCATGCCATTGTGTCCTAATTATAACCACCTCTGGGCAAACTAGGGGAAACATTAAGCCTTGATGTACCAACTTGCCACTTTATATGCCATGATGTGCCTTTTTACCAACTATGCTTGTTTTGTTTGAATTGACTGCTACACTAGTCAAATTCCTCCAGTGTAGGGTGGAACTATAGTGACTTGAGGTCCTAATCTAGGACTATGTAGGTAGCACTCGATACTTTTTGAGGTCAACTCAGTCACCCTTTCCACCATGCTCCCACCATTTAGTGAGCAACATAAGCCATGCTCTCACCATTTTATGAGTAACCTAAGTTTAAATGCGCTCACTATTTTTTGAGCAACCTAAGCCATGCTCTCACCATTTTATGAGCAACCTTAGTTTAAATTTTCTCACTATTATGTGAGCCTGAACCATTTAGTGTCTCATCATTCTTGATCAAGTTGAGATACTTCAAAAATATTTGAAAATTTGATAGAAAAAAATAAAAATGTTGACCACTTCTTTGCCTTAAGGATTCTGGGAACCCTTACTAAGTTACAAGAAATTTACTTGTCACTTAGTTTCCCCATCCTTTTTAGCCTTTTCTCTCATGCACTTAATTTTTTGCAAGATTGTTCCTCTTCTTCTATCACATCCATTCTATTTGTTTTCTTTAGTTATCATATTCTTCCCATTCCCTAGGAGAAATTCATTTGGCCTAACATTTTTTTTATTGGATATTACATCCATGGAACTATGTAGGTAGCATCCACTTGCCTAATGCATATGGAGATGGCTCAGCCACCCCCTTCCTTTTCTTTTACTCCCCTATTTTATTTATTTGTTAAGTTGTCACCTATTTTCTAGGGGCAATGTTTGTAGGGTTTCTATTGCATTATTTGTTTATTTATTTTTGCTTATTTTATTTATTTCTCTACCTATTTTTTTACTTTCAGCACTATTACCTTGATTTAGTTTATGCATGTATTCATTGGGTGATTCTTTGCCCACACTTACACTTGACTCCATCCATATTCATATGTTTACATTGTCATCATGGTTTCTATCATTGGTGCATTATTTTCTATTGAGTATTGGATTATGGGAGTTAGTCCTTATGCATATTTTAGGCAATTCCTCATGATATTATACCAGATGCCTACCAACATGTGATATAACAAACTTGAGATTCAAGAAGTCTATTCAGTAATGGCAGCATCCCTTCAACATCGACATCTTGATTCCATCCTAATCATATCCCAAATAGAGTAATTAAACATGAAAGAATTTTAACCTTTATTAGTTTAGAAAAACATCTCCCTACTAGTTGGTTGTTCCAATTCATCATTACCCTCTATTTTAAGTTATCATCATCCTTGACCAAGTTTATCATATTTGTCATAATCAAGGTCTAATGATTATAAACACCTATGGGTAAATCATTGCACACCATCCCACCTACATTTCTCAATGATTATAACCACATTTAGGCAAATCATTATGTTGTTACCACTTTAATTTTTCTACCTATATAGAGACATGTTATCTTTTTTGTCTATCCTAACTGAGGTAGCTCCATCTTCTCAATAATTATAACCACCTTTGGGAAAATCATTGTGTTATCATACCACATTACCACTATCAGGGTACAATGCTTATAACCACCTTTGGGCAAACCATTATACACCATCTCACTTACATTCTCTATGATTTTGAATACTTTTTCAATATCATTGTGTTTTCACCCCATCATCTTTTCTTTCTTTGGTCCCCTCATTTCACTTCTTATCGAGAGACCATTTATCAACCTATTTGTGCCTATGGGATGCATATTTGTAACTCACATTACCACTATTACTATGAAGCCATGTGGCCAATCTCACATTCTTCACAACATAGGACCCATCACTATAGGGTCATCACCCTCTCCCCCTAGTAATACCATGTCGAGTTTGCATCATCATGTTGCTACTCCATTTTCACATGTTACTAATCTTGAACAAAAGTACCTTTCTTATAAAGGCTCCTCGATGACCCAAAATTGTTGCAATATTGTTAATCACCCATAGGTCACCATCCAAGACCCTTTACCTCCCTCTTCTAATTATAATAAATCCTTGCCACCTCTAGGTTGTGTAGTCATAACTAAACACCCATGAGTTACCATTCAGGGCCTTTCACCCACTTCTTTCCATAAACTTAATGAGAACATTATGCCAATAGTTCCAAAGCCAAATACTATCCCAATAAAGGCTAAACTAGTTCAATCCACAATTCAAAGGCCTTATAGTCTAACAGATCGATTAGATAAAACCCCTACACAAATTTCCATATTAAAATCTTGCAAACTTCTGATGTTCATAAAACCATTTTCAACAAACTTTTACAAGAGTCTATTCTGCCTAATGATATAAACCTTGATCAGTATCAAAACCTAGTTGGACATTTGTCTTCATTTTGACAAATCACATTTGATCAAAAGGACATGTCCACCCTCAGCCTGAACAATAATAACCCACTATACATTGAGATAATCATTATAAATCACAACATGAAGTGGATTCTTATAAATAATGGTTCAAGGATAAACATCATATCTCTTAAATTGGTGCAATGATTGGGTTACATGGATAAAGACATTCAACCAAAAACTATTACAATCAAGGCTTATGACAATGCTGAGAGGGAGTCATCCAGTACAATTTGGTTGCTAGTTATGGTTGAGTCTATTTCTCATCACACATTATTCTATATTTTGGATATTGAGTTCCCTTATAATAAAATTCTTAGTCATCCTTGGATCCATGAAATACAAGTAGTTCCATCAACTATTCACCAATGCCTTAAGTTTTCCCATGATGGGATTGAGGTTACTATTCCCACTAATCAGCAACCATATCAATATTGTAAACATCTTGAAGTAGAGTTTCATAATTATAACTATTACCCAGGTTCTAAATTCATTGCAAAGAAGAATAAAACCATCATTTCTCACCCATCTCTATCTAATTATATATACCTTAGTGATCTAGCCTCCACTTTGGTTGATCCATTTTCTACAGCTCTAGCCAAACAGGTGATTATTAAAGGGCATTTCTATGTACCATCTAAAGGATGTCTTCTATATTTAAAAATTACCAAAATCCCCTAAAACATTTGGTAAGCTTAAAACTTCCTATACTCCTAACAGACTTGATTAGATTTGGCAACCAAAGAAGAAGCAACCAAAACCTCACGTGTTTTTTGTACATGTATTTGCACCAAAGAAAGATCAAGAGAATTTTATTGAGGGAGATTAGTTATATTCTGAAGGCCTCGTCAATTATTTTTAGAATCCAAATTATCCTATCCCTAAAAGGATAATGGATCATCTTGACTATATGGGGAAAGGCCTTGGCCCACATGCATAAGGAATTCTAGAACGCTTATCAATTGGAGTTGTTAATTGGAATCATGGTCTCAGATTTCAACCACCAGACGATGACCTCATAACATTTGGTAGTGACTCTTCTAAAGTAACTAGTAATGAGACTCTTAGTAGCAACACAATGTCCCATTATATCCTTTTCAATGAGCTTATTGATTCATATTTATTTGATTCAAGTGCCATATTGACCATAACACCTATTAGAGCATCTAATCCTAAAGAAAACCTTCACTATAACCTATGCCTTTGCCATCCTAAACTCATAGATTGGGATTAGTAAAATTAAGTCATATGCCTCGATGAGTTTCAAAATGAAGAGTCAATTATAGAATACATGGGCTTATGAGAGGCATTGCCCATTGGTGATCATAAGCAAGGTTTTGATTTTTTATTGAATTATTCTACCTACTTTGGATAGCAAGAAAACTTTCTTGGTCATAATAAATAACAAACATCAAGATCTTCAAGTGAAAACCTCTTTGAGGCACTTGTTGATCAGGAGAAAATTAAAGAAAAAGACAAGCCTTTGAGTGAAAACCTATTTTAGGTGCTCCTAGGTGGGAAAGTTTGCTCATCCCCTCAAGATGTAGAAAGTCCATCTAGCCTAAGTTCCATAGCTAGTATAAGCATCTCTTCAAAACAATATCAAATATTTGAGCATCTTGCTCTTGATTTTCTAGAGGTTTGTTCCAATTGGCCTTAACCTGAGAAGGTGGATTTTAATTCTTCATATTATCCAAATCTTTGGGAATAATAACAAGAAGATGAAGTAGAGGATCATGACCATATATTGCCTATAATTCTAGAAGATGGATCTACACTCCTTATGGAGAGCACAATAGAAGTGAATTTGGGAACCCATGAGGATCCTAAAATTTTTTATCTTGGATCTTCCATTACTGAAGTAGAATGTGAACATATTAAATCCATTCTTAAGGATTATATAGACATCTTTGCATGGGAATACTATGACATGCTAGGCTTGGACCGAGATTTAGTTGTGCATCATCTTGTTGTTCACCCTGATGTTAAACCAGTCAAGCAAAATTTGAGAAAGTTGCATCCATGCATCACCCTTTTGGTTAAGGTCAAGTTAGAAAAGTTATTAGGAGCCAATTTTATCAGACCATTAGACTACTTTAAATGGATTTCTAACATAGTGCCAGTACGTAAAAAGACCCCAGGTATATGTGTTTGTAATAATTTTCATGATATCAACAAAGCATGCCCAAAAAATGATTTTCTTTTACCCAACATCGACGTGATTATCAACTCAACTGCTAGGTATGAGATGCTATCATTAATGGATGGATTTTTTGGTTATAAGCAAATCTAGATAACCCCTGAAGATTAGCATAAGATCATGTTCACCACTTTGTGGGGGATATTTTGTTACCAAGTCATGCTATTTAGTTTGAAGAATATTAGAGCCACATATCAGTGTGTAATGACTATCATCTTCCATGACATGATGCATGACATTGTCAAGGACTATGTTGATGATATACTAGAAAAACCAAGAACAAGAGTTAGACACCCTGAAATTCTATGAAGAATATTTGAGAGGCTTCATGCATATAAAGTTTGCTTAAATCCTAAGAAATGTGTCTTTGGAGTCACATCAATAAAATTGATAAGGTTCATTGTATCACAATGAGGGATCAAATTTGACACTACAAAGGTCAACGTTATTATGGAAATGCCTCTACTAAACAATCTTAAACAATTATGAGGTCTACAAGGAAAGATCCAGTCTATACATAGATTCATTTCTCAATTGGTAGATAAGTGCCACCCATTTAACCATCTCTTAAAGAAAGGGGTAACATTTCAGTGGGATGAAGATTGTCAGATAGCATCTACAAAGCTTAAAACATATTTGGCCAATCCACCAGTCTTAAAACCTCCAACACAAGGAAGGCCACTACTTCTTTATATATCAGCCACAGAACATGCACTAGGGGCACTTTTGGCTCAACATGATGATCATAGTAAGGAACACATTGTTTAATATTTAAGTCTCACATTGGTATCCTATGAACATAATTATATGCCTATTGAGAAGTCATGTTTGGCTATGGTGTTCACCACTCATAAATTATGACATTATATGCTAAATAGCAAAACTATTTTTATCACCAAGGTAGATCCTATCAAGTTCCTCTTATCTAAATCAGCTCTTCAAGGATGTATGGATAAATGGGTTATGCTCCTCAGTGATTTTGATATTGAATACCAGCATCAAAAGACAATCAAAATATAGGTTCGTGTAGACCAACTTAAAGAAGATCCTATTACGGACATTTAACCTCTCAACTTTGACCTTCCAAATGATTCTATCATGATGATAGAATAAGCATCATAAGAACTTGAATAGTGGATGATCTATTTTGATGGATCCTTCACATCTCAAGGATCTAGAGCTAGCATATTGTTGATCATGCCATAAGGAAATTTGATCCCCAAAGCATTCCATATATAATCTTAGTGTATAAAAAATATGGCCAAATATGAGGCATTAGTTTAAGGGATTTATCTTGCCATACAATAGGACATTCAAAGTTTAAAGGTCTATGGAGATTCATAGCTAATCATAAATTAGATAACCGATCAGTATCAAACAAGATATGGTAAGCTTGTTCTTTAAAAGCAAATTGTCGATGACCTCAAAACACATTTTAAATCTCTATAATTTGAGTAAGTTCCACAAGTCAACAATAGATATGTCAATGCCATGAAAATAATTGGTTACATGATTCAAATGCATGACAGCTAAATATTATCATCTCCTAATTGAAAATATTCTCAAGCTGACACATATTCTATTAGATTCAGAGAGGATATGCACCATTTTTTATCTTAATCCCTCACCTAAGCTACCATAGTACCAAGATTTTTATAACTATTTCTATAGTCATGTATTTCCCACCAACTTTCTAATAACCAATAAAAAGTTTTCCTTCATCACTTAACACATTATATCCTCCTTAGAAACACACTTTATTGAAAAGGCTATGATGGAATGCTTCTTCATTATTTATCTTTGAGAGAATCCAAGCTGGCACTAAAGGAGGTTCATGAAGGAATGTGTGGGGACCATACCAATGGTGTAGTCCTAGCAAAGAAACTTCTCAGAATAGGCTATTATTGGCCCAAAATAGAGATAGATGCTTATAATTATGTAAATAAGTGTGTTTCTTGTTATTAGCATAGAAACTTGATACATGCACCTTCCTTACCATTACAGCCAATTACAACACCATGGCCATTCTCAACATGGGGTTTTGATTTCATTGGAAAAATTAACCTAACATCTTTAGATGGCCATAAGCACATTTTGACTACAACTAACTACTTTACTAAGTGGATTGAGGCCATTCCTCTCACTTATATTATCAAGAAACAAATATCTAAATTCATTCATTATGATAACATCCGTTGATATGGCATCCCAACCTATATTATATCTAATAATGGTAGATCCTTTGTGAACCAAGATGTGAAATCTCTTTGTGAAAAATTTAAGATCAAGCACCAGAAATCCACTCTATATAACCTATAAGGCAATGGACAAGTTGAGGCATCAAATAAAACCATTCTAGCCATTTTAAAAAATATTGTCAATGATGCTAGTCATAATTGGCACTTGTAACTCTTTCTTACCCTCTGAGCTTATAGTTACATTCATCGCACCCCAACTAGAGCTACTCTATACTCCCTTGTTTTTGGCATTGAAGCTATCATCTTAGTCAAGATTGAGATCCCATCATTAATAATATCATTGGATCCCATTGAAGATGATGAAGACTGTAGACCCTCATGGTTGTAAGAACTAGAACTTATTGATGGTAAGCATTTGGCTTCCCTAGAAAACTTGTAGGCCTATCAAAATAGATTATATAAAAGCTATAATAAATGCATTCTCCCTTGATAATTTGAGATTGGTGACTTAGTTTTGAAAAATAACTAGAAGAAAATGAATTCTAAATCCAAAAAGAAATGCAAGTTTCAACCTAATTAGTTAGGACCATATATTGTCACAGTAAACTATGGATTAGGTGCATATCTATTAGCTAAACCTAATGGTGAATAACTTTCAGAGCCCATGAACATCATACACCTTAAGAGATTCTATTCATGGATAGCTTTGAACCATTATCCATAAGACCCTTAACTTGGGGGTCAATTGTGCTATCATAATTTTATCCCACCCTTTTATCTTACCTTGAACACATTTTTATACTACCCTAGTCCACTTTTCATGAATCTTAGCAGTAAAGGCTTTGAACCCTTGGCACTCTAAACACATTCTTAGTCCCATTTTGGATTTCTCTCTTCAAGAAGCATATTCTTTGTTTTGTCTAAGACATGTTATAAGCTTGAATATTTTTTGTCCCTTGACCAATTATGATCTTGATTATGTCTCATGAACATTATGAACATCTTTAGTAGTGGTTCAACCAAAACAATCTTATATAGTTTTAGACAAGTGAACAACTACATCTTCTCAGTTCAAGTATTTATTACTCTTTCTTATTTGATCAAGAACCTTACTCTCACTTATTTGTGAGCATGGGCCGTTGTAGTTGGCTTAATTATCTTATTGGAACCTCTACTCTTAGGGCATGCATCTTCTTGACTAAATGGTCCCACCTTGTGCATATTTTATCCCAAAAATAGCAAAAACATTAGAAATACTTTGAAAATACCAAAAACATTAGAACATGATCCACAAAAGAAAAAAACATTGGCTCATGCTTATATATATATTTGTACATTCCCATTCCACCATGTTATGCTCTTATCATTTTACAAGCATAGGAACACCAATTCATTTCACCTTGTCCCATGCACTTTTCATTTTGCAAGATCATTCTTGTTCATCCCATCAGCTTCTTCTTTTTCTTCTATAAATCATGTTAGTCTGATCATCATTTTTCTTCTATCCCATTTCCTGGGAGAACTACATTTGACCTAAAGTTCATGTTGGAACATGCATCCATGGAACTATGTAGGTAGCATCCACTTATCTTATACACTTGGGGTTAGCTCAACCAACCCCTTCCTTTTATTCTCTTCCCCCATTTCTTCTGTAATTGTTTCTCTTTAATTAGAGAACAATTGTTATGTTATTTTTTTTTGTTATGATGTGGTGGAAAGTAACGCCTCTATCGCACATGCATGAACATATGTCTTTAAACTGCACTAACTTGGTTTTTATTTATGTGTGTTTATTTTAGTTTTCTTGGTGTTTTGTTGTGATTTCACACCTCTCCTTTTATTTTTTCTCCTTTTTATTACTTCTTGTCTCTTCTTAGTCTTGTGTTTCCTTGATTATTTTTTGCTTATCTCTTTTATGTTTTAGAACATCTTGATGATTCACATGGATCTTGATTGTTTATATCTTGATCTTATGTTATTACGTTATTCTTGAGCCATTTTGTTTATTCGATTGTTGTTGGTGTCTTATTTTTCTGTTTGATTTTGCTTTTCTCTTTTGTGTTCAAGAATGCCTTGATAGTCCACATGGATCTTGATTATTCATATCTTGGTCTCATGTTGTTAAGATGTTCTTGACTTTTGTTTTCAAACATTTTGTTCCTACTTAAGATCATATCTTGATTTCAAGTTAGTTTCATTTATGTTTATCTTTATCTTTGATTTTTTGTTTAAATGTAAATTGTTGTAACTCTAGTTTTGGCCATTGTTTTACCATTATCCTTAGTTATAGATATTTACATTTGAACTGGTTTAGTGTAATTGGAATTTTATATTATTATAAATTATTCATACTTATGATGCCTAGTTTATTTTGTTTTAGCAAGCACCTTGTGCTCAAGTCTCAACGTCTTAACATCAACATCAGCTCTGATGAATGATTCTCAAGAACACTTTATAGAACCTAGGCTCATGATATGGAATTAGGATTCTAGGTAACATGCATTTTAGCGCTCAAATCTATGCTTAAATGTGCATATATTTGCATGAATTGTGAGTCTAATTAATTCTTGGTCATTTGTCATCATTCCTTCCATTCTCCCTTAAACATGGATGAACTACATTAGCCTGAAGTTCACATTGGAACATGAGTCTATAGAACTATGTAGACAGCACTCAATTTCTATTGAGGTCATCTCAGCTATCTCCATTCTTCTTTTCATCTCTCTCATCACTTTGTGCATTCTCATATGCTTAGTTTTTATATGGATTTCTAACCCATTACACCATTTCATGTGTGTTTGTATCCGCTCGCTTTAACCTATCTTTTCAATTATATCCTTGAGCTATTTTGCTTTCCAATCACCCATACTAGGGCACACCATCTGAACAATGTTTGAATAAAATCAGATTTATAGGGGCAAATTATTATTTGTTCTTTATCAATGATCAAAATTTGCCCTATTGGGGCAAAACTATTTTATCATGATCAAATCTACTCTACTAAAGTACTTTATATTCTCTTTGGAGACCACATTCTAGTGTCACTTCCCTTCCTAAAGAAGAACATTCTCTCTTTTCCTCTAATTCCAAGATCTCCACATTAAAGCCCATTATGGAGATATTTAGTTTGAAACTTGTCTTGGGATTTATCAATGTTGTAAGCGCACAGCTTGTACTCTTAAATTGGGTACATTTACAATGTGTCCCTTACATTTATGGATTGTATCTTTCCCATTCCCCCTATCTCTGGGGCCTATTATACCTATCATTATATTTTTATCATTGATGGTAATCATGTGTGCAACCATTAGCTCATCTAGATGTGATCTATTCCATGGGTTAATCTCTCACTTTCTCTCTCTTTTCGAGAGTCCATCCTTCTCTTTCATCCTAGTATGTCCTCTTGAGGGGGCATCATGGGTATGTTCCAATTGTTTTTTGACAACTCTTTTCTTTTAAAATATGTTGTTTCACCTAAATGTCTCACTAGGCCTTCTCAAATAGGGTCAAAATGTAGACATCCAATTCCTAACACCATTTGTGTTGAAATTATCAATCTTACTCGAATTGCACTCAAATGCACATTTTAGGTCAAAATACATAAAATGCCCTAAATGGTTTGAACTTGTCACTTACAAGTGCCATTTTAGGTCAAAGTATCCCTAAATAGGGTAATGTATTTTATGGGTCAACTAACTTTGATTAGATCATTTCGAGTCAAAATGACAATTTTGCCATTTAGTGCTTTGGTTCACTCTTTTCTTCTAATTCATTAGTACACATCACGTACCTTTATTATTATTTTTTGGAAACATCCTAAATGATAATATAGCTCCAATACATCTAACATCACCTTCTAGTTCCTCTCCAGTCAAATTATGACCCAATAATATGACTTTCTGACTATTTTGATTAATTGAGGGCCAATTTTCAAATAATTGCACAAATGTTGATTAACCTTGTTTAAGGATAATTAATCCAAATCAAGAGCTTAAGTGGATTTTCCATGAGATTTTATGAATATTTATTTTTAAAAATTGATTCTTATTAATTACATCATCAGGGGACACCATTTCTTGCGAAGACATCCCTAGGCCATAAATGCCATAAATATCAAGATTATGGGTCATCTATGAATAGTTAATGCCTCACATGCCTCTTCAATGCCCCTTATTCCAAGTTCATGATGAAGATAATTATATATTTAATTCTAAATATTAGGATTATCTATGGCCACACATCTTAATCTTGAGATAGATGGTCATGGTTGATCCTGACCAATCTCAAAAATTTATAAATAGAGAGGCCATGGATGTGGATTTTAAGCTATTTTGGTGAAAATTTATTATGCTTAAATATCTTCAAAAATCTTAAATATTTTAAAGTTATAATGTTAAATTGTTTCCACAAGGTTTCGCATTTCATCATAGATTTTGCTTGCAAGCTTCATTGATAGGCTAGTTTAGTGATTCGAAATCAAGAGTCTAGGTTTTATGGAGTGTTCTTGAGGAATTGGAGGAGCTTACCACTATTGTTGACAAAGACAAGGATGCTTGATCAAGGGAGAACATGTTTTTGAGCCACATGGGTATGGTGAATCCATTTGGGAAGGTAATATGGTGTTACTTTCTTTCATTTATTTCTTGTTCTCCTTTGTAATTCCCATAGGAATAGATAGGCTTGGTTAATTAGTTCTTTATGCATGTTTCATTATTTATGGACTAATGCTTGACTAACTTGCTTTGTAATCCTCTCTACAGTGTCAACCATTCCCTCTATGGGGCATCATACAATTAGTTTATCATCATTGTAACTATAAGCATATAGGACCTTTTCATTATTTGAGAAGACATTATTGTGTTTATATCTTGAAACACCTTTCCAAACAAAGGAAAACTATAGACACCTAAATCTAGCCATCGATAACCTCCAACCAAGCTTTTGACCAATTTCTACCTAAAATACATAATTTGGCCTAAAAATACTAAAACATGCTAAATAATGTAAAACTAACATATTCAAGTGCCAATTTTGGCCAGGGTATCCCTAAACTAGGTAATGTAATTTATGGGCCAGTGAACTTTAATCAGATCATTTTAAATCAAAATGCTAATTTTGCACCTAGGTGCTCTGGATTGCTCTTTCTTATCAAATCTCTTACACAAGACACGTGCCTTTATTATTTGTTATTGACAACATCATAAATGGGATAATGGATCTAACACATATAACATTGGCTTCCAATTCCAATCTCATTGAATTTTGAATCAATAACAAGTCATTCTGATCAATTTAAGTAATTTGTGCACAAAGTGCTTAAACATGCTTAAGAGCTAATTAACCCAAATCAAGGCATAATTAATAATTCCATAGAAATTTTTTGAATACTCATTTTTGGAAATGAATATTGAATATCTACATCATCAGGTGACCTCATTTCTTGGGAAGACATCTCTAGGCCATAAATGCCATAAATATCAGGATTCGTGTCTTTCATGCCTCACCAATGCATTCCATCATGCCCTCCATGCCTCTTAATTTCCCCTTCTTCTAATTTCATGATGAGGATAATTAAAAACTTAATTTAAAAAATTGGATTAATCCTCAACCACACATCTTTATCTCAAGATGGATGATTCAGGTTGATTCTGATCAAATCCAAAAATATATAAATAGGAGGCCTCACCACATCATTTTTAAGTCTTAATAATGCAAAGTTATAATGCACAAATGATTCCAAAGGCCATTGAAATTAGTGTTATCATTCCAAATTTAATCCAAGCCAAGCCAATCCAAGCCAAAGCCACAAGGTTCCAAGGAGAAGAGGAGATACCCAAGCCTCCTTTGATGAAGACTTTATGAGCACAAGCTGAGCAAGCCACTACAACAAGCATTTTGAAGCATACAAGAGAGATAAAAGAAGATTTGTTTTATATTTTAGTTGTGTGTTCTATTTATGTTTGCTAACTAAGCTCTCCCTAGTGTTTAGGCCTAAAGATGTTATGTTAGTTAGTGTATTTCTTTCATTTTGTTTCCATTTTGAAACTAACACTATACTAACCATCCTCTCTTGAGTCAAATTCTTAGATCACAATACTTGTTGAAGAATAGGCTATAGTTATCATGCTCTATTGGTGTGAGTTCTTTAGAGACAGTTATGGGTATAGGGCATGATGGTGTACCATATTTTATTCTTGTTATTTCTTTAATGAGCATAGCATTTCCATCTTGAAAATGATATGGAGCATTAAGGAAGAGAAGAAATAGGATTTGTTTTGGGGTCCATGTTAGCAATGAACTTATTAAAATGAGCAGCTTTTCATTTCAAGTTTCTAAGTTTATGATGTTGTCATCGGAGTTAAGGTTCTCTAGCATGGAGTAACTCAAGTATGGCTTCATCGTTAGGGATCATGGGTAAGGTTCCATAGTATTCCACATATACTTTAACATCAATGATCTTATTACCATGGCAATCATATTTAGAATGTATCTATTATATATTTATTACTTTAGCATCAAGGTTAATTTTAGGTTTAGGTGGAATTGTTGGTTGAGGTGGATTATAGTCAACTAGATTAGTAAGAGGTGTATTACATTGTGTTGTAGATGTAGATTCAATTAAATTGAGGTGGATAGCCTTAGTGGTATCTATAAAATCATTTGAAGGAATGGGAATTAGTAGACTGGTTGGTGATATAGAAGGTATACAGGTTCCATAATTTTTGAATTCTCTAGAGGTAAGATTTATTCAACTACCCAAGGGGTATCGAGTAGTGGATAATTAATTGGAGATACATGACCTTCAGGGTTTTATTCACTATCAATTGATATATGAATGACATGGACATCATATTTGAAAGTATGTATTTTTTCCAATGTTTTTTAATAGTTTTATACGTCCAAATTCTATGATTGGGCTTGAGCCATGAAATAGTTGTCATCATAGGTGTGCGAAATAGTACATGCATTTGACTCTAGAGGAGCATCAAAAGTAGATACACCTAGATCACTAAAATTTTGAGGTGACATGGTTAAAGGGTCTTGAAATAACTTAGACACTCCATATTCATTACATGTGAAGACATATTTTATGTAATAAGTTTCATGTACATTACATGGAGGAGGAAATTCAATGATCTC
The DNA here is from genome assembly GCA_037957365.1 of Torreya grandis. Classification (NCBI taxonomy): domain Eukaryota; kingdom Viridiplantae; phylum Streptophyta; class Pinopsida; order Cupressales; family Taxaceae; genus Torreya; species Torreya grandis. The sequence goes on from JARHVA010002682.1 coordinate 716,819, forward strand.
ATCGACTAGAGCGATGGTATGATCACGTGGTAACAAAGAAGGAGGAAGCCACTCCAAAATATAATGAGGTAATTTATTAGTATTACAAATGTTTTATAAGTCATTTGGTTCATCATCATCAAAATTAATAAGAGTGACCTATAAATCTAGATTCGTGTTAATGAATCTAGGTAGAGGTGCATTTTTAATTCATGGAATAGTTGGAATATGATATGGATATTTAGATTTAGGTAGTTGAATACTCCATAGATTAGGTTCAGCCTCATATTTATAATGTTTTCCATTATAGATGAATTTCATACATTGACTACCTAAGGAGGCAATAACCCTCATGTGATGTGTTTATGGGAGACCTAAGAGTAAATTTTAGGATAATGGTAAATCAAGAACCATAAGCTTGGTACATATGGTCTTAGGTCTAATAGTGAGGGGGAGTCAACTACAACCAAGTGGCTTTTGATTTGTCTTATCAAATCCTAGACATGTGAGGATAGTTTGCTTAAGGTGATCTTCGGTATATCCAAGTTGTTGAATTAACCAAAGGGAGGTAACATTAATTCATGACCCTTCATCTACCAAGACCTTATGAATAAGGGTGGTATTAACTGTGATTTTGATGAAAAGACGTGGTTCATCAGCTCAAAAATTAATTTAGTCGTTGATCATATCTTCTTAAAGGAATTTTATGGAAGGTTTAGAATAAGGACAAACATTTTAATAGTGTGTAATTTTGTTAGTGTAATATCTTGAAGAGGTTGTTCTACTTCAAGGGAAGGAGGTTATTCAATGTCTTGTAATTGTTACATTAAGAATTTGTGGTGATATGGAGAAGTGTGAACTAACTCCATAAATGGTATTTTACAAGTCATGGAGTTGAGCTCCTCTAATAAATCCTAATGAGATTTATAAGATGAGTAACCAGCATGAGGCTTGGAGGTTAAATTTTTTTTGGTATGAAGGTAGGTATCTTGAGGTTTTGGTTGTGGAAGTGTTTCCTCATTTATGTCAGAAGGTATGGTAGTGGTAGTGATGTCTTTGAGAAGTTGTTCTTCAAGTGATGGTGTATTTGGCTTAGTGATGGGATCTTTGTGGGTGGGTTTATGTCAATAATTGACTTTAGGTACACTAAAATATTGAGAATTGGTATAGTATTGGTCATAATTACCGTCAATTGCACATATATCCTCATTTGAATGTTATGGGTTAGAGGTAGAAAAAGTTTTTGGATGTTTAGAGGAATAAGGCTTAGAAACTTGTTTCTTTTGATAGGAAGTATCATAATCATGATGATGTATTTTGATCATAGCATCATGATTGAATGTATCTCCTAACATAAAAAAAATAACAAATTTGGTGATCACATGGCATGTTTCATCAGAATGACCAATATCAACATTAAAGCAACAAAATTTGTTCAGATTGTACCATGTAGGTAGATTATTGGCTTAAGTGAATGGTTTAAGAGGTGATAAAATTTATTTCATTTATTAAATAGTTAGGGGTGCATGGGAAGCTTGGGGATTATCTATTTTTTCTACTCTTGGTTTTGTTTGAGGAGAATTGCTAGTGATTGCACTAGTGGAGTTTTGGAAAGATCCCTTGATGGTATTAATGTTGGGTTCAAACTATTTCATAAGAAAGTCTTGTCTTTTAGCTTGATCAATGGCATAATTTAGATTTTAGGGAGAAAAGGTTCGAACCATATATTGAAGGGAAGGTTTTAAGATAGTTATGAATAGTTTGAAAAAGTTATCATTAGTCATGTTATGATCGACTTTGTGAGACAAAGATTTTCATTATTTAATGAAATCATGAGTTGATTCAGAAGGGGATTGTTTAGCATTAATGAAATGGTTAAGATAGTTTTTAGGAAGATCATTGTGTTGGAATTCCTTAACTAGAGGATTAACTAAATCCTCAAGTTTCCATATAAAATGTTAAGGGATTTTAGTATACCATTATAATACATCTCCTATGAATGTTTTGACTAAAATTTTGGTAGTGGTGAAGGTATTAGTTTGAATCCACTCTTTATAAAGATTGTCAAATTCTTTAAGGAAAGATGCAGGGTCTTTAGTCCCATCATATTTAACAGTTGGAGATATATTTCCAATATCAATAGAAATAATGAAGGGGGATAAATGTTCATTTTGAACATTTTGGAGCATTTTTTTGTGCATAATGGGTTAGGTAATGATATTTCTCATGACATCTCAAAGAGGTGAAAGGATGAAATTTTGGTTATTTTGAGGTAGGAGAATAGGAGGTTGATTAGACATGTTTAATAAATGATGTTGTATTTGCATAATTTAATAAGTATTATATGTTTGCATAATGTTCATTTGTTGCACTATTTGTGGAAAATTTTGAGTGGTGTCAATTGGTGGATTGGGATTATGGTGTTGAGAGGTGGATTGGTAGGAAGAACATTCCCTGAATTAGTATTAGGGGGTAGGTTATTGGGGTGAGGATTGTTATGGGATGGGTTTTTTGTGTTTAAAATATTTTTTATAGGGTTATTGATTAAACTTGTGTCAATTTCCCCTATAGTGTAATAAATTAATTTAAAGAGAGATTTGTATCGAGAAGTGTGAAATGGATTTGATTTATCAGTGTCATCAATTAGATTAATTTGGATCATATTGTAGTCCAAAGATGAAGGTTGAGCAAAATTGCACCAAGATTGATAATCCTCTTGGGTAGAAAAGGTAAGAAGGAAAGAACATCCCATATATCATCTAAATGGAATAAGGTTATCCAAAAATATTTTAATAGGGGATTTCGTGATTCTAGGAATAAGAATTTGAGATCAAAAAACAAATGTGAAAAATAGGAGCAAAGTCAGCCAAATACAAAAAAGTATCAGCCCAGAGCTACATAGTCGACCAAGTTGATAGAGTTTAGAAGGAAGGTCAATAGAAAAATTTAGGAAAAGACACTATCAAATCAGTCAACTATGTTCTATGGGGAGGCATTGAATACCAGCTTGTGTGAGACTAGATCAAATAGAATGATTGTGTTATGTGGAAAAAATAACTAACCAACCTGTGAGAGACTAGGTTAGACAGGATAACTGTGTCCTATTAGAAAATAGAAATTGTAGGAGATAGAGATGAGAAAATTGACTGTGTTGAAGGTAAAAATAGGTTTTGAAAATTATGATTGTAGATGATCTATTATTATCATGTAGAATATTTTAAATAAACACACAAACAACTATATCAAACCAATTGATCCAGTTATGGCACACATCACAAACCTTGCACCAACACAATTTGATACAAGTTTTGTAATACAACATAAAATTATCGGAGAACAAGTAGAAAAATAAAAATGCTAATCTATGTGGTCATTCTTTAATGTTTTAAATTATAATAATTTTAGAAAATAGATAGTTGGCTATAAATAAGGAACTAGAAAAGCAATCTAAGGATGGTTTTAGGTAGTTACACTAAAAATGATCTATATTGGTGATGGTATTGGTTTGGTATTAGGTCCTAGCCCTCACTTCATAATCTCACAAAGATAAGGGTGTTAGATGCCTTTTTAATATATACCATTAACCACGTATTTATACTTAGCCAAAAAACCAAGTCGGCTTCCCCCTTGGTGATGAAATCCAATTATGTAGACCTTGGGTAGAATTTGTTTTAATGCTTGTTAATGTTATGTGGTTAAGAAGTGTGTGAAAAAGAAAAATAGTGTGACTAAATCAATAAATTAAAAAATCTTATTTAGTCTATGTGTGATACTCTAAGTAAGCAAGCAACAAAATAAAAAGTGAATTAATTAAGATAAGTTAATTCCTTTGCTTGAAGAGTATAGGGTTGGTTTAGACAACCATGTATGCAAATAGTAAATAATAAAATTGATTGGGTTGATGTTGTCTATTGAAGAGAGATCTAGAAGAACACCATCAAACTAATTGACTGAGTTATATAAGTAGGAAATCAATATATAGAACTATGTCGATCTAGTCAACCTAGTTTACTATAGGGTTACAATTTTATAGACTAAAAACAATGAAAAATGGAACTATAAATGAATAATACAAATGATTAAGATGGTAAGAATGAACCTGATAATTTTTAAGATGTTATTGTTTTTATATTATGTTATTTAGATGAGGAATTTTAGATTGATAATATAGTGGACTGGGAAAACAGAGTCTAAAAATTTGTATGTAAAGTAGAGAGATGAGTTGACCTAATCGATCTAGTTACATATGGTTGAAGATGACCTACATAGAGAAATACAAAGTTGATCATAGTGACTATACATTAAATCTATGGACTATATTGATATATTCAATCTAGTACTATAAAAATGAAAATATATAATAAAAGATAATATATGAAGGTGTGAAGGAAAACTTGCAAGGGTTAATTCCTGTCAAGTTCACCAAAATGTATACAAGGGAAAAAAATTGATCTACAAATCAATCATAGCTCAAAGAAGATAAATCGCACTAGCCCTTCCACTTGTTGGCACATTTATAAAATTGGGGTCATGACTAATATGGATCTTATATACCTAACTAAAGGGTCTCTTACAACACAATATCACTAGAGAGAGTTCCAAAACCTCTAATCAATAAATACCATGAGATAACCCTAGATAGGTTCTATGTTTTCTTATGAAATTAAATGACAAAATTAAAGTAAATTTAATTTAGTGCTCACCAAAGAATGTGGCACCAAATGGGGGTAATAAACATAAAATTAAACATGCAAAGAAGAACTCTACTCAAGTCATTGTATAGGTAATCCTAATGCATGGAGAGAAAAAAATATTCATAAGCTAAAAAATGCAAATATATCTACTAAAATAAAAAGGATATAGAGTTAGGAATACTTACCTTTGAAAATAAACATGTCGAGCCTAAATCTCTTCTTTGGCCAATGGTGCTATTTAAGAGGTTGTTGTGTATGTTGAAGAAACTAAGGGTGGAAAATGGACTATAGTTTAGCCAAGGACCTCATAATGAATTCCAAGTTTTCACAAGACAAGATTATTTTCTCCAAAAGAAGTATGAAAACCTAAGTAATGAATACTCAAGTATAATAGTGGATAAGAAGATGATCAAATAAATGATTCTCTATCTCTTTCTCTCTTAATCAAATGGCAAAAAGTATGTGTTTATATAGCCAGATCTAACCTTAAACTCTTTTGAAGTTTTAGCTGATAGAGTCAGCCCAATCAACCCTATTCTTTAATAAATAAAGTAGTTATGTATTGGAATAGGTCATCTAAGGATGATCTAATCCCATAGCATGCTTATATTTTAAGTACAGGGCTGGCCCAAGTTGAATTTATTTGATAAATATCAAAAAGAGGTTTTGGCTTAGGTAGGGGCTATTTGAGGTAGTGAATTGCTTGGAAGAGTGTGTAAAGGAGGTGTCAAAGTTTATGGAAGTGTATAGGAGAGGTTTGTGTTGGTTTCTAATGGTGGTATATGGAACAATAATCTTGTGAAGCACCAATGGTCTACCCACACCTTTTCCAATGCACCCTTTAAGGTGTGCACTCAGAGAGATTGAGACTCAACGGGTTACTACAAGAGAGAAGGCATAAATAATTGATAAAGTTTAAATATAGTGTGCATATACACTTTTTGATTTAATAATTAATATAAGGCTTATTTTACTAATACATTAGTTATATATTTTTTAAAAATCAAACATTATGGTAGAAACGGTCATGATATTGCTAAATGTTAGAAATTGCATCCTTCTAAACTTTTTGGTATAAAAAATCATGGCTCTTCTTAATATTTTGAAATAACTAAATCCACTTAATCTAAAGTTAATAAAATTTGGATCTATAAATATTTGGTGCATTCAATGGAAAATGGTATGCCTTTTTTAGATAAATCTTTTTTTGGAAAATGTAAGATATTATTTTTGAAAGGTCAAACTACCTTTCTTTCTCCTTTCCTTAGTTAGAATTTGAATTATTTCTTGTTCTTTTTAAAATAACCTTTTGTATTTTGTACAATGTATCTTTCATGTTTTAACTCCTAAAATTTCTTGTTTATGGTAAATGATTTCATTCGATATTATTTTCTTATGTATTTTAATCCATCTAATATTTTGGCATATATATATGGCACTTTATTAGCTTTTGTTCCTTGATTATTCATTATTTAGACTTTTTAAATATAGTTATTAATTTGACTTATTTATATTTTCCTTACTTTTGTACTTATTTTTTAGTGTAAGTTTTCAAGGAAAAATATTATTTTGGAGTTAATTCATTAAAAATAAATTTTATTTTTATAATCATGAATTACCTTCTACCCTCAGTGGTGATCTCTTAAATCATTTGTAGGTATGGTATTCATATAATAAGTCTTTGTTTTGAAAATAAAATGTTTGGGTCCTCTAAGTCACATAGATATTAGCATATGTTATTTTAATTAGTTGATTACAATAATATAAATAAGTGTACACCTAAATCAGGATCTCATTCAGCTAAGTATCCATGACTATGGGGCTCCATTTTGTCAAAGTCACCCAGGGATCGAACATGACCTTATTTGTATATGATGTCTCTAGAGATATTGCCAGCCATCATCCTCACCAATTAGACTACAACCCTTTTGACATGATTTTTTTTCAATTTTACACTATCTTAAAATAAATTAGCAATTTGTTATGGAAGTTGTGAAATTACTTTGTATGCCTTTTATTAGATATACTTTTATTATGTTAAATTTATATATAACATATCATATGACATTTTTTTCTTGACCCAATATTGGTGTAATATTTTCTACTTTACAGGTTAATGTGGAATTTTTGGTCGTCTTCTTTTTGTTGGTCATTTTTACAAAGAGGATTGACCTTCTTTTATAAAGAGGATTCTGGGGAGATTTTCAATGATTTCACCTCAAACTTTATGAGATCATTGAAGGAATATTTATTATTCTTATTTTTTCCTCAAATATTTTAATCCTATTCAAGGAAGTTGTCATCAATAATGAGCATTACGTAATGATATCTCCCTTTTCATCTTAAATTTGTTCTTTTTTTTGTAATCCTCAAATAAAGTTTAATGGGGGAAAGTTGAAGATTAATCTTTATTTGGGTATTTTAATATCACATAGTTGTGTTTTATTCATTCTCATAATAATTTTTAACTCATATAATCTAAAGGAATATGAGATGGCATGTATCCTTCACATCTTTTGTATCGTTAGATATACTCCTCGTTATGAGGAATATTAGAATTATATTTTATATGAAACTCATTTTCCACTTTACACTCACTTTCCCCTTATTACATGAAAAATAGGGACATTAGGCATACACTTGGAAGGTTGGATAAGGTAATGATTGGAAGTTACTTTGAACTCCTTTTATACTCTTTACTCTATTTATATATCATAAGGATCTCTTCTTCTACACTTATTTTAGAGATTTTTTTAGACTTTTTCAAGTGCTTTTATAGCTTTTATTATCTTATCTCTTATTATCTATTGCAAGACATTGTTTTTACTTTATGCTATCATATAATTATTTTAGGCTATATTTTAATAGTGTGTGGAATATTTTTTCTAGTGTACCAGTTTCATCTTTGAAAAATCTTGTGTCTCAACTCTTTCATGGCATGGCTTTATGGTGAATATTATTTTTATTACATATTATTACTTATGATTTGTGGTTTTAATAGTTGATATTATGATAATATATTTTAGGATCACTCCTTGAATCAAATGGAATAGAAAAAGTAAGAGGAATAATAATGTAGCTTTGGGGGACTCAAAATAAATTAAGATTTAGGAACAACCCCCCATTCCCTCAAAGCTAGCCCAGGTAGGATTTTCCAAGATGTCTAGTCAAATGACATTTGTAGTAATACAAGCATAAGCCCTTGCAATCTAGGTATTATCACCTATCACCCAATAAATAAATAAATAAATAATAGTGATTAATTCCAAGAGAGGGAGGGATGTATCCAAGCTAATGAAAAGTCTAGCATATGTAGCATGATATTCATCCATAGAACAAATATATATGATGTTTCCAATCATAGAGAAAATATTTTCCAAGAACTTGGCATGCCAATACAAGGTTAAAAAGTATAAAATCAAACCCAAACTGGGGTTCTTAGATACTCAACCTTATTTGGGTCAAATTGAGTCTCCCAAGGATGCAAACACACACCTAAAATATTCAAAAACCAAATTCCACCAAATAAGACATTATTACACATTTATTATGTTGTAAAATAAGCTTGAAAAAACCCATTGGGTAGTGTTTTAACCACAAAAACTTTAAAATTTGATCAAATTTTCTTCAACCACTTAGTGAGAATCAAAATAATGGGTCAAAACCCTATGACTATACTAATTAATGTAGTATTTTTTAGAGTTTTTTATTTAATTTAAGTAGAGAGTCATCTAACTCTAAGTGGGGAACATTTTTATGCATCATGAGTGTGAAATAATTGCATTCTTAATCATTAAATGGAAAAACATTGGGCATGATTTTATTCAAAACCTTAGGTTTAAAATTGGGTCACATGGATCTATATCTTTAGCAATCTTGGTTAGATTGACCTCAAAGAGGAATCTCATGGGAGCCATTTTTAAATGAGTGTTTTCTTATAAATAAATATTATATCTTGAAATTGATTGTGTGTTCCAACACTCTCATAAGGGAGATAATTTGATAAGATGTGACATGGAATCATTATTTCAAGGAGGCTAACCAACCAACCTCTTGTTATTGTGAAATCTCATAAGAGAACTAAATTTTATGTGCCTTAATATATATGCCCTAAATCTTTATCTTCCCCTCCAAGAGCCTTTGTATTTATCCCACTAACAATCATATTTCCTGATAACATCCTAATAACCAAAAGATTTATCTACTTTGTAGAAAACCCTAGTCAATTTTCATTTTTGGGAGAAGATATGTAGAAGAAGGATGCTTCTAAATTTATACACCATAAATGTAAAAACCAATACCATTATGTTGCCTTGTGAGAAAATTAGGGGCATATCTACTCACATATTTTGAGAAGAAGGGAACCCCTTAGAATCTAGGGCCCATATTTTCACCTACAGAGGTGTTGATGGTGGACAAGTATTTTTACAACATTTGTTCCATTCTTGAGTATGCGTATATCTAATATTTTTATCTCAAGTTCCCTTACATGATAATAAATGTGCTCAAAAGAATGATAATTTTTAAATAACACTTTATCTCTAATGATTGGAGTAAAACTATCAACAAATATAGATTGGATCTCAATATCAAGCAATTGATATGTCATATTATCAACCATAGTCTTAAAATTAAGCACATATTTAGTAACAATTTCATTTGTTCCTTGTTTGCTTTGATCTAATTTTGTGTAGGTAACTTTCATACCAATGTTGATTTGAAATTGAGCTAGGAAATCATCAACCAAATACGCAAAGGCAATCACATATCCACTTGGTAAAGAATATAAACAATCAAGGTCATAATCCTTCAAAATTCATGGAAATAGTTTAATCACTTATTTGTCATTATGAAAATAATTTAAGCAAAAAGCATAAAATTATCATGTGATATGTGTATACACTTGATTTTGGCATAAGACCCTTTTACATAATGGATCTCTCTTATTTAATCATGCTTGGTCCATTTACACACATTTGAATATTTTTGGTACATCTTTCGCTTATGTTGGGTCTAATATCATCATCCATTGGCATATGTCTTCCTCATATTTTATGTTCATTTTAGTACATGAAAACCTATCTGTTAGATTCATAATTTTTTATAACATATATATCAACTATTCATATGACACCAGATACTCTTATATTGTTTAAAATACTATTTTACTATATTTTCTTATGTCCTAGTTGACCCATGTAAACCAGTTTCTTAACTTATATGTATCACAAGACAATAATGTCACATATTCCTATATTTTAGGGTTAGAAATGAGTAGGGGTACCTTAAATTATCCTATATATACAAAGGTACTCTTATTAATTTACCAATATATCATCCTCATTCAAGGCTCTTACAAGTTGGGCCTCTCAAGCCTATTCCATCAAACTTCATCAAGAGGATATCACCATGGATCTTGCACATTGAGCAAACAATGTTTCTACATCAACATGGATCTTATACAATGACCCAACATTATTTATACATCTTCTTCAAGTCTTGTTCCATTAATATACTTTTACTAAAATAGGTTTTTAATGATAGTTCATGTAGTTGCATCTCACCTATGGAGAAGAGGCTAAAGCCATACCTCAAAGACATCATCTACACATTCCTTGAATTACAAGGGGTATAATTTTGGCATACAAGATATGTATTATATCCCTATATTGGTGGTTTCATAATCCAACTATATCTCCCTTCTCTCTTTTTGGATTAACATCTCGTTGTGTAAAGTTAGGTCAAAGGTCAAAGGGGAAGGGGTCAAAATTAGCCAAAATATGAAATTTCCTAGATAACAGAACAATTTTTGGGTTAGGTGCTCCTATCATTTATACCAATTTTTATAACTAATATTTTCTTTGTAAATTATTGGATAAGCCAAAATTCAAGTTTTTCTATTCTTGCACTCTTAATAAAATTTTTGAATGTTAAACTATTTATTTTTAGTAGTTTTAGATTTGTATGTGTGACTATAATCACTATTTAAAATCAAATGTTTCTTATGCAATGGTTTTTAACTTATTTTTATAGTAGAATAAATTTAGGGTGAAACATAATGATGAACCTCGATGGGTTCATTCAACAAAGGGTTTTATAAATCCTCGTACCTCTAAGGATTACATGATTGGTTTTAGATCTAATTTTTAAAATTTGAATTCTTTTCTTACATGCTTGATCAAACCCTAGTTTATTATTTACCTTTAAGTGCCTATATCATTCAAAGGTTACCTAGGATTTAACCTTTTCCTTCCAAATATAATAATTATATTTACTCATCATTCATATACCTTCATCCTAGGGTTTGATCCTATTAATTCAAATCTAAAATTTGGACTTGCTTCCTAAATTAGGGCTTATTCTCCATTTTCACCCATATGGTTTCATTAAGAATGAATTTTATTGCTTGTAATCATAGGAAATAGTGTACACATGGCCACCATCAATGGTAAGATTCAACCATTAAATGAATACCTTAAATATCTTAACATAACTTCCCAAGATACCTTAGCCCTCATGCATGTGTAGGTGCCTTGAAATGAAAATCCCATCATCAATCTTTAGATCCTAATGTTATACATGGCAATCCTGTAGTACAAAAAAAATTTAACTCACCATTACCCCTAAATTTGACAATGCCTAAATTTTCATTGTTTTATGGGAGTAGTGATCCTTATTTTCATCTTAAGTACTTTGTGGTTTCTAATGGGAAATATAATTCCAATGATATAATTTTACTTAAAATATTCACTAAAATCCTAGAATATCAAGATTTAAATTCATTTCATCACCTTCTTAGTGTCTCTTTATATACATATCTCAAGTTGGAATAAACCTTTTTAGGGTAATGTCTATAAAATAAGGGACCAAGTGTTACATTTGATCATTTACCATATCTTCACCAAGGACAAATTGAACCAGTTAATGATTACATATTCTAATTTATGTCATGTAATAAATACTTGATTTATCAACCAATGGACTTAGATAACCAATACATTTTTTGTAGAAGCCTCATTTTTACTCTCAAAGATAAATTGATTTATCATACTTGTAAATATTTTGAATCTATTTGTTTTGAGAATATTTCACTAGAAAATGATATTGTATATTCCCAAAATCTTGATCATACTAATACCACTCATATTTCTATCTCTACAACTAAAATCCATGTACCTCAAAATAATACATCTTCAACACATAAGTTAAAAAACAAGTGAAACCGACAACTAGTCTTACATCTTCCTTTAGTGGATCAAGGAAACTGCACAAAGTTAAGGAAGGTCAAAGTGAAACATTTAATAAGTTATTTGCTAATAGAATGATTATATTACCTTCCATAAATGTTATGATTAGACTTATGTACCACAAACATTTCATTCCAAAATATTTTATGAATATCATAGAATCAATAATCATGAAATGGATGGATGTTATGCTTTGAAACATAAAATACAATATCTTATTGATAGTGGTGACCTCATATTAGATATATTTATTATAAATCCACATGATTCATGTATATAACTCAATATTGAGAAATATATGCCACTTAGTATTCCATCTCTTAAATTAAAGGTACCTAATACACCATCTCCTATAGAGTTTTTACTTAAATAAGAATTACATATTTTTACTTATGATTTGTGGTTTTAATAGTAGATATTATGATAATATATTTTAGGATCACTCCTTGAATCAAATGGGAGATAATAATGAGGAGGAATCATAATGTATCTTCATGGGACTCAAAATAAATTAAGAATTTAGGCATAACCCCCATTCCTTCAAAGCTAGCCCAGGTCGGATTTTCCAAGATGTCTAGTCAGATGAAATTTGTAGTAATAGAAGGGTAAGCCCTTATAATCTAGGTATTATCACCTATCACCCAATAAAAAAAATAGTGATTAATTACAAGAGAGGGAGGGATGTATCCAAGTTTATGCAAAGTCTAGCATATGTAGCATGATAATCATCCATAGAAAAAAAAATAGAAGTTTCCAATCACAAAGAAAATATTTTCCAAGAACTTGGCATGCTAATATAGGGTTAAAAAGTATAAAATCAAACCCAAACTAGGGTTATTATATACTCAATCTTATTTGGGTCAAATTGAGTCTCCCAAGGACATACACACACACATAAAATATTCAAAAACCAAATGACACTGAATAAGACATTATTACACATTTCTTATGTTGCTAAAGAAGCTTGAAAAAAAACCATGTAATAGTGTTTTAACCACAAAGACTCTAAAATTGGACCAAATTTTCTTCAACCACTTAGTGAGAATCAAAACAATGGGTCAAACCCCTATGAATATACTAATTAATGTAGTATTTCTTAGAGTTTTTTATTTAATTTAAGCAAACAGTCATCTAACTCCAAATGGGGAACATTTTTATTCACCATGAGTGTGAACTAATTACCTTCTTAATTATTATATGGAAAAACATTGGGCATGATTTTATTCAAAACCTTAGGTTTAAAATTGGGTCACATAGATCTAGATCTTTAGCAATCTTGGTTAGATTGACCTCAAAGAGGAATCTCATGGGAGTCACTTTTGAATGAGTGTTTACTTATAAATAAATATTATATCTTTAAATTTATTGTGTGTTCCAACACTTTCATAAGGGAGAAAAATTTATAAGATGTGACGTGGAATCATTGTTTCAAGGAGGCTAACCAACCAACCTCTTGTTTTGTGAAATCTCATAAGAAAACTAAATTTTATGTGCCTTAATATATACACCCTAAATATTGATCTTCCCCTCCAAGATCCTTTGTATTTATCCCAATGAGAAGCATATTTCCTGATAACATCCTAATAACCAAAGGATTTATCTACTTTGTATAAAACCCTAGTCAACTTTCATTTTTGGGAGAAGATATGAAGAGGAAGGATGTTTCTAAATCTATACGCCGCAAATGTAAAAACCAATACAATTATGTTGCCTTGTGAGAAAATTAAGGGCATATCTACTAACATATTTTGAGAATAAGGGAACCCCTTAGAATCTAGGGCCCATATTTTCCCCTACAGAGGTGTCGATGGTGGACAAGTTTTTTTACAACATTTGTTCCATTCTTGAGTATGCTTATATCTAAGAGTTTGATCTCAAATTCCCTTACATGATAACAAATATCCTCAAAGGAATGATAATTTTTAAATAAAACTTTATCTCTAATTTTTGGAATATAATTATCAACAAATATAGATTGGATATCAATATCAATCAATTGATATGTCATATTATTGACCATAGTCTTAAAATTAAGCACATATTTAGTAACAGTTTCATTTGTTCCTTGTTTGTTTTGATCTGATTTTGTGTAGCTAACTTTCATACCAATGTTGATTTGAAATTGAGCTAGGAAATCATCAACGAATTACATAAAGGCAAGTACATATCCACTTGGTAAATAATATAAACAATCAAGGTCATAATCCTTCAAGCTTCATGGAAATAGCTTAATCACTTATTTGTCATTATGAAAATAATTTAAGAAAAAAGCATAAAATTATAATGTGATATGTATAGACACCTAATTTTGGCACAAGACCCATTTACATAATTTCTTTCTCTTATTTAATCATACATGGTCCATTTACACACATTTTACTTGTTTTGGTACATCTTCTACTTATGTTGGGTCTAGTATCATCATCCCTTGGCATATGTCTTCCTCATACTTTATGTTCACTTTTAGCACATGAAAAACTATCCATTAGATGCATAATTTTTTATAACATATATATCAACTATTCATATGACACCAGATACTCTTAGATTGTTTAAAATACTATTTTGGTGTATTTTCCTGTGTCCTAGTCGACCCATGTGAACCAATTCCTTAACTTATAAGTATCACACACCAATAATGTCACATATTCCTATATTTTAGGGTTAGACATGTGTATGTGTACCTTAAATTATCCTATATATACAAAGGTAATCTTAGTCATTTACCAATATATCATCCTCATTCAAGGCTCTTACAAGTTGGGCCTCTCAAGCTTATTCTATCAAGCTTCATCAAGAGGATATCACCATGGATCTTACACATTGAGCAAACAATGTTTTTGCATCAACATGGATCTTATAAAATGACCCAACATTATTTATACATCTTATCCAAGTCTTATTCCATTAATATACTTGTACCAAAATAGGGTTTTAATGATAGTGCATGTAGTTGCATCTCACCTATGGAGAGGAGGCTAAAGCCATACCTCAAACACATCATCTACACATTCCATGAATTATAAGGGGTATAATTTTGGAATCCAAGATATGTATTGTATCCCTATCTTGGTGGTTTCACAACCCAACTATATCCCCCTTCTCTCTTTTTTAATTAACATCTCATTGTGTAAATCTAGGTCAAAGGTCAAAGGAGAAGGGGTCAAAATTATGTGATCTTATAATTTATACCAATTTTTATAACTTCTATTTTCTTTAGAAATTATTAGATAATCCAAAATTCAAGTTTTTCTATTTCTTCCCTCTTAATAAAAGTTATGAATGTTCAACTATTTATTTTTAGCATATTTAGATATGTATGTGTGATTGTAATCACTATTTAAAATCATTTTGTTCTTATGAAATTATGTTTACCTTATCCTTATAGTATAATAAATTTAGGGTGAAACATAATGATGAACCTCGATGGGTCCATTCAACCAAGGGTTTTATAAATCCTTGTACCTCTTCAGATTGCATGATTGGTTTTAGATATGATTTTTTAAATATGAATTCTTTTCTTACATGTTTTATCAAACCCTAGTTTCATATTTACCTTTAAGTGCCTATATCATTAAAGGTTACCTAGGATTTAACCTTTTCCTTCTAAATCTAATAATTAGATTTACTCATCATTCATATAACTTCATCCTAGGGTTTGATCCTATTAATTCAAATCTAAAATATAGACTTACTTCCTACATCAGGGCTTATTCTCCATTTTCACCCATATTGTTTCATTAAGCATGAATTTTATTGCTTTTAATCATAGGAAATAGTGTACACATGGCCACCATCAATGGTAAGATTCAACCATTAAATGAATACCTTAAATATCTTAACATAACTTCCCAAGATACCTTAGCCCTCATGCATGTGTAGGTGCCTTGAAATGAAAATCACATCATCAATCTTTATATCCTAATGTTATACATGGCAATCCCATAGTACAAAAAAATTCAACTCACCATTAATCCTAGATTTTACGATGCCTAAATTTTCATTATTTCATGGGAGTAGTGATCCTTATTTTCATCTTAAGCACTTTGTGGCTTCTAATGGGAAATATAATACCATTGATATAATTTTACTTAAAATACTCACTAAAATCCTACAATATCAAGCTTTAAATTACTTTTTTCACCTTCCAAGTGGCTCTTTGCATACATATCTTGAGTTGGAATAAACCTTTTTAGGGTAATCTATTTAAAATAATGGACCAAGTGTTACATTTGATCATTTACCCTCTCTTCACCAAGGACAAGTTGAACCAATTAATGATTGCATATTCCACTTTATGTCATGTAATCAATAATTGATTTATCAACCAATGGACTTAGATAACCAATACATTTTTTTTAGAAGCCTCATTTTTACTCTCAAAGATAAATTGATTTATCATACTTGTAAATATTTTGAATCTATTTTTTTTAGACTATTTCACTATAAAATGATATTGCATATGCCCAAAAGATTGATCATACCTATAGCACTCATATTTCCATCTCTCTAACTAAAATCCATGTACCTCAAAATAATACATCTCCAACACAAGTTAAGGAACAAGTGAAACCTACAACTAGTCCTACATCTTCCTTTAGTGGATCAAGGAAATTGCACAAAGTTAAGGAAGGTCAAAGTGAAACATTTAATAAGTTAATTGACAATAGAATGATTACTTTACCTTCCATCAATGTTATGATTAGACTTGTGTACCACAAACATTTCATTCCAAAATATTTTATGAATAGCATAGAATCAATGGTCATGGAATGGATGGACGTTGTGCTTTGAAAAATAAAATACGATATCTTATTGATAGGTGTGACCTCACATTAGATATATCTATTATACATCCACATGAATCATGTATATAACTCAATATTGAGAAACATACTCCACTTATTATTTCATATCTTAAAGTAAAGGTACCTATTACACCATCTCCTATATAATTTTTACCTAAATAAGAATCACTTAAAGAAGACTTAAAAAAACAAGAGGAACCTAATAAGGTAGTTCTTAAATACATTCCTAATAATACTAATGTATCAACTGATTTTTCTAATTTTCCTACCAAGACTCCTATCATAATCATGAAACCTCTCATCATAAATCCTTACATATATGGATAATAATGAAACAACATAATGGTTGATAACTCTTAAAAATTAATACAAGTAGTGTTTCTTTTCTTAATACCTTAGATATGATGCATATCATTTAATAAAGATCCTTTTATCTCAACCAAAAAAAGAGGTTTCATTAAGTGGCCCATATGTATTGGGTCTACATCATGTCTTCTTATATTTCATAAAGATCTTGTTTTGCGTAAGTACAATGTTATATTTTAAGACCATTGGTTAAGAAAAATTAGTTTAACAATGGATGAGTCACATTATCACATTATATTTTATTTCCAAGGTAAACTTATTACCATTTCTCAAGTTAAAACAATGCATAATGAAGAAGACCATCGCATAAAGCATGCAATTACATCTCAGCAACTATATAACCATGTGCATGATAATGATATTAATGATGATATTTAAGAACCAAAAACATCCAACAACCTAATTCCAAAGTATGTGTAAACATTCATATTTCATATTACTCACTTGACAATGTTAGTTTTGACTAAGCCTTAGCATACATGACTTGTGTATACACAATTGACTCATGCTTACTCTCTTTTCTAACCATTCACTTACTTATGGGCCTAGCCTACCCAAATTATCATTATTTATATACAATATTTCCATAGTATTTTCTTAAATAGATTATTATATTACATATATTGTCTCATTATCTCATATCATTGTTTTCTATTTCCTGGACACTTTCGGCCATAGTTAGATGGATTTATAGACCATATTCATTTGCCTTGTCTAGACTCATTTGCATGCCATTTAATGGCTTATTTTCCCAAATTTAGATCCTTTATTTTAGTCAGCCTATATGTTTTGTATGTTAGTTTGGAGGGAAATTACCCAAATAATAATATATATAAGCATATCAAGTCTAAGCCTATTCATATTTGGTATTGATCTAGCAAACATCTATATTTACATTAGCACACTAAGGAATACATCCACACATCCTTGAGGCACTGCCATAAATCATCTATATCTTAAAATCCCTCAAAGGAAAAACTCCAAAATAATTTTTAATATCATTACAAGTTAAAAATCATAGGTTTAAGTGTTAAAATCCATACATAATATTTCACTACATGCTAGTATTACACTAATTAAGCACAAATAGTTAGGTGGGAAAACTACACATGGTTTGAGCCCTTTTTAAAGTAAAAGAGCATAGTATCATTAGCCACTCGATAGGGTTTGGTTGAGGTTATCTCAACCCATCCTTTCTAAACCATTTTTACAGGGAAGGGAAGTATCAAAAGTGGAGTTAGGGTTTTGAGGTGAAGGAATATGCATATGAACTTGCACATAGTCCTAACCTTTGATATTACACATAATACCTATCTAAAAGTAGGCACAATGATATGTGGTAGAGTATTTTAGTACATCTTATAGGGAAAAATCTAATAAAGACTAGACATATCTAGTATCCATAGGCATCTAGGCATTATTGAATTTGTCCCAACATGCGTAGGTAGTCAATTTCTAAATTTGAGTGATCACGACCCATTCTATATCACCGATCATGATTGTACAATATCATATATCAAAACATAAATGAAACAAGCTAAGTACCCTATATTCTACGTCACTTCCATAAAGAGTAATTATAATAAACCAGTTATACTTTACTAGTTACATTCAAATTTTATTAAATTAGACAGATTATATAATCTGAATTAGTCTCAAGTTTTACCTTATTTAGACCACTAAATCCAAAATAAGATAAAACATATTTTTGATCTCATTCTTTGTCTTGAGCATCATAAAACCCTAGGTTCATTTAGGGTTTCATTATTTTACCCTACAGTTTCATATTTTTGTATCTACATCTAATTTTTAGATCTAATTTATCATTTCCCATCATTGTGATATTTGTATCATGGGGTTTAAATCCTTAAAATTTCAGTTATCTTTGTTATTCATTTGAGCATATCATCCCCTAGGTTTTCCCTCAGGGTTTCATTCTACCTTCTTAGGGTTTCAAATTTCCATCTTAGGTTTTCTAAATCTATTTTTATTTTTATTTCCCCTAATTCACATAATTACACATCATCATAATGAAATAAATAATTAATGTGGATGGTAGATTTGATGATGTCGATCGACAATAATTAACTCAATATCTTCATAAGAATTCACACTTTCTTAATGCATTATCACATGTAAGTAGAGATGAAATGAAAATTAATACTAAAGTTTTAAATCGTAATGTGATAATTTCATTGATTATAATATACCTTTTAAAGTTAGTGATTGTATAATAGGTGTTTAGACCACTACTATTATTGTGACTATCCTTATGTCTACACTTATGGTTACACATGTAATTCCCACCCATGGTGTGGGGAAAACACATGGTTTACCTTATATTACTATGAATCTCCCTACACAACATACTTTTGTATCTTCTAAGGCTATTTCTCATGTCACACCATCTACTACTACATAATTTTATGTGCATCATGTTCATATCCTTATGCAAATAGTTCTTGATCTTCAAACTAAGGTTACACAATTGGATCAAGTCTATTCTAAAGTGGGACGTGCCATTCATTCTTACTCATTATGACATAATCATTTTGACTTTAAGGTCTCAACTTATCCCTTATCTACATGATTTGTGTCACCTAAGTTTACATTAAATGATGGCAAAAGTAATCCATAACAACACTTTTGAGCCTTTCACACAACATGTTTGGAATATGTGTCCAATGATAAGTTATTGACTAAGTTGTTTCTATGAAATACTAAAGACTATGCCTTATGATGGTTCTATGATATATTTTTCTAATCAAACCATACCTTTAATCCTTTGGCAAATCAATTCTTAGCACACTTTTCAATCAACATCAATGAGAATATGTCATACGCTTAGATTGTAAAACTAAATCAAGAACCCAATGAACCACTCAATGGTTACATGCTCCATTAAAAGACTATGATTTCTAATGTGATAAATTAGATGGTTGAAAATGAGTTTTTAGATAGATTCAAGCAAAACTTATTTTCCCCACTACATGAGTTCATTATGTTCAAATGCTTTGAATCTTTTGATAACTTGTGCCATACAATCAAGGACTGTAAAATTAAGCTCATTGTTATTTATAAGCTAAATTATGGGTATAACCCTCCAAATACTTATGGTCCAAAGTTTTATAGAAAACCTAGTTTCAAATCTAAAGTGAAAGATTCTAATAATGACGTAAAAAACACAGTTAATAGTGATATACCCTACTAAATGACTTATTTTATCAGCACATCAAAGGAGGTAATTTTCACAATTATTTGAATCTCCTCATAATATACTATAAATTTTAATTGAGTGAAATTTCATATCTCTCCCTCCCTAAAAATAGGTTGATATGAATAGGGCACAATCCAAGGGATTTAAAAATAATGTATATTGTCATTATCATAGATGTGTAGGATAGTTAACTATTAGATGCATCAATTTATGAGATAGGCTACAAGCTTTGGTGTATGACAAAATTCTTGGGATTAATTCATATAAAAAAATTTCAAGAACATAACCTAATGGGAATGTGAAATTGAAAATATTTTCATATCCCTTTCCTAATCATGTAACACAAGAGACAAACACTAAGCTAGAGGTGCATATGACTTACAATGCACATCATCCTCTTACATTTTATGCTTATAGGACTAAATAAGAGCATCCATTGGATGGTTTTATTGGTACACTTGAGAGTATACAAGTACACAAACCTGCTATCACATTCAATGACACTAATATTTTTTATGATGATTATATATACTTACCATTATTTGTGTGCACTTACATTGATTTTAAACCTATACGTGGTGTCATGGTAGAAAATGATTCAAGTGAAAATGTTTGCACCATGGCACTCCTTATTATTCTTTGATATACATAGAATGACTTTATGGATACAACAAATATAATTGAATGATTTGAAAGAAATAGACAAAACCCTTTAAAGAGCATTATACTACCACTTAAGGTAAACCTTGTAGTACTTACTAATTTATCTTAGTTTTAACTATCATATGAGACTTAGAAATGTTGTTAGGATGTCCTTGGATACATAATCTCTAAGCATTATTGTCTTCAGTATACCAATGCACAAATTATATAAATAATAATAGAGTGGTTACAATTCCAAGTATACCATATGAGTGTCATGTTCAACCATAGATTTCCTCATAAGGATACACCACAACCCATTATAAAACATGTATAAGTTCATTATATGCAATTAGTTTAGATAAAAGTAATTGATTTCCCTAGAATATCAATACTTCAACACCCATTATGTCAAAGGTATATCACAGTTCGATAGCCATTACCTACTCAGCCATGTCCTAAGTTAGTTATACAAACTACTCCATGCATTCCACAGTGAATACATGCAATTCTCATAATGTATTAAAATCCACAAAATACTATGTTTACTAGAGTTACATATCATACATAAAATCATAGGGTTTATGATGACCATGAAGGATATGTTACAACATAAAATCACTTCTTAGATTCTGATACAGATACATGTGTTATTTCATGCCCTTTGTGGGTAACATTTACCATGATTAACTTATAAACTACATCAAAGCATCCCCTTGATGTTAACATTGGTTAGAATAATTCATAATCAAACTCAAAAAAATTATAAAACATTCAAAAAATTAAAAACCAATAAATGTGAATTACATGTGTTATTAGTTTACATGATTTATCACATACATGTTATATTGTATATCTAATTTCTATATACATATGCACTTCATGGTATACTTGAGTGAGATGCAAAACATACATGTTATATATGACATGGACTATCAGATGCAAGACATTCCTATAACCAAAGGTTATCTTTCTCAAATTTTTCTTATCCTAGGGGCATTTTGATAATTTACATAGGTTACATATTTATATGACCATTCCATTGATCATATTCAATTATTTATGTTGATTATACATAAATTTATCTTGCACGTTCTACTTAGAGTGCTATGTTATGGATATTATATTTTCCTATGTGCGATGATGACATACATTAATTGTGTAAATTAGTCTTACTTGTTCAATGCATGATTTTTGTTGCTACATGTTACATGGTGTGATCAAGTGTATATTACATTGTGTAATGCTCTTTCTCTATTTGAATCCAACTCTTCATGAAAATGGGCATATTACATTTTGTGACTCCTTTTATGTTGACTCTTTATTTGTGGCTATATGTGATAATGGGTGTTCATTGTGAGACTCCTTTTGTGTTTGAATCTTTCTCTACTTAACACTTACTCTATGTGACATTGTGTGTTATCAGGCATGTTTTTATGATTTTTGTGCATGTCATGGCCATGACATTGTTTATGACCTTGTTTTCTATGTGTAGATACATCTAAGATTCTTTCTTGATCTTGTGATGATGTGATCCATATCATTCATTCTTCTACATGTGTACGATGGCATGATATATATCATGTATCTTCTATATAATTATTACTAATGTTTCTATGATCATTACTGATGATTATTCATTGTGTGCCTCATTACTATATCCACTTGACATGACAATTGTATGTCTTATAATACATTTTTCTTATATGCTCAAATGATCTAAACTCACTATGATGACATAATCTAATCATGTTAGCACATGATTGAATATATATATATATATATATATATATATATATATATATATATATATATATCCTTTTGATATGAGTAATTTACATACTACATTCCTTACCTCAAAATGGGAGAATATACAGATTTTGGGCACATATTATTTCATTTCATCATAGGTTTGCATAGATTATTATAAGTGTACATAGATTATTGCATGATTGACTCAGCTTATGACATTTTAACATAGATTGGGGGCATATGTGGGGCATGTGTCACATATTCTATAAGATTATTTTGATAAATAATATATTATATGATATTAATACATATATTGCATTACTTATATTACACAAGTTATCATATTTGGGGCATGTGTGTGGCATATGTTTTTATTAGTATAAGGTGGCAAACCAAGGGCTGAACCCTAAAAAATAACAAAGAAACCATGAAGGCAAATAGAACTAACTATGCCTTTCGATAGGAATGTCACATTCAGTAAACCAATAGACACCGCAAAACCAAAAAGACACTAGAATAGGAATAAATGAGAGGCAGAGTATCAAGAAAAATAAGAAATAAGGAGGCCAGATCTCTCCTTACTTAAACATAGATTTAATGAGTTCATCCAATTTCTCAGTGTTCTCCGCATTGACAGCTAAAGCAGTAGCGCCCAAGTCCTGCAGCATGGACATGTTAAGAGAATAGATTTTTGAAGCTTTGTAGAAAAGTTTTGCTCTAGTTTCAAAATGTGACCCTTCATAATAGCAATTTCAGCTCTCAATCTAGTCTCAGTTTTGATATCCTCATCAGCTTATTCCACATACATCTTTCCCTCTTTGTCATCATTTTCCACAAAGTCAGCAGCATCCTCTGTAATATCCTCTAATTTTCTTATCTCCTGCTTACCTTCAGTATCCTCAAAATTTTCTTGAACATCCAAATCCTTGGTCTCATCATCCTGATAATATGTGTGTGGCATATGTTGACAGTACATAGATAATATGATATTTTGGCACAAGTTGTATGACTCAAATTATAAAGTCATCAGAATAGGGGAATATGTGAGTAATTATATGGGTTGTTTACTTAGATTATTTACTCATGTTTCAACCAACTATAATCAAGCATTACTCAGGAATAATTATTAAATTATCTACATTAAATGATTTAAAAACTTACTTTGACACTAAGATACTCAAGTTTATTAGAACCTATTATGGGTAAATTTCTCAAAAAATATAATGAGTAGTGTGGTTGAGGTTTTACATGACTTAACTTCTAAGAACTTATCCATCTCTAATTATGGTTAGGGAATATTCAACTCAAATGATGGTTTAACATTATCATATCCATGGGGCATAATCACCCCATTCTCCACTAGCTCCAAAAGGAATCTTGGTTCGTATGCATATAGGTGTATTTGTTCCTTGTTATTTTATTTTAAAATATGTTAAATGTTTTAGTTAAACTTTTTTATCATAAGTGGGCACTAATTTATACATGATTCATTATAGGTTTTTCATGGAGAAATCTCAAAACTCAACATTTATTAGAATACACATACCATGGTTACACTTAGGTACCAAATTTATAACTCTATAGTTTTACTCTAACACTTTTAATTACTATAATAAAATGGAGAAAAATGTAGATACTCAAATTTGGTATTAGACACTTGAAATTTTCAATTTTGATCAAGCCTTATTATACATTACTTGTGTATACACAACTGGATCTTGCTTGCTCTCTCTCCTAACCATTCACTCATTATGGACCTGGCCTTCCCAAATTATTTTTATTCATACACATGATTTACTTGTCTCTACCTAAACAACTTATTATCTTACACATTTTATCTCCTAATTCAATCGTTGTTTCATGTTTCCTGAACACTTCTAGCCAAAATCACATGAATTCAGTTACTAGAGTCATTTTCTTTTGCCAAACTCGTCCATGCACCCTTTAACCACTATTTTTCCTAAATTCAACTCCTTTTGGGTTGGCTCATACATTTCTCATGTCATTTCAAAAGTAAATTACCCAAAAAATTATTTATATAAGCATATTAAGCTTAAACATGTTCCTATCTAGCATTATATAGCAAGATTTATATTTATATTAACACAATAAGGAATACATTTGCACATCCTTGAGACACTTTCCTAAATCATCAAAATCTAAAAACTTTTCAAAGGAATAACTCCAAACCAAGTTCAAATACCATTATAAGGTCAAAATCATAGTTTCTCAAGTGTTAAAATACACACACATGATTGCACTACATGTTAGTATTACACTAATTGAGTAGACACATAGTTGGGTGGTAAAACTACATTCTGTTTGAGCCCTCTTCAAAGTATGGGAATGTAGGCAGCACTTCACCACTTGATGGGGGAT
The DNA here is from genome assembly GCA_037957365.1 of Torreya grandis. Classification (NCBI taxonomy): domain Eukaryota; kingdom Viridiplantae; phylum Streptophyta; class Pinopsida; order Cupressales; family Taxaceae; genus Torreya; species Torreya grandis. The sequence continues at coordinate 741,903 of JARHVA010002682.1, forward strand.
GATTGAGGTCAACTCAACCCATCCTTTATATCCCCTTTTTATGATCAATTTAAGTGTTGAAAGTGTATATAGGGTTTTGAGGTGAATTAAGATGAATCTAAACCTACACACAGTCTTGTCTTTGATTTTACACAAAATACCTATCTATAGTTAGGCATAAATATCTATGGTGGAATAGTCTGACACATATCACATGTTCAAATATGGAAAAGTGTAGACATATATGGTTATCATAGGCACTGTATATTTTTGTAGACTCATCCCAACATGTACAAACAATCAATTTCTAGATCTGAGCAACCACATACCCCTTCCAAATCATTTTTGACAATTGTACATTATCATAAATCATAATAGAATTGAAAAAATCTAATCACCCTATCTTCTTGGTCACTTCCATAAATAGTAATTACAATAAATAATTTATAGTCTACTCCTTATATTCAAATTCTCTCAATTTGTACATAGATTATACACTCTAAATTAGTCTGGAACTTTACCTTGTTTAGACACTAAATCAAAAATAATATAAAATAGTATGATAGGGTTGATTACACATATCCCACTATGAATTAAGAAGATGATTTGAATGATATATCACAACTAGCAAGTTTTGACTATGAATTTGATTATGATTATCATGTTGATGATAGTGATACATATGACATGGACACACCACCCAAAGCTTACATATGAATTCCATGAAAAATATGCATCAAACCCTACGAATAACATTAAATCAACAATATCATTTCATATTTTTATTGTAACATAATAATAGAACATTTTATTTTATGAACAATCTTATATAACTACATACAAAAATAAAATTACAATTAGATCTAGGGACATTGTGATGGCATTACTTTTTATATTTTTCATTGATTATTTTTCTACTTGATTAAGTGCTCATTTTTATTGTATTTTTGATATTACATCATTTCTTTCCACTTAGATTTTCCTACTACCTTTACCATTCTTCCTCCCATTTGTTTTTGAACATTTGTCTCATCTATTTTCACTTTGTGTGCATGCATTTTTTCTTAATGTGTTTTTAATTGAATAGTCACCACATGTCCTTAGAACCTTTATTGACCAAAATACATAGGGTATATATCTCTTCCTACATTTCCAAGATACACATCAAACATATGATTTGGCCTCATTGACATTTTATTATTATTTAAATCCACACTATATATGTGACTTTCACTACTATATTTATGGGCCCTTATGCCCTTGTCACATTATGATCACCATAATCTATACATACATGACTCATACAAGTCCTACTAAGGCTAAATATTCTACTACAAAATGACTAAAACATTAAAAAATACAAAAACCTAACACATTTCCTTATACACGATTACATACTTACCTATACTATAGGTTTTATATCCATGCTTTACACATTCTTATCATGGTATTTATTATAGTGGATGTTATGTAGATATACAATGCCCATGATGTTGGACTTCTAGATGCTACATGTATATTATTTTTCCTACACCCTAAGAGGGCATTCTCATTGGTGCCATGCCTTACCTTGAGAGAATCTCTATAAACTAGATTAACAATGTGATATTATTCCTTTCTATCCATTTATCATTGTGAGCAATTTGCATTGATTAAATATCTTCTAGTACATATATAATATATATAATATATATATATCTACATTACAATTATTACATGGGTTTCATTGACTATTCTCTCTAAATGCTTACTTACATGTGCATGTGTATCCTTGTTCATAGATGATTCTCTTATCATCATGTCTTGTGAGTTATGTCCATTGCATGTTGTCTCACTAACTTGTGTGTTGTCACGAACTTGTATTCCTTCATTACAAACATCTAAAAAACACAAAAACATATTAAAAATATAAAAATAAAAAACATTCATAAAATGCAAAAATTCAAAAATTTATTAGCCTTTATCTTCATCATATGATATATAGCATACCCATTTCCTTATACTAGAGGTTTAACTATATTCATTCTTTCCACACATGATTACCATGGTATACTTTGAGTGGGTGAGTGAAGGACATCTAATCTATATATGGTTATAGACACATTCATGCCTCGCCTATGGGGACATTTCCATATAAGCATTTTTTACACAGTGACATCTCTCTAGGTTTTCCATTTCTATATCAAGCCACTTTACACATATTGTAAACACATATCTTGTTATCACTTAGATGCATTATATGTATCTTGAGTGTTGACATGGATACAAACGTTTTATTTTTGTATATTTATTGTTACATGGATGATTACACACTATATCATACTCCTATGACTATGATTTAGACCTCATTATGTACCTAGCCTATCTAGGATGCCTTTGCATACATGATACATACCTTGCCTTGATAATTGAGAGAAATATCTTCATAGGTATATCCTCAATCCTATTATATACACCCTACACATTGGGAACATACATTGGGCCATATTATTTAACCCTCTCACCTTTGAGTTTATTATCCATATCTTATTGGGTGGGGGGGAAATAACCTTTTCACATGTGACACCACATTGAAATTGAGCACCACATGATTATACATTGTATACATCTCTCTTAGGCCCATAAGGTAAATATTATATTATTATTATTTATACCACATTGATACTATTTACTTTTTAGAGCCATATTCCTTGTGTATACCTTGATTTAATACATTAGTGGGGGCCTTATGCCCTAAGCACAATCTACATTTTGGCATTTCATTTATTTTCACACTTACTATTCATAGGACCATATCTTACACATTGGTTTATGTGACCTATACATTGTTAATGAAACAACCACTTATGAGTTACTAACTAGACATATCCTAAAAATATAAGAACAACTTATTTATCACTTATGAGCTTCATTGACCACATTTTATATACATTTCCCTATGGGACCATCATACCCACTTGAGATTTATTGATTATATATAAATTTTCCTTTTTGGGTATTGTACCCACTCTATGTTCCTTATTAGTTATATCTATATATACATTTTCCTATGGGGGCATAGTACCCACATTTATCTCTCCATAAGCCTTATTGGCATATCCTACATATGTATTCCATTACACCCTTGAGTCTTATGAACTTACATTGGTTATTCATATTGTATTCTTGCATACATCATGACACTTGACTGGTTTCACACCTGATACATTTATTACCATATCTTACTACCCTAGAGAAGTAAAATATATTGGGAGCATGTTATTTTCACATGCACATCATCCTCACAAAAGGATAGGTTATGACTATTGAGCCTCACATGAGCATATCTATGTACCCTTTTGTGTTGAGTCTTGAATTACTATTATCTTCCACACACACTCTTACATGACATGCATGATTATCACCAGACTTATACACTAAGAGAAACCATAGGACATCATAGTTTTCCCTATCTCCCTATCATATTATAAAGAGCCATTATACCCTTATGTGTTTTGCCTTATACGATATTATCTTTTCTATAACAAATTATAATACTACATGAAATTTTATATACAAATTAGTTGTTACTAAGGCATGATTATATGTCAATTTATCTATATTATTTACATCTTTTCATGTATCGTCCATGATAATTACATGTGTTTTATGCAAAATTTTCAATGGTACAAATGATTTACATGATTATTACATATGTTTTCTAGGATATTGATGTTTTGACATTATTATTTTCCTAACATATGATGCAATTAACTTTTTATTTTGAGATGAGTGATTGAAAAAATAGGTTCATGTAACTCACCTCAAAAGGGATCATATACATATCAAAGTAGTTTCAGAGTACTTTCTACTAGAGTAAAAGTCGGACATGAGTAGTTTCTCAGTATCACCACTATAATGAAGGTTTTTATAGTATCATCATAGTAGTGAAAGTTTTTCCAGTGTCACCATAATAAAAAAGATTTATCTACTTATATTATGTTGAAGTGGATTGGGCACTAGTAACTCTTATAGAAGTATTGACTATGTTTCAACACTTGTAAAAAATTTAGTACCATGAGTAGTGGGCATCAGTAACTCCTAGATATGTGTTACCTATGTTTCAACACTTGAAAAAAAATTAGTACCAAAATAAGTTTATTATGGCATTATGGGAAAATAAAAATAGGTGTATTCATTCATATGCTCCCTTTAAATTTTAAAATTTCAAAAAGCTAATTTTTTTACAAATATTTACCATGAGTAATGACTATTTGTTGGCAATTGGCCATTATTGATAGGTACATTATTTTGTAATAGTACTATAGATGGACACATGGTAAAAATATTCATCTTCCTCTTCCTATGGTAAGTCAATATACGTGCCTAAAATTATGTATCATTTCACTTTGGCATACACATGCATCATCTCATATGCACCTCAAAGTATGGGCATTATGTAAACATCTAATTTTGGTACATGACCCTTTTTCATAATGTTTTTCCCTTATTTATCACACTTAGTCCATGTATACACATTTAGATATTTTTAGTACATCTTCCCCTTGTGTTTGGTCTAATATAATCATCCTGTGGCATAGGTATTCCTTGTATCTTGATTTTTTTGTTCACTTTTAGCCCATGAAAACCTATCCATTGGATGCATAATGTTTGAGAACCTATAGATTAACTATTAATTTATCTTCATATGAACTCAAATGCTCTTGGATTATCCAAAATACTTTTTCAATATATTTTCATATGTCCTAGTCTGCCCATGTGAACCACTTCCTTAACTTATGGGTCTATGCCTATAAACTTGCATCTACCTATATTTCAAGGTTGGTCATTTATAGGTATGCTTTAGAGAAGACTATATATAAAAGGATACTCTTATTCATTTATGAATCTAGAATCCTCATTTAAGCCTCTTATAAGTCGAGTCTCTCAAGCCTATTCTGTAAAGCTTCATCAATAGGACACCACTATCATTCTTTCACATTAAGCCAACATTATTTCTATATCGTTGTGGATATATCACATAGAAGAAACATTTTTTCTACATCTTATCCAAGTATTTTCTCATCAATATACTTGTACCAAAAGAGGGTTTTAGTAATAGTTACTATATTTGCATTTTTACCTAAGGAGAGGAGGTTGAATCCCTACCTCAAACACAACATCTACACATTGCATGAGCTAAAAGGGGTCTGATTCCACCATGCAGAATATGTAGTGTAACCCCACCTTGGTGGTTACCTTCCCAACTAATTTTCCTTTATCTCTTTTTGGATTAATATCTCATTGTACAAAGCTAGGTCAAATATCAAAGAAAGGATTGAAATTAGCCAAAATGGGAAAGTTATTAGATCACAAAATTATTTATAGGTTATGTGTGACTTGTTATTTGAATCATTTTTTATAACTATAAATTTATTTGAAAATTTTGGAATAAGCCAAAGTTTAGTTTTTTATATTTAGCCCCTCGTAGTCAAAGTTTTAGAAGTTAAATTAACTATTTTTAACATATTTAGATTTGTACATGTCACTATAATTTCCATTTGGAATTAGATATGTCTTATGCAATGGTTTTTACATTATTGTTAGAGTAAAACCAGTTTAGTGTAAAATAATGTGAAAGATCTCATTTTCCATTAAACATTTCAAACTTTGGAGCTACCAAGCCTATTAGAAAACCATATACCAACACTACATATGCCAAAGAGGTACCATAATATAATTGGATGTAATCATATTAATTTGATTATGGGACCCTTTATCGAGGATTTAAATTTGTTTTTTCATGTCATGAAGGGTGTGCATCATAGTAGTCATTTTAGGATTTGGAGAAAAAATAGTAGGTGGAAAGGTGGCATAAGTTGGGATAGAAAAAAATTGAAAAATTGAAGGACTAGCATCATGCTAAGAAGATAGAGGAATGTTTTAAGAAAAATATTATTGATAAATAGAAGGAATATTAGAAATAAATTTGAGAAGGAATAGTAGAAGCAAATTGATAAGGAATAATAGAAACATTGAGAAGTAATAGTAAGAACATGTTGAATAATAGGATGAGCATTAGAACCAATAAGAATAGAAGCAAAATATGGTTGAGTATCAACTTTGGAAAAGATTAAATTTTTGGATACAACATCTATTATAATATTCATGAATCTTTGAATCTCATCGAGTTTTTTGAAATATGTTTTATAAATTAATTTATGTCTTGAGCCTTAATCATATTTTGATCATCTAAAGTAGTTTCTTGATCAAAATATTCTTCACCATTTCATTCACATCAAATTTTTGAGATCCATAACCATTCACAACATTTTCATCATTGGTGTTTGAAGAAGACACATTGGGTTTTGTAAAAACACATTGGCTTTTTGTAAAAACACATCACTTTTATCTTTTGCTAAAGTAACCTTGATTTTTGCACCATTAGACAAATTTATAGATTCCATTTTCTTTTTTAACCTTGTCCTAGGATTAACCAAGTGAATTTTAACAAGACCTATGAGGTTTTGATTTATTCTAGCTCTTTTTATAGTTATAATCACATATTTAAACAATTTAGGTGGAAAAAAATGAAATCAAACATAAAAAATACACACCATACAAGCACAATAGGGTTTGAATATTTTGTCATAAATTAACTTTGTCTTGTGATCAATAAAATAAATCAAAATGAATTTATGGCTATTATATTTAAGTGTATGCAAGGAAATTGACCCTAGAAAAATTACATAAATTAATATCTAACATAATATGGACAAGATATAACCCTAGATGCAATAAGACAATGTAAATTCACCAACTGAAGCCCTAAAAGGGTTTAAGATAACTCTAGTTTACTATAATGTTCAAAAAATAAATGGATTACACTTAATGTGATAGCAATAAATGCAATACATATAATTAATATTCTAGATAGATGTGATTTTAATGAATGCAATAAGACTTAATTAATTATTCTAAATCCACTAGTAAGGCATTTACATAGGATTTATATACTTATCATTTAATAATGATTTAATTGTTGGTATTAATCTATATTTAACCCTATAAATGGACACCTAGAATAGACATAGAAGTGTTAGGAACCTTGGCTAGGAGTCTAGATTTGATCAAGGAAAAATATCATGAGAGTTAGAACACTTCTAGGTAATAGGAAGGATCCAAAATGAGTCGATGGTTGTGTTACCTTGGTCTTAATTACATGTTTCCTCACTTTGATCTACACGTTGTGACACCTATATCATGCAAAACATATTTTCTTCTCCTTGCCTTGGAATGAAAACAATAACATATTTTAAGGGCCTATATTGAAGGTTATAAAGGCTCAATAAACATAATCTATTTTTCATACCACCATCAAACCCATAAATGGTGCAAAACACTTAATAAAATATGTTTAAAATTATAAAATTTCATAAATGAAAATAACCTGAGAGATATACAAAACCCTAAGTCATGTGTCAAAGGTGCTTCATGAGAAATACTAGCTTCTCAAAAAGATAAATGTTCTAATGATTTATTGACCTCTTTACAATCCCCAAGAGCCCTCAATAATGCTCTATGAATTGTTAGTATATTTTTTAATTCAAAATTAACTATAGTTATTGTATATTTATAGGTGATTAAATTCAAATTTGGACCATATTAGTGCACAAGCAGACATTAAATGGTCTCTTTTTTCTTTCTTTTAGATAAGTTAAAGATCTGGGTGGATTTTCTAGTTTCTCTAGACCCAACTAACTATAATTCCATCCAATAAAATAGAAGAATTATAAATCTTTGAGATAATAGATAAGAATACTATAAATAGATCCATTGTCGTACCCATGAGATGAGTAGTTCTCCATCTGGGAGCTACTTTACCAGATTCTATATTAAGCGGTTTTAAATAATTTCCTAAACTAGTTCATATTGGCCCAGTTAAAAATGATTAGACAAAGGGGAAATGTCCACCCTAACCCAATTAAGATGAAAAAGAGAGCTATAAATTTTGGGATACTTCTGGTATAGATTTCAAGACAAGAGAGAGAAAGAGGAAGAGAGAGAGAGAGAGAGAGAGAGAGAGAGAGAGAGAGAGAGAGAGAGAGAGAGAGAGAGAGAGAGATGACGGGTTGAGAAGAACAATAAGGACCATTGAAAACTAACAAATGTGTCAATAATGTCTAATTTAAAGCAATAATCAATAAATACATAATTACCCTAAAATTTCACTAATTAATGAATAATAATTTCCCATGGGCCATTTTTAAGTGGCTATAATTATTATCTCATAATAACGTGTTAGCATCATGAGTACATGGGGACTGCAAGACAACAACATGAAATGTAAAATGTTCATATGACTAGAAAAAATGTGCAAACCTCATCAAGGCAAAGATTTTAGATGAATATTGAACCCTTTTGTATTTATTTTTTAATTTAAATGTTCCCTCTTATAATACAATAAAAAAATTTACCTTTAAATAATCATTATGAAACACGTATAATTACCACATAAAATGCTTAATTAATTACTCTAAGTCTAATAGTAGGGCATACATGTAGGGTTTAAATACTTATCTTTTTTTTATACTATTGATCCATTTTATTTTATTTATTTATTTTGGATTATAGGGTAAAAGTGGGTTTTTGAAATGGGCCAAACCCTTATACAAGATAATAACATCAAATTAAAAAAGGGGGATAAAATCTAGAGTTAATAAGTATGACAAGGCAAAAACAAAGTTCGTGCTACCAAAAAGATGCAAGTAAACGATAGAAAAAGCTTAAAAATAGTAGAGAGTTACATCAAAATTTAAGACTAAGAATAAAATAATTCATTCAAGGTCTAAGTTTATTCCCATTCTTATTTCAAAAGCTTTAGTTGATCTTCTACCTTGACTAGATCTATGTCTTTATCTTCAAATTATTTACCTTTCCTCTAGCTCCTAATTATTTTACTTGGTCCTTCCTCTTCAATAATAATTTTCCTTTTCCTTATACCTTCCTGAAGCATGAATATACTAGTAGCACATTTTTTTATGGTTGTTCTACTTAATTGAATAACCTTTTCTAGATTTTCATTATGAGATTTTTGGTCCCTTTACACATGTCCCATTTTTTCATTTAGTTTGTTCATCTTCTCCTTAAGTTCACTAATACTAATTTTTAAGGTCCATACATCTTTTTCAAATAAATAATTGACTTGAGGTTGGGGTTTTTCTCCATTCAGTTGATGATGTAGGAGTTATATTCTAATCTTCATTCTCTCATTCTCAATCATAAACCATTTAAGAATATTCTATTACAGGTGATAATCCTTCTCTATTGATCCAATTTTGAATCAACATTCTCATCCTTAATCTACGGTACCTATGTACATCCAAAACATATTTATTAACAATATCTAAAACTTAATGAAAATAATAAGTGTTTTGGGGTATGTTTTAAGGGTTAGCTAGGGTTTTGAGAATCATCTAATTATCTTTCCCCTAAACAATAAACATCAAAAACAAAAAAAACATCATTGAAACAATCTAGTCACTTACAAAAATATTAGGTCATGTGCCAAATGTGATCCAAAGAAAATACTAACTTCCACAATAATAAGTGATCTAATGATTGTTTGATTTATCTAGAATGCTTGTGAGTGCTTAGTATATTCTTTGTAATGATCACTATATATTCTGTAAAATTAACTACAATGTTTGTTTACTTATAGGTGACATTTGAATTCAAATTAAAAAAATATTAATATTCATGCTGACTTCCAACAAATATGAATTAAAAATGGAAAGAGGTGAACATACTTACCTGACTTAAAAGGGGCTCTAAAGTATAAAGTAAGATAAGGATAAGAAAGTGGGAGGACAAGATAATATAGGAGATGTAAAAAAGGGATATTTTAGCAAGGTATAAGTGAATAAGAGGGCCCATATTACCCAATTAATCCAAATTAGATAACATAAACAAGTGTGCTAAAATAATTATAAAATAACACTAAATTATTAAAAATACCTTAAATATATCGATCTAAAAAATGCCAAGATGTATCAATATTGAGGCACCTATCTTGGTTTTATCACATAGTTTTTGTATTAACCACATTGCAAACATATTGATTATTGAAATCATCACTTTTCCTAAAATTTTCCTTATAACTAGTAATAAATGGCCTTGATATAGTTGAACCATTATGTCAAGCTCAAAAAAACATTTATAAATAGAGAAAGGGATGCAAACTCCATTGTATGCTCAAAATGTCTTATGTCTCCATTTTTTGATTGCCTTATATGAGCTAGAATAAAAACTAATCCATAATAGTTAAATAGAAGTCCAATTTGAGGGCAAACATTTTTTTTACATATCACATTATTACACTCACTTATTCCACCCCCTTGGTTATCATTGAAGGTAAAGCATGTCATGTAATCATGCCACAAGACCATTTTTATGTGTCAACAACTCCCACAAATAATTTAATTTTAAAATTTCATTTTGCATAGTATATCATTTTGGCAGCGTGTATGGATTTTAAAATATAAAAGAGTGAGAAAACATAATATGGGAGAGGAATAATAAATCCTCAACATGGGGGTGTGTCTAATTAAAATGAAATGACTGTAATTACGTCCATGAGATCTAACAATTTATGGGACAATGATTTTTAAAGCTAATTAAATAACCCAAAGATGATGATATTATGGATCAAGTTGTTTCTTTAAGAACATTACTCCTTCTCATACTAATTTAGGGTATCAACGTTCCTAACCTTTTTATCGTAGTCTCTTCAAATAAATCCAAGATGCAGCCAACTCTTGATGTTTTTTGTATACTTGACTTGAATTTCCTTGTAAATTTAGAATTCAAGGATGATTTTTTCTTCTAATACTTACAAGATGTTGAAAACATATATCCTCTCCTCATACTCTTCCTTAGGATTCATCCATTTGCCTACCTAACATCTAATCCTATGGTAACTAGTCTTTATTTTAACTATAAGTATCTTCTTCCTCAATTTTATTTCATTTACTATGTATGACTTTTTTCAATGCTCATAAGTCAGGTTGAATTATGTAATATAGTGTTGTCATTTCCTACATGTTTTATTTCTTTTCATGATTATTCTAAACCTATCATTCACATACTTTTGTATTTCTTTGATAAGTTTTCAACATTCTTTTAGGAAAATATCCCATATACTTATCCATTTTTGGATATATTTCATCCATGTGATCTTCATAGTGTAGATATTTTATTCTTTTGAAACCTTAGGCCACATGTTGGTCTCTATGTATTACATTTTTCCAAGTAGCATAGTAATCTAGTCATAGCAGTTGCCTCTAATGGGAAAGTTCTTATTTCTAAAAGAATAATTTTTTAGTGAACTAAAGTCTTTATTATGAAGTTCTTTTTGATTGGGTACTTTTGGATCCTTTTCATTTTTCTCTGTTTCAAACTTGAAGTGACACTAGCCCATAGTTCACACCAATACAACACCACAGGTGTGAAAAGTAGCTCAAATAAGAACAGTTTGGTCTTTGAATCCCAAAACTCTACATTCTTACATCCATTTTGAAGTGCATAAATAACTTTCCATACACCTTGTAATATTTTCATTCTACATGTATCCCAACTAAGTTTTTTGTGAAAGTCTAGACCAAGATACTTGTATTTTGATTTTATTGCAAGAGGTCTCTTTTGAATTGGAAGTTGAAATGCTTCTTTTTACTTTTAGGGAGAAGACTGGTATTTTGGTTTTTTTAATGTTAACCTACATCAATACCTTTTTACAAAAGAGATGTAAAGCCTATAAGTGGTCTCTTAAGTCTTGGGTTTTCTGGCCACTAGAATTAGATCATTGGAATACATTTTCATCACATATTTGGCCAAGTGGACCCCTCCACCTCCATATTTTTCTATTGATTCTTTTTAATTATTGATATATATCCAAAACAAACTAGGGTGCAAAGAGAGATGTTGTTCAAGACCAATTTCAATCCCAAATCACTTAAGCATTCATGCTTGCATTTTAATTTTGGCCTTGACTTGCTCATATAATTTATGAACTACTACCTTGTAATGATTTGGACCCCTAGTTACTCCATTTTATCCATAGTTTTCTCTTTGATATTGTGTTAGATATCTTCTTGAAATCTATGAAACAAAAATATACATCACTTTTTTTATGTCAAACCTTTTCAATTAAGTGTCTAAGCATGAAAGAATGGTCTATTGTTGAATGTTTTGGTCTAAAATTTGCTCAGCTCTTTCTATTATATCCATTTTCTCAAGTCAAACTACTAATCCTACATTCTATCATACTCCCAAAGATATTTTCAAAGAGTGTATTTACCATGATGGTTTGATAGTTTGAAGGATTATTAGCATCTCAACTCCTACACAAAGATATGGATGATTTAGTTGTCTACTATGTCAAAGAGCCATTCTAAATGACCTCCTTGAATATTTCTCTAATTTGAGATGCTATAACTATTTCTCCCTATTTTAGATGTTCTACTCATAATTTTTTTATGTCTTGAGCCTTACCTATTTCTAGTTTCTTAATCCTTTGCATGATGTCTTTAGTTGTAAAAAGTTCTTATTTGATGTTGATTGTAAGAGGCACATCTTTTTCCTTTTAACATTCACACAACTATTTTGAATACTCAAACCACTGACTTGCTATAGTGTTGTTTTATGTTTTTTTCCTAATGTATCCTCAAAAATAATTTTGGGTCATGCTTCCCTAAGTATATCAATGTTTTCCTTCTTAGTTTTGTATACTCTTCCTTTTTGTTCTCACCATTTGTTCATATATTGTTTTATTTGCCTTTATTTTACCTATTGTCTATTTTAATTATATTTTTTCTTAATACCTTACATTCTTGATCATACCAAGGATTTTTCATAATGCATTTTATTCTTATTTTAGGTTTATATCTCTTGCATGAGCTTAGATATTCTTTAATTACATGCATTGTCCTCTCATCTTTAGTGGAATATATAAATATGTTTGATGTTGTCTTATCTTCTCCCTCCTGCAAACTGCTACTCAATGCCAACCTTAAGGCTTTCCCATTTTTTTATCTCAAAAGGATGTTCCCTTTAGTTGCTGGTTTATTTTGATTGGCCCAAATATGCTCATATTATTGCTTATTTCCTTGTATTTAAAATTTTATATAGAATGGGTTTTGATCTGATTTAAGTTCCATAATGAAATCCTTTACTTCCAACTTTTTTATTCTATATATATATATATATATATATATATATATTTGTGAACATATAACATAGTTTACTACAATTTTTATATCATGGGTTTTCAAATGTAGTTCCCTATTTTTTTCCATTTACTCGTATTATTACAGATGATAAAATTATATATGTTGCACAAGCTTAGTATCTCTTCCCAAAAATTCTTGATAGTCCCATGCTCATCTTTTGAAAGTCTAGTCCATTGTTGATTTTCTTCTTCTTTTAGCCATAGAGAATTGGTGTATAGGTCCTCATTATTTCTTATAATGTCAGTGTTTGTTTTTTGTCATTACATTGAATAACCCAACAAGAATTATCTCCCCTAGTTTACTATAAATTTAAATATCCCTCTTTATGGATGAATATAGGTCTTCATGATTTAAATCATGCTTCTTATAATATTTGGAATTTTGGGGGCAAATTAGCATGTAACTGTGCTAAATGCTATGCCATTTTCTATGATTTTAATCCATATATATTATTTATTTACACATTATTTTTTCTATTTTGATAGTTTTGGCCCAAGATTATTTTATTATCACCACTATTCATTTGTGCCCTTTGCCATTTTCTATTGCCTTATTCCATATTGATACTTTCTTGTATCCCTCAAAATTTTTACTCTTGCAACAATCATGCTCATGCGTTTATGTAAGAATGATTATATATAAGCTATGGGCCCAAACCCAGATCTTCTTCTCCAAGGGTAACCTTTATAAAGCCAACTTACCAACATAATATGCTCATAATAGGCCCTACTCCCCATTTGTTTTAGATCTTTTCCTTAGTCATATAGACTTTCCCATTTTTTAAGTATGACCATTTTCCTTCATTCCTTGTTGCCTTCACTTTTTTCCCATTCCTTCTTTCTCTATTATAGCTGCAAAAATGTTAGGTCCTCGTCTAGGTAAAACTATGAGCCTCTCAACAAGCCTTTATTTCTTAGCACATAGTTTTATCCTCAAATTTACCATCATAACATGTATATACCTATCTCTTCCCACTTCCCTCATCTTTCCAATTTTATTTATTTGTTAGATCTAACTTTTCCATTGTAACTGATCTTTGATAAATCCTTTATTAAGTTGCTTGTCTCCTCCCCTTCTCCATGCTCTTTCAATCCTTTGATGATTATGGTTGTTGATCCATCATATTTTTCTCTTTCTTCTATCATTTGACCCTTGAATTTCTATTTTATCAAGTTTTTATATTTATCCAATAATTTTTTACTACTTATGCCCATGTCAAAGCCTCTTCTAGTTGATTTCTTAGATCATTTTCTCTTGCTTCCATGTTTTGAAGTGCATATTTAAATTATTTTATTTGCATTGACCTCACTCTTTCACCCCTTTCCTTGGCATCTATTGGAGAGTGAATAATTTTTTTGAGGTCATACCATTTATGTTATCCAACATCCATGATTTTTTGTAGTTTTGATATTTGTGCTTTGATAAATTCTTCTAATTTTAATATATTTCATTTTTGTCCTTGCTTTTATGTTATCTAGCCTCTCTTTATGGCTTATTAATAATTTTACATATATATTTGATGAACATATATATGGATTTATTGTAGGGTCGTATGTTTTCTTAATATCTTGAATCTCCTCTAGGGAGATTATATTGTTAGGGTTATGTGTCTCATTACTTCATTTTATGGTTGTTTTATCATTCTATGATTATTTATCATGTTCCTTAATTTTACCAATATGTTATGAAATTTATTTTCCTCATTTCCATAGCCTGCATGTGAATTTTTCTAAGCATTATAATTTGATTTAGGTAAAACCCCTGGTAATTTTAATTTATAAGATTGTATTTATTTATGTGATTGTATCTCATTTATTTTTAGTCTTTATTTATGATTATTTATAACATTTTCCCTTGCTCAAACTTGCCAAAGTCTTATTATCCCCCAATAATGTTTTGCATTGAATAGATTGGTTTTGCATGTAGTTATGAGACAGTTACAATTGACTAAGATGATGTCATGGTATTGTGTGAGATCTCTAATATTTATGGGTATAAATAAGTATGTGTTATGCATGTGTTTTATGTTCCAATCATTCCCTAGATAGGAATTAATCTATGCATATGCATGGACCATTTCATGTCCTGTCATAACCTCCACTAGTATCGATATCTTAGGTCAAGTCATTTTACTAAATAGTAAATCCTAATGATCTTTTATCTTCTATTATGAGGAAAACCCCATCCATGATATGTACTTCTTCATTATAAGTTCTTCCCCATTAGATTTCACCCAATTTAAAATCCATTTCTTGATATTTTATTATAAAGTTTTGGTGCATGCTATAGAGATGGTAAGTATTATTTATAGATTTTTGTATTTATTTTAACTATGCCCCACACTTTGTGATGTTTATTGTTGTACTAAAAATGAGATTTATAGATGTGAAGAGTGGGTGTCAATACTTACTTGGTCCATGTGCCTTCTATGTTCACTATGCATGCTTTGTTGTTCATTGTGTCTCCTTTATTTAGTTAGAACCCTCCCCTAATTCATGTTTCATTCCTTGTAAAACCCTAACAAATATCATAGATGCCTCATGCTTATTGCTTTGTGAAACACTAGCATAGTGATCAAATTTAAAGCATTAGTTATAATTCCAATTCAAGGGTATGTATTCATCTAATCCTTCCATGATGGAAAGTTGTAATTAATAAGAGTACTTAATTTGAAAAAAGTAAACTACATACAATGTTTATTTAAAAATATGTTAGATAAAATATTTTTCTTCCAATTTTTTTAGATTTCAATTTCTGAATCAGGTTTGAACTTCTTGGATCTTGCATATGTGAACTATATGATTGAATTTAACCTTTTTGGCAATAAAATATAGAGAAATTTTTTTAAAGACCATGTGAAATGAAAGGGAAATATTTGGATGGACTTTAAAAAATAATTAAGGATTAAAAATATATTTATGGATTGTTATAGCAATATTTACTCTTTGATGTTTCCTTCTTTAAATATGGTTGATGTAAATTTTGAAGAGAAATTTGATTGAATAATCATCATAAAAAATTTACCTGATAGACATAATTCACCATAAAATTAACCCCTTATTTGAAGGACTAATAAAAATAAAGTATGGTTGGAAAAATAATTATTTTGAAAGAGGGTTTTCATGTAAAATTAATTTAGGGCCTAGGAAGAGACCTCGTGGACAACCTACTTATACAAATTTAAGAGGGTTATGAACATAAGAAAATTATGATTGACAAAGGAGATGAAATGAAAAATGCAAATGAATAAGGAAAGCAGAGAAGATGATGGCCAACTGATGTAGAACTATAATATCAAAGTTATATTATGTTAAGTTCTATATAATATCAGAGAGGTTATATATATGGTGTTTTGTATGTTATGATTAGTTCCTTGTCATTTTTAATGCTTGATTCACCCACCTCATATGTATGCATCTGAGCTAATAGAATGGATTGTGATTGAGGAATGATAGGATGATCTCCTAACTATGATTGGTTCTCGTATATAGCTAATATTTTTTACTTTATCATTTATTAATACTTTATCTTGTAGCAGCTTATCAAAGCATCAATCTCCCTAAGTGCATGCCTTAAATGTGTTGGGTGAATATTTTGTCATCAACAAATTGAAGGCAAAATGGGTATATCAACCATAGCGTAATGAGATAAATATCTCCTCTCAGTAAGGGGAGGTTCCCTATAAACTATTATAGACTAATATAAACTAAAAATAAACTTGGAGATGAGATCATACCATCCATTTCTCTTTTTTTAGAAATGATGTCCACAAAGTAAAGAAAAATTTCTATATAAGAACTAAATCAATTTCTCTTTTTTTAGAAATGATGTTCATAAAACAATAGGAAAACTTCTCAGGTAATAACTAGATCCACTAGAAACCCACGAAAGCACAAAGTCTTTTGTTGCTTCTCTTACTGATTTAGGACTAATGTCATAGTAGAATGAAGTGTAGCACAAAGTCTCCACCAAAAAAAATAATAGAGTATATGATCACAAAAAATAAAATTATTTCAAATCCTTTTGAATATCCTTTGTGCTGAAACACAAAACACACAACAAACTAAAGACAATTATGGTAGCACAAAGTCTTCCACAATCGACTTCAGGACATCTTCCAGATTATTTCCACTTGCTCTGCTTATTTAATCAAATAGACAAGACTTTATTTAGGAAAAAGACATAAGAACAATTTTATTTATAACACTAGTTATTTCAACACAAAGTCTGAAAGGTCACTTGCTTTCTCATTCACCTGATAAAATATGATTAACAATCTAAACTCAAAGTCTCAAAAATGCCTTTCAATTTGGGCAGAGTTTTGCTTCTAATAACTGAGAGATCTTCTTTCTACAAACTAAGAGATTACAATATATAGCATCCAAAGAAATAATTTAGCACTTGTTTTCACAAAATGACCCATGCTACATTAAATGCATTAGAAAGAGGAAGTTCTATGAAGGGGCCATGCTGGAGCAAGTTACCAGCCTTGACTATGGCATTTAAATCATATCAAATGTCTTTCTCCAAAGCATGGGTTCCCTGATCTTCTGAAAGGTAAGGTCGCTCCTCTTTATGATACTGACATGACTATCCACTCATCTTTACTCAAAAAAAGAAAATAGGTTGTGCCATTGAATGCTTGTGCTCTCTGATATCCACCTGGTGGACTGTTCCACCTATTGGAATAACTCTTCTGGTGGAATAACTCTTCTACCGATGCTTATAGATTCTCTAATTTTTTCCCTCTTTCCTTGCTACATTTTGTCTCTACCTGGTGATCTGAGCTCTCGAGGCTATCTTCTCACCTTCTACTAGCTTCTTCAACTCCTTTCTCAGTAGATTGTTGAGTTTGTTCCCGAGTCTGCATCATTTGAAAATCAATAGTTATTTCATTGTCCTAAATTTGACATCCACAGGGATGTCACAAGTAGCTTGAACCATTTTGAACCTTGAACCTTTTGGAGTTCACTGGTTCAATAGTTTCAACAATTTGGTAGTTCGGCGATTCAACAGTTCAATATTTTGTGTTTTGCAAAGAGAAGCATTCACTCAGTCTTCTTATGAGTTCAATGTATCGTTAAACCAACTGTTTGAACCATTTTGAATCTTTGAACCATTTTGAACCTTTGAACCATTTTGAAGTGGAGTTCAATGGTTCAATGGTTCAATGGATCATTTCATATTATTGAACCCCGCCATTGAACCTTTCTTACAATTTTTTAAGAAATGCCTTAAGTGTTTTGAGATTTTTCCTTGCAAAAGCCTACCTTTTGAACTTGCAATTTTCTTAGCTAAAAAGGCTTTATGTGATTGAATAGCTTCACTACTCATAACATTTTTGAGAAAGAAGGAGACCATTTTTGGCCTGCAGGACCAAAATGGTCAACAAGTTGTCCACAAAAAGGAGTGACTAATTTTGGGAACAACAGTTGGCTCCAGTTGGGAAACTTCCATTGATTGTATTTTGAAATGATCGAAGGCAGTAGAATCTAGACTCTAAGTGCCTTCATCTATGCTATTGGGCTACAGAGTTATGCCACCCAAAAAGAGAAAGATGCCCAAAACCAGAACAACACAAATAAACAAAGACTATATAAATGTACAACTAGACTTATCTAATACTTCAAATATTGAAGTGCTTTAGATGCTACCCATTGTGAGGTAGTGAGAATGGTATTCCATCTTGATATATCAGTAAGAAATTATTTTCACCCCAAAATCGATGAATTTCAAATGGACTTCTCCACCAAGAATCAAATTTTCTATGCTTTCCTTTTGGTTCTCTCCTCTTGCCCCACAATAAGACTTGATCTCCAATCCAAAAACCATGAATCCTTGCTCTCTTATCAAAGAGTTTTTTTACCTAATTTTGATATGTAGTAATATGGTCCACTACCATAGTTTATTGCTTTTCTATTTGATTTGATTGTCCCCATTAAATGCTTGCCAATGGTTGGCATTATCAGGTATACTTGGTCGAAAGACCAGCTCAATAGTGTACTTATTCCCTTTGAAATCTTTGGGAGGAACCATGAGGGTTGTGGAGATAGCCAATAAATCTGCATGATCATTGAACTCTCTTAGCACCACAAAAATATTAAAAGCATCAAAACTTTCAATGCAATCCCATACAAGATTGTGGTAATGTCAAAATCTTTCATTCTTGGTTTGATATAGATTCCTTACCTGACAAACCACTAATTTAGTATCTCTTTGGGAATGAAGAAGATTAACACCTCTAGCATTAACAACTTTTAATCTGAGCAACAAAGATTTGTACTCAATAGTGTTATTGGTATTATTGAATTGTAACCTATATGAATAAGGGAAAATATCTCCCTATGGAGATATCAAAACAATTTCAGCTCCAGAACCAGTAGAAGAGCAGCTGCCATCAAATTCTAAAATCTAGACATCATTAGAATCTAATCTTCTTAAAGATTTCTCTTTGCTAAGGAGGGAAGATCCTTTTTCACCTGAACTTTGCTCTACCAATTCTTTTGATTTTTTGTCTAAATTTTTTGAATTGTCAGTCAGTGAACTTTCATCTAATGAAATAGAAACATCTTCAGTGGATAGAAAGTAATTACCCATTCCTGAGGATTCAAACAAAATTTGAGCTTTAGGGTCTAATGTTTGAGTGACATTATATTTTAATTCCTTATTAGGAAGTAGCCTTTGCATGATGCCCTTAATAGTTCCTTACTTCAGATAGATCCATATTCAACTCTCCACCTACATCCTTAAAAAAATTACATCCAACTAGAATGCCATAGGAGGCTGGAACATCAGCCACTTAAACTGTCATCTTAATCCTCTTATCTGGGAAAGCCACAAATACAAATTGGGCATCTTTAATTTGACCCAAAAGTGGCACTTGTTTATTTTCCATGGAGAAATATAAAAAATTTAGTTAAGACTGAGAGAGTCTGCTACCTTAGCAGGCATACCATTATCAGAGGCTCTAGAGTCTATTATAAAATTACTCAACTTATGACCATTTATCAAAAGGAAAACATAGAAAGGTTCTATTTTCCCAAGGGCAATAGGAGGAGTAATGACAAGATTATTTTGGATGGCTTTATTCTTTGGGGGATCAAAAGTATTTTTTAAAAAATCTTGTCTTGTAGGGACAATTTTATTCTTGATATATTTAGCCAACCTATCCAACTGCTTAGGGTTAGCTTATAAGTACTCAAACTCAGACATTTGGATCTTAGTCTTCCTTACATCATCAATTATGTCAAATAACTGAAATGAACTAGAGATAGAGGAAGGAAGTCCATCATTCTAGATTTGGTTTGGTGTGGTACTGGTCTAAGAAATAGAAGTAGAAGGTACAAGATTGTTTGAGGTACTTACATTATTATTGATCATCAATTCCTTTGATTGGAATGGCAGTAAAGTCCCCCATTTAGCAATTGAGATCATTGGCTGAGGTTCTTCTCCTACTCTTCCCTTATCAGCTTATTAAGTTAACTAGTTTTGGGACCTAGTAAAAATAGCATATGATCCATCAAACACTTCTTTTTTTCTAGCTTCATCATGGTAATTCAAAAAACCAATGGTGGAGTCGCCAGCTAATTCTTCTTCCCCTTCTACAAAGAGATTAGCATCATCTTCTTGGTCTAACTCAGTTTGGAAAGAGAAATCATCTTCATCTTCATGATAACCAACTGCTGAATTAGCTAGTGCTACTTCAATGGCAACCTTCCCCTGTGTGGGAGGAAGATGATTGGGTTTCCCTTAATTTGTGGCAGCATTGCTTTGATATGAATGGTTAGGGAATGTCTTCCTTGGTATATCCTAGTAAGAAGGAGGAGAAGACATACCTTGGGCCCTTTGTCTTTTATATCTAGCAATTTATTTGCTAACTTTTGCGCCATAGGATCAGTGGTGCTTGTAAAATAACTTTCAGTAGGTGAAGAAAATTTATTTCTATTAGGATCTCTCATTATCTTACCTATAAGGATAAGATCATCTTCAACTTTGGTAGCCAAAATATAAGCTATATAAATATCTATATGGCTAGCACACCTCAACAAGAAACTCACGTCGAGAAGCTAAGAATTGATGAAGAAGCATTTAAGATTTTCTAGTGTTGGTTGAGTAATTATAGGAATCCTATTCCTTATCTTGTCAAATTTAGCAATGAAGTCTCACATAGGTTCATGAGGCTTCTTCTTCATTTTCATGAGCTAAGCCAACAAGGCATGTGCATCTTCTACAAATTTGAATCTAGCCTCAAACTTAGCCTTGAGAGTGTTCCAGTCCGTCACAGTTTGAGCTTGCAAATGATAAAACCAATCTATGGCAGTGCCTTGCAATGTTTCTATAAATAGTCTAACTGCTATATCTTCATATTCAATGCCTATCACACCATAGGCTATGTAAAAAGCTACAATATGTTCATCAAGATGAACTCTCCCATCACCATAGAACTTAGAAAAATTCTTTCTTGAACTATGGGGTAGTTCATGTAAAGGTGGGGTTAGATTCAGAGGGCCAAAAGTGTTACCCCAAGGGCCTTGGGTTGCCATGATATGATGATTGAAAGGAGGGATAAAAAACTTTTGTGGAGTATGTATAGACAAAGCTCTGCTAGTAGAGGAAAGAGAAGTTTTGCTTGGTATTGGAGACCTAACGTTGGTAAGAGGAAAACTCTTGGTTCGCTGAAGGTGAGATTATGGAGGAGAAAGATCAAAATTATTTTGATACACAAACTCAAATATAGGATCAACAGCTTCTACAAATTTGAATCTAGCCTCAAACTTAGCCTTGAGAGTGTTCCAGTCAGTCATAGTTTGAGTTGCAAATGATAAAACCAATCTATGGCAGTGCCTTGCAATGTTTCTATAAATAGTCTAACTGTTATATCTTCATATTCAATGCCTATCACACCATAGGCTATGCAAAAAGCTACAATATGTTCATCAAGATGAACTCTCCCATCACCATAGAACAAGGAAAATTTCTTTCTTGAACTATGGGGTAGTTCATGTAAAGGTGGGGTTAGATTCAGAGGGCCAAAAGTGTTACCCCAAGGGCCTTGGGTTGCCATGATATGATGATTGAAAGGAGGGATAAAAAACTTTTATGGAGTATGTATAGACAAAGCTCTACTAGTAGAGGAAAGAGAAGCTTTGCTTGGTATTGGAGACCTGACGTTGGTAAGAGGAAAACTCTTGGTTCGCTAAAGGTGAGATTATGGAGGAGAAAGATCAAAATTATTTTGCTACACAAACTCAAATATAGGATCAACAATACCTTGAGCTATTTTGATTCACATACGATGGATCTGCTAGAATGTAGAATAGAAAAGAACTAGAAATGCTTCAATTTGAAGCTTGAGGCTTCAAATTGTGTGTTCTTCCCTAGCAGAGTCACTAAAAAACTGTTGGGTGAATATTTTGTCATCAACTAACTGTAGGTAAAATGGGTATATAAACCACAACATAATGAGATAAATCTCTCCTCTCAACAAGGGGAGGTTCCCTATAAACTATTATAGACTAATATAAACTAAAAATAAACTCGGGGATGAGATCATACCATCCATTTCTCTTTTTTCAGAAATGATGTTCACAAAGTAAAAGAAAAATTTTATGTAATAACTAAATCCATTTCTTATTTTTTATAAATGATGTTCATAAAACAATAGGAAAACTTCTCAAGTAATAATTGGATCCACTAGAAACCCATGAAAGCACAAAGTCTTATGTTGCTTCTCTTACTGATTTAGGACTAATGTCACAGTAGAATGAAGTGTAGCACAAAGTCTCCACCCAAAACTACAACAAAGTATATGATCACAAAGGATAAAAGTATTTTAAAGCCTTTCCAATATCCTTTATGTTGAAACACAAAACACACAACAAACTAAAGACAATTATGGTAGCACAAAGTCTTCCACAATCGACTTCAGGACATCTTCTAGATTATTTCTACTTGCTTTGCTTATTTGATAAAATGGACAAGACTGTATTTAGGAAAAAGACATAAGAATGATTTCCTTCATAACACAAGTTATTTCAACACAAAGTCTAAAACATCCCTTGCATTTTCATTCACTTGATAAAATATGATTAACAATCTGAGCTCAAAGTCTCAAAAATGCCTTTCAATTTGGGCAAAGTTTTACTTTTAATAACTGAGAGATCTTATTTTTATAAACTAAGAGATTATAATATATAGAATCTAAAGAAAGACTTTGGTGCTTCTTTTCACAAAATGACCCATGCCACATTGAATGCATTGGAAAGATGAAGTTCTGTGAAGGGGCCATGCTGGAGCAGGTTACCAGCTTTGACTTTGACATTTAAATCATATCAAATGTCTTTTTCTAAAGCATGGGTTGCCTGATCTTTTGAAATAAAAGGCCATTCCTCTTTATGATACTTACATGACTATCCACTCATCTTTACTCAAACAAATAAAAATAGGCTACACCATTGAATACTTACACTCTCTGATATCCACCTAGTGGACTATTCCACCTACTGGAATAACTCTTCTACCGACGCTTCTAGATTCTCTAATTTGTTCCCTCTTTCCTTGCTACATTTTATCTCTTCCTAGCGATCTGAGCTATTGGGGCTATCTTCTCACCTTCTGCTAGCTTCTTCGGCTCCTTTCTCAGTGGATTGCTAAGTTTGTTCCTGAGTCTACATCATTTGAAAATCAATGGTTATTCTATTGCCCTGAATTTGACATCTGTGGGGATGTCACCAGTAGTTTGAACCATTTTGAACCTTGAACCTTTTGGAGTTCACCAGTTTAATGGTTCAATGGTTTCAATGGTTTGGTGGTTTAGTAGTTTAATATTTTGTGTTTTGCAAAGAGGTGCGTTTACTTAGTCTTCTTATGAGTTCAATGTATCGATGAACCAACTATTTGAACCCTTTGTTTGAACCATTTTTAACCTTTAAACTAGTTTGAACCTTTGAACCATTTTGAAGCGGATTTCAATGGTTCATTTCATATTATTGAACCCTGTCGTTGAACCTTTCTTACATTTTTTTAGGAAATGCCTTAAGTGTTTTGAGATTTTTTCTTGCGAAAGCCTACCTTTTGAACCTGCAATTTCCTTAACTAAAAAGGCTTTGTACGATTGAATAACTTGACTGCTCAAAACATTTTTGAGAAAGGAGACCATTTTTGGCTTGTAAGACCAAAACAGTCAACAAGTTGCCCACAAAAATGAGTGACTAATTTTGGGAACAACAAAATGGTGCACTGATAATGGGTTGGGAAAGGCTCATGGTGATTTTTGATAAATGTTGTTATTCTATCCTAATTACACCATTACTACTATCAGTTTAACCTCCTATAATTATCTATCCATCTATCATTTGTGTTTACTTCCTAACTTGTTTTCTAGTCTCCCTATGTCCTATGGTATCGACCTGGCTAGTACCATTTATTTTGTGCCTTTATCCTTTTTGTATTGTCTATGCCAACTTGATATATTTATGATTATGTTTTTTGGTGTTTATACTATATCATCCAAGCTAATAATGTATTGTCAATTGACATCTTCCAATTGTATTATTCAGGCTAATATTGGTGGCTTCAGTTTTGGGGTTGGTTTTGGGTATTGGAATTGAATATAAGGATCATATTTTATTCATATCATATCACATTCATTTGTTTTTATTTAACTCATATTTATACTATAAGTAAATATAATTTGTAGAGTTAGTGGCTTAGAATCTTATCTTAAAGAGTCTTGTCTTATGGTGTCATTGAAGTTCAATAGGAGGAGTCATTATAAGTTCCTAACTTTGGACACCTAGGTCTTCATCCAACCATTTTAGGTCTTCAACCTACAACATTCTCTTAAAAATATCCACTTGAGCCAAGGTAAAATTGAAGTGTCGATAGATCCACCCCAAGGTAAGTATTTCCATCCCTACACTTTTTTATTTATTTACTTAATATATTAGATATTGATTTGTTTATTACATGTTGAATGAATGTATTGCATCCTTGTTTAGGCTTTCTCTATATTTAATAAGCTAGTGTAACTATAGGATTGCTTAGACTTTCCATAGATCAATTTAGGTTGCATAGACCACCATATGGTTAACCATTGCACCTTACCTATTTACAACCATTCTAACCCATACTTTAGTTGAGTTTACACCCAATTACAACCATTTGATTTACAACCATTTACCTTTGTTATGGTCTAGTGAGAGTTTCATCCTCATGTCATAGGATTAGGATTTGGAAACCTTTCCTCTTGACACTTGATTTGCAAGTTATCATCTATTATATCTACAAAATTCATTGGGCCTTACCCGATCATTCAAGTATTGTGTGTTCTATTTGATTGATCTTATTTGAGTCCTAGTCTATTGAGAGAGATAGGATAGTTTTAGGTCATCCTAACCCATGCATACATTCTGATGAGCCCATCATGAATCTTATCCCTTGTTTGGTTGAATTTCTTTCATATTTTTCCTTCTATATTCCTAGTAATGTCTTTCAAATCATCATATAATTTTAAGTCAATTGTATTGTCCAACCTGATATAATCCTTTTCTTATCCATCAATAGCACTGCCTATCTACTCAAATGTATCAGATAACCTGATACAATATTCTTTTTTTTAGAATTAGTTACCAAACTATATCATCTAACTTGATACAATATATTATTATGATCTCATAACTAACCATATCAGCCATCTCGATACAGTCTCTTTATTTTCACCAACCTTTTTCCACGTCTAATTTTCATTTTTTCATCATGATCTCTCCTTTTAGGATCCTTCTTATGAGCCTCAACCCATTCTTATTTTGCATGGGTTACTTATTTATACCTTTTATGACCACCATTGAAGGAAAATCCTCACGGTGTAATTATTCTACACCTTTTTCGTGGTTGAGGATCCTAGTGATGATATTCCCACTTATGATGAAGATTATAGTGATACCAAAGATTATAAATATTTCCCCCCCATTTATGATGATCCCTATGAGGATTCTAATGACATCACTTTTGACACTCCTAACATTGATGATCTTCCCCTTTATGAACCTAAATATCTTTATTACTAGGGTTAAAATTTCAATGATGATACTTATAGATAGTAGGACTGAAGATTATCAATATGATCCTCTCATTTATGATAATCCATATGAGAATCCTAATGATACCACTTTCACCACTTCTCGCATGGTTGAAAATAAATATCACTATTTTCCCATCTATGATGATGATTCTAACTGAGATGAAGACCCTATCATGATAGCAAATGTTCTCATTGATGACATTTATGATAAGGATGAAAAATCCCTTCTATGATTTTTCCATCTTTAGTAATCCCCACTATAAATCAAGTAATGATGAGTATGGTTTAATTGATGTATACCTACCTTTTACCCTACCCTTAAAAGGCCTTAGAAGGATAATTCATCAAACCTCAACTCACATTCAACCTACTTCTATCAACTCGTCAGTTTATGAATAACACCTCATTCAAATGACTACCACATCACGCATTATAGGTGATTCTAATACTTGAGCTTATATGAGAATTATAAACTATCATACTTCAATATATTTCCATCTATTCAAATCACCATCAAAATCACCTTTTTTAGTTATATTGACTAACCTGATATCATTCAATTATAATAAATTTCATCTAACTACACTGGACATGACCTAGAATGTGTCGATACAATTATTTCCATTGAATCCAACTGCATTGGCCATGACTTTGAATATGCCCAAACAATTATTCATCCTTTACCTAATTACACTGGCCATCAATCTATATAGAGTGATGATGCAATTCCTTTTCCATCACTAGACTGTATCAATCTAGTTGATATAGTTTATTTCAATCTTATTTCACCAAATTGTATCTACTGAACTGATATAATTCAATTTAATCATGTTTCACCAAATTATATTGATTGATTCAATACAATTCATTTTAGTCATTTTTCACCAAAATGTATCAACATGATCAAATACAATTCATTTCAGTTATGTTTCACCAAAATGTATTGATCTGACACAATATAATTCATTTTAGTCATGTTTCAAAAAATTGTATTGACCTAGCTGATACAATTCATTTCAATCTTATTTTACCAAACTATATTGACATGGCCAATACTATTCATTTAAATCTTATTTCACCATATTATATCAGCTTAGTTGATACAATTATTTGCATTCCTATTTTATCAAATAGTATTGACATAGTCAATACAATTCATTTTAGTCTTGTTTTTTCAGGCTGTATTAGCCTAGTTATTACCATATAGCACAATTTTCTATCACCTCTCAATGATCCCAACATTTACCTAGACCAGATTCCCTATTGTAACATAGATTTGTACAAAATTTGACATTATTATTAGGCATGTCGATCTTGAGGTTAACTCCAATCCATCTACATTCCATAGGTTGGGGCATCTTTTGATGCCTATCCTCTTCTTGCACATATTATGGCATCTTATGATTCCCATCCTTTTTCTACTACACATATTGGGGCACTTTATGCTGCCCACCCTTGTATAATTTCAAACTCTAGGGATACTTATAATGCACATCCTTAAATTTATATATGCTTTGGGCACATATTATGATGTCCATCCCCATTCTCTTGGCTTATTTATATCTTATCCTTATCATGAGTTATCAATTAAAAAATCTTTCACAAATTACAAACAAATAAATTCAACTTCAAGATAAATACACTCACACTTCATATGCTCTTATTTGATTTAGTTATTATCATAGATATTGTTAGATGTATTATCTCATGTTTGTTTTTTACTTTTCATTATACATATCTTGTTTCTATGATTTTACAGTCAACTTTTGTTTCCTTTGTGGTTCTCAGGTAGCACCTTCAGGTTCTTTTACATTTTTACCACCTTTTAGTTTACCATAGTCTCCTTATAATTTTATGGCCTATTTTTACTTTCCCCCTCTTTTGTATGACTTCTCATATTAGTTCTTGTGCTAGATCTCATGTAGGTTAGTACAACTTATCTAGTGACATGACTATCACCTTGCATATCATAGCACCCTCACTTACGAAGCACATTTCTACCTTCTTGTATTCATCTATAAGCCCATTCATCACTATATCACCTTTTTTGCATGAATGGATCTTCCATAATTCCTATTTATCCCCTTTTTCATTTCACTTGAGGCTCACACCGGTCATTTTTGACATTACACACTTCCACATGGGGCATGTCTAGGAATCATTCAGGCAACATGGTCTTTAGGTTATCCTCTTCAACAACCAAATGTAAGCTTTATTGTGATAGTCATATTCAACACCCATGTTTGGTATTTACAAACCTATATGAAGGAGGAATTAAAAAACCAAAATAATTCTAATCAAAATTAAATTAAAAATGTAGTTAAAATCCTAGAGGTTTGATCACACTAAAAGATATGGTCTTTTTGGCACATATCCTATTATAGTTAAAGCTCAAACTTCATAGTTGGCCTCATGATAGAGAACATGTCCATTGGGGTGTGGTAGGTTAGTAAACTACAATAGGAGGTTGCATTTCATCATTATCTATCTTCTTACATTCTAGTGCTGCCTACTTTGTCACATAACTACCCAATCCTCAGAATAGGCTAATGACTTTTTAAGGGATTATGAGGAGTGGGGAACATGTTATAGGAAAGTATGATCTTTTTACTTTTTATGCATATAGACTTCATGATATTATCTACATAATTCACTTTTTAGTCCAAGTTTATGCTTGTTGGGTAGAGCTCTCTAGGTCCTTAATGTCGATAGTTCTTGGTCTTGTCCACTTGTTTAGTGTCTTGTCTTTGATAAGGATTTCTACATCACCTATGTGGTTCCTTGAATCCTTAATTTCATCACATCTTCCCAAATATCCCTTTGATGGATATCACTTTTAGATGATCACGTCCTCTCTTATTTGACTTTGTATTTTTTTTTCACCGTTACTTATGATGTCACTTGGTTTTTCATTTTGTGAGTAGCATTGTAAGACCTTGGGGAATAAATTAGGCCTTCCTCACAAATGCCCATCACCTTTAATATCCACACCATCTTGATCATCATAGTCATATATTTAGATAGTTGTACTCCCCTACATCATGTTTTAGAATAAGCATTGATTTTGAGTTTTGACTCATTGGAGTCTTTTGCTTATTTTTCCATCATATTCTTGTTTAATTTTAGTAGACTTCACTTATCTTACATAGGAAATTTATTTACAATCACTTGTGTCTTTCTTTATGTTTGATATAAGTTGACTTGACTTGTATTACATTTTGAACAACATTTACTTACAATCATTTTTGTTTTTCCCTTAAGTTTGACTTAAGTTGACTTGACTTGTCTTCCTTTTTGGTATAAAATTTTTACAATCATATGTGTCCTTCATTCAAGTTGACTTTGCTTTATGGGTGAAATTTTTACAATCATTTTTAATTTTTCCTTGTGGTTGACTGAAGTTGACTTGACTTGTTTTACATTTTGGTATAACAGTTTTACAATCATTTGTGTTTTTATTAGTGTTTGATTTGAGTTGACTTTATGTATCTTACATGGGATGACATTTTTATTTTTTGGTATCCACATTTGATTATCTTTCACATTTTCTTACATTGGATGTTTTTATTTATATTTACAATGGTTTACATGCTTTTTAATAGGATTTAGCATGTTTAAAATTTATTTTTGTCTTTTTTTAATCATTTTTAGTTTTTGTTCTTTTTGACCATGCATTTGCTCACATTTGCTAGAAAATAATAAAACATACATGACATCACATCTTCCAAATTTCAAATTTCACAGCTTCTAGTTATTTACTATGAGATTTCATCTTTCACTCATTTATGTATTTTTGTAGGTCCTTTTCATGAACCAAAAAAAGCCTTAGAATCCTAGTGAGATAGAGAAATTTTATGTGCTAACAGATTTTTTTTGTAAAAAAATGGAATTTTATCTTATTGTTTAGGTATGCTTCTCATTGGGCACCTTCCATCACCTGTGACATACATATCATTATCTACAATAGTGAAGGTATGTATTTTCATTTTATTTACTATCAATTACTTTTAGTTCTTTCAACATTTTTTTTCAATTATGCTCTTTAGTATTCTTATGTTTCTTTCCCAAAGCACCATCTTATGTTACACTATTATGACATGATGAGATTCGGGTGGGGCACATGTATAAGCCTAATATTTTTCACTTTATTATTTACTAACACTCTCTCTTGCAATAGATTTTTTATGTATCAATATCCCTAAATGCACTTCTTAAAGGGTGCAAAAGAATGGAATGAGAAAGACCCATGGTGTTTTGAAATAGATGTTTTTAATCCTAATTACACCATTACTAATATTAGTTTGACATCCTCTAAGTGTCTAGACATATATCCTTTTTTTTAACTTTCTAACCATATTTTCTAGTCTCCCTATATCTTACAACATCAATTTGCATTGTACCATTTGTTTTTTACCTTTAACCTTTATGTATTGTATCGAATAACCCAAGATAGTTCTAAGTATGTTTTCTGACATTCATACTATATCAGCTTAGTCGATGTTATTAGCTTAGAGTTTAGGGTTGGTTTTTGGTATTGGAACCATATATAGGGGTGACATTTCATTCATATCATATCATATCATGTTCATTCACTCTATTTTCACTCATATTTTTTCCCTAAGAAGTTATTAGGAGAGTTAGTGGCTTAAAACCTTATCTTGAGGAATCTTATCTTGTGGGGTCATTGAAGCTCAATAGGAGGTGTAATTAAGAGTCCTTAACTTTAGACATCTAGGTATTCACCTAACCCTTTGAGGTCTTCAACCTATACCATTCTCTTACAAAGGTCCACTTGATCAAAGGGAGAGATTGAAGCATTGATGGGTCCACCCCAAGGTAAATATTTATATCCCTACACTTTTTCCTTTTTTTACTTACTAGATTAGATATTGATATGTTTATTACATGTTGAATGAATTTATGTGTATCCTTGTTTAGGATTTATCTATTCAAAATAAGTTGTAGCTATAGGATTGATTAGACATGCCATAACCCACTTTAGGTTGCATATACCCCCATTTGGTTGATTGTTGCACCTTATCTAGTTATAACCATTCTAACCCATATTTTAATTTAGTTTATATCCTTTTATAACCATTTATTTTATAACCATTTATCTTTATTGAGGTATAGTAAGAGCTACATCCTTGTGTCATAGGCTTAGGATTTGAAACCCTTTCTACTTGACACTTGAGTTGTAGGTTACCTTCTACTATATCTACATAATTAATTTATCCTTACCCAATCGATTCAGTATTATAGGCTCTATTTGATTGATAATATTTGAATCCTATTCTATTGAGAGAGATGGTATTGTTGTAGATCATCCTAACCTGTGCATACAATTCTCATTGATAGATTAAGGTATCTGAAAAAAAATTAAATGGTCATCATCTTTTGGTTATGTATACAAATAGCATTCATCCATGGATTTAATACATATATGTAATGTTGATGGTATTGCTTCCATAGCATGTATCCAAGTTTACCCTAAAAGCAATTTGTAATGTAACTAATTGGACATAACATGGAAGGTAGTAGGTACCATCTTGGGACCTAGTTTTAAATCCAATGATATGGTCCCAATTGTTTGACATGAAGTGTTGTCAAATCCTTTTATGCTTTGATCTGATTGTTGGATAAAAGTTATATTGGTCCCCAATTGTTATAATAAGGTGATGTTATAGATAATCATTTCATAACCATTATCTACCGACACATGTTTGACCATTTTATTTTATACTTGAACTTGAGTGAATAATGGAAAATTTTGATATGTTATGTGTTTCATATGTAATCCTTCTTTGTCAAAGGTAATGAAATTTTAAATGTTCATGAATATATTTATGATAGAGTAAAATGATACAGGTTGTGTATCATTAGAGATAGTTTTTTCTTGTAATGATTTATATAGGATGTCTTTATAAATCATTGATATCTTGAGAAACTCCAAGATATAAATTTTAGCATGGGTGTTCTCTAATTCATATATTATGTCATACCCTCTTGGTCAATTATCTTGCCTCATGGGAGGTGGAGGGGTTTGAGGAGGAACATGTTGACTATCTTCATTATGATGCACATGATGGGGCACCCTACCTTATCTAATGTTGACAACATGGGCTGCATAATCTAAAATAAGTCATGGGTGAATAATGGGAGTGAGATGGTAGCTAGTAAAACCTTAAGTCCTAGGGGAAGGAGGAACAAAATGAGTTATTCATGATTTTTAATGTCTAGTGGTGATAAAAGGCAACTCAAATTGGATTTTTCAATAATATGATATGAAGAAGGCTTAATATTTTTCATTGTTAATTTTAGCCTTTTTAATGTGTTTAGATTTAATCTATTTGACCCATTTATTTAAAAATTTGATCTAAATAAGTTACACTATCCAAGTATAACAAAATAAAAAGAGTATCTTCATAACTTGCATTAACCAATAATGTTCATTCATTATAGCTAGGAATAATGTGTATTGTTGGGGAATAATAAAAAACTAGGTCTAAAACAAACCCCTAAGATTGAAATTTGAAACCATATAAGGATGAAGGCCTAAGGGAGTCCTAGGGTTTGACATATTTTTATCAATGTACATGTAACTCCAAGAATCTAAATGGAACCACCAATGTTTGGTAGGGTACTAAAGCAAACCACTAAGAAGCTAGAACGCTCAAGGATTTTATGGGCTACATGAGGTCTATAGTGGCTATTTAGTTTGTCAACTTGCACCAGGCTATAGACAAACTTGTAAACTAGGTTAGGGCTAGTAAAAATGATCACATAAAGTACACAAGAACCTCTAGTAGATCCAACTATAGTAAAGTGGCTAAAACTATACTATTGGTTGCATAAACAATACAAAAGCAACAATACTAAATGAAATAAGATAACCAAAGAAATGTAAATCTAGAAAATAAAGCACTTTAAGGCTAAATGAAAGACATTTTGTGCAACAAAGACATTTTTAGGAAAGGTTTCAAGAGCATGCCTATCCTATATTTGAGCTATCCTTTCAAAGCAACACTATTTTTTTCTAATCATGCAATTATTCTAGTTTTTAGCAAGAGAGAGAGAGAGTGTTTGAGCAAGTTCTAGTGTGTTTTGAACATGTATATCTCTACTTATGAAATAAAAAAGGATTCCAAAGAGAGAAATGGTAATCAACAAAGGAAAATTTCAAGCCATGAAAGTATTCTTTGAACATATACAAATGCAATAAACTTTGGAAACTACTCTAAGCAACATACAAAACAACTATTCACTAAATAGTTCAAACCCTAGCATATACACTAAAAAATAATAGAGTTTTAGTTTGCATAGCAAATTTCCCTCAGATCAAACTTAAAGATGAAGTGTAGATGTTCTACCAACTAGGAATCCAAGCTAGGAAGAAATGTAGGAGGAAGACCAAGCTAGGTGCAAGCTAAAGTCTAAACTAAGAGACAAGAGCTATGGAGGAGGTGAAGGAGAAGCCACCAATCTATGGGAGAGCCAAAGCAAGGAACACAAAATAAGTATAATGGAGTCTTGATGGAGTAAGGAAAAACCCAAAATATTTAGTAACATTTTCAGTACCAATGAGAATCACCAAAAGCTACAGCAGTATAAGGCATCCCCAATCACAAAGGAAGTTATTGTGCCAAGCAAGAATCAAGAGAGAATTAAGGAGGCAGCCAAAATTTCACTAATATGATCAAGTGAGAGGATTATATCAAGATAATTATTAAGAGAGAGGCTCAAATTAATGAGGAATAGGTATATATCCAACCCCAATCCACCAAAAGACCTAAAACTAGCCATTTTTTACCATTCGGGACCAAACAGGGTACTTTTGCACATGTTCTACCCAGTTCACAACCTAGGCCATGGATTTCCTGAAGTAAATATGTGGCCTAGGCCATGGGTTTCCTCACTAAGCCATTTCATAGGTCTAAACACCACCTAATATGGTTAATGAGCTCTAAAAAGGGCCTTGGGGGGTACTTACAGATCCTGTCTAGCATGAAAAAGAGCTAAGATGGATTAAGAATCTATGGGGAGTAGGAATACGATACAAGAGAGATCTAAGCAGGTGGTGGATGTCTTAGAATATGATGTCTAGGTTTAATAGTCTACATAGTGTTGTGAAGTACCTAAAAGCCATACCAAAGCAAAGGAAAACAAGTACTAAAAAGATAACTTAAAACATTACCTGCACTTACCAAATAAGGATGGTAGTGGAAGAATGTTAATACTGCAATCCACAAGTGGAAGTGTTAATGTTTCATAATGTAAAATCCATCTCCAGCTCTATCTCTTGCTCCTACAAATAGGGAACACAAGTGATATCAAATCAAATCATTCTATCCAGAATGACATTCACTAAGGTGTCATCACTAGTGTTCTCCCTGTGAGGGATATGGGTGAACTGGATGTCCTCAAAGAAAGAAAAAAAATCATGTACCACCTCAAAGATGTGGAGCAACTTAGAGATAAGGATGGCCCAAACACTAGTGAGTTGAGACACAGCTAAGAATGAGTCAGAGAAAAACTGCACATAACATGTGCCTAACTCATGGGCATCGATCAAGGCACTAATGATTATGTGATACTTAGTGGCATTATTCATATCACTAATCAATAAATGACCAGCTACAACAAGCTCATGTCCCCATGGATCATCAATAACCTAAACCATAGCCATAAGTCTTGGGTTTCCCCAACTATCGCCATATGTGTGAATCACCATGGAGAGGTACACCATGATGGGGGTTGATGATGCAAGACAAATGATTAAAAAAAGGTTATCTCAATGTAAAGTTAAGTAAGTGAGTTGAACAAGAGATTCAAATAATGCAACCAAGTCACAACCAAAGTGGTTGACCAACACTAGTCACGATAAGAGGCAACAAGGGATAGTGGGGGGAGTTTAGAGAAGACAAAAACTAGTCAGCAAGACCAGAGCAAGTCTCAAACCACTGCAACCAACTAACACTATCAACCTATAAACATGATGAAAATAGAGAGAGGGAGTTATAATGGATCAACTACATGAAATTAGAGAAACAACTAACTAAAATAATTATAGAAAGTAACTTCTATCCCTGGGTGCCCATGAAATGGGCCATAGACATGGGAGGTTAGCAAGGACTTAGAAGGGGTCCCAAGGACCAAAGTAGGGCTAGAATGGGCCTTAATAAGACTCAATTCAAAAAATTGAGGCTATAAATGTGCTCAAAATGTGCCAAAACCTCTCATATGGAGGTCTCTCGATCTTAAATGCAAAAAAGGGCCCATACGGTGCATTCAACAAGGAGTACATGGGCTTGACAGGGCAGAGGACTTGGGGGTTTAAGAGACTAGAATAGTCCCAAAATAGACCCAAAGAGGCCTCAAATATATAAATGGACTCTACCATTACATCTAAAATGGGCCAAAACCTTTAAGATGAAGGTTTTGGAGTTCTGAGAGCAAAACCAGAGCTAAACAGATGCCCAAAAAGGGCAAAAAGAAGGTTTTTAACCCAAGCCATAGCCAACCTAGGAAAAATTATGGCTTGGACCACCACAAAGCTACAAAATTTGTGGCTTGGCCCACTTACAGGCTATTATTTAGTCTATAAATTCATGGCCTGGCCAAAACCAAGCTCAGGGAGCTTGGAAAGACCCAAAATTGGCCAAAAAAGGAAAGGGAAGGGGGGAAACAAGAAAAGACTATTTGTGAGCATGATAAAACATAGTTTTATTATTCCAATATGAGCATGACTAATCTAGGGTCATGTTTCTCTCTCTTTTATATGTGAGGAAGAGTCAGAGTGCTAGAGGCAAGAAAAATATCTCAGCTAGTAGAGCCACTATTGCTAAGCAGGGGCAACTATGAAAGAGTGTCTCAATGCCAATCACAATGAGAGGCAAGGAGGGGTGAGAGGAGGCCCATGATAGATGAATACCATCTAAGAAAGGCTGAAGTAAGTCATAAGCAACCACAACCACTAACCCACACCCTGTAAAGGCACTACAAAAAAAGGAGAGAGGGAGATGGCAGAGGGCTAGCTAATAGCAAGTAGTAGCCCAACCAGTTAAAAGAAGGAAAAGATTATGACTTTATCTCAAGGTGCATCCAAAGAGTAATGCACAAGCCAAATGTCCAAGGAGACCTAAAAAGTCTAATTATGGATGCTATGAAAGGGGTAATCCATCAAATGGGGGCATGACGATGGTGTTCTAGTAATCTTTGAGGCTCACCAAAGCACCATTGCCCTAGACCTGAGCCTACCCTTGAGTTCAAGCCATCACTTCTCCCTAACTAAAGGCCTACCTCCAAGGCAAGCCATTATTTATCCTACAATTAGGCCAAACAATAAGGAAAATGTGGGAAGAAGGATATGGAGCAACCATATCTCTAGGTTCACCAGTCATGACCCAAAACATAGGAGTGTCAAAGTTGGGGTCATTGTTGGTGAATGAGACCTCTGAACCTAAACAAGTAAGAGGTGGTATGTAA
This sequence comes from Torreya grandis, assembly GCA_037957365.1. Taxonomy (NCBI): domain Eukaryota; kingdom Viridiplantae; phylum Streptophyta; class Pinopsida; order Cupressales; family Taxaceae; genus Torreya; species Torreya grandis. The sequence continues at coordinate 778,713 of JARHVA010002682.1, forward strand.
GATGCATAGGCATGAGCTTCTTGCAATCTCACCTCTCATTTATTGGGTTGGGTGCTCTACCATGGATGGAATACAACTCAAGATCATACTCAACTACTCTAGCAACCTCAATAAGAGATGTGTTGAGAGAGCCAATACTTTAATGGACAAAGCACAATACAAGGGGAACTCAATGTCTAGGGAGACATCCTAGAATAGGTCTCTAAAAATAGATGAGTTGACCTAGCATCATCGAGTGGAAGGATTTAGTTGATGTACACCATACTCTAAACGAGTGAACATTGCTTGGTACTCATCTAGATCACAACATTCATCCTTGAGAAAATGAGATTTGATAGCAGGGGACATGTCATCACCCATAGAACCCTATGAAGAGATAGCCAAAACTTTTCTTGAGAGATTTGTCTTTGCATAGACCAACACCCAGGGATCTTGGTCAACCTATATGGTGTGAACCTCACCTTCATGCATGAACTTAACCATATGAAATGTATATGATGTGATGGCCTACATAGTAGTAGTCCAAGAATGGCCAAGAATCATATTATATGAAATATCCAAATCTAACAAACAAAAATCAATCCTAATTATCTTGGGGCCAAACTTGACCTAAAGCTTCATGTTTCTTACTGGTGTAACTGTGTCATTGTTGAAACCAACACAATTATGGTAAAAATCAAAGAGATTATTCCAACTAATCTCGAGCTCATTAAATACATGCAGGGGCATGATGTTTAATGTAGCTTCTTCATCCATGATGCACCTCTTAACATGATATTCATTGATGGAGGTCTCAATATAGATAGTGAACCTAGCCCTCTTGGCCAAAATTGAAGCATTTGGTAAATATGCAAGGTCAAAAGAGAGAATAAGAGAGGGAGGGTGCTTGAACACTTCGATTTCATCATGGAATGGACCTTCATGTGAGAAACCAAGCTCATAAAAAATGAGACCCCTTTACTTAGGTCAAAGGTGAAGAAGGTCCCAAATGGAGATCCCAGCTGAGAGACCCTGTAACTCCTCTATGATAGAGTAAGGATATTGTCCAGCCTAGGGAGAGATGTTACATTGAAAGTCAAATCTGACTTTAGGGTTCCCTACCATTGTGGTTTGGATGAGGTCCAGCACCACTAGTCTCTTTGCCAAAGTTGGTGGCCTGACTAAATCACATGTTGACAAAGCACTCATACCCATTATAGGCTATGTCGATAACATCAACAACCTTGGTGCTCTCGCGTTTGGCTTTTTCTCTCAAGTTAACTTGGGAAGAGGAGATAGAAGAGATCAAAGAGCAAGAAGCGAAATGTGGGGCCTTAGCCTTTGATTTCTTCTTTTTCTTTTTCTTCTTCTCCTTATTATGGTCAGGGAGAGGCTCCTTAAAGATGTTCAACTTGTGGTTGGGTTGTGCAAGATGATAACTCTAAGACAAAGGTGAGGCTTGTGCACTAGAATTTTGGTTGGCACAATTATTATCATCGTGCCCCCATATCTGATAGAAGTTTTAAAAATTGGTGGGGTCATAAGGAAAAAAATTTCATTATTTTTTTATGCTTGAGTTAAAAGCCTTCTTTTTAGATAGATTCTTGCTCAAACCATTAACCTCACAACTTTCCTTCTTCTCAAGAGGAGAATCAGTGACACCATCACTAGTCACATTATGGTTATGATCACGCAAAGAGGATGACTTTTGGGAAGGGATGGGTTACATCCCTGCATGTACCTCAAACAGTTTGATCTTTAAACACTCATTAACAACTTCATCATAATATGTGGGTTCATGCTTGAGGACCTGAAGGTGAACCTCCTAACTTAATGCCCATGTGAACATATCATAAAGTTGGTTATCTAAGAATTGAGTATTACATGTATGAATGGATGAATGCCATCTATGCATAAAATCAAAGGTCAACTCACCCTTGGCCTATGCCACGGAAGTGAATGATTGGATGTTGAGGTTAAAAGGCCTAAAGATATCTAAATATTGAAGGAAGTCATCCAAAAGGAGCTAAAAATTATAGAGAGAATCTATAGGTAGATTTTGGAACCAGACAAGAGCTTCAACTCATAGAGGATGAGTGAAGAGCTTTAACATCATGCCTTTATCTTATTCCAAATCCATATAGACCATCATGAAGGCCATGATATGATCCATAGGACTACAGTCATGTGTCCCATTGAACTTAGGTAATTCAGTGATAGGAATAGGAAGGCGAATAACACACACCCAAGGGGCTAGAGGATTCTAGTGGAGATCCTCATAAGCATGGTTGATAGCATGTTAGTGACAAACTCTGAGAGGGGGTTCATGATGGTGATGATGTTGCCTATGTGCATAGGTATCACCATGACCATGACCATTGAGAAGATGATGTGAGGGAGGTTCCTGATGAGGAGGATGCTCATGATAGAAATCACCTCTACCGTAGGGTAGAAAATGACCATGGGAAGTGTGATGGTCCCCATGAGTATGATGGGAAGACATGGCATACTCTTGAAAATGGTCATGATGACCTAGATCTCCATAGGGCTGGTCACATGCCATAATATGAGGGTTAACTAGTGTCTACTAATATTCTTGATATGAATCCCATGGATCTCTAGTCCGTAAGTGGTGATCAAAATTAACATGCTCATCAGAAACCTTGAAGGAAGGACTAGGAGGATAGGAGGAACCCCCTGGCTAGGATACCTCACTAAGATAGGATACCTATGACCCATAGCATGGATATGAGGGTGTTCTTGCTCTAGAGTCTCCAATCAAGAAATAGGCAGGGAACTCATGTGAGAATTGGTCGAGGCACTCAAAATTGAGCAGGTGTAGGCTTTGTTTCTAGGGGAATCATGCTATCGACTCCTAGGGGTAAAAGGAAGCATTTCATTCACATGAAGATGTCTACGTAAATCATTAATGATTGCACATAACTCTTTATTCCCTAGCTATGCATGAATATCCTCATCACCTTGAATGGGTGAATGAGGTATGATATGAGGCTGAGATAAAACATCCTTGAATGAATGAAGTTTAGACTGGTGAAAAGGATACCAAATCCATTAGTTATAGTCCTACCAATCTTATTCCCTCTCAAATGTGAGAGGGTGTAGACTACCATGCTAGGTCAAGGGAAACTCCTGGGTCCTATGGTGTCTATGGCATTCTATTGCAAACATGGCTTGTTCATTAGTGAGCTCAGGAATGAGAACTTGAATCCTTCAGGATTGGCATCCAAAAGGTAAGAGATCGGCCATGGATGCAATGAATCATGAGAAACATGGAAGACAATAAAAAAGGTAAACAACTAGAAAACCAAAATAAGATAAAATAACTAATTCAAGATTTGAAACATAACTTAAAGCAAAGCCTAATAGCTAACATAGGGGAATTCGCTAAGAGAGATCTAAATGGGATAGAACTAATGTGAAATCATATGTGGGATCTCACTGGGTGTGCCAGAATGTCGCTCCAAGAATCTAAATAGAACCACCAGTGTTTGGCAGGGTGCTAAAGTAAACCACTAAGAGGATATAAGGCTCAGGGGTTCTATGGGCTATAGGAGGTCTATAGTGGCTATGTAGTTTTTTGGCTTGCATCAAGCTATAGTCAGACTTGTAAACTAGGTTGGGGCTAGTACAAATGAGCACATAAAGTATGCAATAACCTCTAGTAGATCCAACCACAATAAATCAAGTGGCTAAAACTATACTATTGGTTGCATAAACAATATGAAAACAACAATATTGAATGAAATGAGATAACCAATAAAATGTAAATCTAGCAATTAAGGCACTTTGAGGCCAAATGAAATATGTTTTGCATAATAAAGACATTTTAGGCAAGGGTTCAAGATCATTCCTATTCTAGATTTGAGCTATCATTTAAAAGCAACACTATTGTTTTCTAATCATGCAATTATTCTAGTTTTTAGCAAGTGAGGGAGAGTGTTTAAACAAGTTTTATAGTGTGTTTTGATCATGTATGTATCTACTTATGCAATGAGAAAAGAATACAAAGAGAGAAATTGTAATCAACAAAGAAACATTTCAGGCCATGAAAGTATTATTTGAACATATACAAATGCAATAAACTTTGGAAACTACTCTAAGCAACATACAAAATAACTATTTCACTAATAGTTTAAACCCTAGCATATACACTATAAAATAATGGAGTTTCACTTTGCATGGCAAAGTGCCCTCAATTCAAGCTCAAAGATGAAGTTTATATGTTTTACCAACCAAGAATCCAAGCTAGGAAGCAATGTAGGAGGAAGACCAAGCTAGGTGCAAGCTGAAGTCCAAACCAAGAGGCCAAGAGCTATGGAGGAGGTAAAGTACAAGCCACCAATATATGGGAGAGCCAAATCAAGGAGAAAAAAATAGGTGCAATGAGTCTTGAGGGATCAAGGAGCAACCCACAAAATTTAGGAACACTATCAATAGTAATGAGAATCACCAATAGGAGCTGCAACAGTATAGGGCATACCCAATCACAAAGGAAGCTATTGTGCCAAGCAAGAATCAAGAGAGATTCAAGGAGGTAGCCAAACTTCTAATGATATGATCAAGTTGGAAGATCAAATAAATATAACTATCAAGAGAGAGGATCAAATTAATAAGAAATAGGCATATATCCCAACCCTAATCTGCCAAAAGACCTAAAACTAGTCATTTTTTACTGTTTGGAACTAAATAAGGCATTGTTACACGTGTTTTGCCCAAGCTATGACCTAGGTCATGGATTTTGTGAAGGAAACATGTATCCTAGGCCATATTTTTCCTACCTAAGCCACATCCTAGGTCCAAACACCACCTAGGATGGTCAATGAGCTCCTAAAAGGGCCTCGATGGGTGCCTAGAGAGCCCATCTAGCATACAAAAGAGTTAAGATGGACTAGGGATGTATGGGGGGTAGGAATATGATGTGGGAGAGGTCAAAGAAGGTGGAGGATGTCTTATATTAGGATTTATAGGGTCTTTATTTTATACACAAGCTGATATATAAAGGAGTAGGGTCTTGGGAAGTACAATTACAGTACAAATTCACCAATAAGTTTTGCCCAAATTCGGTTTTAGAAAGCTTAATAAAATATAAACTTGTAGAATAATTCAAATTGATAAATATTGCATTCAAACATACATAAGAATGTGATATTGAAATGATTTGATAAGTGGCATATGTTAAATATTGTAAGTATAAAAAAGTGATGAGTACTTGGATTTTATGGTTGACTATATGATTTTGAATGTGTTTTGGTAATGGAAAAAAGAATGGTTAGTCCAGTTCAAGAATTGGGTTTCTATCTACATAGGGTTGGTTTTGTTGGCATTGGGTCAATATCGATTATTGTTTCTAACCTAAGTGATTAGTACTGACATGTGCCAAAATATGCACCTATGATCATATGGTCACATTTTCATGTCTTTGTAAGATTGGTGTGTGTGATGTCAAGCCCTGATGATGCGTGCAACACCAAAAATCAGCCTCCTTCACCTTGAAACACTAGGTGTACTTGTGAAATCTATAAACCTTCAAAATTTGGGAAAGTGTAATGACTTGAGTTGACCCCAATCATACCTTGTTTGATCATTGACCACTACGTATGGTTATGATACTCTTAGGAGGGAAATCAAGCCACTCATAGTTCTCCCACTTGGTGTGATTGTGTAAATTTTCTCCTCCATTTTATGAATGTAGCAAATGATTTATATTTTATACTTGATGATGATTATGTTGGCTTAGCTTTAGTATGCTTCAAAGTTGGCTTCTGATTAGTACTAGTGATTGATTCACAATTTGGGAAAAATAGGGTAGATTTTATCAAAGTGAAATAGTGTATATGTGTACCATATAGGTGCCAAGTACCATGTTAAATGAGACATTGATTTGTACAATTTATCATGCCAAGAAAATGGGCTCACACTAAAGATAGATTTAATTTTAAAAATTAACCATTGTTGGAAGAGGATCAATATTGTAAGGCTCAGGTTAGTATCAAATGGTAATACTAACCCAGATTGATGTTACTAAGCTATGTTCAAATGGAGAAAATGGAAGGTCTATAAATTTTTGTGCAGGATAGTAAGTAGGTTTGAAATTAGATGTGAGGTTCTTGTAGGTGTGTGATAAGGTAACATGTAGGTGTGAGAAAATGGAAATTTAGAACATATTTGTGCACTCAAGTTATGTAAGATAAATGTATGTCAAGCTTGTCATTATCAAGTACTAAATACTATATTTTAGTATCTACATATATGAACAAGTAACATGAAGCGTCAATTGAACCATTACAATAGTTGATAGTAGTTATTTCATAACTAATGAATGTAATGACATCACCAACTATTGTTACTATTAAGATGTAGTCTATGGTGCTGATATTATATGAGCTATTTGGTAACGTAGATGTGAAGTTTGATCTTATAAATGAACATATATGTGAAAAACCCAATGCCAATGTTGTTGACATTAACATGAGAGTAGAGATGAAATATCAATAGATTGTGATAATATATATTACCCAAGATCCTCTTGTACTAATCACCCTCCTTCAAGAGAAATGGTCTCCATTACATGCAAGTGTGGTAAAAGATGTGGGAACAAATTGGTAACTTGCACTTCTATAAATTAGTTTCCTTAAGAAGGCACTTGACCTACTTTGACAATTTAGAATACAGGAATCTCTTGTTGATGTGTCCTTTTGACTTGAGTATCAATGAATTGATTTGATTTTGTTGGGATGTTGTGATTTGGATTAATATTTGTTTATTGAAGAGCCCTTACATTATCTGAAGTATCAAACAAAGGTGAAAATTAATGATACAAGAGTTTTGTGTTGAGGAATTGGTAAAACCCAAGGTTAAGAAGGAATATATAAATCAAAAGCATTATCTCCTACATTTTTTTTGATGGTATAAGGCCCATACCAATAGTATTTTTTTTGTAAGTGTATCCAGACTCGATCACCAACTTAGAAGGTGTGCATTATCTTATGCTTGTCATAGCAGTGCTTGTACTTAGCAGTAGCCTGTTACATAATGGTTTTCACTTAATATTGAATGTGGTGAATGTGCTCAATGAGTTGAATAACTTTGTAAAATTATTTTTGAGCTAAAGGAGTTGTTTTTTTCAATGGTTTAACATGATAAGTTAAAACAATAAGTGCCATAGGTTGGAAACCTAAGAAAGCCTAAAAAAGGCTATGTGTGGTAGATTTGTGCAAAGATCTATTATAGCTATGTTGAATTAAAGGTAGGGTTTCAACCAAAGTGTGTTGTTTCTTTCAATTGTACACTCATGGAAGATGTACCATCATCCTATTGACCACTTTCATTTGTACATAAATATGTGGATGAAAGGTAGTAGACTTGTTCAACTTTTTATTTAGCATACACCAAAGTACTTTCCAAAAATTTCTTGATAACCTTATCAAGTCTAAGTGCATCAGTCCATCCATGTTATCCAATATTTAACTAATCAAATCCTTCATATGACACATCATGCAAGGGAACCTTGCATGCTCACATAAGGCACAAAGAGGGTAAACTGGGGTAGGTTGGGCTTTGTTTCATACAATAAGGTAGAAGCATGTCCTCATGAGCTTCTACTTATGCATGCTTGTGTCTAGAGTGTACTCAGATATATCTTCTTGAACCACAACCATAAACTAACTTGGATGTGCATAGTCTATAGTAACTTCTTTGAAAGACAACAAAACATGATTTAGCATGTATAAACCAATCCTGAGTAAAATAGTAGTGTCATTCAATCTATAATCATATAAAACCACCTAAAGATAAATAACATATATTTATCGATTACATCCCAATATTACATAATTATTCATGATTTATAATGTATTTTATGGCACTTACAATACCATAATTTTTACCACTAGTTTTTTTTTCTTAAGCTATTGTTCCTAGTTCTAGTATTATGAATATAATATGGTAGAGTTTCTCTAAGTTTTTTCACTCTTTTCAAAATGACATCTCTTTCTTCTCCTTTTTGTTTTCCTTTTATAGGCTCTTACAAGCCCATCTTGACACCAATTATAACCACATAGTAGTTATTTCATCATTTTCCCCACTTGGAAATTAATGCTTTGGACTAATTGATGCCATCTACCATTGTCTTTTGTCATCACTTATCAACTATCCATCAGGATCAATTATAAATCTTAACTCCCAACATCTATCACCATGATTTCCATTATGGTTCTTAAATTCAAGCATTTTCATGTCTAGATCCTATTATTTTATCAACTAGCATAAGTAGACATGATTTTCAGTGGATTGCACCTATCTTGCTACCATTCCATAACGGGCATGCATGTAGGTTATGGGTTTGGATTACACATGTCATTCTTCAATTATTGGCAATGGTTTATCTTCACCTAATTTAGTCTTGGTTTGGTCTAAGCCAATTTTTTTAGGTCAACATCACCACATACTAAACCAATTGTCCATCCTTAGGAAACCAACTTATCTCTTGCTTGCTTTCCTTGTTTAATCCAATTATCTGTGAAATTTTACCATAAATAATTGATTTATCTAGATTTTAAATTTTTGACAATCCTTTATGTTGCATGCCTCCTCACAAGACACTATTTTTTATTCTAGTAGCAAGCAAAATCTTGTGTGCTCTTTGCCTATTTTCTCCTTGGAACAATTAGATATCTTATTGATTTCTTTATAGATAAAGATGGTACATGTTGCATGGTGTATATTAGCTCAATCCCTTCCTTACTATGATGATATTTTTGCACATAATGCCCTCTTTAATTTCTTGCTGAGTCTCCTCTAATATGACTTCAACCTCTTTATTCAAGGAGTGTGTCTAATGTCAACAAGTTATATTATTCTGATGGCCCTCCTCACCATCTCACATGTACCTCTTTTACACTTCTTCTTGGCACCTATGTGCATTTTACATGTTAGAGTGGGCCACAATCAAGGATTAGTTTGGATAGGATCGAATGTATAATTTGAACCTGTATGGATTAATGAAATCAAAAGAATAACTCAAAATGGAAGAAGCTTGTCTTCATAACCAAAAAGTTGTATTAGCATAATTAACCAAAAATTACATTGGAAGGTGCATTATATAGTGAGTAATTAGATAACCCAAAAAGGTAATTAACTCAACTCATAATTAGAAAATGACTTAAAATATAGTTACCCTAATGACTAATTATTAATCTAATCAAGCTAATTAAACCATGTAGGTAAAACCACATAGTGTGAAAAATCCTACACTAACACCCTCCTTAAGTGTAGCTTAGGTGGGTAGAAGAATTAGGTCCTAACATAAAGGCTTGATGAGGTACCCAAGTACATAGAGATGATCCCCCAAAGGAAGAAGTCAGAGTTACCCAAACCCCAAGAAGAGATCGCAAATGAAGATAACTTCAGTGAAGGGTTTGATGAATTTATTAGAAATTTGCTTTGTTGTCTAGATGTAGTAAAGATTAATGACTTGCTCATGGATGAGATATAAAATGAAATTCATGTGAATCTCTATATGCTTGGTCCATGACAGATGACCAAATTCTTGTAAATCTAGATTATGCTTTGGTTGTCATAGAAGATGATTGTTGATCATCAAAACTAGATGCCAAATTGAGTGAGAATCCTCTAAAGCCAAATAGCCTCAGTGGTAGCATTAACAACTCGTCTATATTCTACCTCAGTAGAAGATGATGTAATAGTATTTTGCTTCTTACTTTACTAACTAATTAGACTTGAACCAAGGGAGAAACTGTATCCTAAAGTAGACTTATAATTATGAATATCACCAGCCTAATATGAGTCTATATATCCAATCAAGTCAACATCAATGCCTAATTTATAGTGAATCCCAAAACTATGATTACCTTAAATGTAGTGGAGAATCTAGTTAGATGTTTTTCAATACAGCTCATGTGGTTCTTGCATAAATCTAAAAACCATGCCCACTACATATGAAATGTTAGGTCTTGTGTGTATAAGGTATATGAAACTACTAACAAGTTGTCAATATGAGGTAACATCAACCAAAGGAGATGGACAATCAACCTCAGGCTTCACACCAGATATAAAGGGAGTTTGAGTTGGCTTATTATCATCCATGTTAAATCATGCAAGAAAATTAAGATCATACTTGTATTATGTGATAGTGATCCCAGAGTCAAACTAATAAATTTCAATCCTAATAAATTAATGCAATAAACCAAAGTTAATCATTGATAACCTATCAAAAAATTAGTTTTCACTATTGTGATGGTAGATGAATAACTCGATGTGATCAATAGGTCACCTATGAAGAGAATTAGAATCAATAGTGAATCATCTTATCATAAAATATAGACATTTAGATCCGAATGGCATTTGGTAAACCCAACCAAATGAAGAAATTAGTCCATCTTGGCATTCCAAGCTCAAAAAACTTATTTGAGGCCATACATAAACTTCTAAAGTGTTAAAACTAAGGAGGAATATTCCATAAATCCTTGTGGTTGTTCCATGTATATTTTCTCTTTGAGGTCACTGTGAAGAAAGGCACTCTTCACATCCATCTGATGAGCATCTCAATTATGTTTATATTTATTTTTGGAATGTTTGATTAATTTGTTTCATAATTTCTCTTGTATAAGATTTGGGGATAGATCTAGATTTTAATTTATCCTAACAATGAAAGCATGTGGGGCATCATAAAATTTTGAATGGGTTCACTTGTTGTCTGATGGAACTTCAACCCATTGGCTAACACTTTATAGTGTCTATCTAGCCTAAAGAGGACTAGTGCTCAGAGATTTAGGAGGAGATTCCTCATCATCTAAAGATATTATGGGAGAAGGAGGATGTGAGTTCTCATTACTACTCTCATCATCAAAATTATAAGAAGAATCTAGATCATCAGGATGCTACTCAGGTGGATCTGAATTATCAAAAATGTCATTGAATCATAGTGCATCTATATACACCCTAATTTGGTGAAGTAATCATAACTAATATGTATTTTATTGCTCTTTCACATAAATATCTTAGTGAAGAATATAACCCTTGTTTACATGGTCATTTTGGGTTTTTTTAAAATTGTTTTTATGTCTTATTTTTCTTATTTATTATGCCCCTGGTAGCCCTAATTTACCTCCTCCCAATCATGGGGTCGCTAGCCTATCCTACTTGGTCTTAACTCTATTTTTAGGCCTCATGACACTAATGTTATTATCAAGACAATATCACCATGTGGTGTTAGTGTCTAATTATGACTCTAGTGTATGATAGTCATTTTCACCTATGTTTTGGGTCATAACCCTCCCTTTAGCCTTTGATTATATTTTTATCCCTCTTTTACGACTTGTCAGCCAGTGATCAAGGTCTTACATTCCAATCAAATTTCCTTCTATATAAAGAGCCTAAAAAGACATTTTACATATATCACTTACTATTATAGCACATAATTACATAAAATTAGTTAATAGTACAGCTCAATACTTTGCATACTACTCAACTATTACATTTAGACATTGCATGCTTGATCAAAGAAGGGCTTTATTAAAATTAATTATAACATATTGTGCATGTTTATTATGCACATTCCCTAAGGGATAACTACATGAAATTTGAGACCCCTAGCATTAGGTTTAATTTAGGCAACGGCAAGGACAACAAGGGTTTTTCTTTATGTAATTGTGATATCCCACAACCTAGTTTTTTCCTTTTATTCTAAAATTTGATCTTATTGTTGATTCATCTGTGTAGGTACTCATTAGAGTTTTGAAAGATATTTAATAAAAATAGTGACATGAATGAGCTTATGGAAAACACAAAACCACCTACTGGTCCCCCAAAACCTCCCACAGCTTCCCTAAAAGTTCTAGACAACTCCTCCAAGAGGGACACTAACACCATAACTGGACACTAACACCACATGGCCCTACTATCCACATAAGGGTGTTATTTTCCACTTAAGGGTAGTACTATTCAAAAATATATTTTATCTAAAATCACAAAATGAAAGGTGCCTAACTATTTCTTTGGCCTGTTTCAACCTCTTGAGCCACATAAATACCTATTTTACTCTAGACAAGTACTCTTTCTCTATATCCTTGTCATTTTGGAAAAGGCCTATCAAATCAATTATTTTTAGTTTTCATTATAGTTTATTTTTATACTAATCCCTTAAAGAACATAGGATTTACATACCATAAGTCCTAAATGGTTAAAACATTTGATGAACCTGTCTACTTCGAATATTGCTTAAAACCCTAGTTTTGCCTAGGGTTTACCTTCTTTCAATTATTTTGCGCTAAATTAAGGTTACAAACTTCTATTTTTTCCTAATTTTTTGCACAACCTAGCTCATCAAATTAATCCTAAATTAGGGTTTCATTAATTTAATGTATTTAATTTTTTTCAAAATAACCCTCATTCAAACCCTAGAACCACATGATAGGTCCCTATACATCCAAATACTAGCAATTAGGGTTTCACTTACAATCCTAACTTCTTCTACACTTTGGGTTAAATATTTCTCATTGTTGTACATATACCTATGTTAGATTACATTCTACCTTTTGTAGGCTTGTTATTCATTATTTACATTATATTCTTTGGCAAGTTTAAAATGGCATCTAAGAAGCCTCCTACCCCTCTCCCAATTGATGAATTTCTAAATTTTTCTCATTATTATAATAATGAATGGAAAAAATTTCAATATTTTACATTAAAACATGATAATTATTGTATGTATAATGATGATGATGATTATTTTTTTAATGATGGATATGAGGACTACTATGACCATGACAATGAAAATGTTGATGAGGATATACTAGATACATCTTCTTCTCTTTCCTCTCCCTCTTATCTTACACCTCAAAATCAAACTAACAATATAATGACAAAAGAACCTCTTATTAGTAGTGTTTATGTTCCAATGTGATCCTATTTTCTCAACTACTTTCACTACTTCCTTATTCATATTAGATCAATATAAGTAGAATACACGAAATCCACTTTTGCATGATTCAAGTAAAGTGACAAGAGTAATGCATCTTCTTTACCCTTATCAATTAAATTTGAAAATGCATGTACCAATGATATTACACCTTTTACCAATGCACAAACTAAGGTATATGGAATTATTTTATCACCTTATTTACATTCCAAGCTCAATGCAATGATTATTTGTAACACATTGATAATGCAAATGTATCTAACTCTTCTCCTACATGTCATAATACGCAAAATGAAAACATGATTGCTACTTCTTATACCCTTGACTCCAAGATTAAAAGTAATAATAATTCATGCACTCCACACATATATAGGCAATAAATGCATTGCATTACACCCACACATGATGACACATTGTATAATGGTAAAAGGTTGAAATCTTCTCTTACTCTCTCTCAGTGAGCATGTGAATGATGCTTCTTCTACTCTTACTACTAAAATTGAATTAAACTTTGATTTTTATGAACCTTGGAATAATCATGATTAATATTATTATGGTGAAGAAGATATGGAGTCTATACCTATTTATCCTCACACTTCACCTATTTCTCCTATTTAAACAAATACTAGGTCACATATTAAAAAACACAACACACTTATTCTTATGTTCATAGTTTACATAGCTCACATTCACATGATAAAGTACCTTCTAGTACATTAGCATGTGATACTTCTTTGAAAATTAACAAAATAAGAGACACCAAAGAATTTACCTCAACCCCCTTTACTACAGTAGAACCTATTTCTCAACCTAACCTAAATGAGGGTGATAGCTCATTTACCTCTAACCAAGTCAAAACTATCACACCTCCAAAGGTTATAGAGAACAAACCAATACTCCCTAAAAAAGGTTCCAAATGTAATATACCAATGGCTAAGATAAATAACAAAACTTAATAATTAAATGAACCTCTTGATGATGCTAATATACCTTCACAAGAGGTAATATCCTTGATGCATGTTGTGGGTGCTTTACAATAATAAGTACACAACCTCACATTGGAAATTAAATCATATCACTCCTGGGTGGATTCCAATGCCATCCATAATAATCCCATCTCATGCAAAATTTTTAATGTAGCATTGCCATCAAAGTTGTAGATATCAGCACTACCTAAGTTTGATGGACAAGGAGATCCATACATCTCAAAGCTTACAAGAAAGCTATGGCACATGTCAATAGTAGTTTGATTCTATTATAGTTATTTCCTCAGACTCTATAGGTTTGGGAAATAGAGTGGTTTTATCATTAACTCCCTAGTGGATCACTATACACATGATGAGTTACAAGAGGTCTTTCTCATGCATTATATTTAGAACAAAGGACATGTTGACCTAATTTGATCCCAAGTCAAATTTGGCCACCCCCTCTAAATTCAAAATTGTCATAGTTATGTCATTTGGTCTTGTCACACTCTATATGGTCCTTAGAGTCTTCATTTTAACCTTGTTAGCATTGTTTAAGGTTAGTTTGGAAAACTTAAGGTAAAATCATGTTGTGGTCATATAGTGATTTAAGCATGTCATGAGGAAATGAGTCGTGGTTAAGTTGTGTAATAAGTTATTAGAGGTTTATTGATGTAATTTCATATGTTAAACATCTTATCACAACATTTTGTGATGTTTTAAAAAGTTTGAGGATCATTTACTAGCTCTAAGGTGTTGAAAATGCATGAAAATGTGATTTTTGGCTAACTCAAGTGTATGTCAACATTCCCTAAATGCCAAATTTTCAAAATAAACATTAAAATGAGATTGGAGTGTTACACAACTACCACACCTATAAACATTTTATAAAAAGTCTAGATTCTTGGATTTTAATGCTGGTTTGAGGAGTTAGAGAAGTTATATGGACTCCTTAAAGTCATGTGCAAGTGAAAATAGATTTATAACATAATTTCATCTTATATAGGTCATGAAAAAGCTTGGGAAGAGGGTTTAACTCTCAAAGTTTCATAAATCTTCTTCTCTTTAGCATTGCTTCATTCACAAGTAGGTGAAGGTAGATTTCAATCAGATGGTATAAGTCATACAAGTAGAGTTGGGAGATAATATTTTGGCCAAAGTTTTATACCCCTATTGAATTATAATTTGTGGCATTGATCATTGTATTTGTGCTCTTATCTTTATGAACAATCACTAAGAGCCTAGACTACTTTTTGAGATCTCAAAACCCCATAGCCTAAGTTTAGAGCAACTTGATAATAAATTGTGAATTATTGGTTCCATAAAAATAGTTTGAATAGCTTCTCATATTTATATATATGCCTCACACGCACACTCATCCTCTTGGCACATGTGGATGTCCTTTTGTCATGAAAAGTATCTCTTGTACATTATCTACAAGTGAATATTAATTTTATGTGTTCCAAAAGTTTTTTAGGTGGTCAAATGCATTGTAATGATTATTTTTTATCCTATAATCTCTTATTAATCCATTATGAGCCTTCTAATTAGTCAGATATTCCATACAAGTTCAAACCGGTCATACACCTCTATTCACATGGTGGATTGTGTTCTACCTACATAGAAATTTAGTTGTTTTAAATAGTTTAAGTATGTGTTTCAATCAGTTTTAAAGCTATGTCTTCATGTTTGATGTGTTGATTCAATGGAACCAATGGTATTGTAGTCTTAAGGACCATGTTGTGATGACAAGCTAGTAGCCTAAGATACATTCTATAGGACTAGATGTAGATAAACAATGAACACATAATCTAAAGATGCCCTAAAGATGTTTATGGACTTTTCAGGAAGTAATAAAGACTCCCCTAAATATTTTGACCACTGTGATATGTCATGATATAGTGAGAAGGGTCAATTCTAAATCAAACTCAAACCTTCTCAAAATACATACCTACAGTTAGTAAGTAAATGAGCCTTAGACAGTACTAATGATGAACTTTGGAGCTTTAAAACACTCAAAGTATCTCAAGACATCATCAAAAACATTATAAAACCATTTAGAGGCTTAATTATGGTAAGGGAAGGGCTAGACTGTAGTTAAACCATATACACAATCCTTCTCAAATGTCACCTACAACTTGTTTGTATGTGAATAGTGAAGTGCAGAGATATGAATTTATTTAAGAGCACTCTATGAGGTTGTAAATGTGGTTAAAATGGAATCCTAATTAGGATTAGGGGTTTTATAGTACCATATAGTTATGAAAAGGCCATTTTAAGACCATTGCACACAGTCAACTACCCTAACACCACCTACAACCAAGCTTGAATTGGCCTTAAATGGTGATGTTGACAAGGTCAAGAATTTAAAGGTTTGAAGGGGTATAAATGTGACAATAAAAATAAGGTAGAACCTTTGAAAATACTAGAGAGTGGAAATGGAAACTCTCAAGCTTGAAGTGAGACTCAAACACACTCAGTCAAATGCCCTAATGACATCCACAGTCAGTCAAGTTGAAAAGTTGTCTTAGATAGATATGTGTGATGGAAACTAGAGGTTTAAGTCTTCAAATAAGGGCTTAAATCATCAATAATAAGACAAAAAATTTAGGATATTTCCAATGTTTTAAACAAGGCTCTTAAAGCACCTAAGTTGGTAGTCATAGTTTCAAATGCATAACACAGGTAGTTACTCACCTCTAAGGTTTGCCTAAGTAACTAAAATGACCTTTAAAAACTTGAGGATAGTGATTTATATATGGGGTCTATATTTTATAAAGGATACCTCAGTAGGGAGCATATATAAATTTCTAAAATAGTTGTCACAAGGGCTAGCTGACCTATCGTAGTCCTTGAGGTACACATAGGTCTGCCTGCTCTTTATTGATAGGTTTTATTGTTTGCAGAGTGGTTGAGGACCTTCAAAGAGATTTTATGGAGATTAAAGTGTTTGAATATTATTTTATTTCATTACATTGTCTCATCATATTTTCAAAATCAAATAATAATGAGACAACCTGATGGCATAGTCTATTTAGCCCTGTACATAGTAACTTGCATGCACTAGCCTATTTATGTTGATAGACTTGTTTGAGTAGTCAGTCCAAGGAGAGGTGGTAATTTAGAGTTATATTAAGTATTTATAAACTTTAAGGGATATTTAATAACCTACACATCACTCTAAAATAACCTTAGACTTAGGCTTGAAAGTGAAATAAACTTGATAACCCTGCATAATCCATATTATATACACAATCTTGTATGGGCAGACCTCGAGGAGATGCCAAGTGGAGTTAGTTAGAGAAGATAATACCATTTGGTACCTAATAATATATTTAATAATATTTTCAAACCCTCCATGAGATCTTAGACTTCTTGACAGTGAGAGAACAAGGAATGATAGTCGACAAGGGTCACATAGTCAACTTGGCATAAGAACCCTAGGTATAGACCAATGAGGGTGCAGAGAAGTTTGATGAAGAGAGATGATTGGATAACTATTTAAAAATGTCGAGGTGGATGTCAAAGACCCCATTGAGGTCATGGGAGCCCAAACTAAACTCAATAAAGTTCTTAATAACCCAATTTTTGCTCAGACCTCATAGATTGCACAGTTTCAACTTGAGAGTTCATCTTATTTTGCTTGGTGTGGATAAGTGGATTTGCATGGGACCTTAGGATTATATATGTTAACTACCTTATTTTAATTCAATCTTATGGAATTGGTTGTAGGATTTAGAAATTGAAGAACTTTCAAGCTACGTAGGAGAGCCATAAGGACCTAATGAGAGACAAATCCATTTTCATGCCTCCAAATGGATAAAAAAACTTCCAAACCACCTATTAAATGTTCAATATTGCCATTATCATCACCCCATGAAATTGGTTGATATAATATTTTATAGAAATATATGAAATAGGGATAAAAAGATAATTTTTTTATATTTTTTAGGTCCATAGAGTGATTCAGATCTTTAAATTTGTCTTGGAGGATGTGAAGGATGTTATATATTTGAATCACACACTTTTGGGGGTTTCGGAACATGTGGGGATCCTGTAGAATCATTTTTGACTCTTTTGGTAGGGAGGCCTAATTGAGGCCTAGTTAGGAGGGAGAAAAGGTAAAAAGATATACCTTCACTCACTGTTAGAGCATCAAATTGAACCTAAATATGTAAATCCATAGATGGTGTTGTAATATTCTTAGTATCCTCTATAATTTCCTCTATACAAGGAGTTTTGTACTATTTTAGGGCTAAAACCACGAAGGCTTATTTAGGGCTTTTGGTAAAGAATAAATAGTTGAAGATAGATTGAGGTCTCAAAATTAATTTTTGAAGGTCCAATATGGTAGAAATAGGCCATCCATGAATTTTGGATGAGATGAAGAAGATAAAACCAAGTTTTGATACTTGTGTGCAAAATAAGCCTAAGGAGATGCAGAGTCCTCTAAACACCTTCTAAGAGAAAGAAGTGATGTGTCAAAGAGAAACTATTGGGGTAAATTGAGAGGTGTCAAGAGAAAATCAAAGAGGTATAATAAACTAATCTAACCATCTAGAAGGCCATTTCTCCTTCAACATGTCAAAAGAAGAGAAGTTTCAAGAATTTAGTCAAGGTGTTGTTGACCATTTTAACCATAAGTCAAAATAAGTCAACCCCCCTATGATCCAAACATTCATATTGGCCATTAGCATGATATATGGTGTGTTATAGTTCATTTTATGCCATTTAATGCCTTATTAGCCTTAGTCATATCCCAATTTAGTCCTTATGTCATTTGATGTCACTTAGAGGTCATTTGATGGGTCATAAATGAAGTGGTATGATTTTATAAGATATAAAAGTGTTTTAATATCCTAATCAATGACCCTAATATTATTACCTATCATATTCCTTGTCAAGAATGTTAGTACTAATAGAAACTTGCAGGTGTTAACTACAAATCAAGAAAACAACTACAAAAAAGGGAGTTTCAAAGGTTGTATAACATGTGGGATAGAGTGGCATGTGGGAGATGATTTTTAAATGGATCTTAAACTTCCTTGGACTAATTTCCATGCTTTACATGCTTTTTATGTACCAAAAATGGGCTACTACCATTCTATCTCTCCATCACTCCACTAGGCAAGTAGAACTAGTCAGTAGGTCTTTAGATAGTGTGGTCAATAGGAAGACATCTAGGTCAAATTATCTTGGTAGTGGATATTAAACTTGGTAATATTCACATTCATGTTTCTATTTCAAGGATTGTCTTTCTATAATTTATGAACCATCCTTAACAAGTTGGCTATTCATTTTCACTTTTCATTTCTCACACCCTATAGTTTTGCTCTTATTTGAGCTAGTCCATACAACTCAACTGATGAGTTTTCTTCTAGAGTATGTTTAATTACTTATCTCATGTTTCACATGCTTGGTTTCATGGTTTGAGATGATTTCATGAGCTAAATAGTTCAATTTTATAGGTTGATGTTACTGGTGGACTAGCAATCAGTTTCTAACACTTAAAAAAGGTTCCTTTCTTTGTAGTAGTTTCAAATAAAGGTGTGGTGTTTTAATTCATGCCTATAATGTTTCCTTGAACCCTATCCTTCCAATAATAATCTCACAAGATACCATAATGGAGTTGCATTCATAGTTTATAACTCACAGTCAACTTCCTGCATGATTCCATATACAGTCAATTGAATCATGGCATGTGGAGTTCTAAGGACATTCATGGAGGTGTTTAAAGTGTCCATAAGGTGTTGGATATAAACTTACAACACAAAATGATCAATCAAGATAAGCCCCTCCAGTTGACATAAGGACTGTGATAGCTAATACCTCTACACATACAGTTATACTCCATTAGTATACACCTATCAGTGCTCTCAAGAAAATATTGCATTGAAGAGGGATGTGGAAATTTGTTTCAATCCTTGTAATTTTGTGAAT
Organism: Torreya grandis; assembly: GCA_037957365.1. NCBI lineage: Eukaryota > Viridiplantae > Streptophyta > Pinopsida > Cupressales > Taxaceae > Torreya > Torreya grandis. The sequence goes on from JARHVA010002682.1 coordinate 798,555, forward strand.
TCCCATTTTAAAATTTTTAAAGGGTGTAAATATAGGCTACAAGGTCACATTCTATGCATACAGCTCATGACCATAATCATTGCTTTGATTGTAACTAGACCAGAACCAACATGAGATTGAAAATGTTGGAATGGGAGCCTTGAAACTTGTTTCAAATCCTTAAAGTCTAGAAGGATTAATTGGGAGACCTTGAGAAGGTCTAAACCTAGTTGTAAGGCCACATATCATGCATACAACCCATAGTCTCATTCACTGCCTGCACATGGAAATGTAGACCTATAGGTGGCACTAGTAGAGATATAATATGCTTCAAGGAGGAATTTGGCATGATTTGAAACCCTCATCAAGTTTGGGAAGATTGTAAATACCTTGAGAAGCATGTTTGAATCATTAGGCAAGCAGCCAAGCTTGAAATTTATCTTCAAGTTGAAGGATTGAGATTTAGGGACAAATTCACTAAAAGCTCCAAAACAAAGCCCTATGCACTTTTGATGATGACATATAACACTATAGCATGGAGTCTAAGTGAATTTTAAGGCATATATATTGTAGCCCTATCCTAGGGTAACATATTTCAAAAGGAAGTGAGATATTTGGCTAATAGGTTTCCATGAAAATGAGGTTTCAAAGTCATGTTTTTATTCACTGCTACCTTTTAGTGATGTCTACAGGATTTGAATTTCAAAGTGACCTCTACACCCAAAGTTGTAGTATGGAGACATGTATGCATGACCAATGGTCTTATGGAGTTAAGTAACATTCAAAAGATACAAATCATATCAAAAAGATTTGGAATATAAATTTTTGGTCTACATACACACCTAGAGGTGTGCCCTTGCTCAGAAGGGTCATCTACAGCCTGATAAAGTAACCCAAAGTCTCACATATCCAACATTGGTAGTCAGACATGCAAACATGAACATTTGTAGAGTTTACAAATGCATCCAATAATTCTATAAGTCTCCAAAATTATGTGTCACAAATTTCAAGGTGATTACTCACCTATAGGACCCCTATTTTACCATCAGTACTCAACTATATTTGACTATAGTTTGACAGTAAGCTATAAATATTGTGGTATTGGTGTTAACATAGCTTGAGATTGGTATGAGTGGATCCAAGTGATTTATAAAATGGATTAAGACTTCAATAACGTTTTAAAGGCAATGAATAAGTTATGGAACATGTAAATTCACCTACAGATAGGCCCCATTTCCAAGGTATACCACAATCACAGTTAGCACTTGTGTTAAGACCAGTCAAGGTGAGAGTGAACAAAAGAAGATTGCATAATTATGACCACCCTCAGTATAATTATGACCACCTCAATATACCCCCATATCATGGAAATAGGGGAAAGAGAAGATCTCTAACATGCACATACAATTAGCATATAAGGCCTACACACAGTCACCTTTCTCAAAAGTTTGTCTTGGGTTTTAGAGTGTTTGAAGGTGTTATGGGCATCAAGTAGCATTAAAAATATACAAAGAGTACCCTCAGCACTTGATATAAGTCCTCATATCCTCATTTTTCCTATGATAACAAGGAGATGTCCTATGTTCTATCTCAGACAGAGGGCACTCCCAGGATATGAAATCTTGTATGTTCAACATGAAAGGATAGAATCGTGAGTTGAAGGTTGGTGAGAAATTTCAAGGAGATGTGGAGAGTTGTGTCACATCTATACCAACATGAATAACCATGCACATATGAATACAACCAATCAGGGTGTTCTAAACATTCAAGGTTGTAGATAGACCTACATGGTCTAGACTATGCCTATTGTTGATTAGGGGGCTCGCTAACACTTCTAGCATTAGAGGAAAATTCCAATCCATTAGAACAAGTCTTTTTAGAGTTATAAGGAGTGTTTAAGTTATTTTTATGCAAAAAAAATAATGAGTAATCCATTTATTGGCTCAAACCAACTCAAGCCTATGCATAATGAAGAGCAAAGCTCGAGTAGGCAACTTGGAGAGTTCACATCTACTCGGAGGATTTACATGGGAGACTAAGGAGGTGGGATATGTTATATAAGGTACTTAATTTTATTTTTGAATAATTTGTTCAAGGTTTAGACGTTAGACCTATATGAAACATCCTTAGAGGGAAAAAGCACTTTAAACCCTCTAAAACCCTTGGTAGTGATGCAATTAGGAAGATTGAGTAAGATATGTATTTATGAGGCATATAATTACCATGGAAGTGATTTGAGATTGTAGAGGACTCTCTAGGGTTCCTTTCCATTAACTTGAGTTCTAACCTACTTGTATGAACAAGTAAGAAAATGGCTTTCTTTGATAATTTTTAGTGTTTTTTAGATTCAAGGGAGAGTCAAAGGATGAAATACACTTTTGGAGAGATATTGAGACTTGATATAACTCACCATGTGCATTTATTTCCTCATCTAACCTCACAACTATCTCTACAAGTGCCTTCATATCAGCCAGTCAAATCTGGCATAGTGAACAAGTTAGTGAGAGAGTGAAAACTTCAAGTGGGAGGATTTTTAAGGACCGCCTAATGAATATAATTCCATGACATATCTTAAAAGGTATCATACACTCATCTATATAGATCATACTTTGAAACCAAAGGCCAACTTTGGTGCCAAGTGTGGAAGGTGAGTGAAAGAGGGGTTATTTGGGCTACAAGCAGTGATAACTCACCACCAAAATAATATTTATGATTAGGGATGTAAAAAATGCATGTTTTATAATTTATAAAACCCATCCTTCTCAATAAAATCATCACATCTATACCTATTTAGTTGTGGGATGTTTCAATAAGGCCAAATGTTAAAGGCAATTTTATGAGCAAGCAATGAGGAATATTATGCCACATTTCAAGAGTTTTATGTACAAAGGACCATGTGTCCTATTTGGCCTTGCATGATCTATCTCAAAATTCATCCTCCTATATGTGTAACTTCTTTTCTCAGCATGACACATGTCCTAGTGATTCTTGGACTTCATTCTCTTCTCCTCTTTCTCCAATTTTATAAGTAGTAGCCATTTTGGCTCTTATAAAAATAATACCACACCATATATGGAAAATCCCTAATAGTTTTGACATTTTAAGTTTCCTTATAATAATAAATTCAATCTATTTTGATTTAATATCTCATCTTGTCAAAGTGTGTGAAGAGATGTATATTGAATAGTTAAAAGATATCTAATTATCCTTACTTTCTCTCAATCCTTCCATGTTTGATGCAAGTGACTTCACTCTAGCAGGTCATATAAAGCATTGTTAAGTATATGGATATTTTATCAAGTATAAAATGAGCCTTTATTATCTACAACTAGTATATGTTTTCACTTACCTTGGATAGTCTTCATGCACATCACCTTCATATTGAAATACTAATGCTAGAACATTCTAGGACTTTTAAACTAGTGTTGTATGCCTTGTCTCTTAGTGAAAGAAGTATGATAGTATTGTGAAAATATTTCTTGTGTATCACCCCCTTAGATTAGTTTCATTTCATGTAAACTTTTATCCCTTTTTTCTACAAACAATCAACTAGTTTAGATGATAAACACTTTAAAGTATATTAAGGGATCTAGCCCTTAAACCTGGAGGTTTACTTCTACTATAGGTACACCCACATACCTAAAAGTATTTCCATGTGGCCCAAATATAGAGAAGGATTGAACACCCTCTTCTAGGGTGAAAATTTTAGTGACAATAATTCTAACATGCCCGATGGGACCAAAGTCCAAAACAATGGAAAGATTATTGGTGTGTCTTTCCTCTAATCAACTTTTGGAAGCAAGCAAGACAACACCAAAGATGAATTTGAATAAAAAAATATGTTTGTAAGTAGCCCAAGTATATTTTATTAGAGGTTTTTATTATTACATGCATCTCATTTAACATCTGAGGTTAATATGAATAACTATGGTGAATACCCCTATTATGAACCTCCCTATTATCCTTGTTATAAACCATATTACACCCCTCAATAGTCCTATCAAAATGGATATTAATCCTATAAGCGATGGCAGCCCTATCATCCTCCATTTCCTTCCCCATATAGACATCATGTTGTTGGATAACCGTATGAAGAAAGATATCAAGGATCCTATCAAAAAATACCTCTCTATCAATCCCAACATGACCCTTATCAACCATATCATGATGCCTATCAACCTCAAGAGGATCCTTATGAGTCTTGCTATGAGGAATCAGACAATTCCATGGATTATGTACAAATATATTACAAGGAAAGATGTGAATTCTTAGAGGTTATAATGAAACAATATAAAGCTAGCCTTGAATCCCATCATTACCCTCATCCTCCATCAACCCCATCTTACATGAAATATTTTGATGCACTCATACCATAGTTGACAGATAATGAAAATAATATGGCAACATGGGATGATGAGTATGATGTACTCCCTAATCATCTCATGTAATGGTTAAGAGGTGTTGTCCCATGTTGTAAGTAGGTTTTGGAGATGTTTGAAGAGCTAGAAAGAACTCAATGGGAGATCAAAGAGCAGATGCATGTGGAAAAGAAGTGTGCCTAATGCTCAATAGATAGGCTAAAGATGTGGGAAGAAAAGGAACCTGAAAATGAACATATTTTGTTTAAGAGCCTCAAGGAGGATATTGGAAAGGTATAAATTTTATTTATGTAAGTGGTTTTCATTTTAACCATCCTAAAATGTCACTTCCTCATGAGCTTACTAGTGACGTCCTCTTTGATAAATCCATTCACAAGATCTCTACTACATCCCACACTCTATCTCCAACTCATAAGCCCCTCATCACACCTTATTCCTCACCTCCAACACATGAGCCTATCCATCAACCTTACACCACACCCTTTATTGAAAAGGAACCCATTTTGAAGGAAGCAAATGAAGAGGAAAGAGTTCAAGTCATAGCTGATCAAGGAGATGTCATGAGTGACTATGAGGAAGAAATCACCATAGGGAATCCCCTTGGTGAACACAAGGGTAATTCTAACTTCTTAAATGAAGAGAAACATATTGAAGACTCCATAACTGATCATGAGGTTGTTGATTATTCTAAAAAACCTAAAGCTGAGTTTGTTATCAAGGATGAAAGCGAACTTCAAGTCATTCCTCAAGAAGTTGTAGTCCTAAAAGAGTCTCATGAGACTAAGGTACAAGATGTAGTCTTTGAGGAACACTCAATACTTCAGCCTAATTTTGAATCACTCTAAGATGCTTTGGAGAATAAATAATATCACCTTGATGACCTCATACATCGAGAAGAGAAAGTTGAAGAGGTAGTGGTTCTAGATGACATGGAGGACAAAAATGATTGGCAATAGTAAATGAAACTCTTTAAGGAGCTTGAAGAGATTTTCCAAGTTGAGGGACAATTACATGATAAGGTGGATAAAAAAATTTCCATGGAAGACAATGACCAAGATTGGGAAGACTATGTAAAGCTCTTTAATAAACTTGAAGATCTTGCCACTGAGAGGAAACCTAATCTTATTGAGAGCATCGTCAAAACTAAGAAAGTATGTCTTGTTGAACTACCATTGGATGTTTTTTTTGGATAGCATTATGAGAAATTTGAGGTTGTTTAGATGAAAGAGGAGTTTATTTCCATATCTAACATGGTTGGAGTTGCTTGGATTTCATTTAACATCATGCTAATGAAGTTGGGAAACACCATGAAGAAGATGGGGCCATCAATGCCAAGGGTCAAAAGGATACATGCCTCATTTAATCCTTCATTCCATGAAGAAAAAGTGGTTTCAAACTTCCCCTTTGACCTAGGAGGAAGTGTTTATTTTGGGTTAGTTATTGTTTGAGTTAGTTGGTTTGGTTTTTGTGTATGTGTTCCATAAGTGCTCATGAAGCACAAGAGTGTGTTTATTTAGTTTCTTGTATTATGTGTTGTTTCTTGTTAGTTTTTTATTGTTTAGAGTGTTTTAAAGGAAAATTATGTGTCAAAATTGTGTATAGGTGACTCCATGGCCCAATGGATAGGATTAGGCTACTAGTCATGGCATATCAAGCATACCACCCTTGGGAAATCGTCAAGAATGTTGACCATTTTGACCACAAGTCAAAATGAGTCAACCCCTATATAATATAAAACTTGAATAAGAGGCATTAACATGATATAGGGTGTGTTATAGTTAATTTTATGTCATTTAATGCCTTATTAGCCTTGGTCATAGCCTAATTTAATCCTTATGTCATTTGATGTCACTTAGAGGTCATTTTATGGGTCATAAATGAAATGGTACAATTTTTTAAGCTTAAAAAGTGTTCTAATATCCTCATAAACATCCCTAATGTCAGTCCCTATTAGATTACTTGATGTTCATACTAACATAAACTTGCAGGTGTTAACTAAAAATTAAGAAAATAAGTGCAAAATAGGGAGTTTGAAAGGTTATACGACCTACGGGAGAGAGTGGCATGTGATATATGCTTCATAAATGGATCTTAAACTTATTTAAACTAATTTACATGCTTAACATGCTTTGGAAGTTCCAAAAATGGGCTAAAACCATTATATCTCTCCATCACTCCACTAGGTAAGTAGAACTAGTTAGCAGGTCTTTGGATAGTACGGCCAGTAGGAAGACTTCTAGGTCAAATGATCTTGTAAGTGGATATTAAACTTGGCTAGATTCGTATTAATGTTTGGATTTCAAGGATATGCTTCCTATACTTTGTGAACTATCCTTAACAAGTTAATTGTTCATTTCTACTTGTTGTTTCCCATACCCTACAAGTTTTACTCCTATTTGAGCTAGTTCATACAACTCAATTGATGATTTCGTTTCCAGAGATGTTGAATTCCTTATATCATGTTTATAATTCTTTTTTTCATGTTTGGAGATGATTTCATGAGCTAAATAGTTAAAGTTTGTAGGTTGATGTTACCAATGGACTTGCAGTTAGTTTCTAACACCTACAAAAGGTTCATTTCTTTGCAATGGTTTCAAAGAAAGTTGTGGTTTTTTAATTCATGCCTGTAATTTCTCCTTTAACCCTCTCCTTCCAATAATAATCTTACAAGCTAGCATAATGGAGTTACAGTCATAGTTCAAAACTCATAGTTAATTTCCTACATGATTCCATATACAGTCAACTGAATCATGGTGTGTGGAATTTTGAGGACATTCGTATAGGTGTTTGAAGATTATATAAGGTTTTGGATATATCCTTATAACATTATAAATCAAGTTAATCCCTTCCAATTGACATAATAAAGACTGCAATAGCCAATACCTCTACACACATAGTCATACTCCATTAGTATGCACCTACAGGTGCTCTTAGGAAAATGTCACGTTGAAGAGGGATGTGGAAAGTTGTTTCAATAATTGTAATGTTGTGAATTATTGTTTTAAAACTTTATTATATTGTAAATATAGGATACAATGTCACATTCCATGCATACAACTCATGACCATATTCACTGCTTTGACTGTAACTATACCAACACCTACAGGAGATTGAAAATGTTAGAATGGGAGCCTTGAAACTTATTTCAAATCCTTAAAGGCTATAAGGATGAAATTAGAGACCTTGAAAAAGTATAAACTTGGTAATAAGGCCACATATCATGCATAATACCCACAGTCTCATTCACTACCTGCACATGGAAATGTCCACCTATAGGTGGCACTAGTAGAGATTTGAGATGCTTCATAGAGGAATTTGGCATGCTTTAAAACCTTCATCAGGTCTAGGAATAATGGTAAGACTTTGAGAAGCATGTCTTAATGATAAGGAAAGTAGGCAGGCTTGAAATCTATCTTCAAGTTTAAGGATTGGGCTTTAGGGACAAATTCTCTAAAAGCTCCAAAATAGAGGCCCAAGCACTTTTGTTGATAACATATAACACTATAGCATGGAGTCTAAGTGAAGTTTAAAGCATCTATCTTGTATCCCTATCCTAGGGTAACATCTTGTAAAAGGAAGTGAGAGAGTTGGATATTATGTTTCCATGAAAATGAGGTTTCAAAGTCATGTTTTTGTTTGCTACTACCTTTCAGTGATGTCTATAAGATTTGAATTTCAAAGTGACCTCTACACATAAAGTTGTAGTATGGAGACATGTATGCATGAAAAATGGTCCTATGGAGTTAATGAAGATGTAAATTATTCAAATAAATATCAAAAAGAGTTGGAATACAAAGTTTTTGGTCTACATACACACCTATAGGTGTACCCTTGCTCAAAAGGGTCACCTACAGCCTAACAAAGTAACCCACAGTCTCACAAATCCAAGATTGGTAGTCAGACATGAAAACATAAACATTTAAAAAGTTTAAAAATGAATCTAAGACTTCTATAAGTTTCCAAAATTATGTGGAAAAAATTTCAAGGTGATTACTCTTCTACAAGACCCCTATTTTATCATCACTAGTCAACTACAATTGACTATAGTTTGACAATAACCTATAAACATTGTGGTCTTAGTGTTGACATAGACTGAGCTAGGTATGAGTGAATCCAAGTGAGATTTAAAATGGATTAATAACTTCAATAAGGTATTAAATTCAATGAATAAGGTTTGAAACATGCAGATGCACCTATAGATAGGCCTCATTTCTAATGTATACCACAGTCACAGTCAACACCTGTGTTAAGACCAATTAAGGTGAGAGTGAACAATAGAAGATTGGTTAAAGGTTTTTTAGAATTATCAATAAATTTATTATGATGATTAACACCTCAATATACCCCCATATCATGGAAATAGGGGAAAGAAAGGATCTCTAACATGCACATGTAGTCAGCATATAAGGCCTACACCCAGTCAACTTTCTCAAAAGTCTATCTTGGGTTTTGGAGTGTTTAAAGGTATTAGGGTTATCAAGTAACCTTGAAAATATACACATATGTCCCTCACCACTTTATCTAACCCCTCATATCCACCTTTTTCCTAGGATAACAAGGGAGATGCCCTCTATTCTATCTCAAATGGAGGGCACCCTTAGGATATGAAATCTTGTAGGTTCAACATGAAATGATAAAAGGGTAAGTTGAAGGTTATTGAGACCTTTAAAGGAGATGTCAAGAGTTGTGTCACATATACACCAACATGAATAACCATGCACATATGACTACAACCAATTAGAGTGTTCTAAACAGTCAAGGATGTAGACAAACCTAGATGGTCTAGACTAGGCCTATTGCCCATTAGGGGGCTTGCTACCACTTCTAGCATTGGAGGAACATTAAAATCCATTTTAATGGGTTTTGGAGGAGTTATAAGGAGTTTTTAATCTATTTTTATGTAGATAAAACCATATGTAAGTCATTTAATGGCTCAAACCAACTCAAGACTATGCAAAATGAAGAGCAAAGCTCAAGTAGGTAAATTGGAAAGTTCACATCTACTCAGAGGCTTTTCATGGGAGCCTAAGGAGGTATGATATGTTATATATGGTCCTTAAATTTATTTTTGAATAATTTTTTCAAGTTTTGGATGTCAGACTTGTATGAAACATCCTTAGAGGCAAAAGTACTCTAAACCCTCTAAAACCCTTAGTAGTGACCCGATTGGGAAGATTGAGTAGGAGATGTATCTAAGAGGAGTATAATGACAATTAAAATTATTGAACATTTTAGAGGACTCTCCAGGATCCTCCCCATCAACTTTAGTGCTACCCTACTTGTACGAACAGGCAAAAAATGGCTTTTTTTGACAATTTTTAGTGTTTTTCAGGTTTAAGGGAGATTTAAAGAATAAAATTCACTTTGGGAGAGATATTGAGACTTAATATAACTCACCATGTGAATTTATTTCCTTAGTTAACCTAAAAACTATCTCTACAAGTGCTTTCATATTAGCTAGTCAAATCTAGCATAGTGAACAAGCTAGTGAGAGAGTGAAAACTTCAAGTGGAAGGATTTTTAAGGACTATCTAAAGAATATAAGTCCATGAGAGGTAATAATATGTGTCATAAACTCCTCTATATGGATTATATTGGGAAACTAAATACCAAATTTGGTGCCAATTGTGGAGGGTGAGTGAAAGAGGAGTTATTTGGACTACAAGCAGTGACAACTCACCTCCATAAGAATCTAGATGATTAGGGATGAAAATAATGCATGTTGGAGTATGTATAAAAATATTCCCTCTCATTTAAATCATCATAATTATCCCTATTCAGTTGTGGGATGTTCCAAGAAGGCCAAATGATAAAAGTAGTTCTCTTATCAAGTAATGACGAATCCTATGCCACATTTCAAGGGTTTCATGTTTTGAGGGCCGTGTGTCCTATAAAAACTTATATGATATATCTCACACTTAATCCTCCTACATGTGTAACTCTTTTTCTTAGCATGAAACATGTCCTAGTGATTCTTGGACTTCATTCTCTTTTCCTCTCTCTCCAATTCTATAAGTAGTAGCCATTTTGGCTCTTGTAAAAAAATACCATGCCATTTATGGCAAATCCCTGTTGGTTTTGACATTGTATTTTGCCATATAAAAATAAATGCAATCTATTTTGAGTTTGTATATCATATTTTCAAAGTATGTGAAGAGATGTATAGTGAATAGTTAAGAGATATCTATTTATCATTTCTTTCTCTCAATCCTTCCATGTTTGATGCAAGTGACTTCACTCTAGTAGGTCATATGAATTGTTATTAAGTGTATGGATCTATTCTCAAATGTAAAATGAGCCCTTAGTATCAGCAACTGATCTATGGTTTCACTTACCTTGGATAGTTTTCATGCACATCACCTTCATATTGAAATACTAATGCTAGAGCATTCTAGGACTTTTAAACTAGTGTTGTATGCCTTGTCTATTTGTGAAAGGAGTATGATAGTATCGTGGAAATACTTCTAGGGTGTCACCCCCTTAGAGTAGTTTCATTTCATATAAACTTCTATCTCTTTTTCCACAAACAATCAACTAGTTTAGGTGATAAGCACTTCAAAGTATATTCAAAGAGCTAGCCCTTAAACATATAGGTTTACTCATACTATAGGTACACCCACATACCTATAAGCATTGCCATGTTTCCCAAAACTAGAAGAGGCTTGAAAACCCTCCTATAGGGTGCAAGATTTAGTGACAATAGGTATCAAATAATATATTTAACTACCACTCCACTTAAAGAGTTAGAGCATCTTTAGAGGAGCTACACATGACATCTTGAACCTATTGAAGTTTTTCCATAACTCTTCTTATTGTTGTAACTCACATGACACTTATGTGCCTTCTCTCTCCTACACCCTTATTCTCTTATATCTCACTTTCTCTATATATTGAGCCACTTTTGGCTAAGTTTTTACCATCCACCTAAGAATGGTGAAACCTTGCTTATTTGTAGCCTTTGAGCAATAGAGAATGATCTAATTTACCTTATCCATGAGTTATTTCAATGTGTTTATTAACTATTTGATCTTGATAAGTGATGGAATCTCTTCCTTAGCATGTTGTCCTTGTTTGTATTCATATCCAACTTTGAAAGTCTATTGCAGGTCTCTTGAAGTGTTCTAATGAAGTGTACATCAATTTTAGTGAGTTGTCTCTCCACTAGTGTCATGTCATAACCTTGTGTTTAATCATAGCTCAATATCCCTTCACAAACCTCTATGAAAAATACTAATGCAAGGGGTAGATTTGGATTAGTGTATGTGCAACTTAGGCTTGTGTTTAAAGTGTACTTGAAATTGGTTAGCAGTGGTCAAGTTAAAATTGGTGCATCACTTCATTAGGATAGGTTTTCTTTATGTTTTCTCTCTCTTTGTATCCAAATGAGTTGGTAGTTGAGGTGATGAGCTTCAATAGACGAACCAAGAGAGATAGCCCTTCAATCTAGAGGTTTACCTCTAATATAATCAACCCACAAGCCTATAGGTAATCCCATGTTCCACTCAATTTGAAGAAGGATTGAACTACCTCTCTAAGGGTGTAAAATTGAGTGACAACAATTCTAGGATGTCTAGTAGGATTAAGGTCCAAGAGACTAGAAGAATTCTTGGTGTGTTCTTCTACCTATCAATTTTTGGAAGCATTCAACAAATACCAATGGTGACTCTGAATGTAATCAACTAGTTATGACAACTTAGGTACTTATTGTGAATTTTTTTTTATCATATATTATGTTTTATCTGACTAATGAAGGTTGCATGGCTAGATATGATGAGATTTTATACTATACCCCTCCTTATCAACCTTTTCATAACCCATACTATGTTCTTCAACAGCCCTATCAAGATTGTTATCATCCCTATGAGCCATGGCAGCCCTATGGTCAACCTATTCCCTCTCCATATGATCATGATGTTGTTGAACAACTCTATAAAGAAGTCTATGAGGAAGGCTATCAAGAAGAGTATCAAGAAGTGCCTTCATATCAACCTCAACCTAATTCTTATCAACCTTGTCATGAGGAATCAGAAGATACCATTGATTTGGAAGCAATATTTAAGGCCTTAGAAGCTCAAATTAAGCCACTAAATCAACAACTTCGAGCTGAACAAACCCCCTATTACCCCACTCCTCCTCCTACTTTAATTCCACCTCAAGCCAAATCCTTATTGGCACTCATGAAAAATGTGCTAAACTCAAAAAAAGTAATGATAATATGGGATAAGGAAGGTAGTGTTATCCCCATTCATCTCATAGAGAATTTGAGGAAGTCAGTTCAATTCTTTGTGAACTAGTGGATGTTAGTTGAAAAGGAAGCCAATTATGTCATCAATGATGATTTGCATAAAATGAGATTTTATATCCAATGGTGGATAGATAGGTTATAAATATGAGCAAATCAAGAGGTTGAAGATCAATTTGTAGATGTTGAAGAGCCTCAAGAAGACTATGAATAAAGTAAAGCCCTTGTTAAAGATGATGTATCTTCTATTTCCCAAACCAACTTATCATCCCCCCAAGAGTCTATTCAAGAAACCCCCATCCCCAAGCCCATTTATGAGCCATCTATCACACCTCATACTCCATCTTAAATCCATGAACTTGTCCATCACCCTCACACCACATCTCTTCTTGAAGGAGAACCCATCCTATGGGAGATAAGTGAAGAAGATCAAGCCAAATTTGTAGTTGATCAAGAACATGACTCAAGTGTCTATAATGAAGAGTTTATTATAGATACTCCCCTTAGTGAAGACAAATACAAGTCAATCTTATTGATTGAATAAAGAGAAGATCTCGATGAGGTTGTAGTTATTCACAAAGAGGTTGATCAAGACATTGAAGAAGGGGCTTTGAAGAAGAACATCACATCAGCTGAATTAGTTGGATTTCATGGGCATGATCAAGAGGTTGAATTTAAAAAACCAATAGAATATGAAGTTATACATATATCAAGATAACATGTGGCATAAGTTTAATGAAATTTGTGAAGAATTTGAAGGCCTTAAAAATCCTACACCTCATATTGGTCAAGTTGAAGACACTCTTTAAGATGCTTTGTCTCTTAAGGGTGTGTTTCAAAAGGAAGATATTATGCCATCCAAGCTAGTTGAAGTTACAACCAACCTTGAAGTTGAAGACTCTTCAAGTAAGAAATTTAAATTTGATGAAGTACACCATGACCAAAAAGATAAAGTCTAAGAAGTTATCGTTCTTTAACAGAAAGAAAATAAAGATGATTGATAGTAACACATTGAACTCCTCCAAGAGCCTAAAGGCCTTTGCAAGGCTGAAGGTCATGTGCAGAAGGAGATTGAACATGGTGTCTTCATGGAGGGAAATGATGAAGATTAGATGGATTATACAAAGCTCCTTGAAGATCTTGATGAGCTATCAGCTAGTAAGAAGTCTGAAGATGTTCTTGAAAATGTTTTGCTTTGCTTCTTGAAGGACAACATGACAATCTTAAAAGTACCAAGATAGAGGCTGCCCCTATAATTCAAGAAATGATCATGATTGAGACAATCACAAACATCAAAAAATTTAATGAGAAGGCTATTGAAATGCAAAAAGAGTTCACCTCCATAGGTGACATGTTTGTAGCTATCATCATTGCATTTCAAATCATGCCAAAGAGAGTGGCAAACATGAAGGAGTTGAAGACATTAAGAGAAAGACTCAAGACACAAATTTCTTCATTCATTCTTTCATCTGATGAATAAAATTATGGTACAAGTTTCCCCTTTGATTCAAGAGGAGAAAAATTGTTTCAGGTTAGTTTATATATAGTCTAAGTTTGATCAAGTTGTTTTTGTGTTTCCTAAGTGCTTATGAGCACATATGTGTGTTTTTCTTTGCTTTGTGTCTTTTTGTGTGTGTGTGTGTTGTGAAGGTCAATCAAGTTGTTGAGTCATGTTCAAGTCTGAAATTGAGTGAAAGAGACCCCGTTTCCCAATGGACATGCAAGGCTACTAGTCTTATTAGCATTCCAAGCATGCTACCCCTCTGAATCACCAAAAATGTTGATCAAATTTGACCCCAAGTCAAATTAAGACACCCCATCTAAATTAAAACTTGTCATGGTTATTTCATGTGGTCTTTTCACACTCTATATGGTCCCTAGAGTCTTCATTTAACCTTCTTAGCATTGTTTAAGGTTAGTTTGGAGAAGTTAAGGTAAAATCATGTTGTGGTCATATAGTGATTTAGGCATGTCATGAGGAAATTATTCATGGTAAAGTTGTGTAATAGGTTACTTTGGGTTTATTAATGTCATTTAGTGTGTTAAACATCTTATCAAAACATTTCATGATGTTTTTAAAAGTTTGAGGATAATTTACTAGCTCTAAGGTGTTGAAAATGCATGAAAATGTGATTTTTGGCTAACTCAAATGTATTTCAAATTTATCTAAATGTAAAATATATTCCATAAAAATTAAAAAGATATTGGATGAGTTACACAACTTTCACACCTATCAACATGTCATAAAAATGATAGATTCTTGGATTTCAACACTAGTTTGAGAAGTTAGAGAAGTTGTACGAACTTCTTGAAGTCATGTGCAAGTGAAAAAAGCTTTGAGAAAAAATCCTTTCATATTCTATAGGTCAGGAAAAATATTGGGAAGAGGTTTTAACTCTCATAATTTCAAAAATATTTTTCTCTCTATCATCGCTTCATTCATAAGCTAGTGAAGGTAGATTTTAATATGGTACAGGTCGTACAAGTAGAGTTGGGGGATAATATTTTGGCCAAAGTTTAGGACCCCTATGGTATTCCAATTTATGGCATTCATCATTGTGTTTGTGTTCTTATATTTATGAACAATCATTAAGATCCCAGACTGCTTTTTGAGATCTTAAAACCCCATAGGCTGAATTCAGAGCAACTCTAGAATAAATTATGAATTATTAGATACATAAAACTATTTATATTATCTTCTTAGATTTATATAGATGACTCACTAACATTCACTCATATTGTTGGAATGTGTGGATGTCCTTTTGGAATGAAAATTCTCTCTTGTACATTGTCTGCAAGTGACTATTAATTTTATGTGTTTTAGAAGATATTTAGGTGGTCAAATGCATTGAAATGATTATTAATTATCCTCTAATCTCTTCTCAATCCATTATGGGCCTTATAATCAGTTAGATATTTTGTACAAGTTCAAACTAATCATATACCTCAATTCACATGGTGGACTATGTTTTACCTGCATAGCAATTTAGATGTTTTGAGTAGTTTGAGTATGTGTTTCAAGGATTTTTAAAGTTGTGTTTTCATGTTTGATGTATTAATGCAAGGTAAATAATGGTCTTGTAGTCCTAATGACCATGTTGCACTTTCCAAGGTTTTAAAACTTCTAAGGTTTTTAAACAATCATCTTCAACCACCTTTAGGTCTACATATTTGAGAAATCAATGGTGTAAGTGCTCAATTTGGATGTCTCAAGCATGAAAACATGGTGATGTTCAAGTAGACTGTGATGACAAGCTAGTAGCCTAAGATACATTCTACAAGACTGTATATAGAGAAATAGTGATCACAAAATCTAAAGTTGCTCTGAAGATGTTTATGGACTTGTCATGAAGTAAGAAAAACTCTCCTCAATACGTTTGACTACTATGAGATGTCATGATATAGTGAGAAGGGTTAATTCTAAATCAAACTCAAACCTTCTCAAAATACATACCTATAGTTAGTCATGAAATGAGCCTTAGACAGTACTAATGATGAATTTTGGAGCTTCAAAACACTCAAAGGATCTCAAGACATCATCAACAACATTATAAAACCATTGAGAGGCTCAATGTTGGTAAGGGAAGGCCTAAAATGTAGTCAAACCATATACATAATCCTTCTAAAATGTCACCTAACTTGTTTGTATGTGGAACAGTGAAGTGAAAAGATATGAAGTTCTTTGAGGGCACTCTATGGGTTTGGAAATGTAATGAAAATGAACTCCTAATGACGTTGAGGGGTTTCAAAGTGTTATACATTTATGAAAAGGCTAGTTTAAGACCACTACACACAGTTAACTACCCTAACACCACCTACAATCAAACTTGAAATTGGCCTTAAATGGTGATGTTGACAAGGTCAAAAGTTTCAAAGTTTTAAGGGGTCTCAAGGTGACAATAAAAATGGTGTAGAACCTTTGAAAATACTGAAGAGTAGCAATGGAAACTCTCAAGCTTGAAGTGAGCCTCAAACACACTCAGTCAAATGCCCTAATGACATCCATAATTAGTCAAGTTGAAAAGTTATGTTAGACAGATATGTGTGATGGAAATACAGAGGTTCAAGTCTTTGAATAATGGCTTAAATCATCAATAACATGAAAAAAGTATAAGGAGAGTTCCAATGTTGTAAATAGGTCTCTTAAATCACCTAAGTTGGCAGTCATAGTTCTAAATGCACAACACAAGCAATCAGTCACCTCTAAGGTCTGCCTAAGTAACTAAAAGGACCTTTCAAAACCTAAGGACAATGGTTTATATGTGTGATATATAAGTTATAAAGGATACCTAAGAAGGTATCATGGTAAAAGTTTTAAAACAATGGTCACGAGGCCTAATTGACTTATCACAGTCCTTGAGGTACACATAAGCTGACTTACTCTTTGTTGAGAGGTTTTATTGTTTGAACAGAGATTGAAGACCTTCAAGGATATTTTATCAAGAGTAAAGTGTTTGAATATTATTGTATTTCATTACATTGTCTCATCATATTTTCAAACTTAAACAACAATGAGACAACCTGATGGCATACTCTGTTTAGCCCTACATAGAATAAGTTACATGCACATGCCTATTGGTGTTGATAGACTTGTTTGAACATTTAGTCCAAGGAGAGGCCATTAATTGGTATTTAGTATTTATAAACTTTAATTAATTTTCAATAACCTACACATCACTCTAAAATAACCTCAAACTTAGGCTTTAAAGTGAAACAAACTTGGCAACCCTACACAGTCCAAACTGTATACACAGTCTTGTATTGGCAGACCTTGAGGATATGCCAAGTGCAATTAGTTTGATCAGATAATACCATTGGGGACATAATAATATAGTGAATAATTTTTTAAAACCCTCCATGAGATATTTTACTTCTTCACAATGAGATAATAGGGCATGACAGTCAACTAGGGTCATAAAGTCCACTTGGCATAAGAACCCTAGGTATAGACCAATGAGGGTGCAGAGAAGTTTGATGAAAAAATATGTTTAAAAAAATATTTTAAGATGTAAAGGGAGATGTAAAATACCCCATTTATGTCAGGTATCCTAAACTAAACTCAGGGAATTTCTCAATAACCTAATTTGTGCTCAGACCTCATAGAATGCCTAGTTTTAACCTGAGAGGTCATCTTCTTTTGCTTGGTACAGAACAAAGGATTTTAATTGAAAATTATGATTATATGGGATGTTAAATAACTTATTTTACTTCCATATTTTCAAATTTTTTTGAGGATTTAGGCCCTAAGCTTTATGAATCATCCTTAAGAAGTTGAAGCACTTTCAGGCTGCATAGGAGAGCCATAAGAACCCGATGAGATAAAAATACATTTTCATGCCTCTAGATGGATTATAAAAAATTAAAAACCACCCAAAACATGTTCAAGACTCCCTTTATCATCACCCATGCAATTGGTTGATAAAGTATTGTACAAAACTGCATGCAATAAGGCTAAAAATATTGATTTTTGATATTTTGCAGGTCCGTATAGTGATTCAAATATTTAATTTTGTCTTGGAAGAGGTGGAATATGTTTTATAAGTTAATCACACACTTTTTTTTGTTTTTTAATGTGTGGAAATCCTATATAATCATTTTCACTCTCTTGGCAGGGAGGCCTAATTGAGGCCTAGTTAGGAGAGATAAAGGGAAAAAAGAGATATCTCCACTCACTCTCAGAGCATGAAATTGAATATAGAGATTTAAAAACATAGAGTGTACTATGATATTCTATTATATTCTTAGTATCCTCTATAATTTTGTCTACACAAGGAGGTATGTACTATTTTAGGGCTACAAGCGAGAAAGCCTATTTGGGGATTTTGGTAAAGAATGAATGGTTGGGGATAATTTGAGGCCTAAAAATTAATTATAGGTAAAATATGGTATTAATAGGCCATACATGAAGTTTATATGATATTAATAAGATAAAACCAAGTTTTGACACTTGTGTGCAAAATAGGCCTAAGGAGATGAAGAGTCCTCTAGACACCTTGCAAAAGAAAGAGGTGATGTGTCAAAGAGGACATATTGAGGTTAGTTTATATGTGTCAATAGAAAATAAAATAGGTATTAAAAACTAATATGACCATCAAGAAGTCCACTCATCCTTCAACATGTCAAGAAGAAGATAAGTTTCAAAAAGCTAGTCAAGGTGTCAAATAAGCTTTTCAAATTCCAAGCCACTTGGAGAGTTAGAGCTTATTCATAGGAGCTAAAAATGGCATATTAGACCTATTGAAGTTGTTCCATAGCTATTATTATTGTTTTAAATCACATTACACTTATCTACCTTCTCTCTCCTACACCCTTCTTCTCTTCTCTCTCACTTTCTCTATATATTGAACCACTTTTGGCTAAGTTTGTATCTTCCACTTGAGTATGGTGAATCCCTACTCATTTTCAGCCTTTTATAAATAGAGAATGATCTAGTTTACCTTCTCCATGAGTTGTTTCAATGTGTTTTTTAACTAATTGATCTTGCTAAGTGATAGATTTTCTTCTTTGGCATGTTGTCCTTATTTGTATTCATATTCATCTTTAAAAGTCTATTTTAGGTCTCTTGAAGTGTTCTAATTAAGTGTTCATGAGTTTTAGTGAGTTGTCTCTCCACTATTGTCATGTCATGACCTCGTGTTTACTCCTCCTAACTCAAGATACCTTCACAAATCTCCATGACAAATACTAATGCAAGGGGTAGATTTGGATTAGTGTATGTACAGGTTAGGCTTGTGTTTGAAGTGTACTTGAAATTGGTTGGTAGTGGTTAGGTTAAAATTAGTGCATCACCTAATTAGGATAGGTTTAATTTATGTTTTTTTCTCTCTCTTTTCATCCAAAAGAGCTAATATTTTAGGTGATGATCTTCAATAGACAAACCAAGGGAGTTAGCCCTTCAATCTAGAGGTTTACCTCTACTACAGGCAACCCAATTGACTAGAGGTAATCCCATGTTCCATTAAATTTGGATATGGATTTAAATACCTCTCCAAGGGTGCAAAATTGAGTGACAATAGGACCTTGAGTCATATATGAGAGGTTGCCTTCACCACACTATGGCTAGTCAGAAATAGTAAATGAATAATTTCTAAGATTCAAAACATGTATGCATCAATTGATCTACTAGCTGACAGATTTATAGGTAAGGTACATTTTTTATAAAGGCCTCATTATTCATCTTAAATATAAATTTCTATATGAGATATCCAAATCATTTAAACATCTATGTTACATAGCTTTGAGATTAAAGAAAATATTGGGACTAGTCAAGACACATTCAAAGATAGATTTGGATTTAGATCTTTCACAGTCAAAATCATCTAACATGTACAAGAACTTACTCCACTCCTGATTAAGAAACCACTGTAATAGAAACAACTAATAAAAAAATTCAACAAGGGAAAAGAGCCACTTCACAAAGCACCTCCTATAGTGATTAGAACATATGACACACACAGAGGGGTTATATAATTTTTAGACAAAGATAGGCATCGTGACATCTTGCTTACATTATTAGATAAGGAGATTATCACACTTCCTACTACCAATCATCATCCATCACACTATTTGCACAATGTACAAAATAAGCCATCTTGAAATTTTCATAAGATAAATGGACATTTAGATAATCATTGTTATCCACTCTAAGACTACATTGACCAGTCAGTTAAGGCATTACAACATTCACATAGGGGGCATCAAGTTATAAGTCTCCATAGCCTCCTAGATCACACTCTTCTATGATAGAGTTATCTCAGGATGTTCCCTTTAAAGAGCCATTAGTTACTCATCGTATGAGCCATGTGATTTATAGGACACCTATTTATGAGCAATCTCATTCACCATAGATTCAACAGATATGGCAACTAGTTCATAGAGATCAAAACATAGCCTTAGCTCACACACCAATTAAGATATTTGTTAACAATCATAAAGATTAGAGTACAACCTCAGTTCGCGTACCAATTACGATATTTGGAAATAATCATAGAGATCAAAGTATAGCCTTAGTTTTCACACCAATTAAGATATTTGGAAACAATCATATATTAGAGCACATTCTTAGTTCACACACCAATCAAGATATTTATAAATAATCATAGAGATTAGAGCATAGTCTCAGTTTGACCACTTATCAAGATATTTTCCAAAGATCACAGAGCTCAGAGCATAGTTTCAACATGATATCCAATCAATATTTTTACTATAGAGTCTACACACCTAGCCACTGGTAGTGTATCATACATAATATCAATTCCAAAGTCTATTTTTACACTGACACAACATGAGTAGTATGGTTGTTTGCTCACCATGTTATCTAGGTTTAAATTAAGCATACCACAATTATAAAATCTACACACAAATATCCTATGAAACACTTGTAACAACATATACCAATAAATAACATTCTTAGTCTGCTACACATGTCTACTTAAACATTTGTAAATAGATAAAAAAAATCATTGCCATTATTTAAATAAATACCATATCTTAATATCACTGTTTAACACAATCAAAACAATTAAACACATGTAAACATGCAGAATATAATCAAATCAAGATACCAATATACATCGTGCCCATATAACAACAAGCATCCATATATATAACTCAAAATATAGTTTCAATATAAATATTGTACATCACTCAATAATATAGACATGGCCACTAGGACCAACACCCTCACTCTCATTCTTAGACATATCCATACTAGAATTTTAGGCCCCATATATCTCCATCACTTTGATTGATAACTGCGTTTGCTCTCTCTCTCACAAAACATACCCCACTCGACCATACATTCTACATTCTCTTGTTATAGACATATGTAATCATCCACCATCTGGATACTTGCCTCACCTAGAGAATCATGTTTGGGCATGGTCTGTCTCCATAAGTCCATGCAACCCTCATCACTGTCTACAGTCACTCACCTACACATTATGGTAATTATAGTAGCTTGATCAAACAAATGGGCATGAACACCAACAACATTCGTGGCCCTTTCCACTAATCCATCATCCATGACATCATTAGGAATATGTTGCATCAATATGTAGAGTACAAACTCAATGGTAGTCTCCCAATACTTATCATCACCTGAACTTACACATACCAACACAATGCATCAGATATTTAACTAGGTCAATAAGTAATAAAAAATAAAAAATATACAAACATACAATAACAACTTACCACTGACATCCCTAAGGGGCTCCACATATAGTACCTCTTCTACAACAATCACACCTCTCAAAAATAGAGATCCCATCTATGATCTCTCCACCAAGCTATATAGGCATTAGTAGCTCCTACATCATCTACATCTGGAATGTTAATCATTGAATCTTGCCTTGTCAATAAATTTGGGGCTAACTCTATAGTCGATGGTCTAGGCCTAGTACCTGGCCTCACTAGAGCTCAAGAACTCCTCAACCACACCACTAGCATTGGGGGAACATCCTGAATACCACTAAACTATCATGTCACTTACTCATATTAAAACCTATCATATACATTAACCCAATGGTCATGTAGCCAACAATTCACTTGAACCCATCTTAGTTGAGCACAATCCTTATGCCATCCCTCATAGCCCCTGTAGGGCCTCTAGATAATGTCTTTAATAGTTAACCTATCTAGCACCTACCGACATTGCATCATGTTCCTCCTAAGCATGTAGGTCATCCCATCTACCTCTATATAAATGACTATGGGTGGGCCCAATAACATCATAGAGGAAACACTAGTATACTCACTATTATATGCTCATATGCCCAATATTGTAGTAGTGTGGAAGATATAATACCTCCACCACATATCTCCTGTGTAAAATGGTAAAAATCTTAGTACAAGTGGGCTATCATAGTGTGACCCCATGAGCATATAGAACCATGTTCCTCTATGTCCTACACTATCTCATGCATCATGCAGGAGATCAATACCCCACTCTCATCTATAGCCACAAAAGAAGCTAATAAAATCACCAAGAACTTTTGCAATCGTAGAACATTTATTGTGACAATCAATGACAATAATATATCATTATGGCTCCTTATATGATGAGTCCTTGCCGACATAGTAGAAAAATACCTAGTGACCTGCTATATAGCTTGATCACCAATATCCTCCTGTAATATGACTCTCTACCCAATAATAGGTAACTACAATATCTTATACACATACTCTAGCGTAACAGTCATCTCCCCAGGAGGTAACCAGAATGTGCAAGTATCTACATCCCACCTCTCACATAGTGTAGTCATCATATATTTATCCCAGGACATTGAATCTAAGGATGTCACATGATTCAAACTAGCTCTCTCTACCATAGCCATCTTAGTGTCTATTAGGGGCAAACCCTGTAATGTCTCCATCTTTTAGCCACTCTATAACTCTCTCATGCCAAATCAACCTCCAAAAATACAACCAAATATGGCATTAGCAACACAAAATATAAGATTAATAAATATAACAATCATCAAACACCAGTCATCAATAACAAACATCACAAACTAAGCCTATTGGATGCTAGTGTTGTATACAGGATAGTAGCATTGGTCAATAACACCATATCCAGGACACGAGGGCCATGTCCTAAACACTAGCATCAATATCAAGAAAAAATCACCATATTTCCAAAAATGTCCCTAAACTATCATAATTATAGTAAAAATAGTAAAAAATCTACTACAAATGACAAAAAATAGGAAAAAGTACAAGCTCCTTACTAGGGTAACCTCCTCCCTGGCCTAAATAAGCACCCCCACCTCCTCATAATGGGTCAAAGTCATTCCTTATATCCTCAACATATTATCTAGCTCAAAACAAACAATAACTATCAATTTAAATGATTCAAATGAATTGTCAAACCAATCAACTAACCTATTTAAGTCATATTTATAAAATGCCACCTTACTAAGGTTGAACTTATGTGTCAATTTCACCAACTAATACTTTTAGATATATAGATGTTCGAATACACAGCTACATTACTCAGATATCAGGATTAGGGGTATGATGCTTAGCACACATCCTTAATCTCTATTTTTAAATTGCTAGGTTACACTCAGATTGTTGCCAAGATGTCACTAGGATGCCACCAAGGTTTCACCAGTTTGGGTCACATGACCATCTGAAATAGTTGATCCATAAACTTTCACCAAACCCAATTTACATACTTATATTTAGTACATACATCAGAGTAGGGGAAAACAAGCCCTGTTTCTCCACATATCAAGTTTACATACTTAGATTCAGTACACACATTAGAGTGGGGGAAAACAGGCCTTGTTTCTCCACATATATAGTTTACATATTTAGAATTAGTCTAGATATTAGGGTGGGGGGAAAATAGGGTTTTGTTCCTCATGATTCAATTCACAATTTAGATTTAGTATAGAGGACACCTGCACATATTTTACTCCAGCTCCTATCCACTTTTTTGGCAAAGAAGTGAACTAAGTCCAAAACACATCCACATAGGTAAGCACATGTATGTATTCCTCTTTTTCTTTTACTCTAGTACTTTCATTTCATTGCATAACTAAAATAAAGGGGGGGGGATGTATACACCCTAATTTGGTTAAGCAATCATAAGTACTATGCCTTTTATTGCTCTTTCACATGAAGGTCTTAGTGATGAAGTTAACCCTTCTTTGTATGGTCATTTTGGGGTCTTTTGATCTTTGTTGTGTCTTATATTCCCTATTTATTGCACCCCTAGTGGTCCTAAGTCACCTCCTCCTAGTCACAAGGGCCCCTAACCAATCCTACTTCATCTTAACTCTATTTTTAGGTCTCAAGACACTAACACCATTAGCAGGATAGTAAAACCATGTGGTGCTAGTGTCCAATTATGGTTCTAGTGTCTGACAGCCATTTTCTTTCATGTTTTGGGTCCTAACCTTGCCTTGAACCTTCGCTTATATTTTGATCCCTATTTTATGACTTATCATCTAGCGAACAAGTTCTTACATTCAAAACAAATTTCCTTCTATGTAAAGAGCTTCATAAGGCATTTTGCATCTAACATTACATATGTTGGCACATAATTACATAAAATTAATCAATATTATAGCTCAATACTATGCATACTACTTAGTTATTACATTTAGGCATTGCATGCTTGATCAAAGAAGGGCCTAAGCGAAAGTCAATTTAACATACTATGCATGTTGATTATGCACATTCCCTAAGGGAGAACTACATGCGATCTGAGACCCCTACCATTGGGGTTAATGTAGGCAATGACCAGGATAATGGGGGTTTTGCTTTGCACGATCATAATATCCCACACCCCAAATTTTTCCCTTTCTTTTTCATTTTATCCAATTATTCTTTCATGTGTGCAAGTACTCATCAGAGTTTTAAAAGATACTCAGAGAAAATAAAGACACAAGTGAGCTTCTAAAAGATGCAAAATTACATATAGGTCCCCCAAAACCTCCTACAACGTCCCTAAAAGTTACAGATAGCTCCTCTAAGAGGGACATTAGCACAATAATTGGACACTAGGACCACATGGTGTTACTAGCCACATAAGGGCACTGCTATTTGAAGCCAGACTTTAACTACAATTACAGAACAAAAAGTGCTTGACTATTTCTCTAGGTTATTTCAGTCTCGTAATCCACATAAATATCTATTTTACTCTAGATAAGTGTTCTTTCTCTACATCCTTGCTATTTTGGAAAAGGCTTGTCAAATCAATTATTTTTAGTTTTCATTCCAAGTTATTGTTACAATTAACCCTTTAACAACATAGGATTTACATATCATAAGTCCTAAATGGTTAAAACAATGTCCAAATAAGAGAGAGAGAGGTGTCAAGTATGGATTCCAAAGGACCCTCTTGAAAATGATCACTTCTCTCAAAGAAAAATTCATGAATGGTGGGATGGAGAAGCATGTATCCCTTAAACACCCTCAGGATATTAAACAAAGATGCAAGGTTGACTCTAAGGTTGAATTGCCTTACATTTCTTAGTTGGAATGTGGGCCATAACAAGAGATCCAAACACTTATAAGTGTTGCATTATGGGTTTGTGATCACTCACTCTAAGCTTTAAAATGAGTGACTCCTTTTAATGTTTTATGAATAACTTGGTTCTGGACATAAAAAAAATAGTTGATGGCCTTGGCTCAATACTAAGGTGCAAGAGACTTGGAGTGTAGCATAAAATTGGTCATTTCCTTTAAAGACATGTTCTTGTGCTTTACAACACCATTATGTTGAGGACTATATATAATTGTACACTATAGTTTAGTCCCCTCTGAAATGTAGAATTGTTTAAAATGATTACTGACATACTCACCACTATTATTAGTGCAAAATATTGATGGATTTATCTGATTATTTTTCTACAATTGCCTTGAAGTCATGAAAATGATCAAAAACCTTATATATATATATTTTTTTAAGTATAACCTCAAAAATTCATCGATGAAGGTAAGCATGTATTTAGTCATGTTGAATGAAGGATCTAAAAATGGACTCGTAATGTCACTGTGAACTAGATCTAATATCTGTGTAGCTCTGCATGATTTACCTTTGTCATACTTCTCCTCTTGATGCTTACCAAGTATGCAACCTTGGCAAACTCCATAAAAAAATTGACTCGTGGCAACCTTGAAACTGTGTCATGATGACCGAGTTATTCCAAGTAGTGATAGTTGAGATGGATGAATCACGCATGCCATAATTTACTCACCCCATCTAAATAAGTGATCAGTGTAATAGAGGATTAATCATGTGTAAAATGTGAGAAAGTATACAATCATGACTATTGATCTACTTTACCAAATGTAAAAAAGGGGTCACTATCTGCTTTCCTAATAACCATTGAATTAGGTATGAACTCAACTCTCTTAACTGAACCAATTTGAGTGATCTAATTAACAAATAAGAGATTGATGGATAATGAGGGAACATATAAATATCTTGAAATATCCTATCATTCACTTCAACATATCCCCTCCTACTAACTTAAACTGAAGTATTATCACCCAACAAGATGAAAAGTGTAAAACAAGACTCCAATGATGAGAAAAGGTCCTGAGATGAATCCATGTGGTGTGAGGCACCATAATCAATTACCCATGTGCAAGGCTGGGATGTAACTATAATAAGTACTTTTCCCTTATCTCTATCCTTTCTACTATATTTGGCCTTAAAATACTCCTATGCTGATGAAATATTATTGGAAGAATTAAGGACACCGATATTATTCTTCTAGGGTATCTTGGTCAGTTGGTCAATCCGTTTCTTCATGTATTTGGATTTATCATGCCTACATTTCTTGAATTAGGCACATGTTAGTCACTCTTTCTTAGGTTTCCCATTTGAAGAGGAGGACCCTTTTGATGCCTTTAACTTAGCATCAAATTTATGACCCTTTCTTTACTTTGGGTCCTTCTTGTTTTATTTCTTTTCCTTATTGTTAAAAGCCTTATGTTTGTCATGACTCACAATTAAGGCATACAAATTAGATGACTTCAATGTACCCATTTAAATAAGTTTGTCTTGTTTTTGAGTTAACATCAAAGTCATCTAAGGACATCATGGTCCATGTGGCTCCAAGGGCATGCTTGGTGGCATGGAAGGTAGAAATGAAGACAAAATAGTCGAATCTCAAATTGGCAAGGATGGAAAGAATTAATTGATTATCCTTTTTGTCAATGCCATACAATTTCAACTGTAACCTGAGTGATTTAAAATTTATGAATGAGTCTTATATAGTGTTAAAGTTAGGGCTAAAATTGATGAGCTCATTCTCTAACTAATGACCTCTCATTATGTCCTACTTCCAAAAGAGTTTTTCCAATGTGGTCTAGAATTAATTAAGACTACTTGCAAATTCAATATGAAAGAGTAGGGCATGAGACATAGACATGCATAAAATACCATAGTTTTTATCACTCCTATTAAACCACTTTGCCTTATCTACATTAAATGCCGATTCTTTTTTGTACCAATCGTGATTTAATGTAAGCCTTTACTGAAGAGGATTTGCACTTTAACTTTCCACTCACGATAGTTAAACGATGTAAGAAGCAAAACTTGACTCTAATCAATGGTGTAGAAAGGAAGTATATGTTGAATTATGGGTGATGAAATACTAGGAATGTGTAACCCCCTAAATCTATGGAGACTCAATTTTATAAGACACAAGAATATCATCAATGCATGGAGCTAAAAAAATCACAATTTCAAAAAACATGGTGCCTAAAAAGGAGCTGTCGGCTGAAATTTATGAAAGTTTGAATGTTCCTTACTCACAAAAAATAATGATCTTAACTTTGCATAAGTTTTGGTGTGCAAAAAATTTGGCAAACTTTTGTGAGGAAAAGTTACACCCCCTTGGGTTGGTTATGACTAGTGGCTAATTTTCCATGTGACCAAGGGGATAAGGGTTAGGATGAGTTTTCCTCCTCCCCCTTCTTGATTTATTTGATTGATGTGGGATTGATGTCACCCTAAAAAATAGATCCACTTTTTAAATATATAGTGCCACTTTCCACTCAATTAAATTTGACACACCTAGGCTATGTGTAGGGAGGTCAGAGTCTGCTTGCATTATAAGCAGGGATGTCAGATTCTACTTAGGATGTTTATATGACCATCAGAGTCAATTATGGGTGTTTGCATTAATGTCAAAGTCCACAAGTTTTGTAGGCATGGTTTTCAGAGTTTGAGGGGGTTGTCAGGTTCTGCAACATGTGCAAACATGAGTGGTAGAGTCTGTTGAGGGTGAAAACTTGTGTTAGAGTTCATTAAAGGTATGAGTAGGAGGATCAAATTTTATGGAATGTTCTAATAGGGTTCAAATTCCACTTGGTGTGCATGAAACCACCCAAATGTTTGCCCAAACTTATTTTTTTACCAATAAAAGTCTACCAAATGCCATAAACTACCAAAATTGCCTATTTAGGATGGAAATTCCACTGAGTTGAAGAAACCTCAAAAATTGTAAATTTCGTACAGATCCTATAAAATCTAGCAAAGACTCACTTGGTCTCTTGACAAACCCAAAAATATTTTTTCTCAAAGTCATTAGATGTATGGATTTTTGCATAACTTTATAAAGGCATTAGTACCCTCCAAAATGGTCAAAAAATGATTGTCATGAAACTAGGTTATATTTACAATCATTCTTAGGGTTTTGTCACCTTCTAAATCTAATGACATTGTCCAATTTTCAATTTAAGATTTTGGATATGTATATTTACATGAATTTTATAAAAGCCCCACCAAACCTAGAAAACTATAAAAAAAAAATCCCAAACAAGATAAAATGCTAGATCTCACAATAGAATTGATGGCATTACTCTACTAACTCAACTTTGATACCATGTTAGAGTGGACCACAATTGAGGATCGATCTGGATAGGATTGAATGCATGAAGTTGAACCTATATGAAGCAGTGAAATCAAAAGAACAACTCAAAATAGAAGAAGTTTATCTTCACAACTAAAAAGTTGTATTAGCATCATTAGCTAAAAAGTATATCGGAAGGTACATTATATAGTAATGAATTAGGTCACTCAAAAATGTAATTAACTCAACTCAAAATTAGAAAATGACTTAAATTACATATCCCCTAATGACCTATTATAAATCTAAGCAAGTTATTCAGACTGTGTAAGTAAAACCACATAGTAGGAAAAAACCTACACTAACATTACACTCTTTCACTCCTAATTGTGTTGTGGATATTGAAAGAACCTTGTTAACTCAACATCTTATTATTTCCTCTTAGGGTTAAGTTCTTTCAGGCTAAGTATGTGGACTTAATCTAGCCATTTGTTAATATTGGCATGTCACCTTACTAAAGGTTATACTTGGATTACCCTCAAATAGTGAGGGCATCTTTATAGATGGCTCTAGCCATCTAGTTGGGGATGACTTCTTATCTTCTTGGAATGATGGGCCCCCTTTGGACTTCTTCTCGCCTTCTATTCAATCTAAACAAACATTACCAATGGTAGTATTGTGGAGACCAAATGTCTCCTCTCTTTGCCTTACCATTTGGTTTTCTCTCAAAGTCTTGCCATCCTCCAAGTGAACAACTCTGCCACATGTTTTCTTCCCTTATGGCACTACCAATTTTATTTAGTGCAAAATTATTCTCATTGTATCTTATTTATTTCCTCCTATCATCTATATCTTCTTCATGTGTGGCTCTTCCCTGAGATTCCCACATATTTTCCTTCACTTCTTGCCCTCTACCCATCCATGCTTGATGGAAGGTAATGGATCCTCCCTGATTCCTCTCTTGCATGATTATTCCACTCAATCGATGGTTTTCTTGGTTTATTACCTACTGCTTATAGGACCGTAATATTCTTGTAATCTCCCAAGACTGGGAGCCAAAACTTTGTAACCGTCTTGATTAAAAAATCCACACAAAATAAAAATGTGGGGGGCTTATAGATTTTTAACCTCTCAGATCCAGAAAAGGGACTTACCATTTCCCTTTACTAGCTTTGGTATTTCCTATTCACAATCTTTAGAGATCAATCCTTAGTTATTTATCCTCCTCCTCCCTATAAGTATCTCGACTTCTCCACATAATGGCTTGTATCTCATCTTTTTCTGTTATAATGCCAATGATACTACCCTCTCTTAGCATCAACCTTCTTCAACAACAAATTTATTTGGTAAACTTTATCATGGGTAAATGCCAATATTTATAGATGCAAAGGTGGGTCATCGACTGGCCTGGTTCACGGGTTGATAGTTATCCTTCCATTCAATTTGCTACTTGTCCAAACCACTTATGCCAAGGTATTTGAGTCATACCTTAGGCCTTTAAGTTTTGATAGATATTGTCATGAGTCATGTCTGAAGCCTTTCCACTATTGTCCTTCTAAGATTGAATCATTCCTTGAGCCACTCAATTCTGATAGTATTCAATTTGGATCAACCTTTTAGTTTTTTCATCCTCTCTTGTCCTTTAGTCTAATCACTGTTAGATGTCATTTTATCCAATCAAAAATTGATTGTTTATTTTTTTCTATCCTAAGAGTCTAAACTTATTGCTTCATGTTGTACCCTTGATTATTTTGTACACCAACTCTTTCTTCATGCTTATCTCATTTCTTCATGCATCATGCACATGTTATCCTCCTCCTATGCATAAATTCTTCCTAGATTTTTTCTAGGTACCAATTCTCTATGCCTCATTGACACCACCTACCCCATACTAAATATTGCACTTGGTCCTCCAATGCAAGATCTTATACCTTTGTGCCTTCACGGTTGTGCCTGTATGAATGTTGTTATTTTTGGGTGGCACAAAGTGCCTTTTCAACATTTTAAAATGCAACAATCCTCACTAGAAACTTATACATCTACAAGTTATGACCTTCAAAATAAATCCCCCACTCAACTTGCCTGATTGGATTTATAGGAGTGCACATATTATTACAATCTCTATGCATTTATCGTGCATAGGACTAACCTACTCTACTCCACTCAAAACAAAAGTGTAGAAATCAAATGGCTTAAAAACCTTATTACATCGTAGCATAAGCACCTTATTACACCACCAACCTAAGCTAATAACCAATGAAATTTTCTTGAGGCATCTCACCACTACAGTTCCATAATCCATAGCCAAACAGTCCTTTATACTGATTATTTCTCACAACCCTGAGACATATGGTAAATTCTTCTTTGACATGTAAAGGAGGGATAGCCTTGTTAATTTGGGGCATCTTTCTTCCTTCAAAGGTATTAGGTGCAAGTGAAACCCAAACCTTATTTTTAATTGAAGGTTTTCCTACCTTTTCATATTTAGGAGTGCTTTAGCCAATGTGCATAACTCGAATCGATGGTATAAATAATTTCCTAGGTCCTTGTCTCGGTGTGGTATATGACCTCCAAATTTGTCTTGAGGGGAAGGACTAATCTAGTATGTGGGCCCTTATATGCATTTCAAGGTTGAGGTCTTGATCGTATCATGACATATCTTTAGCCAACCCTTTTGCAGAAGGTTGGTTTATCAACACGCTTATGCTCATGCTCATGTTTAAATAAGGGATTTGAACATATCACCCCACACCTTCTTCTTATGACCTTATATGTCTTACACATCATCGGTCATCAACAATACTTGTGGTTTTGGAGTCAGACTCTATGTCATCCCATCTCAAGGTGTTTTCCCCACTTAGACCTAAACTCTCCTTATTTTGTGTGGTGATGTTACAAACATTGTTGAACACATTCACAGACTCTACGCACTCAATATTTAAGGTACCTTGGTCTATAATTAACAAGATCACCATGCACTCATTCTCATTCTCAAAACTCAAGTAGCATTGCTTAAAGCTTGTGTCCACATTGTTCACATAACAATATTGTCTTTTTAGTAATGCATGGTAATTTTCTTCCTTGGTAAGCTCTATCATTTCAAAGTCAATACAAAACTTGATATTCATGATCTCGATGTCAGTATCGTGTATAACCCCTATGGGTTGTGCTTTGATCTGTTCAACATAAATAAAATGTGAGGTGAGGGTTATGTTGATATGGGTTTTATGAACACTATGGAACCTTATGAGGTAACCTCTAACATTTGAGGATCAGTGAAAAATAATTCACTCCAAAGCACAAGTTGTAAGATATTGGGTTTTATAAACACATTGTTGGTGGAATAGTGGTGAATGGAGCAGTTGTTTACCATGAATGGTTTGGATATAAGGTGAATATATACCTATTTGAGATGGGTGGATAAATTATGGATCTAACCTAAGGTGGGTATAGCCAAAAGAAACTCAAAAAGAAGGAAAGGTAGGGTAAAAAAAGAGTTTCGTGGACCAAACAAAATGAAACCTTTCTAAGCCAACTCTTGAAATAGGAGTTGGACAAGCAATCAAGAACTAAAGTTTGTTGCAAGATACTATAAGCATGCCAAAAATCAAACACAATCAAGAGTCCAAGGAAACAAGAATACAATAAACTTAAGCATATATAATCAAGGGTTGTTGTTTTTGTAAGATTCTAATAATACATCTACAAAGGGAAATTATGATAATCACACCAAAGGCATTCAAATTAGCAATAACAAGATATGAATAATTATATTTAAAAGAATACTCGTGCACAACCAAAATACTAAGATACTATAAAGATATAACTTATTACAAGATTTACAAGTTTGAAGAAGAATTTGATTTGCATATCAAGATCAATTGCATAACAATCCATCAAATTTCCTATCAAAATAACAACCAAAATTCTCCTCCCTTTGGGATAGGGAGGATACACATATATATAGGCTTGGAGAGGGGTTGCCTCATCCTCCAAGTGAAGTCTAAATTTACATCTCTAAAAATAAAATTGTGTCTAAGATCATGCAAAACATGCATGTACAAAAGTGTTTACCTATAATAGAATTCCTCGCCTAAAATACAATACACACACACACACACACACACACACACACACACACCACATAAATTTGAAACCATGAGTTCCAACTCAATTGAAACATGCAAGTACATATCCATATTTAGAGTGGTGTTGATGTAGCACTATTGGAAGAAGAAAATGGTTGAGTGATAGTTGTAGAAACAGAAATAGACATTGTAGTCACTTGGGGAATCAAAATTAGCCATGTTGAGTATGCATGATTGCATATATGAAAAATTAGGGGCCTTGTGATGATGTGGTCGCACTTTAAGTTGACAATGTGCTTGGTGTTGATCCAAATGGTCCCTTTGTGGCTTTGAGTTTTTTAAATAATGCATGTGTTGCCTCAAACTCTTTATTAATAATATCAAAAGTAAGTAGGAAAGGTTTTAATATTTTGATGGCTTCAACTATCAGCCTTGTGTTCTCTACTTTTAAACTCTTAAACTCTGCTCTAAGGGATTTAACTTTTGTCACTCCATCTTTAGCAAAATTGATCAGTTGTAGGATATCATTATTATTATTGTAAATAATTCCTTCAACTTCCACATTAAAGTTATTTTCTACTACTTTGAGGAATGTTTCAAAATTAGGCATGTTGACCAATTCCCCAGTAGAGGTAATCACATCAGCAACCCTCATATAATACAAAATTTCTAAGGCCTCATTTTCATGGTTTGCAAAATGTCCTATCAAATCCTTCATCTGTGTATGTCAACTAATGGAACCATTCATTTTTATAATTACATAACTAAAGGCCTATGCAACATCTTGGCTAGACATTAGGTTTAGATGATAGAATGCATTCTTGAACACTAAACCAAAAAGGTAAGCCTTTACTCAAATTATTTGAGATGGTGATAGAGTTTAAGCACCTTTGATTTTTAAATTGGATTCCTCCTTTAGAGACCTGAATATTATTCAAAATATTGTACAGCCTAGTGGCCACACTCTACACACTTTCTACAATTTCTCAAGGGGCATGAATAATCTATTTCTATAGTAGTTGTCATTGTGTCTCTTACTTAATATTGCACATCTCCTTCATTATTTTTCCAACTGAATCCACAAAATAATAACAATCCTTTGCATATTTTGTTGGATCATTTGGATACATCTTGACCTTTTTGGCTAAGGGAAATAGGTTTTCCCTTTGTTCAAACACAATTTCTTCCCTTGTATTTATGATCAACACCTTCCTCTTCTTCACCCTCTGAATTGTTCCACTCTATTTATCAAACCAGGTGGAGATTGTAAGAATTATGTGATAACCAAATATGTCTTTCATCCTTATAGCTCTTTAACCCATTGGGGAACAATAAATTCCTTCTTTCTCTAGTTGACTTGGCTCTTAAGAGGTAGAGGGTGGAGTGATCATTGGAGGGGGATTTATTGTTGGAGGTGCTAATGAAGCACTTATTGAATTAGGAATCAAAAGGGTGGATAAACAATTCTCTGCCATGGTGATGCTTCCCTTTTTAGGCTGACTTCAACCACGTATTTGGTCAAGCCTAGAGTTCTTTCAATTGTCATGGTGGTTGATTGTGTAGGTATGGATTATGGAAAGGGTAGCTCCAATTGAGTTGAGGACTTTAGGGGGACTAGTGGCCCTCTAGGATTAAAAATAGAAATTGAAACCAATTTTATAATATAGACTCTTTTCTTTGGAGTCTTTATTTATGTTGATGTTGAAAGAATACATGAATTAGTTGAACTAAACAATGGAGGACTTGGAATAACCAGAGGCAAATTTGTAGATTGATTATTTAAAATAGTAATAGAAGAAGCGAGATAAGAGACTACCTTATTAATACTTTACCTTTCCTCTTTAATGTGGACCTATTGATCTAATGCCCCAGGTAGAGTTTCTTCTTCTTACAAACTTCCTAGGCTCATAGATTTAGTCTTTTCTAATTATGTTTCCTCCTGTGATTCATATTGGGCCCTCTCCTCACTTGACCTTGGTTCTGGTCCCATCACTATTTCTAAATTTCCTTCATTTTCATCTGTAGGATAGTCAAATAGAGATATTACAATTCCATGCCCCTCTTCCTTTGCTTCCTCCTCATCAAAGGATTCCTCTAAAATAATAAGACCTAATGATGATATTTATTTAGTTGTTGGATCTTGGAGGAGACTAGAAAGACTTTGGATTTCCTTTGGTAAGTAACCATTGGGGGAATAGAAGGTGAGGAGGATGATGAGGATGATGAGACAAATGAAGGAGCCATAGTGGTAGTAACTATTATTGTAGGTGGTGGTGAAGGAATGGAACAGGAATAACAATGGTGAACGGGGGAGTGGATGGAGAGGAGACTGGTATGGTAGGGAGTGTTTGAGGAGATGTCCCTTGAATGGTGGTAATGGATGGAGATGAACTTACCTAAGATGTTTAAGGGGAAGGAAGAGTAGAGGGAAGAGATGAGAAGGAAGATTACAGAAACTGTGGCAGAATTGCATGTGTAACTATTGTGAATGGAGAGATAGGTGCCAAAGAGAATGTGTTTGATTGCTTATTTGGATGAGGTGCAATCCTATCCACTATAGTGGTTGTGCCCAAAATTGTGGTAGTGGCAGTTGCATGTGTAGAAGATAGTTGGGGACTAGGGAGACCTCTGATAATTTCCTTTATGATTTAGAGGTTGTCCTCCCTTTGACCACTTAGCTCTCTTTCTTGTAAATTTATCATTTCTCTTATAAGAGAGGGAGGTTAGGCCTACTCTGTTGTGTCCTAAGGCTATGTTGGAGGGCACTAATGAACCCAAGCTCTTTGTGCCTACTCCACCATCTTATTTGTTTGTTCCTTGGTAATCTCAAGATCATATTGGATGACCTAAGCTAATATCATGGACATTTGTTTGTCCCTCATCTGAGTCCATACCTATGAGTCATCTCTGCATTAATAAAAATAACATTATGTTCATATTCTTGGTGACCATATGCAACGATCACTCATTTCTTCTCCTTGAGGTGTTGGAGATAGTTTATGACTTTTCTTTTAGGGTCCCATTCCCTGAATTGGGCCAACTTTAGATTGTAATGGGACCTAATTTTCCCTATGTGATTAAAATGTGCTCTAACCATAAATTAGAGCTTCCCAATCTTTAGGGGTGTCTTGTAATAACAGGCATGATGTTTGACGCCAAGTTATTCATCTACATTTTTGTGTAGTTGGTGTTCCACCTCTTATTCTACAAGCTTGTATAGAATGTGGTGTGGTAAAAACAAAGGAGATGCCCTTGTTCATACAATTTGAATTATGGTACAATTTGAGTGGTACCAATAATCCCTAATTTTGCCTATGACTCTTTTCATATTCTTAGATATTATAGACATATGAGTGTCATGGATAGCGGTAAACTTGAGGATAGATTTCCTCACTAATCCTTGTAATCTCATTCTTATATCTATAGACAAACATGAAAGAGTAATCCTCATAGATTCTATTATCAGCATATTATGCAAATGGTTACCATAATTCTCCATGTGCTATGTGGACTATGCTAAGGATTGCATCCAATAGATATGACAACCTATAAAAGTTCCATCAACTAGCCTTTATTCATGTTTGTACATTTGGGCCTTTAATATAAGACTGATCACCTTTCCTAGGGCCACAATTTAATCAAAAGTTAGGAGAATGTCCAACAATGGGACCCATTCCACCTGTACATAAATTATGCTTACAAAACCATATAATCTATTTAGAAGGGCCATGACTATTCTAATACCAGGCCTAAATTTTATAATAGTATTGAAAGAAAGGGCTCCTATAGGGTTTAATATTTGAACCTCGACCAACTATTATTTCAACTTGTCATCTATAGTGTTGTGTTTGACCCAGATATTGGGTGAGACTTGGTTACAAGGTACCTTAGGCATCAAGAACAAAAGCATCTCTCAAATGCCCTCCTAAAAATATATTCAATTGCATTTTCCCCTTTCCTAAGGTGTAGATAGTCCCCATAACAAGTACCATTGAATAACAAATCATGGAGTACGTCGATACAAGGCATTGCCTCTGGTTTATCAACCACTTAATGAAGTCTTATTGTCTTGATTGGCAGTAGGTCATCAATGTACTATTTCTCCTCTTGGGATAGTTGGTATTGTGAAGAATATGGTGCTATAGAATCCACTTAATTCCAGAGAGTTGAGTGGAAAGGAAACATAAAATCCAATGCACTCTTATCAAATATTGTGTTTATGTATTTAGTATTTCCAATAATTAAGTATACAGAAGGGGCCTAAATGCATGTTGGTTTTAGAGATGCAATTTCAATGATCTAGTATATGTAATTCCTTCATAAACTATTTGTATGTTCCTACATATTTTCTAAAAAAATACTAAGGCTTTTGGTTGCTTGAGAGATCAGGATTGCAATGTTTAATTAATAGTGAAGTGACCTTTCTTTGTTTAGATTTTGTATATATTTCCCAAATCCTACATATTGAATGCATTCATGTGACATCAATGTGAATAAAGACTTTTGATTTCATTCTGTTTGGATTTGAATTCATTGGTCAACTTTGGCGAGTTTGTTTATTTACCACGTGGCAACTATTCATCAACTTTGTATGTCTAATCATCATGTTTAAGACATGTGTCAATCTCTTGCTTACTAGTTATTTACTTTGTTATCAAACTCATTTATTCATACGGTGGCCACTTATCTCCTTCTCACTTACTTGGGTCTGATGGTTTTAATCAGAGTCTTTATAAAAACATGTAGAAATATGGAAGCATACACATAGAGACAATAGAGCCGAATACAATTTTTTCAAAACATTGTTAATATATTACTCCATTCACACACTTTGACTAATTATAAATAATACGGGAGTTACATAATTATACCTAATTCCTATATTCTCTCCATCAATTTCTTTCCCAAAATCTCTTATCCAAAATCTCTTATGATTATACAAACTCTATTTATGATATATTGTTATAACCTATAACAATATATCTCAATAATATAACATACTCAAACCTATATTCGTAATATTGTTTATAATAATATTACTTCCAAATATAACTACCAAACAACCTATTACCATTTACCTCTCGGTAAATACCCAAATTTATACAATGCAAAAGCTAAATCCTAACATTGCAATGTTTAATTAATAGTGAAGTGACCTTCCTTTGCTTAGATTTTACATATATTGCCCAAAGCCTACATTTTTAATGCATTCATGTGACATCAATGTGAATAAAGACTTTTGATTTCATTCTATTTGTATTTGAATTCATCAGTCAACTTTGGTGAGTTTGTTTATTTGCCACATGGCAACTATTCATCAACTTTGTATGTCCAGTCATCTTATTTAAGACATATGTCAATCTCTCACTTATCGGTTCTTTGCTTTGTTATCAAACTCATTTATTCACACGGTGGCCACTTATTCGCTTCTTGCTTACTCAGGTCTCTAGAAATATAACCATTCTTTGTATGTTCTAGGGATACAAGTTAAAATGATTGAGCCATGTTGAACAATCTCAAGGATATGGGAACTCAGAGACTTGGGGCCATGGTTGTTTGAACCTTTAAGTGTAGTCCCTAGAAGGCTCTCGACAGATAAGATGTCAATGCATGGCATGATCTCATCACTATAGAGACTCATAGCCATAGCACCATTAGGCTATTAACTTGATATTTATTTTTTGAAGCTCTAGGTTAACCAAATTGTGCCAACTATCAAGCTCTTAGGGCTTTGAACCTCATAGCCCTTAGACTGTGGGGCCTCATAACCATTATACCTTATTTTAACCTTTTAGGATTTGGGTTAATGAAATTGTGCCACTTGTCAAACCCTTAGAGCTTGAAACCTTAAAACCATTAGATTGTGGAGCCTTAAAACCATTATATTTTGTTTTAACCTTCTAGGTTAACAAAATTATGCCACTTGTCAAACCCTCGAAGCTCAAAATTGCAGAACCATTAGATGATTAACTTGGCTTTGAACTTCCATGGTTTTGGGTTCATGAAATTATGTCGCTTGGTGTGCTTCTGACACTGGAAAACTTTGGAGACTTAGAATCTTTTGTGAAGGCTGAAGGGTTCCAAGTAACGTAATCTTGATAGATGTCAAAGTCTTGGACAATAAAGGTAGGGCCCAGAGGCAAATACATTGTAAGTCTTTGCCAATAATCTTGAGAATACATAAAAAAACTTAGAAACACTAGGTTGAGACACATTAGTTATATAAGCTCAAAAATCATAGTCAACTAAGGAGAATTATGAAAATGAAAGGTTCAAAATAAATCAAAATCAATGTCCAAGCTTTTATCTTCATAATTTTGGAACTCTATAACTTTAGACTTAGAAGATTACCTTAGACTTATGTATATTATAACCAATATCATGGATATCTAAGGCTTATAGGACCCTAAATAAATATATTCAAACAATATCAGGTCCTTATTTTATTTTTAAAAATAGGGGGTGTGTGTGTTAGGGCACAAAAGGTTGTAGGGTGGGGCTTCCCATTTTCCACCATGCATCTCTTGTGAGGACATTCACCTTAGCACCTATGCCTATCAAGATGTCATAGATTGATCATTAGTTGATTTAAATATCCATAAGCAACTCTCACTCATAACCTATGTTTTGGGCGACCCCTACCTCGTACTAGGTCCAATATCAAGACATCAGCTAGTTGTTTATTATCACATCTAGACAAAAGGTTTTTCAGCATGGGAATCACCCCCTTACATTGTAGGAGAGCTAGAGAGTCAATAAGCTCACCAAATTTCTCTTCATGGGCATGTAGTTCTCTTTGAGATTTCTCCTCCAACTCTTGGGCAAGTTATGCTCTCCTCGTAGGTTTTGAATTACATTCATGGCCTTATTCATCACTTTTATCTATTATGATCCTTTCGAGAAGGTTTCAAGGATAAATTCTAGATGTGTTACTCCATCTCCTCACCCCTTAGGCTCACAACTTAGCTTGGTCACTTTTATGGGAGCCATTATTAGCTATGTAGCCACACCATTATGCATCATCACTTAGATCTTATCTCAACATTATTTCTCTTATGCTCCTTTGCCTTGCACACACATCACATCATCCCAACACCTTTCTCAAACTTCCCTTTTGCATGATCTTGGCATATAGGTTCAGGCATTCCTCGACCTTGTGCATGCCATGATAATATGCTCAAGTAGGATACTAGGGACAATTGCATTGAAAGTGTTCTAATGACTGACACTTGTAACTAGAGTTTTGTGGAAATCTACCACCTCTATGTCCTCCAACATGACCTATGTTTCCATGTTTCCACCTTTAATTGGCATAACCTCAGTTATATGGCCCATCATAGCCTTGGTTCATTGGTCTTTGGTTGGAAGGTCCTGTAATATCCTATCATGTGTTGTACTCTAGAGCCTTGTGGAATTATTAATCACCTAAAAAATGTTAATATTATGGGTGGAAGCATCATAAATCCTATAGCATAAAGACACCTTGGTATCAATCATGCATTGTAGAAGACGACAATTGTGTGTGTCAATGAGGTTATCAAGGTGCAAACACTACACCTTGGGAAATTGATTTTTTATGCTTCTCCACCTCATAGTCAATGCACCACAATCCAATGCATAGGTCATGTGTTTGGTTGGATAATAATGACTCTATTAATGCAACTTTCACCTCTATTATTAGGTTAAATCACGTGTCTATGGTCCCAACAACCTCAACCCTTAATGTCGCTTCTAATGCTTCTCTTGGTTTTGAGAATGTCCTCATAAAGAGGGTGCATCGAATCGACATAAATAATCCCCCAACAATCCATTCGGCATGTTGCATTGTGTGAAGTGTATATGAGAGCTTAGACACCAAAGTTTTAAACCTAACATCATATGTGTAGATGCCCTCTCTTTATTCCTACTTGATCTTCTAGAGCACAATAATGCTTTGTTATTCAAATTATGGGATGTCAAATTCTTTTAGGAACACATCCTTCAGGAAATCATAGTCCACAATCATTTGTCTAGGGTATAGCTTCCTATACCAAGTATGTGCACAATCCAATAAAGTGGTGTAAAAATGGCTTACTTTATGCTCTGGCAAAGTGATTCCCTTTGCGTGTCATATGAGTTTGCACTTATGAATATGTTCAATGACATTCTCAACCCCATAATACATAAGTAAGCTCGAGGTCATTCCATAGTAGATCTGGGGGGCAATCATAGGCATAATTGGTGCATGTGGGACTTGTATCACCAACACGTTCCCTGAAGTCACCCTTGAGCCTTGAGTTCCTCTAGTTGGTAGTGTGGCTCCATTAATGATTGAAATTGGTTGTAACATGACTCCTTAGATCGCTTGGAGCACTTGTTAGACTGCCAATGGTCCTCCATCTCATACCACTCCACTCTAGGTTAAACTTATTACTTGAGGGCCCATAGCCCTCCTTGGGGGTGGCATAGCATACTTCATGATATCCACTTGTTGCTCTAGTTGTGTGACCACTATTTCAAGTGATGGGTATGGGATTAATTATTATAGTGAGCTCCCTTCCCCCACATGTGTGGAAAATCCTCCTATATTATTAACTTCGATAGTGTCCTGAAATTCTTCTTTTGATTCAGAGTGGGATGCATGAGGATGTGCATAAGGTTGAGGGGATACAGGTATTCCTTCAATAGCTTTCTCAAATCTATCCTCGTATTGGAATCCTTCAATTTCTTCTTTCAAGTCTCTCTTTTGCTCATTAGTGCTCAATTCCTCATCATTGAAGTGCAAACCCTATGCATGAGAGCCCTCCTCATGCCATTCTTGATCTACGTGGGTGTTCACGACATATCCTAAGTAATAATCCCTCCTTTCCCTGGGATCCATCTTTACCATCACCTTGATTCTCATCACATATGCACCTTTTTATCTCATGTTCACTAGGTCCTTCCATGTTGAAACTTTCCTCGCTACCTTCTAAAGATCATGTCACTTCTCCCCCAGTTGTTTATGTAACTCACACATGTAAAGGCTAAGCCAACCATCTCCATGTTTTTTTATCACTTCCATTTACTATCACAATAATGACATATGACCTATCTTGACAATGCAAATTTGTGGCTAATTGAGTCTAAGTGATTCGATCCATCCATGTTTTCCAACACTTAACTATTCAACTCTTGCACCAACATATCATGCAAGAGAACCTTGCGTGCTCACCCGAGGTGTAGAGAGGGGAAACCAGGGTGGGTCAAGGTTAACTACGTGCAATGGGGTGGAAGCATGTACTCATGAGATTCTACTTATGCACACTTGTGTCTAGAGTGTATTCAAACCTATCCCCTTGAACCATAAACATAAATTAACTTGGATGTGCACAGTCTATAGTAACTCATTTAAAGAACAACAAAACATGATTTAAGATGTATCAAATAATCCTGAGTAAGATGACAATGTCATTCAATCTAGAAGCATAAAAAACCATCAAAATATCAATAACATAGCTTTATTGATTAACATCTTGAGACTACATAATTGTTCATGCTTTACAAGGCATTTTGTGGCACTTACAATATTGTAGTTCTCACTACTAGTTCTATCTCTATCTTAAGTTATTGCTCCTAGTTTTAGTATTTTAAATAAAAGCCAACATAGTTTTTCCAAGTTTTTTGCTCTCTTCAGAACAACATCTCTTTCTTTTCCTTGTCATATGCCTTTTATAGGTTCCTATGAGTCCATCCTACCACCAACTACAACCACATAGCAGTTATTGCATTATTTTTCCCACCAAGCAATCAATGCTTTTGACTGTCCGATGCCATCTACCATCATTTTCCATCGTCACTTCTCAACTACCTATCAAGATTAACTATCAGTGTTAGCTCCCATCATCTATCCTCATAATTTCCATTACAGTTCGTAGATTTAGGTGATTGTGTGTTTGGATCGAATTGTTTTGTCATATGGCACATATGGACACAATTTCCTATGACTTGTGCCTATCTTGAATGTAGTCCATGATGGGCGCACATGTAGGTTATGGGTTTGGATTGTGCACATCATTCTTCAGTTATTTATGCTAGTCTATTTTTGCCTATTTTGTACTTGCATGCTTTATTGGTTTGGTCTTAGTCAATTTTCAAGGGTCAACATGTTGCTTCAAGTTGTACAACTAGAATCTTCCTATCAAGGCACTCCTCATTGGAATGACTATTGGAGTTGTGAATTAAACACCATTTGCCAATCTTAGACTACTTGTTTTGGTCCTTTGACGATTATTTCTTCTTCTATGGAGGGCTCTTGGAGCCATTTGCTAGTTTCATATCCTACTTGAAAGGTTTGAATCACTGCTTAGTTTGAGACTTATAATTTTTTATCTTAGACTTGGGATTGGCTTTTGTTTACAATTTGTAAGAAAATATATAGGCTTATCCAATTGACAAGATCTATGGGAAATCCATATCTGACTATATATAAAGCCTTAATCCTAGCCTATACTTCAAAATAAGGTTTTGTTCTAAATCTTGAGCGTGCAGTTTGGACATGAAGGTATGAAAGGTGTTTGTATATTTTTGCACCGATTGATTTTTGCCTCAGCACAATGGATAAAACTTGATGTATTGGTCATCATAGTATCCCATGGGGTTATAGGTTTGTCTAAGTGCTTTTATGAAACCATTCCATGTGTCTACAGATGTGTCTAAATTAACTTCATCTTTACGATTTTAATGTGAAGTGCAATAGTTTTCCCACCATTTATTTACTTATAAAAACTTTAAGAATAAAGAATATAATTTTTTTCACCATCAAAGAATTGATTAACCATGTAATATGAATAGATTCGGTTAAATAAATTATCTAGTGTATTTGAATATATTTTTCCTTTAGACATAGGGATGTTTATACTGAATTGTACCTTGTATGGTGTGAGACCACCAGACAGTCGATGTGAATGAGAAGTGTTGGAAGGAGTCTACTACTTAAGAATTAGTAAGAAATGATGTTCTTCCAAATCTTCTTGTTGTCTTTACAATGCATCCTCTATCATCTTCTGGAACATTTCTAAAGTTGGCATCATCGAAGATTTGTCTTCCATCTGAGGATGTAAAGAAAGGTCATGAGTCTCGAGCCATCACTTCATGTAATTAGCCCTTGTATGAGTGGGTATACAAATATATACAACACTCATATACACCACAACATCACTCAAAAATGATATGAAGTGTGCAATGCTATGATACTACTGATCTAGGGCGTATGAGGAGAATTGGTTCACAACCTACTTAAATAAATTTAAGAGGGTTATGAACAAAAGCGAACTATGAATGATAAAGGATATGAAAGTGCAAA
Source organism: Torreya grandis (assembly GCA_037957365.1). Taxonomy (NCBI): domain Eukaryota; kingdom Viridiplantae; phylum Streptophyta; class Pinopsida; order Cupressales; family Taxaceae; genus Torreya; species Torreya grandis. The sequence goes on from JARHVA010002682.1 coordinate 842,882, forward strand.
AAACAAATGAACAAGGGAAGTAAAGAAAACGATGGATAATTGACATATAACTATAATAACAAAGTTGTATTATGTCAAGTTATGTACAACATCTGGGAGGTCATATGTATGGTGCCTATGTATTCCCTAACTTCATTCTTTTCGATTTGTCTCCCATATAAACTAACAAAAAATATAAGTCTACATTAATATACAAAGGAGGAAAATGAAACATCAATTGAACCATTACAAAAGTTGGTAACAAGCACTTCATAACTAATGAATGCAGTGACATCACTAACTGTCATTACAATTGAGATGTAGTTTATAACGCTGACACAACATGAACTATGTAGTAATGCAGATGTGGAGTTTGATATTACAAATGGACATGTAGGTGCAAAACCCAATGCTGATGTTGCTAACATTAGTGTGAGGCTAGAGATGCAACAACAATAGATTAAGGTAAGATCTAGTGTTCCATATCTTTGTGGATAAAAAACAAATGAAAATGCTTTTTCATTATTTATGATACAGAGCTACATGTATTTGTAGGCCCACATTCCTCTTTTCTCATCATTTAGAATAAGTTTCGGTTATTATTAGGATTATGTCCTTTCATTCAAACAATCAAATATTTGAGGTATTGTAATTAAATAACTTAAACATTAAAAGTTAAAATATAATATTGAAGTTTTTGAATGCATAGTTACTCCTCTGCGTTGACTCGTGGTGGCTATTAATCTCCCACTAATAAACACCATCAAGATTTTATCCTTCCCAATTGTTTTCACATTGTTAAGATATTGTCCTTCCTAAGTGTTGTCACACTGCCAAAGTATTGTTTTTCCCAATTGCAGCCCTCAACTATGAAAAAGAAAATAAATCCTTTCACAAACACTATTTTACCATGCAAAATCACACATGTACATAACACAATACACAATTTCTGTATCTAGATCAACGAAACAGAATAACAAGATTCTGGTTGAGCACAACCTATAAAATATCTCCATTTGACTTAAAATTAGCTATACTGTAATGAAGTTGAAATATATGTCAAGCATCTTTTTGTATCTTACAATCTGATTATAAATAATGCATACGACCACACAAAACTATGATTTACAAGTTACAACTATAAGTTCATTAGTGGTTATGAACTTAAATGCTATAAAAATATAGCAACTAGAGGTATTTTAAACCTGAAGATATACAATAAAACACAATGTCATATAATAACATGTAAATGCTAAGTAACTCACTGCTACTAAAACCTATGAACCACAATGTCAACAATATATAAATATTTTTCTTATAAAAAACATGGAGGAAGAAGAGGAAGGAAGTGAGATGGGCAAATTTGTCTATTTGGGTTGGCTCCAAAAGGAAGAAGAGGATAATTTACATTTGTAACTCTTCACATTTGTTAAATTAAATTATTATAAAAACCCATATTAATTAAGATAGTTGTTGACCTAGGCTAATATGTGTGAGCAATTCATGCGTTACAATACAACCCCAGGGTTTAGCCCACTTAACTTTTGCAGCTTGTAGAGGTAGCCCTAGTTGTAGGTTGAGGGCCCACTACACACCGCCCAGAGTAGTGATGTTCCCTAACATTGATTACATTTTTTTTTTTTTGAAATTTTATAAAATTGATTTCCCTCCCTGAATGACGATAATTCAAATATTTGAATTTTTTTTTGAAGGGTGATTTTCGAACCGAACCCCCTGGAATCGCTGGAAAGGGTTCAATTTCGATCATTGCTCTCGCAGATCCTGTGCCGTTCAAAGTTCTTGTTTTGCCTGCAATTCCCAATCTTACAAACGATCCGAGTTGAAATCCCGCTGGAGTCCGAGGAGAATATTTCCGCGCTCTGCTACCTGACACCTGCTACGTGCTCTGCGCTCTGTTAGCGAAATGTGAATATTCCCGCGCAAGGGTTTGATAAAAGCGGGCAATGGGAGAGTTTGGTGGGTGGGAGGAATTGGACATTGACGATTCTGACATTGTAAAGCCTCCTCGCCGTCATTTACTACCACAACAACAACCTCCTCCTCCAAACATCTTACCTTCAAAACGTCCCCCGCACATTCCCTCCCAAATACCCCCCACAACAGACGGCATCCTCAATCGCTTCAAGAAACAAAATGTTACTCAACTCACTAACCCTAGTCTATCAATTCCCTCTGATTTGCCCCCGCTGGAACCCTGCTCTGATGCCTACATGTCCGCTCACACTCATAAGACCGCGGAAACTGATGGCCTGGACGATCTCCTTCCAAAACATTTTCACCAAACGCAATGCCCGAACAATTCCGACCAAGTTAGGGTTAGGGCTAGGGCTTGCAGGCCTAATAATATGAAAGAAGACAAAGAGCAAGTGAGGGCATCTGAGAGAATCCGCTGGATAATTCCGGGTCCAGCTGGAGCTGTTCAGAGAGCTTTGCACAGAAATGACGGCGACAGCTTTCTACATGAGCGGATGGGATCTGAAAATGCCGCAATCTCTACACTTCGAGATGAAGAAGATGATGTGGATTTTGAAGAAGGCCCGTGGCTTTGTGCGACAGATTACTTACACAGGGAAAATCCTGGTATGCATGTATGTTTTCAGGCATCTCAATTTTGCAATGTGTTTAATATGCTTCTTTTCTCTCCTACATATTTTTTCCCGAAGCTTTTTTTAAACCATTTTGAACTGTAGAAGCTTAAAGTTGTTCCGGTCTCTTTTCTTCAATAATATGCTAAGTTCATCTTGAATTTCAAGTTCGTTGTTGCATATGGTTGAAGAATTGAAGTTTTCTTAAACAAGTGGAATGAATGTGAAAAACTCTTGGTGTGTAGTGAAATTGAAAAATTTAAGCATGCTTTTTTTGTTTGCCACTATGCAAAAATTGTATGGAAACATATATTACATGGATGGTCCTGCTTTTCCATGAAAGAAATTGAATGGGATAATATTTGGACTAGGTCAATTAGTGATATTAAATATTCAAATTGCTTTGACACTTTTTGGTTGGTTGTTTCCATTGATTTATTATGATGGATATAGTATAAATGGAATACACGGGTTTCATAACGAGGGCACGGACCCTGCTGGGTTCAGAATTGAAGTCACTCTGTCCTTCTTGTGTTGCAAGCCTCCATGTGGCTCAACATGAGCGGCAGGACCTAAGAGACTTCATATAAATTGGGTACATCCCAAACAAACGAAGATACAATAGTTTCGGGGGAAGACTGCCCGCAACGCACCTCTTCCTCCAAATAAGGTGCCTCTACTGGATGTAGAGACTAGAAATGAAAGGTCAGATGTGGAAGGGGAGGAGGCCCTAGAGCAGAATTATAGGAGTGGCAGACAGAGCAATGATCACAATGAGAATGATGTTCATGAAGTAAACAGAATGAGGTAATGGTAAATAATGAGGAATCCAGTGGAAATTTTGAGAATCCTGTTGGTAATGATGGGTGGAGCATAATGAAAAATACTGCAAGCAACTCAGAATCTTTAGATAAAAATCAAGAAGTACAGGAAGAACCATCCCCAGCTAGTGACAAGTGTATAGATAATGATGGCAGTACTGTATCCATGGGTGATGCTTTGGAGGGGATTTTTGGTAGAAGAAAACCAAGGCAGATTCAACATCAGAATGATAAAGTGATAGAATATTTACACAGATTATAACTATCAAACAATTGAATGAAGGGAAAGATTAATTTGGGGTAATGTCTTTTTCAGATGGTGAGAATAAGATTAGAACTAAAATAAAAAGTTATGCTGTTGATAGTGCGAAAATTGGTGCTTCAGAAGCTAACTACAGTGCCACACATGCAGTGGAAGATGCTTCAGCTGAGTTGGGAAAATTATGGTCCCTTCAGATGGGGAGAAGTTGAACACGCTTACTATCTTTTTTAAGTATGTCAATGTTTATAACTCTTTACGTATCTTCCTATTCTTTGTTTAAAGGTGAAAGCAAATATTTGAGCAAGTATAATCTGGGTAATAAAGAGGTGGAAGGAAAATACAAGGCAATTATGTGTGGTGGTGACCACATTTTAGATGACACCGCATTCAAAGAAATAAGAAACATAGTCAAATTTGGTAGAAGGTATTTGATCATTGATATTGGCCTTGAGGAGAAACATAAGAAAAAAGGTCCTCCCCCTACTACACTTATTTCTAATCCATCTCAAGAGGACATAACAAATACTGTTGGGTGCTCTCTTCCTAACTTGGTTGCGCTCAGTCCTGTCGGTGAAATTCCTGTTGCTGTCAGTCATGTTGGTGAGATTCCTGCTGTCAGTCTTCCTGGTGAGATTCCTGCTAATCTTTTTGTAAATGAGGCTACTCCTCTGCCCTCGCGCCTCCCCTCCCCATGATGAAGGATTTGGAGAAAATTATCCAAAGATGATTACTAAGTTTAAATCCATTGAGGGTTTTATAACAAAAAATGACTGATAAAATTTTTAATTGAAATTATTTTTTGCTCTGGCTATGTCCAGATGATTTTTTTTAAGTTTAAATTGTCACAAAACTATTGTCTGTAGGTTGATCTTAGATTTTGATTGACTGCATACAACAAGTTGTTATTTGGTTAGACTTTGGATATGGTTTCTCATAAGCTATTGAACAATTATCGATGTTAATAGCCTATTGCATGGGAATATAATTTTTGTACATTTCCTCATCTCAATAAAAAAATAAAAAATGACGCTATCCAAAAATAGATTAAGAGGTATTTGCTCTTCATTGGAAATAATGTCTTTGCTTGGCATAAGACACAGAGGGACACTCGAGGCATTGTGGCTCTCTAGAGGTCAATTAGCTAAGTTGTTCCCTAGTATCCAACTTAAAAAACTAGATCTGCTAAAAAAGTAAATCCTTTGTGAAATATTGATTTTTTTATTAACGTTTATATATTTAACAACCTATTTCGAAAAAAAGAATTTGAGAAGATTTATATTTTAATGTATCCACCTTTGGTCAATGCAAAGTCTTTAGGAAGGTGACTTTCATTGTATTTTGAAATCCTTTGGGAAGGGGGAGGTTTGGTTGGAGAATTCCAATCCCAATTAGATATCTTAAGTTTTGTTCAAAATGGCACTTCGGGTTGAACAAAAAATTAGCACCTTTACTATTACTAAAATTGAACACACGAAGAAACCAAGCAAATATGCAAGAGAGAACTTGAAAGAGAGAAACACTAGGATTATTTATTGAAAGAGCAACTGTCACTTAATAAGAAATAAACAACTTAAACCTTAATGCAAGGTTGACACAAACCCTAACTCAAAAGTGACTTAAGTGAACGTTAAGTCATGTTTACTAAATTTGATAAAGCCAACTAAACTCATAAAGTGACTTTATTACTAAGCCTATCACTAAGACTAATATGGCCATTATAAATCTAACATCCTATAATGGCCATTCTGGAAAATATACCAAGTTGATCTCTAAATTTTACAGATATATTTGAGCCAAGAAATTTGGTGAGAATGTTTGTAGTCTGGACCTAAGTTGGACAATATTGCAGCTCAACCACTCCATCTTCGACAAGCTGTTGAATGAGATCCTTTTCTAGCTTAAGAATTCCTTGGTTGTCACAAAATTGTACTGTAGGCTTAGTTCGTGTTGACGCAGTGGATTGCACCTTTGAGAGAAGACTGAGCTTCTCTCTTCCACGCGGCAAAATGGAAACTCCTCTCTTGCCTGTGGGTCTGGGAAAACTGAGAGGAGAGTCTCTAGATAAGGGCTAGCTCCCTTTGATGCATCTGAGTTATTCCAGTAAGTTGCTAATACATATATATCATGGGGGGGGGTGAAAAGAGAGAAGGATTACTGAAAAACAAAACCTAACCTAAGAGTGTGATGCACCAAACAAGTTTGATCTACTCACACTCACACTCTGAACCATAAGAACACATACATACACTTTAATTGGTAAAATGACCAGACTGTAGGGAGCTTGACAGAGAGGCTTTAATGAAAACACACAGAAAAAGAACTTACCATATGCGCTGTGGGAAAAACACACTGTCTAGTAACCTCCTTCTGCCCCTGCGCTCCAGATACAGCTTTTCTTGTCACTTGTAGGAATGGCGCTTTGTATATACCAGGTGTGTTGGTATCAAGCCTGTGAAAGCATTAAGAAAGAAATGACTGAACACAAGTTTAACACTCAGACACACTCATAGATATATCCAACCAAAATAGAGGTAAAAAATGCGTATTTTATTGATTCTAGGTGAAAATTGGCAGGGCTTCGCCTTACAACATGAGAGATCTCTTTCTCAAAATGAGAAGTTTACAATATATAGAGGAAGAAAAGGCCTTTTGGTGCCCTTTTACAAGTGGCCCATGTGCGTTCTGAGCATTGGGAAGAGGAAGTCGCTTGATAGATAATGCTGTGTCGGCTTCTGTTTTGACTTTAGGCGTTTAAGATAAATTAAACGTCATATGTGAAATTATGGGCTGCGCCATTTGTCTGCAAACAAGACTGCTCCTTCAAGGCACTCACACGGTTTGTTTGCCCATCAATGCAAAGTGAAGAAAACGGGTCGCGCCATTCACTGTTTGCGCTCCTTGATGACCACTTGATAGATATTGTGTCAACCGCTGGAGTAAGTCCTTGAGTCGACACCTTCTTTTGCCACATGGACTGTTTTGTCCATTTCTGCACTTTGTCTCTTCCTAGCTTTGTCTTTTCTGGTTCCTTCGGCCCTCGGGGGCTATCTTCTGTTAATTCTTTGCCTCTTTGGGCTCCCTTCTCGGCAGTCTCTTCCTTTTGGCCTTAAGCCTTTGAATTCCTTCGGGTTTGTGCCTTTCATTAAAAAAACCAATGGTTATTTTATTTCTGCAAAGTTGACGTCTGCGCGCCCGTCACCATTTGAAAGCCAACGGCTAGTCTATTGTCTTGAATTTGACGTCTTCGGGGACGTCATCGGACGTTTGGATTCCAACGGCTAGTCCATGATGCTCAACTTTGACGTCCGTGGGCCCGTCACCCCTTGGTCAATTCCTTCGGCTTTGTCTTTGGAACCTCTCGAAGGGAAGGTGTCCCTTCGGGCCTTGAGAAAGATCCTCCTTTTGGCAGCCGAGAGTCCCCCGCAAGGGCACTTGCCCTTCGGGGTCCTTCAGGGTCCTTCGGGCTCCTTGGTCCTCAAATCCTTCGGAACAAATGCCCAAAAGATTTCTTCCTTTGTCTTTCTCGCTTATTCCCTTGGGCTTTTTCTTTCGGGCGAATTCCTTCAGACAAAAGTCCGAAGAAATTCCTTCGGACTTTTTGTCCGAAAGAATTCGTCTTGTCTTTTGCCGCAGAAAATCTTCCCGAAAGACATTGTTTTTTGCCTTATGAATTTCTTCAGACAAAATGTCCGAAGGAATTCCTTTGGGCATTTTGTCTGAAGAAATTCTCCATCTCTTGCCTTGAACAAATCCGAAGGGATTCCGATTTTTCTGCCTTGTTCACTTTTTCGGAGAAAACCTTACCCTTTCGGCCTTCTCTTTGATCCCTTTGCAAGTGTTCCCTGCCTTCCGCAAGGGCACTTGTCCTTCGGGCTTTGGGAGACTCCCTTGAACCTTCCGATTGAACCGACTGATTGAACCGTTCGATTGAACCAACCGATTGAACTGACTGATTGAACCAACAATGGTTTAACGGTTCAACGGTTCAATGGTTCAATGGTTCAATACTGTGTTTTGCTCATTCAATTGACCACTTGAACCAACTGCTTTGAACCATTCAATTGAACTGACCGATTGAACCATTTGTTTGAACCGTTCGATTGAACCAACCAATTGAACCGACTGCTTGAACCAAACCAATTGAACCGACTGCTTGAACCAACTCGCTGAACCAAACCAATTGAATTGACTGCTTGAACCAACTCATTGAACCAAACCAATTGAACCGACTGCTTGAACCAACTCGGTTCAACGGTTCAATATTATTAAGTTCAAAGCTCAAACTTCAAAGCTTTTGGATAGATCAAGTCGTTGAACCTTGACGCTGAACCAATTTTTCCAACCTTATGAGAAATGTCTTCAACTTTTGGTCTCTTTCCTTGTGAATTTCTTCGGACAAAATGTCTGAAGAGCTTTATAAGAGCCTTGCATTCTTTGAACCGGTTCATCTTCTGCCGAAAGACTTGTGCAACTCGAAATTTGAACCGGTTCAGAACAATAGGGAAAGAAGGAGACCGATTTTGGCTTGCAGGGGCAAAATGGTCAACAAATTGGCGATTCGCAGGGGAAGCATGCCTGCTATGCTTAGAAACCAGTAGCCTCAAAGTCCATTGGGCATGGAGTCAGAACGCAGCTTGAAAAGTTAGCAATAGCCTTGAGATATCCAAGAATCAATCACCAAGGTTTTACCCCAAAAGGAAACGAAAACACACACAAGACTAAGAAAACTACTAACATGTGCAAAAACACTTAGGGAAAACGGGGAAAAAACAAGGAAAATATATACATGATGGGAGAAGGGCTCAGTGATAATGCTTAAGATGTATCCCATTAACTGGGATATACAGTTCTTCACCATCCAACCTGGAGAGTTGGAATGCATTGTGCTGCTTGCATTGAGTGATGACGTATGAACCACTCCATAGGGCATTGAACTTCACATGCTTTCCAGGCTTAGCTCAGTCCGCATCCCATTTCAAGACGATGTCTCCTTCAGAGAAACCTTTTGATGAAGATCTCTTGTCGAAGTGTTTCTTCGTCTGCTATTGGCGGCTGGTAATAGAAGCCATAGCCTGGTCCCTTGTCTCTTGGAGCTCCATCAGCTCGCATAGTCTAACCTCCATGCTCTTGCCTTCTTCTAAATGCAGCTGGTGAGCAAGGTCCAAGGTTGGTAACTCAAGTGAAATAGGAAGCCTAGCTTCCCTTCCATACACGAGCGTGTATGGTGAATTACCAATTGCTCTCTTTGGAGTAACCCTATCTGCCCACAGGGTTGTTTTCAACTTGGCATGCCAAGTCCTCTGATTCTCTTCCATTGTTCTTTTGATAATCCTGATCAGATTCTTATTGGTGGACTCAGCCAACCCGTTCCCCTGTGGGTAGTAGTTGGATGAAGTGCTAAGATAGATACCATATCTCAACGCCCATTCACTTGTTTTGGTTCCTAGAAAAGCTAAAGCGTTATCTGAGATGATGGTAGCTGGAACCCCAAACCTTGCCACTAGGTCTTCATAAAAATCCAGGACTGCACTTTCGTTGGCTTCCTTCAAAACGACAGCCTCTACCCATCTTATGAAGTAGTCTGTGGCAGTCAGGACCCACTTGTGTCCACCACTGGAGGGAGGGTTAATCATCCGTATAAAGTCAAGGCCCCATTGCATGAATGGCTACTCCACCTGAATAGGCTGTAAAGGCATGGCAGTGAGCCGTTGTTTCCCATCAAAAAGTGCACATTTTTGGCACTTTTGTACCCAAGCATGGGTGTCCTTGAATAGAGTGGGCCAGAAATAACTAGCTCTCATTATTCTTGCAGCTGTAGGTCTAGGAGCAAAGTGACCACCAGCTGGCCCATCATGGAACTCGGACAGCACCCTGTCGGCCTGACTTGGGTCTATGCACCTTAAAAAGACCCTTGATAGGTCCCTTCTGAACAACACTCCATCAATCAGGGCATAAGAGAGAGATTGGAGTCTGAAATATCTCCTCTTGGTCCTATCAAGGCCCTGCGGGCACTCACCAGTGAGAAGGAAATGCCTCAAGTCTGATGTTCAATCTCTTATAACAGTGGGTTCTTCTGCTATAGCTGCATCATGAATTAGCAAACTGTCCTCCTTTTGCTGTCTAAAGTCTGCAGCAAGGTGTTCACATAGGCCTCTTCCTCTTACCAGCTTGGTGATCTTGATATCCACGTCGTATTCCATTACTTTAGTGATCCACCCCGCTCTCTTTTCATTCAGGTAACGGTTGGTCAAGAAATCCTTGATGCCGGGATGTGAAACCATGAGGTGAATTCCGCTGTTGGACAGCATATGCCTGAATTTCTTTAGACTCCGTATGACTGCAAGGACTTGCTTCTCCACATATGTATACTTGACCTCAAAACCCTCTAGGCCTTGGCTAAACAACGCAAGTGGTTGCTCAAGGTCATTACCATTCGCTTGGGTAAGCATGGCGAAGATTACCTCTTCATTTCTGAAGGTGTAGAGGTTGAAACTTTTGGTGAAGTCAGGACTGATCAAAGTAGGAGCTTGGGCTATAGCCTGCTTGATTTCTTCAAAGCTATCCCTCCTTTGCGTTGTCTACGCGAACTTCTCATCTTTCTTCAGCATAGAGGTCAATGGCTTGACTACCTCCGCAAAATTCGGAATAAATCTCCGGATGAAATTTATTTTGCCGAAGAAGCTCTGTAGGCCCTTTTTGTGTTTAGGCAAGGACAGCTCCAGGATGGAGCGAACTCTATTTGGATCAATGGTCAAGTCTTCCTTGGAAACAATGTGGCCAAAGAGTTTACCCTCATGGACAATGAACACGCATTTCTTTGGGTTGAGAGAGATACCGAACTCTCTACACCTCTCAAAGATTTGTCTGAGGTGTTTCATGTGTTGGCCCGCCTCCTTAGAGAATACTGTCATGTCATCAAGATACACCAGCACAGTGTTATTTATCAGGCCTCAAAAGGCCTTGTCCATGGCTCGCTGAAAGGTGGCACCAGCATTGGATAGTCCGAATGGCATTTTCCTATAAGCAAACGTCTCTCATTTGGTAGTGAAGGTTGTCTTGTATTGGTCACAGTCTTGCACCAAAATCTGATTATATTCTGAATATCCATCCAGCAGGGAGAAATGATCGCTGCCTGTCACCATTTGAAGGATCTGCTCCATGCTTGGGAGAGGATAATGGTCTTTCAAAGAGACTCTATTGAGGTCTCTGAAATCTACACAATCTGATCTCCCCATTTTTTTTCGGACAGGAACAAGATTGGCCAGCCAAGAAGAGTGTTTGATTGGAAATGTTATCTTGGACTCAATTAACTTGGTGAGTTCCTTCCGCATGAGAGGCTCAATCTTTGGGTTGACAAGCCTTTGCTTTTGCTTGATCGGCTTGGCATCTTTTTCCAGCTCAATGGTATGTTGGGCCAAACTTGGGTCGAAACCCTTCAAATTGTTATACTCCCAGGCGAAGACATCAACAAACTCCTGACACAAGGTGAAGGCCTGCCTTTCATGGTCCGTGCACACTTTCCCAAGTGCCAGCAATTTATTCTTGAATATTTCAACCTTCTCATAGTTCTCCTCCTTCGTTGTGATGCTTGCCTTATCACTTTTCAATTGGTCATTTTCTTTGAAGATACTCTCGAGAGTGACCAAGCCTTTGGGAAGTTTATTGTTCTTTAGTTGAACAATTTGGCTGCCATATTGCTGTTGTAGCTTAGCCTGGTTTTTAACAGCGAACTCAGCTTCTTCTTGCAAGAAGAGTGTTATTTGCTGGTCATTGTCAAACACTTGCCAGTTAGTGATGTTGTCAGGTAAAGAGAGCTGGATTACTACTTTCAAGTGGCGTGAACTGCTGTCTCGGCTTATTTCCCTAGGGATATCAAACTGGGCACCAATTGTTGCTAGCCTATTTGCTGGCTTGTTATGCTCTTTAGGAATGGAGGTAACATTGAAAGCAAGAAAATTCTCCACTAAGTCCTATACTCTATGTTTATAGGACTTAAACAAAGAATTCTCTGTCAGATTTTGGCTCCCTACTTGATTCACAATCAACTCACTGTCACCAAAAACTTGCAGCTCTTTGATTCCTCTTTTCCTTGCCCACTCCAAACCATGGATGAGGGATTCGTACTCTGCAACATTGCTCGTGCAAGAAAATTATTCTTCTTTGAAGGAGAAACTAGCACCACTCCACCACTAGCTCCCAACTTATTTCTTGAGCCATCAAAGAACAACTGCCATAAACTTGAGCTTTCTTGGCTTGCTTTCATCAAATTTGGTACAAAAGTACCCTCTTCGTGCATGCAATAAATCCCAAGGCCTGCCTCTTCTATGAATTTGTAAGGATCATGCTCAAAGTTGTCACTTCCTCATTCGTCTAAGAGCAGGTCAGCAACTCTTTCAAGGGCAGAAGATAGAGATTGGTCCACTTGGAATTCTTCTTGGTCAATAATGGCATAGTTGACATTTGCCACCTTGAGCAAGTATGGTTCCAGATGATCTCTGTGGAGTGGCTCTGATTCAATCTTGACCTTAGTCCCATACTTGATTCTAAAAACCAGATAAGACTAGTTTGCTGCTAAGTAGTCGCCTATTTTGGATGTGAAATCCCTAGATAAGCAAATAACAAAGTAAGGAGGGACTTTCGCCACTACCACATCGTGGGGAACTGAGAAGGTCGGGTAGGCATGTAGCATCAAGCTCAAACCTTTCACCACCCTAAGTGTCTTTGTTGGTGTTCCATCCAGTTGCATGACTCCTTTAGTCATTTCTTGATTATTTAGCCCCAGTTTATTTGCTATGCATTTAGGCATCATCGAGGTGCTTGCTCCACTATCAATGATGCAATTGTGCACCAAGAAATCTCCTATGACCAAGGATAAATAAAAAGGGGGAACCTTTTCCTCTTTCTTAACTTGGCCTGATGTGGAAGGCTGCTCATTCATCATCAGAACATTATCGGCTTTTGCTGGGACAACTTGTTCATTCAGCGCATGCAATTCTTTTTGCAGCATGTCTTTTTGTCCTGGTATTGATAATGAATCCCACAAGGAGATGTTCATGTGCAGCGTCTTCATTTGGTCTACTACGTTGACTCGAGGGTTGCCTTCTTTCAAATTTTCTTTGGGATTGCTTACAGCTTGAGGTGCAGGCCGAGGAGCTGAAGGTGCAATCGGAGGTTTGAAGTTTGGAACCTTTTGGTTTACATGTGATGAAGAAGGTGGTGCTGACGTTTGAGCAGCTGCTTGAGCTTCTTCTATTGCTCTCCTTTTGGACCTTGTGTTGGCTGCGACATAGTCGCCCTGATTGCCTGCACTACCCACATAATTGATTGCATAGAACTCACCTTCCAGGTGATTCATGAGAGTAGAATCGGGCTGAGTTTGACTGCTGCCCATGCTGGGTTGCACTGAAGCCTCAAAGCTTGGGAATTGGGCGGCTGCTCGATTGTCTTGTACATTTGTGTAGTGACTCGGCACTTCATTCGTATAAACAGCTTGATCTTGACCATATCCCATGGTTGAGCAACTGGGTTGTTCCTGTACCAGATTGTTTTGAGCGGGCGCTAGAGCCTTGGATGATGGAGCGTCTGGATTATAGCCTTGAAAAGGTCTGGCCTGTGCAAATTGACCCTGCCCTTGATTGTAATTCTAGAAAGGGGGTCTATTTGCTTGACCATACTGCTGATATCTTTGATTTGGTCGATTGTCTTGAGCTTGCTGCCTTTTAAGAGCCACTAGTTCATTTGTTACGCTTTGTAACAGGGTTTTGACTTCATGGAGGTCATTTGATGAAGTAGCAGCCGGCTTTTCTATGCCAGGCAGAAGAGCTAAGGTGGGAGCAACAGTTTGGATTGGAGGTAGCAATTCAGGAAAGAGCGGCATATGAGGCCTAGGAGCTATTTTTCCAGCCTGCACCAGGGAATTCTCAGCCGCTATAGCTATGTCATAGGCGGCAGGCAACACATGTCCTCCTATGGACTGTATCATAATAGCGATGTTGCTGTTCAATGCTTTCAAATAATAGAGGAAAGTATAGTTCGGAGTCGGCCTTACCAAAATGGGGATTCTATCCCATGTCTTTTGAAACCAAGTGTTGAAATCTTGCATGAATTGATGTGGAGCTCTTTTCATAGTGGTCAGCTGCTCGGCAAGTAAGAGGTGGTCGCTCTTCTCCCCAAATCGGTTTGTTAAAAGGGTGCCCAATTCGTTTCAGCAATCGACTGAATTCATGGGCAAAGTCCCATATCAGTCTAGAACTTTGCCCTTGAAAGACAATGCTAACAATTTGATCGCAATGTTTTCCTCAATGACATTGTGAATATTGCAGAGGTTAGCAATATTTCTGATGTGTTCGATAGCGGTAATGGGCCCCTCTCCATTAAAGGGAGGCACACTTTTAAGGACTGCTCTTGGAATTGGGTCATAATGCTGGAGATTCAAAGGACTCTGACCATGAAAGGCCACAAAAGGTAAAGCCATAGCTATGACAGGATTCAATTGAGGCCTTCTTGTGTAGGTGTATCTTATAGCAGGTCTGGGAAAGTGATTTGTTGAATAAGGATGGGTTTTTTCAAATCTTAGTCGTTTTGTTGAGTTCAAAGGCAATTCAACGAATTTAAAAGGGACACCCCTAGCAACAGATCGCGTGGTGATTTTAGGCATAGGAGGTCAGACTGGTCTTTGGTTAGAAACTGATGTTCTTACCAGTGGAGTCGCCAGATGCTGAAAATGGTTGATTTTGCTGTAATAGGACTAGCATCAATCTTGGAACTTTGCTAAGTGTTAAAACTTGGTCCCATCAGGCGTGCCACAAACTATTGACGCAGTAGATTGCACCCTTGAGAGAAGATTGAGCTTCTCTCTTCCACGCGGCAAAATGAAAACTCCTCTCTTGCCTGTGGGTCTGGCAAAACTGAGGGGAGAGTCTTTAGATAAGGGCTAGCTCCCTTTGATGCATCTGAGTTATTCCAGTAAGTTGCTAATACATACATATATATATATATATATAATGGGGGGTGAAAAGAGAGAAGGATTACTGAAAAACAGAACTTAATCTAAGAGGGTGATGCACCAAACAAGTCTGATCTACTCACACTCACACTCTGAACCATAAGAACACATACATACACTTTAACTGGTAAAAAGCCTAGACTGCAGGGAGCTTGACAGGGAGGCTTTAATGGAAACACACAGAAAAAGAACTTACCATAGGCGTTGTAGGAAAAGCACACTGTCTAGTAACCTCCTTCTGCCCCTCCGCTCCAGATACAACTCTTCTTGTCACCTGCAGGAATGGCGCTTTGTAGATACCAGGTGTGTTGGTATCAATCCTGTGAAAGCATTAAGAAAGAAATGACTGAACACAAGTTTAACACTCAGACACACTCAGAGATATATCCAACCAGAATAGAGGTAAAAAATGCATATTTTATTGATTTCAGGTTAAAATTGGTAGGGCTTCGCCTTACAACATGAGAGATCTCTTTCTCAAAATGAGAAGTTTACAATATATAGAGGAAGAAAAGGCCTTTTGGTGCCCTTTTACAAGTGGCTCATATGCATTTCGAGCATTGGGAAGAGGAAGCCGCTTGATAGATAATGCTGTGTTAGCCCCTGTTTTGATTTTAGGCGTTTAAGATATATTAAATGTCATATGTGAAATTATGGGCTGCGCCGTTTGTCTGCAAACAAGACCGCTCCTTCAAGGCACTCACACGGTTTGTCTGCCCATCAATGCAAAATGAAGAAAATGGGTCACGCCGTTCACTGTTTGCGCTCCTTGATGACCACTTGGCAGATATTGTGTCAACTGCTAGAGTAACTTCTTGAGTTGACACCTTCCTTTGCCACTTGGATTGTTTTGTCTGTTTCTGCACTTTGTCTTTTCCTGGCTTTGTCTTTTATGGTTCTTTCGGCCTTCGGGGGCTATCTTCTGCTAATTCTTTGGCTCTTTGGGCTCCCTTCTCGGTGGTCTCTTCCTTTTGGCCTTAAGCCTTTGAATTCCTTCGAGTTCGCGCCTTTCATTAAAAAAACCAACGGTCATTTTATTTCTGCAAAGTTGATGTCTGCGCGCCCATCACCATTTGAAAGCCAACGGCTAGTCTATTGCCCTGAATTTGACATCTTCGGGGACGTCATCAGATGTCTGGATTCCAACAGCTAGTCCATGATGCTCAACTTTGACGTCCGTGGGCCCGTCACCCCTTGGTCAATTCCTTCGGCTTTGTCTTTGGAACCTCCCGAAGGGAAGGTGTCCCATTCGGGCCTTGAGAAAGATCCTCCTTTTGGCAGCCGAGAGTCCCCCACAAGGGCACTCGCCCTTCGGGGTCCTTCGGGCTCCTTGGTCCTCAAATCTTTCGGACAAAATGTCTGAAGGAATTCCTTCAGACATTTTGTCTGAAGGATTTCTTCCTTTGTCTTTCTCGCTTATTCCCTCGGGCTTTTTCTTTCGGGCGAATTCCTTTGGACAAAAGTCCGAAGGAATTCATTCGGACTTTTTGTTCGAAAGAATTTGTCCTGTCTTTTGCCACGGAAAATCTTCGCGAAAGACATTGTTTTTTGCCTTATGAATTTCTTCGGACAAAATGTCCGAAGGAATTCCTTCAGGCATTTTGTTCGAAGAAATTCTCCATCTCTTGCCTTGAACAAATCCGAAGGGGTTCCGACTTTTCTGCTTTGTTCACTTTTCTGAAGAAAACCTTACCCTTTTGGCCTTCTCTTTAATCCCTTTGCAAGTGTTCCCTGCCTTCCGCAAGGGCACTTATCCTTTGGCCTTTGGGAGACTCCCTTCAACCTTCCGATTGAACCGTTCGATTGAGCCGACCAATTGAACCAACAATGGTTCAACGGTTCAATGGTTTAATGGTTCAATACTGTGTTCTGCTCATTCAATTGACCACTTGAACCAACTGCTTTGAGCCATTCGATTGAACCGACCGATTGAACCATTTGTTTGAACTAACCGATTGAACCGTTCGATTGAACCAACCAATTGAACCCACTGCTTGAACCAACTCGTTGAATCAAACCAATTGAACCAACTGCTTGAACCAACTCGTTGAACCAAACCAATTGAACCGCCTGCTTGAACCAACTCGGTTCAATATTATTAAGTTCAAAGCTCAAACTTTAAAGCTTTTGGATAGATCAAGTCGTTGAACCCCGACGCTGAATCAATTTTTCCAACCTTAAGAGAAATGTCTTCAACTTTTGGTCTCTTTCCTTGTGAATTTCTTCGGACAAAATGTCTGAAGAGCTTTGTAAGAGCCTTGCATTCTTTGAACTGGTTCATCTTCTGCCGAAAGATTTGTGCAACCCGAAATTTGAACCGGTTCAGAACAATAGGGGAAGAGGGACACCGATTTTGGCCTGCAGGGGCAAAATGGTCAACAGTCCGATTAAATTTTAAACCTGCAAGCCCTCTTCTAAGCCAAACTGCTTCACATGCCCCTTTTAATGCTGCTTTATATTCTGTTTTTGTAGAGGAAAGTGAAATTGCATGTTCTTTCTTGTTGATCCAAGAAACTGCCCCTGTTTCTACACTAAACACATACCCTATTATAGACTTCTTGCCATCTATGGATCCTTCCAAATTCAGGTCTGAATATACACAAAACTGAAGCCTCTTGCTCTTACCATCTAGAATGCAACAATCAAATGTTCCCTTCACACATTGTAGCACCCTCTTTGCCACTATATAGTGTTATGTTTTTGGCGTTGTCATTAATCAGGAGATATAGCTGATTGCATAGCACAAATCAGGCCTTGTGGTTGTAAGATAGATCAAGGTGACTACTAGATGCATCTATGCTGATTCATTTAGTGCTTTTGCATTGGTCTTGGCTGAAAGTTTCAGCCTTGTCTCCATAGGTGTAGATGAGATTTTACAATTTGTCATCCTGATCATGTCTAAAAAACACGTTGCATATTTTGTTTGAGAAGTAAAATTATGTTTATTAGTTTGCCAAACTTGTATACCTAAGCAATAAAGTAGGAGGCTTAGATCTGTGATGTCAAAAGCGGAACATAAATTTGATTTTAAATTTTCAATAGCTCCGACCTCACTACCTATGACAAGGACACCATCAACATATACTACTAGAATCACCGCATCACCGTTCTCACTATTGATGTATGAATTGGGGTCAGAAGGACTTCTTTTGAATCATTGTTCTCCCAAATATATAATGTCCCTTGTAGGTTAAAATACTGAATTATGTGATTTCTCAGCAAATCCTTTTTAAGAATAAATTTGAGATTCTAAATAAACCTTAAATTCTGATAATTAAGGATAAATTCCTTTTAACTTGGAATTTTATAAAAATAATTAAAGTGCTTGAATGTCACGGAAAGAAGAATTTTTATTGAAATCAGATTGCAATGCAAAGTACAAAACATAATATATTGGCTGAAACCCTAGTCAAAATTATGCATGCAAAACTCAGAATTGTAACCCTAGATTTTTATGCCCATTTGGCATTTACAAACAACAAATTCAAAGGGTAAACCTTGTGCTTGTATGATTGACAGTACAAATGAATTGTTTGGCTGGAAATGGTGTCCAAGCTGGGTGATGATGAAATCACAAGTTGAAAATAACTAAATGGGAGGTATGGCTTGCTGGAGACAATGTACGGATGGTTGAATAATGATGCCCTAGCTGCCAACAATGTCCAAAAGTTTGAAACGGTAGGTTTGAAATCTTAGTACGACTGTAGTGTCACTATAACAATTTTATTTAGGGCTGATATCACTGTAACAAATTGATTTAGGGCTGAAAATGATGACATCAACAATGGAGGGATGTATGGCTGATGCCCTAGTTGGTACGACTGGTTAGAAATCCTAGCACGAACCTTGAAAGGAGCTGAAAATATGATAAATCTGCTTGATGATTCTCCCAATGCTGAATTTTGATGGTATCCTACTTTTGAAAGCACAATTGTAGTTCCTGAATGGAACCACCTCACAACATTAGAGGGTCTTTCGTCCTCAAGTCTCCTTATCTACTAGAGGGTTTTTATCATCGGAGGCTCAAAGTTGAAGCAAATGCTCAAACTTGCACAAAATGTTTTCCAAATGACCCCCAAAATGCCTTTTTATAAGTTCACTTGACACTTTTCCCAAGTAAAAGCCCGAAAACTAACTTTTTATCTTCTAATTTAATGTTGACTTGTTTTATTTGGAAAGTCATATTTAATTTCTTATTTATAATAATAAAGTAATATTAAGTTGTCACTTTTTAATAGAAAGTAAGTCACTTGACAACTTGAAAATACTAACTTTATTATTTTTACTTTATTTAATAAAAGGGGTCATGACAAAATACTTGTCAATTTTGAAGTACTATGCTTGGGAGTCCACTTTAGCCCATAAAAAGCTTTCTTCAATTTGCACACTATTTGTTCCTTCTTTGGAACCTAAATCCTTTTGGTTGGTACAAATATACTTTTTTCTTTAGA
Organism: Torreya grandis; assembly: GCA_037957365.1. Taxonomy (NCBI): domain Eukaryota; kingdom Viridiplantae; phylum Streptophyta; class Pinopsida; order Cupressales; family Taxaceae; genus Torreya; species Torreya grandis. The sequence goes on from JARHVA010002682.1 coordinate 862,006, forward strand.
TCTCCATTGAAGAAGGCATTTTTCACATCCATTTGATGTACTTTCTAGTCAAACCATGCTGCTATGGCTAAAAACATTTGAATTGTTTTCATTTTTGCAATAGGAGCAAATGTCTCTTCATAATCATTCCTTTCTTTCTGTGCAAAGCCATTTACGACCAACGTTACTTTATGTAGACATCTTTATACTTAACCTTATATACCCATTTGCAACCAATGGGTTTCTTCCCAATGGGTGGGTAGCTTTTCTAGAACCCATGTTCGGTTCTTCATTAAAGTTTCATGTTCAACTTGCACAACCTTCTCCCATTGTGGTTTCACTTTAGCCTCTTCATACATTTCAGGGTTAAAAGATTGTTGAAGGTTAGCCATAAAAACATAATTTGCAGTATTAGATGTCTTACCTCTTTTTGGTTTTTCTTCCTCTCACATATAAGGGAGCTCATCTTCCCAAACATTGCCATAGGTACCACAATTTTCGTCTCTTATTTTGTTCCTTTCTCTTCAAATCAGCACTGGTGCCTTGCTGATTTGAAGAACTTGCAGCTGCATCTTGGCTGAAATTGTTTCATGATTCATATTCAGGGGCTTCTTTCTCCTCATGTTGACTATCCCTCTCCATCTGGCCTGCAAACTCAATCATACCACTTGTAATGGCTGTAATTTTTTGATTTGATTTCTGCTCTATAATGTCCCCTTTTCGAGATATTTTTCGAATTTTGAAATTTACTGCAAACCCTAGATGAAAATTAGTTTTTTGATTTTTCCAACAACAAACCTTAGCTGAAATCAACCCTTAAAAAATAACATAAAAATAGGATAAACCCAACGCACCAATTGGGGTTTCCAACCAACAAGTTTTGTCCTCCCAAATTAGGAATTTTCCTTCAAACCCTAGGCATCCCAATTTGAAATATTTATTGATATTTATATCTGATTTATCATGCAACAAACACTTCACGAAATCTTCATAAAATTGCACAAAAATGACTAAATAATTATGCATAATTTATTATGAATTTCTGGATATATTTGAGGCCCAAATGTCCTCCAAAACCCTCACAAAAATCAGAATTAATTCCGAAATAATAGTAAAAATTTATTGAATAATATTTAGGTTTGGAATAACCTATCAACGTCTCATAACAACTCCCAAACAATTCGCCCTAGCTGGAATTGAACATTTCCAGTGCTAGATCCAAACACAACCCTAAAAAATAGGGGTCTTCAACCTAAAAATCCAACTTGGGTCTCCAAACCCTAGCCGCCACCCTCCTAGATCAATTTGCCAACCTTCCAAGCTATTCGTCCCACTTGAAAACCCTTTTTTTTGGCCCTTTTTTTGAATTTTGATGATCAATGGCAGCTCCAAGATGCAGTTGCCCCACGGAAGAATGAGGGTTGCGTCCTTAATCTCTTTGCTTGAAAGTTTTTGTCTTCAAGTCAAAATCTCAATTTCTGATTTGGTATCTCATTGGTAGAGACTAATCAATCATATTTCCTTTTCCCTACCTCAATCTAAACTCATAGATCTCTTTGCTCAGGCATGTGCCAAGCATATCTCCTCTACACTGCATGTCTAGAGATTTTTAACCTTTGATGAGGCTTTCACCATGACATGTAAATTATAAAACATAACCCATTATGTTTTATAATTTACATGCCATGGTGAAAGCCTCATCAAAGGTTAAAAAATAGGTAAGGTAAAAACATAACCCATTATGCACAAGTTAACTGGTCCAGTTGCACAATGTCAACTGAAAAAAACATAAATTGAGTCTATCAGCAGGATTTGTTTAAAATGTATAGTTTTTTAGACAATTCTCTAGTATGATCCACATAGTACTTATTTCTGAGTTCTCTACAGCACTTGCCAAAGTCTGGTTTTTAGGGCAACTTATTTTTTTTCTGTCTTTGATTAATTCATTCTTAAACTCAAAATTATTGTCTTATACTGGTGGTTGGGGATATGAAAATGGAGACATGTTCATATCCCCAACCACCTGTATAAGACAAAATAATTTTGTAATTTAAAATATCATATCCCCAACCACCAAGGACATATCACACAACCTACAAGCACTTTAACAAGGCTACACCATTTCAGTTAGTGTTTGGCATTGAATTGATCCTATCGATGGAGTTCTTAGTGTTATAAGTAAACATCATGTGCATTGGTTAGCTAGATTACCAAGAATCACTAAACATAAGGCTAGAGGACTTGGAGCACTTAGATGAGACATGTACCTAAGCCAAGTAGAGCTAGCAAATATAATAGGTACACCATAAACTCTAGCATGACAAGCATATAAATAATAAGGTACTGACAAAAGGAGCATTTATTTTTATCTATGATTCTAAGTATTTCAAGTACCCTGGTAAACTGTAGATAAGGTGGATGGGTCCCTATATCATCTACCACATATTGGAGATAGGAGTATGCATGTTACACACATTGACTAGTGAAATGATCCCTAGACATTTTAATGGAAATCAGTTGATACCGTATTGATAATAGGATGGGACTTGCACCTTGAAAACACTGACTTCTTAGTCACTGTTATTTATTCTACAAACACTTCACAAAATCTTCATAAAACTGCACAAAAATGACTAAATAATTATGCATAATTTATTATGAATTTCTGGATATATTTGAGGCCCAAATGTCCTCCAAAACCCTCACAAAAATCAGAATTAATTCAGAAATAAAAGTAAAAATTTATTGAATAATATTTAGGTTTGGAATAACCTATCAACATCTCATAAACAACTCCCAAACAATTCGCCCTAGCTGGAATTGAACATTTCCAGTGCTAGATTCAAACACAACCCTAAAAAATAGGGGTCTTCAACCTAAAAATCCAACTTGGGTCTCCAAACCCTAGTCGCCACCCTCCTAGAACAATTTGCCAACCTTCCAAGTTGTTCGTCCCACTTGAAAACCCTTTTTTTTGGCCCTTTTTTTGAATTTTGATGATCAATGGTAGCTCCAAGATGCAGTTGCCCCACAAAAGAATGAGGGTTGCGTCCTTAATCTCTTTGCTTGAAGGTTTTTGTCTTCAAGTCAAAATCTCAAGCTTTTTTGTGCTCAAAACTTGTAAATTCAAATTATGCTTCAAGATGCCCTTCAACAAGAACCCTCAAATATTTTTATACTTCTCCCCAAGTGAAGCGCCCAATTTGGGAGGGAAATACCTTTGTTGATCTTTTTTTCAAATTATAAAAAGAATACCTCTTATAATTCATTTAAGTGGATTAATACTCATGACCCTTAAAAAGGCCCCAACTTAAGTGAAATTATAACAATAAAGTGCTTTTACAAGTATTCTTCATAAAATCAAATGTTTCCCTTCTTTTTCTCTTTTTCTCTTAGCCCTTGGGAAACTAGGCAAGGCTAAAGGTCTTCAATAGTGCCATGTCTAAAAGGGGGACATGACATGCTTGGTCTTTATTTGGAACGACCGTGCATTCTCATTGACTACGACATGTCAAATATAACATTCTTTGTTTGTTTCAAAATCAACTAACCTATATGCTCTATGGTGGTCGCTATACCTTGTGAACATCATCTTCTTGCATTTTTTTATCCAGTTTGGTTTGTTTTTCGTCACAAACCTATGCATATACAACTAAAACAAAAACTTTGAAATGACTTTCTTTAGGTTTTTGTCTAGACCATGCTTCTTCTGGAGTTTTCTTGTGTATTTGTTTTGTTGGAGACTGATTGATAGATACATAAATATGTGTACTACTTCTGCCCAATACTTGTTATTAACATACTTGATCTCCATAATGGTACGATTCTGCCTCTCTCCCACTCCATTTTGCTGTGGAGTTTAGATAGTGGTGTATTACCTCTAGATGCCCTCTTGAGTACAAAAATCAAGGGATTTTCTATATTAAAATTCACCCTAGTACCTGATTTAAGAATTTTAATATCTCTTTCCTATTTTTTTCTCTACCATGACCTTGAACTTTTTGAACTCATCAAATGCATTTGAGTTTTGATTTAAAAAATACACCCGCATTTTTTTGAAAAGTTATTTACAAATAGCAAAAAGTACCTAGTATCGAAGACTGATTCTGTCTTCATATGCCCACAAATGTCAGCATGGATCAACATAAGGACCTCTTTAGCTCTTCAAGCTTGTTCTTCATCAAACAAAACCCTATGCTGCTTCCCAATTTGGCATGTGCCACGAACTCCTTGCTGACTTTGAATCTTTGGAAGGTCATCCACCAAACTTTCTTTAGCCAAAAAAGAAAAATATCTCAAATTTAAGTGTCCATACCTTTGATGCCAAAGCGTGTTGTTACACCGATAGGTGTTCCCTATAGTGGCATTCGGGGAGGGGCGGGAGTGAAAAGGTGTAATGGCGTGAGTGGGTTGGCAATTAATTAATTGGACGCTGACTTAATAAAATAATTTAACATGGGGATGTGTGGAAAAGTGTTATTTGTTATTGTAAAAAATTTATTTACTTTAAAATAAAAGAATTTATTTATTTTTTATTTGTTATTGTGGTAAATTTTTTTACTTTAAAATAAAAGAATTTATTTATTTATTTACCATGCTGAAATATATAATAAATGAATTATATTTGTTATTTTGGTAATTTTATTTACTTTAAAATAAAATAATTTATTTATTTATGTACCAACTTGGAATATATGATAGGTGAATTTATTTGTTATTATGGTAATTTTATTTACATTAAAATAAAATAATTATTTATTTTATATTTGTTATTGTGGTAATTTTATTTACTTTAAAATAAAAAAAATATTTATTTATTTAAATTTATAATTATTTAATTGCATATCCAAAAGCGTGATACAATCACAATCATAATGAGCTTGTTCAATCTACCACTTATTTTATATTAATATTTTGTTTTTTTTTCCTTATTAATTGAGGAATGTTGGATTTAATATCTAAGAAAATGAAAATGAAATGCTTGATTTCTTTGATATCAAGAAGTGAAAATTTTCTCGCAACTTTTCATATATTGATTTATGTCAATCTCTTCATGCAATAGATGATATTATCCCTTTAATTTTTAAAAGGACAAATATTTGACATTAAAAATGAAATGAAAATATAAAATTAATAATAATTAAAATTATAGTAACTTAAATTTTAAGATAACAAATATTTGACATTAAAAATGATACAATAGAATATAACTAACATGCATATCTTAGATAAATCTATATAAAATACACCGATAGATATCATTTTCGAGGCACCTATATCGTATTAAATTGTAAGTGCCTCGAGAATGATATTTATCGGTGTATTTTACATAGATTTATTTAAGATATGTATGTTAGTGTTGACTAGTCTTGGCCATCAAAGCATGCTCTTTTTCCTCCCATGTATTAATCAATTTGAAAAGCCCATGTTCCTGAATACCAAATCCAATTGCCTTTTTTCTAAACTTATCAACAATATAACATTTATTATTGCTGAAAATTACATTTAAATTAGGATTGTGTTTCAAAATCTCATTGATTGAAAGTAGATACTTTTCCAAACTAGTACCATTGAAGATATTCACGAAGAACAATTTTTTACCTTCTTAGTGATATCTACAAATCTTTGCCTTCAACCTTATATACCTCTCCTCCACCAAAAATCACAAAGTTAGAAGTAGGTGTATTTGCTACAAAGTCAAAACACCAATCTCTCTTGTTCGTGAAATGCTTGTTGGCACCAAAATCTATTTACCAAGCAATCTTGTTCACACAATTTCTACTATCTCTAGCCATGGAAACATAAAAATCATAATATTTATGTTTTGCAATATTGGTCTGCTTCTTAGGCCCTCGGTTATTTTTCTCATCATTTAACCGTTTTCTATAGAATTTGCTCTTATGACCTAGTTTTCCACTATCTTTTTGCTTAACAAACTTGATATTGCCCTTGAAGTTTATTGCCAAAGCCATCTCTAAACCTGCAGTCTTACAACCACTGCCAAATTATTTTTTCCTCGTCTTGTTGCAATAGTTTAGTGCTAAACTCTTTAAACTTTAAGTTAACATCAATAGCAATAATATTTAGGGTTTCAATAAAATATCCAAATGAAGTTGGTAAGCTCTTCAAAGTGATTGTCACCATATTTTCTTCTTCTATCTTTTGCCCAATGGTATTCAATTGTTCTTTGATATCAGTGATTTTTACCAAATGATTTTGTAAAGAATCACTTTCATCTATTTTAATAGAAAATAATATATTCTTAAGGAAGAAGGCCCTACCTTTTTTGAAGATTTCATGCAACTCTTTCAACTGCTTCCAAATGCATGGCATGTTATTGTCAATTTGTATTTCTGGTAACATTTTGTCAATTACAAATAGCTTTATTAGCATCATTGCTTCTCTATTCTGCTCATCGAACTTGTCCTCGTCTTTTCCTATTGTTGCAAGTAGGGTTTTCGTCCCCAAAACAAGCTGATTTAAGCATTTTATTTCAAAAATGGTTAACATTCGTTGTTTTTGGGTATTATAGTTCTTCCCAAAAAACTTTTGGTTACCCTCCAACATTATATGGGATAAATTAGCCATGTTTTTTTTTTAAAAATGTGCTAATAAGAATGCTGAAATAGAGAAATACAGCTACAAATATGCTTTTTCCTCCCTCAAACTACAAATATTGGAATAAAAAAAAAAGAGAAATACCAGCCCAAAAGTGCTGATTTTGCTGAAAACCTTGAAAAATGCAGAAAACCTGCAATTTGGATTTTTCTAAGAAACCTAAAGTCACTAGTCAATATAGTTTCATACTAATTTTTACTTTTTGTTTGATTCTCTTATTTGTTCACAATTTAGTACTTTTTTGTACAATTTTGTATGGTGAAAATCTTAATCTCTCTTTGTAAAAAAAACTTAGCTATAAATTTAAAAAAATGGATCTCAACCAAGAAAAAAACAAGCGTAGCTTTCTTTGCTTGGAAGCCCCTTCGGTTTTTTGGTGTATCGTAAGCAGCCCCGCTCTGTTATTGATTTGAGCAGTCCCTAGGCCTTCAACTGCTACTTCCCGGATTTGCACCTTGGCTCTAATACCATATTACGAAAACCAAACACCAAGAAACCAAGTAGGTACACAAAAGAGAACTTGAACGAGTGAAGTACTTTTGGATTATTTATTGAAAGAGCAACTGTAAAATCTATAACTTAAATCTTAATACAAGGGTGACACAAACTCTATCCCTAAATGACTTAAGTGGACATTAAGCCATGCTTACATTATTTGATAAAGCAAACTAACGTCATAAAGTAACTTTATTACTAAACCTATCAACAAAACTAGTATGACTATTATACGTGTACTTGGAACAATGAGAGAACTAAGCTTAGCCAAATAGCAAAGTACTAGACAAATTCTTAGTCCCTTCTTGGTTGGACAATAACCTCCCCTCTAGAGTTTGATATTTTGAAGGTACCGTGCTTTGATCGCCTACCTATCTCCTTGTATATTCAAAGTGATTAGCTTCCTAAAAACCTTTTCAAATTTGAATTGATGTAGCTTAGAGATGAAAATTTAAAGTTTCTAATGAAAGTGGTGAAATGGGCCTATTTGAGTAAAAGTGCCCAATTTTTTTAATCCAGCCACCACACTAAAGTTTATCAAATCCATGTTGTGCTCCTATACACAATATTTATTTTTTAGTTAGCTTGGAGAGCTGACTAATCATTTAATATATTATTATATGGTTTATGATTAATATTTATACCTTAGGGTATAACTAATCTAAGGTCATATCAATCATATGCCCTCTTGTTATGTATTATTCTTTATATTGGTAGTAGTGTGCTTCGAGATCTCCATTGAAGAGCAGTGTGCTCCAAGATCTCTATTGGGGTATTGTATGCTCCTACCATCAATATCTTCATATGTTCTATTGTTTATGCGATTTGTCATCTTTTATTGCATTTGTGTGGTTTGGAGCACAATATTGGCATTAAAGACTAAACTATCCCGACCCCAATCGTTAAAGAAAAATTGCAGATTATCATTACAGATTTGAAGAAAATAATTCCTTTGAAACATTAATAGGCAGCTACAACAATATTCATCGGATTCTTAGATAGGAATAGGAAGACATAAGAGTTTGTGACATGCCCATATTATGTCTTCAACACATCTTTTGTTCCTGCCTCAGTGTTGTTTTACTTTGTTTGATCTATTCTCCATGCCCACTTGCCTTCTACCATTCACCGACTACATTTTTTTCTACCCCTTTGACTTGGTGGGCACCATCTTGTTTCTTTTTACAATGCTTCATGCATTCTCTCTCCCCTACTTCACCTATGTGCAATCTCTGTACACTCTTCCTCATGGCTACATTGTCATATGTCTCCACAGGGTCTCATCTCACTTCTTGCCTTATGCCCTCCGCAACTTGCACGTGCATATTTGAACAATAGATATTAGAATATTAGGTCAAAAAGTAGCTTAGTGCTAGGTTAGTTTTTATTAAAGTTTATTTCTATTGTAGATAATAGTTTAGGATTACAATATAAGTACTTTATTTTGATTTAGGTTAATATTAATTCAGAATCAATCAACCTTAGATTTAATTAAGATTAGGTTTAATTTAGTTTAGAATTCAATTAAAATTAGATTGGAAATAATTAATTAGTAAATTTATTAGTTTATTTAGATTAGGTTTATAATTAGTTTGTTAAGAAGAATTCATTAATTAGGAAATTAATTAGTTAATTGTTCATTCGTTAATTAAGTTAATTAGACGATTTAGCGATTAGGTAAATTTAATAATTTAAGAGTTAAATTTACATTAGAAAGTGGTTAATTCATTTGTCAGATTAATTAATTTAGATTAGCAAACCACGATATTAACCATTTGGATTAAGATTAGTTTTACTAGGAAAAATAGTTAATTAAATAACCAACTTAAATCAATTTGATTAATTAGTTAAATAATCTATTGATTAATCAAAATCGAAAAACATATTAGGTCTAACTTGGGCCAATAAGCCAATTAGTTCCTTGCAGGGGCTATGGTGTTCACCAGAATGGCACATAAAGAAAATATGACCCCTAAGAAGGATTAAACAAGCTCAAGGGAGAACTCGACAAAGCCATGTGATCAAGAGTCATTTGAAGGCATGATGAATGAAATACAACTGGCAAGGGAAGTTTATCCAAAATTGTTTGGTCAATATAAATGTAATGTCTCCAAATTAGGACAATGATGAAAAAAGAGGGTTTTTCCAACAAACCCTTAACAAACCCAAACCAAACTGAATTTTGAAAACTTAAAACCAACCAACCCTAGTTGGAAAAATTATAGGATATCCAAGCAAAAGCACATCCAAAATAACTCCACAATTAACTGAAAATTATTAGAGAATAAAGTAACTTTTTTGGATCAAATAAATTGACGAAGACGCTGATAATACCCTCTATAAATAATTTGATTTTTACTTGAATGTACAACTGGGTTTTTCAACCCTCAAACACCTCAAAAAGCTTCACAAGTAGGTTGCCACACCTCAAAAAAATAGTAAGAATAATTTTGAAAATTGTTCTTTGTAATTTGCCCACCAATTCACCTTTTGGGACTCTTCAATCAAGTCGCCCAATCGCCAAAAATATTATAATAAATTATGGAATATTTTAGGGCCTAGAATGTCCTTTCACGCATCCAAAATGATCCACACAAATCACCAAATGACTGAAATGAATTATAAAAATTACCTCAACCTTATATAAGGGTTCCAAAGACCAATTTGACCTCTTGTGAGGGGTTGCCACCATTGAAATGGCTTCAAACTTGTCCTAGGGCTCCTCCATCGAGTTTGCCACTTGCAATTTGAAGATTTATAACTTTGCGAAGGATTGTACCAATTCCTTGATGAAGGTGGTGTCCAAAGACACCTTTGTAGAACCTCTTACATACACTTATGCACAATTATGGCATAATTATAGCCCTTGAATAGAACTGCCCTGATAGAAGAATGGAGGTTTTCGTCCCCAAACTCTTTGGTGCACTTGAAGGTTTTTGTCCTCAAGTCACTTGTTCAAGCTTGACATATTTGCACAAGATTTCCAATATCAAAGTTGCATAACCTTCACAAAAGAGTCCTCCCTTACCTTTTATATTCCTCCTCCAATTGCGCGCTGCCCAAAATTAGAAAGGGAGAGTTACTTTTTCTTTTTCTTATAAAAAAAGATATATTACAAGCTTCCTTATAATAGCACTATAAAGTGACCTTTTTAAAAAAGGTCCCAAAATTAGATAATAAAGTGCTTTTACAAAATATAGCCTTGAAGCTCACCAATGTCCCTTTTGTTGCTTTAGAATACCTTAGCTCTTGGGAACGCACAAGCTAAGGGTCTTATCCCAAGGATTTTCTTGAAAAGGGGGACATTACAGTCTGCCCTTTTCAAAATCGCTTGCCCACAAATAATTATAAATTGGGATGTTGAAGGATGGCTGCCCCTTCCCAAGTTGCATCTTTCATAGGCATGTTCTTCCATTGTACCAAGTATTCCATGATAGTGCGATTGCAGAGTTTCTTCTCACGAACCTCAAGTATAGTTTAGGGAACCAAAATCAGTTTACCTTCTTCATCAAGTGGCGGCAATTCAATGAAGGATATGATATGCTTTCCAAGAGCTTTCTTAAGGCAAGAAACATGGAACACATTGTGAATCTTACTCCCTTTCGGTAGTTCCAGCTCATAAGCCACCTTTCCTACTCTTCTTTGAATTTTACAAGGCCCATAGAAACGTGGCTTAAGCTTTTCTGCTCCACTTTGCTTGAGAGAAGATTGCTTGTAAGGTTGCATTCTCAAATAGACCATGTCCCCAACCTCAAATCGCCTCTCCAACCTATGTTTATCCGCATAATTTTTTTGTTGATTTTGAGTTTATTGCAAATTTTTCTTGAGCTTATCCAAAATTTCAAAACTTTGTTGCACCCAATCGGCAGCCCCGGGCACTTTACTATCCCCCAAAACAAGGGTGAAAAATGAAAGAGCCTAATAACCATACCAAGCCTTGAATGGTGACATACAACTAGACACGTGGTAGGTAGTATTATAACAAAATTCTGCCATGTACAACCATCTATTCCACCCTATTTGCTGCCCTGAAATGTAATTCCTCAAGTATTCTTCCACCCATTTATTGACGATTTCGGTTTGCCTATCCATTTGGGGATGATAACTAGTGCTTGGAAGCAATTCAGTACTTGTTAGCTTGAAGAGCTCTTACCAAAAGTGGCTCATAAACCGGTTGTCCCTATCACTTATGATGCTTTTGGGCGATCCATGCAACTTGAATACTTCTTTGAAAATAATTTCTGCTATATAAGGAGCACTATACTTGGTAGGAATTGTAAAAAAATGAGTATATTTTATCAATCTATCCACAACAACAAAAATTCCACATTTACCTTGTGACATAAGTAACCTCGTGATGAAGTTCATGGATATGCACTCTCATTTTTGATGGGGAATTGGAAGAGGTTGCAAGAGACCAGCTGAAAATGCAGTCATTCTTTTATTCCTTTGACAAACCATACACTCTCTAACATGGAATAAAACATCTCTTTTTAAACCCTTCCAAGCGAACCTTTCTCTTACCTTCTTGTATGTTTTGAAATAACCTTGATGGCCTGCCATAGAATCATCATGGACAGCCCTCATAATTTGGTGTTTTAACTTGGATAAAAGGGCCAAGAAAATTCTGCCTTTATGCAAAATCAGCTCCTCACTCACCTTGTAATTGTTGTCAATCACCTTGCCTTCCAAAACCACGGGAGCCCTCTCATCCTTAGCATATTCAACGATAATTACAGCCCTCCAATCAGCTGTTAATTCGCTTAGTGAACACAAATAGGGCCTCTGTGACAAGGCATCAACCACCTTATTATTTTTACCTTTTGTATACTCAATGTTGAAATCATAGGATTGAAGTTTGCTCACCCACTTTTGCTGTCTATCATTCAAATCAGATTGTGTGAGGAAGTATTTGAAGCTATTGTGATTTGTCTTAACTATAAATCTTTCACAAATTTAATATTGATGGAATTTGGTCAAAGCATGCATGATAGTCAACATCATCTTATCATAAATTGAAAACTTCTTTTCCCCTTCCTTGAGTTTCCTACTCTCAAAATCAATGGGATGTCCTTTTTGCATGAGGACAACCCCTATTCCTTCTCCCAAAGCATCACATTCCAATGTGAAAGGGTGTGAAAAATGTGGAACAACCAACACAGGGCAAGAACTCATCACTACCTTGAGTCTCTCAAAGGTCTCCAAAGCGGTTTGAGACCATACAAAGGCACTTTTCCTTGTTAAATTTGTAAAGGGGGCAGCAAGTTGGGAGAAGCCCTTCACAAACCTTCTATAATAACTACATAATCCAAGGAACCCTCTCAAATGTGTCATAGTAGTGGGAGGTGGCCAATCAAGTATGGCTTGAATCTTTTGCTGGTCTAGTTGGATCCCTTGTGCATTGATCACATGTCCCAAATACAAACTTTTAGAAGTGACAAACTCACATTTGGATTTCTTTGCAAAGAGGGTTTGCTTCTCTAACATTCCCAAAACAATATCCAAATGGTGCAAGTGTTTCTCCCAAGTCTTGCTATGCACCAATATGTCATCAAAGAACACTAGCACAAATTTCCTTAGATGTTGCTTGAAGACGTGGTTCTTGCAAGATTGAAATGTAGGAGGAGCATTAGTGAGTCCAAAAGGCATGACCAAAAACTCATAATGCCCATAGTAACAATGAAAAGTTGTTTTTTGCACATCTTTCTCCCTCACACAAATTTGGTGATAATTGGTCTTCAAGTCTATTTTGGAGAAGTAAACTACTCCATGAAGCTCATCAATAAGTTCATCAATCCTAGGCATATGATACCTATCTTTGATGGTCTTCTTGTTCAACAATTTATAATTAATACACACCCTCATGGTTCAATCCTTCTTCACAAGCACTACTGAAGAAGCAAAAGTGCTAGAACTTGGTCTTATGTGCCCCATCTCAAGTAACTCTTGGATAGCCTTCTCAATTTCCTCTTTGTGGATTTGTGGGTGGTAGTAGGGTGTAGTGGTCACTGCTCTTGTGCCTTCCTCAAATTCAATTATATGTTCAAATCCCCTATCCGGGGGCAGGCCATGCAGTATGTCGCCAAACACTGTCTCATGTTTATCTAGGATGGCTTGAACATCCTTGTGGTGCAATTGTTGTTTCAAATCGGACCTTGTATTATGCATCAATAACTCCGCTGTCCAAGTAATCTGCCCTTTATTAAAAGCTTGTTCCATCATTTTTGAAGTCGCTAACATAGGTGTTCCATTGCTTAGACCATGGAGAACAATTTCCTTGTTGGCTGCCATAAATTTCAGTTCTGATTTTTGCAAGTTATGAGTGTATTCGCCAAGGGATTGGAACCATTGGGCTCCAAGCACCACATCTAACTCATCATGATCAATCACAATGAATTTTCCTTCAAAGGTGTATTCGCCCAAGGTTAGTTTTCACCCCATAGTGCTGGAAATGCATGAGATGGAGGAGCCATCCCCCACAGTTACCTTAGATCCCTCATTTGCTTCAGTGGGCAGCTTATGTCTTGCAACAATTTTGGCATTTATAAAATTGTGAGTGGCTCCATTGTCCATTGACACAATTACCCTTTTGCCACTAATTGTTCCCTTCACATGGAAACTATGGCGTCTATTGGTGCTTTATAGGGTAGCAATCACCTCTTCACTTGTCACATGTTGGCTGTCCACTTCCTTTTGACGCATTTGCCCTTTGTTTTCAATTTGGTTTACTTTCATGTACTCATTTCCTTGCTCCCAATTTTCAGATTGTTCTTTCTTAGATGGCTGCCCCTTTATGCCCTTTTTGCATGCCTTTGACTCTTTTGAATTTTCTGCCTTTAATCTCAGCTGATTGATTATTTCTTTGGGTCCCTTATTGGCCAATTTTTGATGCTCATTCATCAAGGACTCTTCATTAGGTGGCTGACCTTCAAAATCAGCCTCACTTACCATTGATTTTTCTGAATTTTCCGAGTTATTTTTAAGCTATTCACACCTCACAAAGGAGCTTTGTTTGACTGATTTTTGGTTATTGGCAAGCTTGTGGAGTCGTTGTCCCTTGTACAATTGAAAATTAGGTTTTGTTATTTGCTTTAATGGCTGCCTTTCACCCGATTAGAGTTCTTTGTTATATGCCCTTATTGATTTAGGAATGGGTGGTTCCCTCTTCCTTTCGAACTTATCAATTATCTCTTCCAACAATTCTTCATGAATTGTGCTATGCCTTTGTGTCACCCTTTCATGATGCCACCATTCATGGGCAACCCCATCCAAATATTGGATAACAAAAATTAGTGCCTCTTTTTGACCTCTAGGCCTCAAGTCAAGATACTCGATCATCATATCAACCCAAACTCTTACCGGAATATTTGGGTCACCATCAAAAGTTGAAAGAACTATCTTCCTCAAATCATCCTGCGTATCCATGTACCCATGGTGCCTCTTACTATACCTTAAACCTAGCCAAACTTTGAAACTCCTTCCCCTATGGTATTTAGGTGCAAGAGTAAAACACTCATCATAATCCTCCATAAGATCTCAATGAACCAAGGGCTGGTCCTCATGATCTTGGGCTTGTGTAATACCTTTCATCCTTCCCTGTTCTTGTTTGATATAGACCCTGAATCCCACAAATAGCCAAGATATGGCTCTGATACCATTGTAATGTCCCCAATTAGGACAATGATGAAAAATGAGGGTTTTCTCAACAAACCTTTAACAAACCCAAATTAAACTGAATTTTGAAAACTTAAAACCAGCCAACCCTAGCCGAAAAAATTGTAGGATATTCAAGCAAAAACACATCCAAAATAACTCCACAATTAGCTGAAAATTATTAGAGAAAAAAGTATCTTTTTTGGATCAAATAAATTGATGTAGTAACTACCCCTTGTAAATAATCCGATTTTTACTTGAATGTACAATTGCACTTTTCACCCCCAAACACCTCAAAAAGCTTGACAAGTGGGTCGCCACACCTCAGAAAAATAGTAGGAATAATTCTGAAAATTATTCTTTGTAATTTGCCCACCAATTCACCTTCTGGGACTCTTCAATCAAGTCACCCAAGTGCCAAAAATATTATAATAAATTCTGGAATATTTTAGGGCCTAGAATGTCCTTTCACGCATGCAAAATGATCCACACTGTCATGTCCCCTTTTTTTGTGGACATCGTCAGACTTGATGATTAGCCTATTATGCGACCTTCGTACGCTGATAGGATGGATAGAGGGTCATGATGGAGCTTGGCTTGGCTTCGATTAGCAGAATTTTTACAGTTGGTTTTCATTCGGGCTCTTTCAGACACGTTTGCCTGAGCTCCTATTATTTATGGATATTTGACATGCAGCGGAGCACCCTTGTGTTGGTATGTTCATGTGCAGAATCACTCCCTGATTCATCAGCTTCAATCGGTTCGAGGATCCGACATGTATTGAGGAAAATATTAATATTTAATTGATTTAATCAAATATTAATTATTTGGCCTAATTTTAATTAGGAAACCCTAATTCTTAATTAAGAAACCCTAATTAGGGCAAGCATATTTTTTTGAGGGTATAAGAGTTTCTCATGGGAGAGAGATGAATGATTCATTGATTATTGATATTGATTGTTGCTAAAAATTCTTCTATGAAGACTGAGCCAAGGGTTCCAGGATTCCATTTGCATTGGAGAACGTCCACTCTTCAGTGTGTGCGATTTAGAGGCTGTGAAATATTAGCTGATCTATTGCCGATTTGAGAGATAGCTTCATACAGAAGTTATCACAGAGGTTTACAAGTTTGGGAGATAACTTCACACAGAAGTTATCACAAAGATTTCAGGTATTTATTTTATTAGGTTTTTGATTCAATAAATTATACAGATAGAGATCTTCTGTATTAGAGTCATATATCTTGAGATCAGGGGTCCAACAAACAGGGTGTGCTATATTGGCGGCCGTACGAAGTCCGTACAGATCCGTACAGATCCGCGCAGAGACCGACATCGGCAGGCAGAGGCTGACAGCGACCGACATTGGCCGACGATAGACCGACGTCGACAGAATAGTCGACCGACATCGACCGGCGTTGGTAGAATATCGACTGATGACGGCATAATAACCGACGTCGGCGACTGTGTGTTGACACAGCGACCCGAGCAGTTCCAGATTCAAGGTTTATTTCCCAATTTGCAAAAGACCAGGTTTTTAAGACCGTATTTGAATATTCTTTTATATGCATGACAGAGGACATCTATTGTAATAGTTTGAGCAAATAAATAAGAGATTATACTGTGATTTATTTGTTTATTTGAATTTATCTTGCAAAAATCGCAATTTGTTCTTATTTCATACAAAAAGGGTAAAATACAGAAAGGCAATTCAGAAAATATCGAGTTTCAGATATCAAGGGAAAAGGGGATATTACAGTGGTATCAGAGCTTTTGTCTTTCTATATTCCCTATTGGACAGGGGATACAACACACAAATCACCGAATGATTGAAATAAATTATAAAAATTACCTCAACCCTAGCAAAGGGTTCCAAAGACCAAATTGACCTCTTGTGAGGGGTCGCCACCCTCCCAAAAGAGGTTGCCACCCTTGAAATGGCTTCAAACTTGTCCTAGGGTTCCTCCACTGAGTTCGCCCACCTCCTTGACTTACAATTTGAAGATTTTCAGTTTTACGAAGGATTGTATCAATTCTTTGATGAAGGTGGTGTTCAAAGACACATTTTTAGAACCTCTTGCATACACTTATGCACAATTATGACACAATTACAGCCCTTGAATAGAGCTGCCCTGGTAGAAGAATGGGGTTTTCGTCCCCAAACTCCTTGGTTTGAAGGTTTTCGTCCTCAAGCCATTTGTTCAAGCTTGACATACTTGCACAAGATTTCCAATATCAAAGTTGCATAACCTTTACAAAAGAGTCTTCCCTTATCTTTTATATGCCTCCTCCAATTATGGTGCCCAAAATTAGAAAGGGATAGTTACTTTTTCTTTTAAAAAAAAAGAAGATATATTACAAGCTTTCTTATAGTAGCACTATAAACTGACCTTTTTAAAAAAGGTCCAAAAATTAAATAATAAAGTGCTTTTACAAAATATAACCTTGAAGCTCACCAATGTACCCTTTTTTGCTTTAGAATACCTTAGCTCTTGGGAACGCACAAGCTAAGGGTCTTATCCCAACGATTAGCTTGAAAAGGGGGACATTACAATAAAATTAAGGTATAAGAAGGCTAATGAAAATATTGAAGAAATTAGAGTTGGGCATCCGAAGGACTTTGAAGGAGATGAACATGAGGTTAATGAAGACAAAAGAGAAAAATTACAAGAAGAGCACATGCAATGATCAAACGAAGAGCATAATAAGGAAATTGAAGAGAATCACAATGAAGAAGAGTATCAAGAGAAGTATGAAGAAGGCACACCATGTCACATTGAATACCATAATGTAGGGCTGCGAGAAGAGCTTAAGGATTTGAAGAAGAGAAATATGAGGACGAATCCAAAGAAACTAAAGAAGACAATGAAGAAGAATTCGAAGGAGAGGAGGAAGAATTTGACCAAAAGAATTATGGGACAACTACTTGCAAAATGAACTCAGAGCCCTCAACTATTCAAGGGTTCAAAAAGAAAACACGTCAAGGTTGAAGAATCAAAAATAAAGTTTGTAGAGGTTGCAATTTATAGACATTCAATCACCATGAGAGACAACAAGCATGGAGGAGTGATGTGGAACATCAGAAGATAATTGTTTATAGTTATTCAAGGAATCAAGAAAATGTTACAAATGTGCTCGACATAGAAAGGGCAATGATTACGGTCATACAAGATATTGAAAAAATAAACATGATTGATGTTCGTGGCATTAGAAGGATAAAAATTATGAACCGTACACCACTAAAAATGCAATAAGTTATATCACTTTTGAGAATTTTTGAAGGAGTGCATAATCAAAGGAATCAAGCTTAAGGATTCAATACATAAGCCATCTTGGAAAAGAAAATTTTAATTTTAAGAGAGCCTTCATCGTGTCAAATTGACACCAAAACTTTACCATATGGCAAGTATTATGAAAGAAGGGCCTATCTATGACCACTCCAGACCACTAACAATGAAGGAAGAAGGAAAAAAGATGGTAAAGTTTGAGGTGATCTTACAAGTTCAGGAAAAGTAGTCAAAGATCAAAGGAATAGAACGATTTTTGATCAAATGGAAAGAATACCTGTGGAAGAATTGGCATTGAAACCTGCAATAAGCATCTAGTATTTAACCAAGATTATGAAGGCTTGGGGTATAAAGCATCTCTAGAGGAGGGGTGTGTTGTGCTCCAATGCACACCATTTATTTATTAGTTGGCTTGGAGAGGAGACGAATCATTTAATGTATTATTATATGGCTTATGATTAGTATATATACGTAGGGTTTTGCTAATCTAAGTTCACATCTATCATATCACAGTTCAATTATCCTTATCCTTATTATTAATTATTTTTTTATACCAGTAGCAATGTGCTTCAAGGTCTCTATTGGGAAGTAGTTTGTTCTCGCCATCAATGTCCTCATTGTGTTCTATTATTTCTGTCATCTGTTATCTTTCATTGCATTTGTGTGCTTTGGAGCACAACAATCCACTTTCATATTCTAGAACAAAATCTTTTAGAGACATATTTCATGAACAATACATTTTGGGAAAGGAGCTCAACAACATTCACACCTCTACTCAAGCTTCTCCTTGGAATGAGGATTTGCCTAGCAAAAAAAAGGCTTATCTTGAAAAGCTGCAAGGTCTGCAAACAAGATGAAATTTTTTGGGAACAAAAATAAAAAAAATATATTTGAAAGAGCAGAATTTAGGACATGCATTTTGGGAAGTAGTAGTGAACTTTGTCATTTTCTTAATAGAATCCCTACCAAAGCAGCAAGAAACATGATTCCGAAAGAAGTCTTTTCATGATGAAAGCTGTAAGTGAGAAAACTTAGAGCTTTTGTTTGCGCAACTTATGTTCACACTCTTGATGAAACAAGATGCAAGCCTGAATTCAAACCAAAAATTTATTTTTGTTGTCTTCAATTTGGAATCTAATGTGTGTATTTTCTATAATTGTGCTAGCATAAATATTATTCTTAATAGAGATGTTGTATTTGACAAAAAGGCAATCAGTTTTTTGTGATGAAGTTGAGCAAATTTCCTTCTATTAGATCTGTCCTAGAAGTTCTTGAAACTCAACCAAACATTCCATCCCAAAGCACATAACCTCAGTTGCTCAAACCCCTATTACGTATTGAAGAAGAAAAAGAAAAGAATAATACATTGAGCAACCAAAATAGTCTCCACCTGAACAACTACAAATAGAGCAAAAAAGACCTCAATGGTACCATACAACCATGGACGATCAACACATCAATGAACATAGAGTAGAGAGAATGATAAGTTCCTCTGGGCTTGCACCAAATTTTGCCCTAATGAACATGATTGCATCTTGTCATGATTCAAATTATTTTGTTGAAGCGAATGTTAAAAAACTGGGAGGGATGCTATGAAGATTGGATTTGATCTCTTGATGAGATACTACACTTGGGAGTTGGTTGAGTCGCCAACACGAAAGAACCCAATTGGATGAAGTGGGTATTTCAAATGAAGTACAAATTATATAGGCCTGTTGACTAACACAAAGCAAGACTCTTGGGGAAAGGATTTGCATAGGTGGAAAAAAATGACTATGAATAAATGTTTGCACGTATTGCTAAAATGTTTACAATCATGATAGTATTATATCTTGCAGCACATGTGGATGGCAAGTCCATTCGATGGTTGCCAAGAGAACTTTTTTGAATTTAGATTTAAAAGAAGTTATATGAAGCAATGTAATGAACTTACTATATCACAAAAGCAAAATCACATCAATAGATTGCAATATAAAAAGTCGAATATGCAGAATTACTGCAATCACTTGGAAGAAGAGCAAACCCACACAATAGAAGAGCAGAATAATGTAATAGCTGAGTCACTTCAAGGGGGCAACCTCCACAATCCTGACAATAACAATAGAATTCATAATACATGACGACTGATATCCTAACACTACCTCCTATATATTCCATAATTGGGCTATGGGATCACCATAATCTAATTAGGCCAACTACTCCTAATACCACACAACCTAGAGATTATCAAATGATTAAGTTAAAGGTTATGTGCCAAACGTTAAGGGTGTACCAAGCCACTAAAAGGGCTTGCAGTAAAAGGCAATGGAAGGATGGTTTTCAGGCTATTCAAGCTCTCTATGGTTGGAACAAGCCCTTGAGTCAATCATACAAATATTGATTAGTAATTAAGGCTTAAGGTTTTCATGATTCTAACTGAATGAATCAGATGCAAATGTGTATGTGAAGGTGAACGATAGAGATATTGTTATCGTGATGGTCTGTTTCTATGTGGAGGATCCATAGGTAGAAGGCAAGGAAATGATGATTTGCAGACTACTAAAAACTCAACATGGCTTGAAGCAAGCTCCCCAAGCCTGATATACGAGTATTGGTCAATAGTTGAGGTCTTCATGTGGTCTATGCTGATGATCTGATCACTATAAGTAACATTTACAAGCTCGTTGAAGAAGAAAATGCGAACCACAACCATATAATTCAAATACCTAACATAGGATTGATGCATTACTGCCCATGAACTCAACTCTGGCAAGAGAACCACAAAATTTTCATTTGAGTCAAATTTTTCTGTAGAACTGCTTGAGAAATTTCAAATGGAGACCAGCACTCCTTGTCATACACCCATGGAAGTTTGTCTGAAGCTGTTAAAGATAGAAAAATTACATACCTTCCACAAGCAGCAGTACAAGCAGCATATTTGGAGTTTGATTCATCTCACAACTACCAGGCTTGATATCAGCTTTGTTGTAGGCATATTATCTAGGTTTTTAATTTTAACTAAACAAGTTCTCAAGCATATCAAACGTACCTTGAATTTTGATTTCCTATTCGAGAAAAAAGACATTCAGTTGAGTGGCTATACAAATGCAGATTGGTTAGGCTCCTATGATGACATGAAATCAGCTTTAGGATGTGCATTCAACTTGGGTTCTTGTCTAATTTCTTGGATTAGCAAGAAACATTCTACAGTAGCACTATCATTTACTTAGACCACACCATGCTCAAGAGCCCAATGTGACATTTTAAATATACTTAAAATTTTGGTCTATTGACAAGTTGCAGAAAACTTGAAGGAGAATTCTTGTGGAAAAAGGATCATTCCAATGGTTGGGTCAATACCCATATTATCGACAACACTTACATTTTCAGGAACTTGCAGCGGTAAGAAAAAACAAGAGACCTGATTGTCTGATAGGAGAAGGGGTTTTAGGCCAAGTTTATGTTGGCATATAAAGCACACTTGCCAGGTGAGCTGCTTCTATCAATTGTCTATTTTCATAATTTGCTTACTTTGATGAAAAAGAATTTAGTTACATACATCATGAAATGAATTTCATTTAAGAGACGAAGCTTTGATTTCTGGAATTGGTAGTGAAAAAGCTTTGCATCCAGCATGTTGAAGTGCAATCTTATCCCCAATTAGAGCAAATTTTGCAAGCTCAAAGTCGGATAACTTCGGATGAAAACCATCATCAAGTTATATATTTACATATTTGAGGTTGTGATATATTATAGGTGGGTCATCCTTATCATGTAAATGCTGCATCCCTCAAACAGAACCAGCTGCAATGCTCTAGTATGCCATCCCAAAGGCTCTTTATCAGGTGATAGACTTAAATAAAACAAGTTTTACTTCGATGTTAGAATGAAAATATTACAAATGATCCATAATAAAGCAATATTGAACCCAACACCCAAAGAGAGATGCGTACTAACTTAACTTATTTCCAAGGATTATAACATCTAACTACAATCATCAACTATTAACAATTGGATTGACTTGGACTGTGGTACCATACATGTCAAAGATTTCAAAATCAGATATGGATATTTTTTTGACACATGTAAGTAGGAAATTTTAATATTAAACTTGTCATGCTTGGGTTCTTTTTTGTTAAGAAGAAAACAAACTTAATTACAAATTTTCTTGGTAAGATAAGACTATGATATTAATGCCCATGAAAGGCCAAAATTGGCGCATGGGACTGGGAAAATACAATGTAAAGTAGGGAATAAGGAGTGCAAGTGCAACACCAACAAACCCAAAAGAGAACAAAAATTAATAAGGATATGCATGCAAGAGAAAATATGTGAAAACAAATCATATCCTCTGATGCCTTATAAATCTCATCATATCCATGAGCCTGTCATGAGGTTGTTCCCTACTCAATATGAAGAAGGAATAAGATGAATGGAATTAGCAATCCTCCAGGTGTAGAGAATTGTGTAAG
The DNA here is from genome assembly GCA_037957365.1 of Torreya grandis. Taxonomy (NCBI): domain Eukaryota; kingdom Viridiplantae; phylum Streptophyta; class Pinopsida; order Cupressales; family Taxaceae; genus Torreya; species Torreya grandis. The sequence goes on from JARHVA010002682.1 coordinate 884,488, forward strand.
CAAATTCTTTGGCCAAATGTTGCCGAAGATCAAACATCTCTCCAAAGAATAGAGCCAGGCATCTTTGATCCTAGTAAGCCATGAAGGTCTAGAATGAGATACGAGTCTCTAAAGAGGCAAAAGAATCTCCACTTGATCTCAGAGTAAGGAAAGCATCTAAATACAAATTGATCCCCAGTTTCAGGCTACATGGAACAAATCTATCAAATATGATGCACTTGAGGACTATGGTGATCTGTCTCTATAAGGAGGTGGTGCGAATAAACTCTGATTTGTGCCAATGTAACCTTCAAACTGTAGGGTAATTGGAGCCTAGTGTAACTTGTAGGGTGGATGAGCCCATCTTCAAAGTGAAGATATATATTGTAGTAGTATTGAAGCTTTGAGGAAAGACGTTCCCAAGGCTGTAACCATTTGGATTACAAGTAGGATATATATATATATATATATATATATATATATATATATATATATATAATCTTTGAACCCCTATTTATCTCCCTTTTAGATAGATCTAGTGCATGGATTGAAACATTATGTGGAGGAAGTCTAATCTTGTCAATATCTACAAGGTGTAGTAGTGTGGAAGCCTTGGCATAGCAGCTAGAGTAGATTCCACACTGTGCCAACTGCACAGAGGATTTGAATTACTAAGGAGAGAATTGAGGAAAGGATTACTACAATAAATTGTGATAGGCTATATTATATAGCTCCTTACTACATTAATGAAGTAATAGATTACATGTATATTACTTCTTTAATTGTAAAGAAGTGGTGATGACATTTTTCTATGTTTGCATACGGGGTTTTGAACTATACACTTAATAATTAGTTGTGTTAATGTCCACAACTTGTGAGTTCCATCCTTCAATCATACTATACTTATTTTTAAGTTTAAAAAATGATCAGCTGGAGGAAAGAATGGAAATGTCATGCTCCATGAAAGTTAATGTGTACTAGAAATGGAGTAAGCATGCATACCTGATTCCCTAGTCCTTCGATTGTGTTTTCCTTTACGCAACATATTTTAATTTTGTAAGGTAAAGTTGTCCAAGGGGCACAACGGGTTGGTACTTTGAAAGATACAACTGTTTGATATTTTAGAAAAAATAGCAATCAAAAGTGGCTGAAAGTAAATAGGGGTGTAATAAGGCACAACAAGTTGTATTTTTTGGTTCAGATAATGTAATGTCCCCAATTTGGGACAAGCAAGCTATAATGGGTTTGGGCACCAACCCCAATCAAAAATCTAAAAATAATAGAATATACCAGCCACTCTAGGAATGTCAAACAAACCCCAACACATCTACAAAGTGATCCAAATGCTAAACGCCACTAGGGCAGAAATTAAGCCACAATTACTGTTGAGGCGTAAAATTGCATCCTTGTGAGAGAGTTTTTCAGGGTCTCTCACTACTAGCTACAAGCATGGGGACAATCTCAGGATGTGGGTATTTTATGGTGAGGTTGAACCTCTAGGCTTTTTAATGAGGCTAGTTCCTCAGATGCTTCACTTCAGCTCTTGATTCCCACACCAAAATCTATTGTTGGCTAAGAAAAAGGGATAAAAGGATAACATGAAAGGAAATCTAAGCTAAGGGAGTTGATGCACCAAAATAAATGATCCACTTAGTCTGGGAATCAACACTAATTCAGCATAAGATAAAATTTTGCTCACACAACCTCACAACCAGTTAATTTGCGTAAGTGTTTCATAAACTAGGTTCACTAGACCATACACAAAGCAAGGAGGAATTTCGAAATCCACACCAAGCGTCCATTAATGGCGGAAAGAGCTCAAGTCTAGACCTAAAACTAACTGAAAAACACTTGAAAACAAATAAGAAAGAAGAACAATGAGCCTGGAAGGACACTTCTTCACAACGCTATTGTGCACAAGCTTTCTCAACATGATTTTCAGACAAAGAGATAGGTAAAAAATTAATCTTTATTGCTTCAAAAGGTCTTTTACAAAGCGATTTTAGCAGAGTAACTTTATCGCCAATCCAGGGATAGTTTCTTGGCTCCAAGGCCTCTATTTATAACAGAAAAGGGGGAAGAGAAGATGGGAACGTGTGAGAAAACTGGGAGGGAAGCTATAAATTCCTGCAACCACCACCATCGTCCTTCTTTGACCATGGAGTGAGTCATTCAAGGTCATCCCAATCTCCTCGAGCCCATCCTGCATTCAAGTCGCCCTTGGGTGAATTTTGAGTGAGCCATGTTGTGAGTGGTTGAGTGTCTTCATTTTTCGTGACTGAATTGATCCTTGTATAAAAATCGTCATGCCAACCTTCCCCTTCGCATGTCCTGTTTGAAGAAGGACGAAGTCTTCATGGCTTTAAATTTTGGTCAAACCATGCTGCCTTTACGTTGAAAGACTGTTTGTCGGGAGCGGGAGCCATATTGAAGGACAAAAGCCTTCATTAAATTTTCAGCTAACAGCAACCCCCAGTTGCTTGGACTCCACTTTGCACTGATTGGTCGTTAGGAGTCACCTTGGATCCTTGACCTGCACCGTGGATTTTGTTTGTCGTGGACGCCTACGGATCATTGATCTCCCTGCCAACTGGATGCTCCTGTGCCACGTGTCTTCCATCTATTTCTTTGAAAAGCCAATCTCTGCGCTAGCTTATGCCACATGGTAGCCTCTCATTCGTTGTTTCTAGGCCTGATGTCTTCGGGTTCCTCCAACTTGATGACTTTGAGCTTTTGGGGCCTAAAGAGTCTGAAGTAATCCACCTTCAAAGGCCCAAAGACATCAAGTTTGAAAAGTTTGAAGTTGAGGAGCTCGGAGAATCCCGAATTACGCTATGAAGAGTAATTCGGGTTCTCTGAGCTCCTCAACTTCAGACTTTTCAAACTTGATGTCTTTGGGCCTTTGAAGGTGGATTACTTCAGACTCTTTAGGCCCCAAGTCTTTGAGCTTTTCAAAGCCAGTTGCTTCAGGGTTGATGAGCTGCTCTACTTTGGACTCTCCGCGCTCGAAGACTTCGGACTTTTCGAGCTCCAAGTCTTCGGGCTTCTCAAACCCAATTACTTCCAACAACTAGTCAATCACATTGAATTTGACCAATTCCTTCGGGGAGAATTCTTTCGGCCCTTATTGCTTCGTGTCTTTGTTTGGCACTTTGTCTTTGCACCATTTCCCGCGGGCAAATTGTTCGCGGGAATCATCTCTTTATCTTTTTTGAAAGGAAAAGGTCCTTCGGGAATCTGCCAAGTGCCCTATTGATGCCGAGAAAGTGCCCTTTGACATTTTGCAAAAGCCTTTCGAAAGACTTGAGAAGCACCCTTCGGGAATTTCGAAAAGACCCCTCCAACTTTGTGAAAAAATATCTTTTGGAATTTTTCTTAGACCTTTGGGAAGGACACCTCGCACGAAAGGTGTCCTTCGGAGCCTTTGAAAGGACAATTTTCCTGAGAAAAGATCCTTTGGGAAAACTGTTTGGGGCACTTTGCAGCCAAAAGACCTTTTGGAGTTTTGAAAAGTGCCTTTCCAAAAAGTGTAGTGGACCATTTCCTTGAGAAAAGGACCTTCGGGAACTTTGAAAATGAACCATTTTTATAGAAGTGCCCTTCGAAACTTTCTTTTGGACAAAATGTTCAAGGAAATTCTAATACTTAGCCCGAACGAAAATCTTTGAAAGAAAACACTTTGTGAAAAAGTCCCGAAAGAAATGAGCCTTGTCCATCGGGTTTTCAACTCCTACTTACTTTGGAGTTCTTTGGTGAAGTAGCTGATGTATCAAAACCCGAAGTCTTAATACTTCGAAAACCCGAAGTCCTCTTTCTCAAGACCAATTCGGGTTTCGCATGCCCTCTTACTTACTTCGGACTTTTGGACCCAAGTAACTTATGTGACAAAGCCCGAAGTCTTCCACTGTTGAAAGCCCGCGAACCATTGCTCAAGACAAGTTTGAGTTTTCGGACTTAGCCCACTTCGGGGTTGTGGAGTTACTTTACTTCGGAGTTGCGATTGCCTGCAACTTATAAGTCAATTTAAGCAAAGTAGTTCCACTGATGGAAACCATAGTTCTGATGGAGTCCGTAGCTTTGATGGAATCATGCTTGAAATGCTTGAATTGCTTGGTTTCGTCATGAAAATTGGTCAAGAACCTTTTTCTTTGCTCTGCAGACCTGTCCCTTAGGATTTGACAAAATACGCTTTAAGCAATCTTAAAGTGTTTCAAAATCTTTGTGAGAACTGTGAGATCTCTTTGGTCCACTCATTTCATCCGGGACATTTGTTCATTTGCTCATATGTAGCAACTTGATCCACCTGAGCGTAGCTTGGTATGTGGGCCAAAATTGGCCAACAATTACAGCCCTCAATATCCACTCCAAAAAATAAAAATACACTCTAAAAGATGATGCAAACTGCTGTAATAAATACCTGGAAATGATGATCACCTTAGTTGAATATATATACCCAAAATTCCAGCAAACACAAGCCTTTCCACTTCCCAACCCTAATGTAAACCCTTGACAATAGTTTGCAAAAATTAGGTAAGACCAACGATTAATTCCAGCCAATGAAATTTGAAATTAGGCCCTCAAAATAGCCACTAAACAATAGAAAATCAGATCGCCACATTTCACAAGCAAGTTGAAAAATTACCAAATAAATTCACCTCACAACCCTGAATATCAAGTGATCAAATGAGTTCAAAACCCTCAATCAACAAGTTGAAAATTATCAAAAAATATTACAAATATTAAGGATAATATTTGTCCAATGATTTAGGACCAACAAGCACCCCAAACCCTTGCAACTTCCATTCCAAGTGAGTTGCCCAACTTTTGATTTTAATTGCTAAAAATTCCAGAATTTATACCTTTATATTTGCTCACAAAAACTCTCCAAAATCTTGTGATTTTATTTCCAAATAAATCAGAAATAATATTATAAATTTACCTTGTCGAATTGGAGTCTAAAAGCCCTCCAAAAGGGTTAAATTTCTCCCCAAACTTATTCGCCACACTTTATAAATAAATATAAAATAATTTAGAATATTTTATGTCACCAATTGACCACCAAAATGGCCTATTATAATGCCCCTTAGGCAAATCGTCCAAATAGAGTAAATTCGCCAATCAATCTTCAAACCCTCAAGGGTCTCTGTGTAGTGCAACCCTCTAGAGAGGGGTCTTCTTCTTGACCCAAACAATTTGCCACCCAAGGGAATGCCTCTAAACCCTGCTAGCAATCTCCCATTGCAAGTCGCCAATCTCCAAGCCCTGCAATTAATCCGAAAATTAGATCTCTATATGGTTTGCAATATTCTTTGATGAAGATGGTGTCCAAAAACACCCTTGTAAATCCACTTGCATGCAATCATGTAATTTTGAAGCTCAACTACAACTCTTGAATAGAGTTACCCTTGAAGTAGGAATAGAGGTTTTCGTCTCCAAACCCTTAACACACTTGAAGGTTTTCGTCCTCAAGATGTGATGAACAAGCTTGACATACTTGATCAATGATTTAATATCAAAATTAGGCATAACCTTCCAAATGAATTCTCAATTGCTTTTTATGATCATCCCCAAGGGTGGTGCCCAAGATGGAGGGATGTGTCTTTTGAATCATAAGCAACGTTACCTTTTTAAAACTCCTTTTTGATGGTTTAGGCTCTCATAACCCTTAGAGGTCCCCCACTTAATTGAAAATCAGATCAAAAGTACTTTTTGCATAAGTCAATTGAAAATTAGAATACTTAAGTACTTTTCACATTTTTGCTCTTAAGATATCCCCATCAATGTTTCCTTTTTCTTTCTTTCCCTGGGCCTTTTGGAAACAAATCAAGCTAAGGGTCCATAAGCAAGTAATGCCAAAAAGGGGGACATTACAGTCCTCCCCACCCAAAATTGCTTGTCATCAAGCAATTGCAAAGGCCATGGGGCTGTTCCCACATTCTTAATAATGCACTTATCAATTGAATTGGCTTACCACTAAATTGAAGCTCCAACTTGAACTCCCCACTTGCTAAACATGTATCTTAAATGTTGCCCCCATGGGCTCAAGGTGTTATGACCATCTTCCAAGAACTCTTCATAACCCCAAAGAAATAATACATGCCATACTAGTTTGCCTTTGTAGCCTCTCATAGTGATCAATGTGTCCTGAAAAGATGTCTCCAAAATTTGGGAATAATTAACAACAATCTCATCATGAAACTTACCTTGAGTGAAAATAGCATTTAGATGCAACCTCTCTTCAGTGTGTCCCAAATCATGTGGCATGCTATCCCTCTTAGACTTGATTCTATCATCTCCCTTATGCATAGGAAGAACATTAAATTGATGACATAAAAGCCTCAACCAACCCACAATATAGGATTGTACTTCCCATGCTTTATCAAGCCTAAGACGTGCTTCATCATGAACATTTTCAGAATACACCCTTGGCTGTATTTTTCCCCAAAAATTGGATTTTTGACCTTCTACATACCGCTGTACCTGCCTTTTAAAATCAGTTTTTTCTGTGTAATAGATTTCAGAGTGTACCTTGGTATGTCTTCCCCATCATGGGCTGTAGCGTGCCCTCAAAGCGCCAATTTTTTATTCTTTTATGTGGCTGGACTTGTTTTGTTGACTCAAAAACTTTAAAACCAAAAAATTCAGATTTCATACATCCGTTCCCAGCTCTTTCCCTTGGCTGCCATATGCAAAATAAATTGTTTTTGATGCCCAAAAGAATCCATAGGTAAGTCCAACTGTGCTTAACATTCTTCTGTAAGCACAAAGACCAACCTTTCTTGCCATTTGAACCTTGTGAACAACTGCTTGTTTTAACCCATTCAAAATCTAAGAGGGGTCTCATTTTCCTTAAAACACCTCCATTTCTACTCTTGCAAAAAAGAATAGGGTGCTGCCCAAAGCAAATTTTGGGTTGCCCTTGGCAATCAATTCTCATCTCATCCCTCCCAATACAAGCATGACAAAATTCAGAATTTGCTACACTTACCAATTGCCTTGTAGAGGGTTCTAATTTGGAATGAAGGGGCTGCATTTGATGTCTAATGGCAGCCTTCTTTTCAATCTTTCTCATGCTCATGAAACATCCTCCCAACATACTATTTGCAAAAGAAGAAGGGGCCTCTCTATCAGTCAAACCATGCAAAGCAATCTCATTACCTGCTACTTTGAATTTTAGCTCCATGGTTTGATAGTTTTGAGTGTACCCACCAAGCGAGTGAAACCATTGAATACCAAGGACCATATTGGTCTCCCCTATGCCAACCACATAAAAATCATCTTCAACCACATACCTTTCCAAAGTGAGACTAAGCTTTGAAACCTTAGTAGTGGAAGGGATGGTGAATCCATCTACCATCGTGACTTTGATTCCTTTGAACTCCATGGATTGTAGCCCACATGATGTTACCAATCCTCTATCAATGAAATTGTGAGTTGCCCCACTATCGATAAGTATGGTGATAGGCGTACCCTTCAATGATCCCTTCACTCTGAAGGGATAATACCTAGGAGCCCCTGAAAGTGATGCCAAGGTGCCATTCAATTCCTCTTCACCCTCTATCTCCAAGGTGTCCTCATAGTTGGCTGTCCCAACTTCCTCCTCATTTTCCTCTTCGGGAAGTACCTCAATGTAGTGTACTTGCCCCTTGCCATGGTAATTGTGGCCCTTCTCCCAAGGATTGTTGCATGTGAAACAAAGACCCTTCTTAGTTCATTTCTTACATCAAAGCTACTATGTGGTAGCTCCTTCTGCTGCCCCAAACCTGGTTGGTTTGGTTTAATCATGGGACACACATGATTGGCCTTTGGAGGCCTTGCATAGCTACTCTTTGGCTGCCCCAAACCGCCACCTCTCTGTTGCCCTGTAGGTGGGAAAAAAGTATTCATTGGCTGTCCCAAAAGTGTGAATCTGCCCCTTGGAGTAGAAGACTCCAAATCATAAGCCTTTTGGATGGCCTCTCTCAATGAAGGTGGATCAAATGCTTTGATCAATCAATCCCCTCAAGGAATCAACCAAGCCCTCTATGAACAACACCACCAGTCTCCTATTTGAAATGTCAGTCGCCATGATTGAAAGTCTTTGAAACTTCGTGACATAATCATCTACTGAGGCCCTTTGCCTCAATTGAGCTACATCACGGAAATGAAGTTTCGTATCCGCTCTATCAAACCTCTCAATCGACCTTTGAACTCCTCATAGGAGTTATGTGTTGATGTCCCTGCGTGATCAAAGCATGATGCCACCAATTGTGCACTGCTCCCTCAAAATGCAAAGTGGCAAATTGAATGGCCTCTCCCTTTGCCATAGATTGAAGTGAAAAGAAGGTATTCACCCTCTGAATCCATGCCCTTGCTGAGGTCCTCTATGACCCATCAAATGTGGAGAGAGATAACTTCTCCAATGCATGTTGAAGATGTCTCTGGCTACCTCTTTGCCTCTGACTGATGCTAGGCCCACTTTGTCCTCGTTTCCAAGCTGAAAACTCAAAAATAGTCATAGCTCCTTTAATTGTCGTGGATAAGGTAACATACTCATCCATCTCCCTCTCTAACTCCTCAAGTGGGCTAGGTAACCCCTCTCTCGCTGGTGTGGGCTCCTCCTCTGAACAAATGTAGGCTGGGTGGGCCTACGTGTGGATGCTCCATTCCCTGCAGGGGTGTATGTGAATCTGGCCTGCTCTCTGAAGCACCACTATCTCCATTGAGTGGATTTAAGCGACCCATCTTGCTGAGGGAACAAAGAAACCCCTCCATCATTGCTTTCATTCTCTCTTGAGTTTGACAATACTTCTCAGATCTCTCCTCAGCTAACCTGTCTCTCCTCTCACTCTTTGTCTCCTGGTGCCCTATGTCACCCATGACTTGATCCTGCTTAAGTGAACCAATTGGTGGAAGCATTGCTTCCCTTTCGTTGCTCCTCAAGTAATACTTAACCTCTTTATTGCCACTCATGTATCAACCCTTCACCCCACTTTATAGCTAAGATATGGCTCTGATACCACTTTAATGTCCCCAATTTAGGACAAACAAGCAATAATGGGTTTGGGCACAAACCCCAATAAAAAATCTGAAAATAATAGAATATACCAGCCACTTTAGGAATGTCAATCAAACCCCAACACCTCTGCAAAGTGATCTAAATGCTCAATGCCACTAGGGCAGAAATTAAGACACAATTACAGCCCTCAATATGCACTCCAAAAATTGAGAATACACCCTAAAAGATGATGCAAATTGCTGTAACAAATACCTGAAAATGATGATCACCTTAGCTGAATATATATACCCAAAATTCCAGCGAACACAAGCCTTCTTTCCCACTCGCCAAATCTGATATAAACCCTTGAAAATAGTTTGCAAAAATTAGGTAAGAGCAGCGATTAATTTTAGCCAATGAAATATGAAATTAGGCTCTCAAAATAGCCACTAGACAATAGAGAATCATATCGCTAAATTCACAAGCAAGCTGAAAAGTTACCAAATAAATTCATCTCACAACTGTGAATATCAAGTGATCAAATGAGTTCAAAACCCTCAACAAGTTGAAAATTATCAAAAAATATTACAAATATTAAGGATAATATTTGTCCAATGATTTAGGGCCAACAAGCACCCCAAATCGTTGCAACTTCTCTTCCAAATGAGTTGCCCAACTTCTGATTTTAATTGCTAAAAATTCCAGAATTTATACCTTTATATTTGCTCACAAAAACCCTCCAAAACCTTGTGATTTTATTTCCAAATAAATCAGAAATAATATTATAAATTTACCTTGTCGAATTGGAGTCTAAAAGCCCTTCAAAAAGGTTTAATTCCTCCTCAAACTTATTCGCCACACCTCAGAAATAAATTAAAAATAATTTAGAATATTTTATCTCTCCAATTGACCACTAAAATGGTCTCTTATGACGCCCTAGACAAGTCGCCCAAGTAGAATAAATTCGCCAATCAATCTTCAAACCTTCAAGGGTCTCCGCGTAGCGTAACCCTCTCAAGAGAGATTTTCTTCTTGACCCAAACAATTTGCAAACCAGGGGAATGGCTCTAAATGCCATTAGCAATCTCTCAATGCAAGTCGCCAATCTCCAAGACCTGTAATTAATCCGAAAACTAGCTTTCTATATGGTTTGCAATATTCTTTGACGAAGGTGGTGTCCAAAAACACCTTTCTAAATCCACTTACATGCAATAATGCAATTTTGAAGCTCAACTGCAGTCCTTGAATAGAGCTGCTCAAGAAATAGGAATGAAGGTTTTCGTCCTCAAACCTTTAACACTCTTGAAGATTTTCATTCTCAAGATGTGATGAACAAGCTTGACATATTTGATCAATGATTCAATATCGAAATTAGGCATAACCTTTCAAACGAATTCTCCATTGCTTTTATAATCATCTTCCAAGGATGGCACCCAAGTTGGAGGCATGTGTCTTTTGAATCATGAGCAACTTTACCTTTTTAAAACTCTTTTTTGAGGGTTTATGCTCTCATGACCCTTAAAGGTCCCCTACTTAAGTGAAAATTAGATCAAAAAGATTTTTTGCATAACTCAAATGAAAATTAGACTGCTTAAGTACTTTTCCCCTTTTTGCTCCTAGAATAGCCCCCTCAGCGTTCCCTTCCTCTTTCTTTCCCTTAGCCTTGTGGGAACAAATCAAGCTAAGGGTCCACAAGAAAGTTATGCTAAAAAGGGGGACATTACAGATAACTTTGCTTAACAAGGCTTATAAACATTATTGAAAACAATGTTGGTTAGTGATGTATGCTAGGGCTAAAACAAAAAAGCTGTGAAAGTTGATTTGAGTGCCAATAAATATCAAGTGGAATTTGCTCATTTTATTGATACAAATATTAATAAGCTACATTCAATGGATTAAAAAACAAACGAACAAAATATCAATGGTATGAAAATAAGAAGTTACTATGTCAAAATTTTTCAATGATAGAGTGGTCATAGAATGCACTGGTTTTGTTGCTCTATCCTTGACTGATTTTGACAAATTAACTTTTACTTTCACATCATTGATGTTTTTTTTTAATTTTTTGTCTTTGAAAATTTCTCTATGGGAGATTAACTCAAGAAATTAAGAAATGTGGCTAAGTGACATTTATCTCAATTACATTAGCAAGCCTCTGACTTTTAAACCAAGTTAGACAACTCTTGGCTTCAAATATAGACAAAGGGGAACAACCACAGCCAAGCAGTTTTTTATTCATTGTCATATTAGATGGTTTTGGGATTATCTTCTCACATACCAGCTACATCATATTAAAACATCATCGTACTACTTAAGGCTTCCATGGTTATGACCACGAGATCTTGGTATTGTCATCCACACTCAAAAACATCCTGTGCATGGCAATAAATCAGAATAGCCTTCAAAATTATCCCATTTGGATATACCCATGGGACCTGAAACTGTCATCTTGGTCAAGATTCAAACCTCTCAAAGGCATCGTAGAGATGTAAGCCTTGTCTCTAATCTTGATGGATGATCACACAATTAAATGTGACTGTGCGTCTATATTTAAACAATATGATAGCCCAAAAATAAAGTTAGTCTCCATCCATCCATGTGGTCTTCAATTCTAATTTTCTAAAATGACAAATACAAATATTATAGTTGATTGTGGGAAAACGAAGTCATTCTAAGCATTGTAATGACAAGTGATTGAACTTTAGAGCTTTGTTTGAATCTACATACTCCTTAAAACTAATATTTAATATTGTTGAATTTCCCAACTGTCCCTAACGTTTCTAATCTTGCCTAACTTACTACAATGTTTGAAATCTTATTGTTTAGGCGGAGGGAGAACTTGGACCCTTAGAAAGATAGTATCTAATCCACTCTTCGTGAACTGTTGGTTTTTTACAACATATGAGGAAGGGTGGCAAGATAAGCACATTTGAAAATGAATTTTGTGATGGGTGCATGAATATTGAAGGATGATGGAAAGTCCAACATAAAGGCTGAATAAGTAAAGCTACATTGGTGGGTCCCTTCCAAGCCAACCAATTAGGGTGAAATACTTTGTGAAAACATAGTGAATTGATGTTGAAGATCAATATGCATAGGTACGGTGGTGCCATGAGAACATCTACCATATGTTATTGGAAGTAGGAGGAGAGGAAAGTACTTCTCGCTCCAATTAGGCCTAACCCTACCAAATGGAAGTATTTTTGAAGTCACTTTCTAAAGAGTAATGAAAAAGAAAGTGAATTGTAGCAGTCATTTCCCTTTTGTTTTTCTGGTTCTTTTGGCTTGATGGAACTGAAATTCTTAATGAAAAGTTATTTTTTCTTGTGGAAAAGGACATTGAAAGGTATCCTATTGGATGGTAAGAAGACATTGGCCTAAAAAATCCTAACATGTAGGTGTAGGATGTGTACAAATGATGTCTTGCTATGATGAAGTAAGGCGTGCGACTAGGGCATAATGTTGAGAAGGAATATGCTGCCTTGCTAAAACATCTAAGTGGAGATGATAAAGACACCTTGCTCGGACATCCAAATTTGGAGGAAAATGGCACCATGTTAGGATGATTAAGCAAGGTGGAACATGGCACGTTATTAGGATGTCCATTTATTGGAGAATAGAACGATATGTTACAACATCAAGGCAAGGGACGACTACATGTCTTGCTAGAGGAGGAAACAAGATATTGAACTTTTCATGTTTTATCTTAAAAGAAGTCATCATTGTAGAACTCAATGCCAAAAGTGACACTTATGCCATCATCATTGGAGGCAGCATTGAAGCTAGGGAAGGACTAATGTGCCCGAAAGCCGACAAATCAACCCAAGTATCCCTTACCCTATAATCTTTTTTTTTAAATTTTTGGTTGGAGTTATTAGATTGGTTTGTTTCATGTCTTCCATGTATAGATTAGCACTTGCTTGCTAGTACATTGCTATCTTTATATGCTTTTTATTTATAACTCTTATTTATGCCTAGAGGTACCTTCAATTTATATTGCAACCTTTAGATTAGTTACAAATCTTGCTTCAATGTCTAATGACACCCCTAGATTAGTTACAGTGCTTGCATCAACGTCTAATGTCACTTTTACCTTTATAGCTATTGTTTATGCCTAGTGGCGCCACCTTTGTTTCTCTTATAGCTCTTGTTTCAACGTCTAATGATACCTTGGATCTAGTTAGGCTTGTCACTTGCTATTGTATGAGTAGATTCCCCTCATTTTAAGATCCGTATAACCTTTTATGCTCACAACCCTTGTCTATAGCCCTAGACTGCTTTGTAGACCATGGTTTTGTGTGTCTTGGATATAGAATGGACTTTTACCTTTTCGTATTTTATAGGATCATTATATTAGAGCCTATTTCAGGGTTACGCACATGCTAGTGAACCCTACAAGAATCTTACCTCATCATTGGTTCGGTTATATTTACGTTTCTATTTTCCTAGCTTCTTATCGTTATTGGTTTGTCAAGCATCCCTTGCTTGCCAAATTTCCATTTTCCCTTTAGCAACTCTAAAGGCTATTCTCCCCTTCCTATAATGAAAAATTTCAATGATTCTCAAAAGGAAGACAACCAAGGCTTGTGTCATGTCCCCTTTTTCAAATAAAGTAAAAAAATAATGAACTTAATATTTTAAGTTGTCTAAGTGACTTTTTATTTTATTAAGAAGTGACAACTTAATATTACTTTATTATTATTAGAAATAAAAGAAAAGGGTGAGAAAATGGAAAAGTGAAAATAAAAGAAAGGGTAAAAGTGAAAAGTAAAACCCTAAACCCAAAAGTGTAACCCTAATCCTAAAAGTGACAATTGAGTCTATATATTGAGGGTTCTCTATCATTTGTATCCATTTAAGTTTATGATCAATTTAAGTTTTTTCAACTTAAGAATGAAAACCTTTATTAGTTGAAGATGGTTGTGGGGACGAAAATTTTCATCTTTGTAATTCACGGTATAAAGACAAAAACCCTCCTATCCTTTGAGGTGATTCCATACAAAGATCACAATTGTGCAGACAAATCAGGTTTTTTTTCAGATTTCAATTGGCTGCAAGGTATTATCAATTTATAGAATTTTGAGGTTTTATTGGATCAACAAATTAGGGCTTTCCATTGTACAAAGGGCTGCCATGCCCTACAAGAGGCTGTCATACCTTTTGGAGACTTTTGTGCCTCAAATTGCAGCCGTTGGGGACTATTGCGCAAGCTTTTGTGAGGGGTTATAGTGGTATTTACTTTGCTGGCTGCCGATCTTTCCATTCCAGCAATTGCATGTTTCTTTAATTCATTCGTAGCCAACCGATCTTTCCATTCCAGCGATTGCATGTTGTTGTAACTCATTCGCAGCCAGCCGTACCTTCATTTACAACTGCCATAACATTAAAATCAGTCGAGTTGTGCTATTCAATGCTGCTCTTGTAAGTGTTATGTTGTTGGATATTAATAATAAACTAAGGTTTCATACCAAATAAGAGGATTCTTTGCTGTTGATGATCAGTTTGTGTAAACATCCGTATTTTCCACTCAATACAATAAAGATTTCAATGAAGTTTTTAATATGGTCTTCAATACTTGTGTTGCATGTGTTGTTTAGTATTTTGTTGTTGTTCCAGTGTTGAAAAAGAATCACAGTAAATTCCAGAATTCAAAAGTTTCCCCAAAAGGGACATTACACATGGGTTCCCCCTTTTTAGCAACTAAGATTGCAGCATGGATCTCACTATCATAAAAAAATAAATGAAAAACACATTCCCACCAACATTGTTAATAGAAGATTGAAAACCAATTAACAACAACAATTACCACTCCATGATAATTTAGACCAACGAGTAGAACAAGATGACTATGTTAAACTCACTCCCGAAATGCAAAATTTTCTAACGGACAATTCAAAACATGTAGAAAAGTCACACACAAAAATTCAAGCCCTCATGGTTCCCAATTTCTTCAATACCCCTCTTTGGTCATGTTTTCTCTCAAACATGGGGGCAATTCAAGCCATGACTTGCCCTATTTCATCTTCTTCCACAACTCCAACTATAGTTACAACAATGGTGGGTGCTACCATTAATACCTAGCCCCCTCAAACCAACAAAACCAATTAAGCTACCAATGCTATCAATGGTACCCAAGCCACTCAAGCAACACAAAAGCTTCCGATGTATCCCACTAAGATGATCATGCAAGTCTTGGATCGAATGGGTTGCATGTAAACATCTAGTGCAAATTAATTCCTGCAAATGTGAAATTAACTCATACAAATATCTAATTGACCACAACAAATTCAATGGGGAATGCCTAATCAATGTTCCTCTCTCATCCCCTTAAGGATAATTATGGGAACCCATTCTTGGAGCTGCCCATTCACAACAAAATACTCCAAAATTTGCAAAATGAATCCTTAGTGGCTTACATTGCAGCTTGGACATCGGCAGAATCATTCCAACCATCACTTATGATGGGCATATTGACTCTGCTTTGCATCTCAAGGCCTTTGGTAACTTTAGATGGATTGGCTCAAAACTAACACCTATGCGGCAACCAAACTACTAGCAAGACCCTCATTGGTGATGCTTTAGAGTGGAATAACCAACTCAAGCCTAACTCTTTTGTCACATTAGAAGGCTTAGTTAATGCATTGGTCAAAGAATTCCAATATCGTGACTTACATGAGGACAACTTGGGTAACTTCATCAATTGCAAACAATTAGACCATGAGCTGGACTACGACTTCATTGAGCGATGGAAGTCCTTGACCCATAAAGTCGATCATAACATGATCGAGGAAAGTCTTTTCAAGATCTTTACAATTTATTTAGAACCAAAACTACAATAAGAAGTTAGGTCCTCTTATAAAACATTAGAAGAAGCCTTCGAACAAACTAAGAAACATGGCCATCTCATGTGACAATTTGAGATTCCTTAACCTTCAGCAAAATGCTCATTAGACCCACAAAAAAAAGCATGTTATTGATGATGGTGTTTTCAACACTTATGATCATAGTTTTGAATCTAAAAAAACAATCCACACAATCATACCTAATGCTCCTCAAAATGCGACTCTTTCCCAACTAGTTTCGGGAATTCCTTTTCAATCGCACCCTCAACTAGGAGAGTGTAATCATCAACCTCTGACCAAAGACAAACTTAGAAAAATATTACCTATACCTCATCCTAAGGAGTTAGATTCTACAAAGCCAACACCCCAATGGTATGACACTTAAAAGTTTTGTTGGTTTCATGCTAATTGGGGTCATTCACGTGCAAACTTTTGCTCCCTTTGCAACATAGCGCACACATTTCTCCTTGGCAATAATTTTGACCACTATACCATGTCTAGAGAATGATGCAAGATTTCCTCAACACTTCCAAACACGGTGAAAAATTGCAACAAGCACGTATCCATTCACCAAGCAAATGCTGCTTGGTTATTTGCACCAATCCTCTACCAAAGCATTCCAAAAATAACAATTAAACTACTCAAGGCAAGACAAATAATATTGCCAATGTCATAGAAACTATAGTTAACCCTATTTCCTCCACCGAGGAGGAAAACATAGTTCATATGAATGGCATGAAGCATATTATAAAATGTGTCGATTCAAGGTACAACAACTAACCTACTCCTACAACCAACCATAAAACATTAAAAATTGTTTTGGCATATCGTATAGGTCATATATCTTTGGAAATCTCCTTGGAAGCATCAAAATTAGAAGTCTCACAAAATTTTGACATCATTGGCATTGTCGATGATGTTGGAATCTTAGATTTTTCTGTGTGAACATCATAGTCTGGGTCAATGACATTGATTGTATTAACCTACGCCATCAGTAGGGCCAATGACATCAAATATAAGAAAAAAATAAAAATTTAGATTTAGCCTCTCCCATGGCCAAATCTGATATCAATTGGACTTCCCCTTGTTAGGTACAATTCACATTCAGAACAACCAACTTTGAGGATTGGGATCTTATTGCAGAGCTCTCTAAACTCCCAAGCAAAATTTCCTTCCTTGAGCTCATGAGAACCTTAACTAAACATTGTAACTACCTAATGCAAACACTGTCTGACATGAGTATTCCTCAACAACCTACTTTGGGGCAAGAATCCCCATTACATGGTTCCAATGAAAGTATCATGCAACAATGTGAAGAATATCTATTCAAATTGACCAAACTACTAAAATACTCTTTATCAATCTAAAATCGGTGATGCCCAAGTCAAACTAGCTCTCATTGACGAAGGCTATAACACTCGTGTTACCTCTTTAGGCTTCATTAAATCGCTTGGATGCTCAACCAACAATTTCAAGTCAAATCTAGCACTTGCCATGACTATGATTGAAGAAAAATTTCTCCCATGGGATGTATTTGGCTTTCGATCATGCTGCCCCCCATAATGGTTGGGGTGAAAGTTATGATCTTCAACTTTTTTCTTTCCTACAATATCTTCTTTGGGCTCCCTTGGAATCATGGAATGAGAGCCAACAAGGTTCGAGATGATAGTGACCCTTGGAACTTCAAACAATTCCAACAACGTGGTGTTTACAAATTACATGCCCTTGAAGAGCTAACAAGCGTACCTTTTAGGTAATATCATCGCCTCAAATCTCCCATAGACTCCTTGCCAAGTTATAATGGCCATCCTGAACTCGTTGGGAGAGTCCCACCAAATCCTCTCAATTTCAGTGATGACGAGCTCGATGAGATAAACCTTACGATTAAAGCATCTGACTTACCATATCTCACAAGAAGGCAATTGATGAATTTTTTGCAACATCCTTAGAGAAGAAATCCTCTAAAGGTGCCTCTTCTCCTAGCAAAATTGTGGTCGAATTGCTCAATGTTGATCTCACCAACCTAGAGTATGACGACGACTACAACTTGTTTGGCTATGCCCAAGCAAATAAAGTAGAGATTTTATCTTACCAAAGCTTCCTTCAAATCATTCAAGAGTATACATCTTGTAATAGTAGTATTAGCATGGTAAATCTTTCTTCTTATTTTGACATTAATGACGATAATCTACTATATAATTCTAACACTCCTAGTGATGCACCTAACAATCCTAACATCACTATGGCCCTCTATGTTAGGTCCTCACCCATGGAATCCATTGATTGTGAGCCCGTCCTGATTTTGGTGCCACAACAATAGAATGTAAAACCCACAATGTGTAATTTAGCATGCTATCATCCAGTCCAATATTACACCTAGCACAAGGACTATGGGCATTTTATTCAACATTGTAGAGTGCAAAAGAAATATCCCGGAGCTACTAGCCTCACAATCCCAAGTCTCTACAATAAAAAATTGACAATATGCTTGCCTTCTCCAACTAGGTGCTGTTGCGAGTTTTCTAGTACTACTACACAATTTATGGCTGATTGTCGAGCCAATTGACAACATAAAGAATAACTCACCATCACCTTCACATCACTTGGATAGTTAACCTCCCAAGACAGTTCTTGTCCACTTCTCCAAGAAGGGGGAGCATTATTGTTTTTGACATGATTGCTATTTGCACTCCACAAATGAGTGCCGAGCATATCAATAACACATTCAACAATTTGAATGGCCAGACGAACAAACTCCCCTAAAGCAGTAACAATTTGAACAGCCAGAGGAACAAACTCCCCAAGAACAACTTGATCGACTGGAGGTGAAACCTTACCATATACCTCATTCACAATAGGATGATTGACATCCTCCCAATTCTGCTTCTCCTACTTTCTCCATTGAGGCTATTTACAAGGTCATACTTGAAAGGATCTTGGAGAAAGTGGAAGGAACTATGATTAAAGCAAGATACAAATTACATAAAAAAATATATGGAGTTGTTGATGAAGTATGTAATGACATTCTAAAATATTTGTGAGCTATAATATACTTTATCATTTGCATCATGTTATGATTGTCATATTATTCCCTTTAGCACTTAGATTTCATATAATTCATTTTTCTGTACTTGCATCTCGAGTTTATCCAACCATTGCGCTTCCTTGGCACCTTATTTTCATTGCATGTACTACTCTCCCCTCGTAGGTTTGACGTACATCTTTGCTTGTGTTGTATCTATCGTAGGTTTACATTTACTATCTAGTGACATTACTAGCTATTCCCTCCATTTCACTATCCCCTTTATGCTTACCTTAACACTGATACTTATTACACTAATTTTATACACATACACATGTACTTTCAAATCCTACTATTCCTAGTCTCTTCCAAAGCAAAATCTTACCTCTTGTAGTCAATTACTAGCATGCCATCATTGTACCTCCTTACATTTTATGAAGACTACTCATTGAAGAGAAATAGACCGATAAACTAATACAATAGAAACAATACTAACAGAATCTTTAAGCTATAAACAAAATAGGAAAAATGGCGTACACACAAAATTACACAATAAACATGATTTCTCTTGGGAAAATCCTTTTAGGAAAAAACCTAGCACAATAACCTTCTTCCTTGTTGCATTACTTCAATCGTTTAATATACACTAACGAATTTTCAAGTTTTGCCTTACCCTAATGCATGTGCAAGTATATTTAGGCACATCGATAGGTAACTGCCTAGGTGGTATTACAATACAATGGGTGCCAAAACCATGGGTAAAGAATACAACCCATAAAACATGGGTTATGAAACCACCCATATAATAATATGGATTAAACCATCCATCGAGGCCCAAAAATAGATATAGGGACCCTATAATATTTTTGTATACTTCGAATTTCTTGCTTCCTCGTTCAATCAAAATAAAAAAGCCAAATAGCAAATATAAAAAATCTAAAGGCAATGTCAAAAGACAAAAATGTTAACAGTCAATCACAAAATAGTTTTGGTCAAATAATTGACACTTCTATCCTAGTTGAAGCTCAAACTCCATAGTTGCGAGAAGGTAGGCATTTTTTTTTTAGATACGCACTGGGGTTGAGGCGTCCGTAACAGTGCCAGAATACACCACAAAAGCAAAAGCCCTTGTTAGAAAAGCTTGAAATACCTAAAACTTGTTTCCTGCCCCCATTGAAAACGCTCGAGCATGCTCGGAGATGTCTCAGGCATGCCTGGAGGCATCCTGGAGGTGTTCGTAACAGTGTCGAAAGTTTCTGGCACTGTTATAGACGCCTCCGGGACGCCCCCGTGCTGGAGGTGTCTCCAGACAGGAGATGTCAGGTGAGGGGGACGTTTCATGGAACACAACTTCCCTATCATTGCCTCTTCATACCTAGCACCCATCCAACCCCTATTTTGCTAGTATGAAAGGTATTTGATCCCCTCACTTCCTTATCATTGCCTCTTCATACCTAGCACCCATCCAATCACTATTTTGCTAGTGTGAAAGGTATTTGATCCCATCATTTCCTACTCTTCTTGCTAAGATCAGACTCTTACAAGGTTTTGTCTTTTGGTAATCCTTGGTCATCTTAATCTTTACATCCCTTTCAATCTAAGATCACCACATCCCCCTTTGATCACTTTTAGGTTCGATTTCTAAACCGAATTAGTATTCAAAGACTTTATCACACCCCCATAACCAAATCATCATCCAAACCCCTCCTCTACTTCAAAATCCATCTCCACATCCATATCCTTACTTGAGTCCTAATCTTAATCATGATCATCCTATCCAAATCCAAGTCTATCAGATCATGATCATCCTAGTCCAGCAAAACACTCATCCCATCATTAGACAAGACATCGTGCCATTGCATGTACATACTTGTGTGTGTTGTCTATTTTGTTTGGCTTGTTTGCATATCTTTTATCATGTACATATTTGATTGTCTTTGTCTTTTGAATCTGTGCTGCATTGTGTCTCTTTGTGTCTATTAGGCAATGAACAACGATGCTATGAGGTCCCCAACGCTACAATAATGCTTTATAGAGTTTTGATGATGCAGAGTTCACTATTTGCCCCTTTTCTGCACTTTGGTCCAACGTACTCTTGGTCATGCTTATATCACAGGGCAAACTACCAAGTGCTATATTTATTGGATTGCTTAGACTATGATGAGTTTTATGACAGTTGTGATGGCTTGATCATCTACACACTCATCATCTATCTAAACATCTAATCATCCTTATTCCCCATCACTAATCTAATCCTCTTGACCCATCTGACTAACATCCAATCTTTTATCCTCACCTCATCATCTGAGTCATATCCTCTAATCACTAACATCACCTTCTAATCACCATTGTCATCATCTTTTACTCCACCATCGTCATCATCCTTTACTCCATCATTGTCATCCTCTATCCTCTTGTCAAAACTACGTCGACCTGAGGTCTTTTAAGACTATGTAGGCAATACTTGGCCACTTTTTAGTGCCCAATGATAGCTCGGCCACTATCTCCTCTAACCTCATCATCCATCATCACATCTCTCTTATCTTTCATCATCCTCAAGTCTTGTATCAGTACAATCTTTGAGCTATGATATCAATCATTCATCAATCCATTGATCCATCACTATTCTCACGATCATCTCCTTCATCTTTTCGTCAATCGCTCGCACCTATCGATTGGGCCTGACATATCCCAACATCCATCTTTTCTTTCATCTATTATCCTTGATTGGTCCATTTATCATCCATTGTTCCTTGCATGTGTCCTTGTTAGGGGCATCATCACTATCAATCACATTATGGCTTAGTGATTTGAGGCATCCCACTAACCGATTCTCCCCCTCTATTTTTGGTCACTTGATCATCACATTCTTCTCTATCTTCACCTTCATCATATCAATCGACTTTAGCTTTGAGCTACGCCCATCGTTAATGTTATCAAATCATCATCTTATCTTGGCCTATAGCTCTCCCTTGCATGCGTCCTTGCTTGAGATACGTCTAAAGCTTGTGGCCTTTTAATCCTATCATCATCATGTTACGGTTAATGTCCCCTTTGGGATGTGTCTTTGCCAGGGGCATTATCAATTTGTAGCTCATTGCTCAAGTCGAATTAATCTTCTTCATCTTCTATCTCACATCTAACATCCCATCCCCTTATCTATCCATTTCATCCCACCCATTGTTTTTTTTTTCGTGGCCATCCGTCTCATTCTTCCCCACGTGTCCCCTCGAGGGGGCATCATAGTCACTAACATCATATCTATTAACAGTCATCCATGACATGGTTTTTTTTGAAAGACCATTACTCCCTCCACTTCGCTTCACTCACAATGCTCTTTTAAAGAGGGGCAACATGTATGCACCTAAATTCGCTTACCTACATTATTGTCATTAATATTACTATTAGTCGACATTAATTTCGCTTATCTTATTTATTTTAATTAATCATGTCCTAAAATCCCTTTTTTTTGGTCATTTATTTAATGTCCCCTTTTATTATTCTTACCTCATTTCTTCA
Source organism: Torreya grandis (assembly GCA_037957365.1). NCBI lineage: Eukaryota > Viridiplantae > Streptophyta > Pinopsida > Cupressales > Taxaceae > Torreya > Torreya grandis. The sequence goes on from JARHVA010002682.1 coordinate 906,827, forward strand.
TTAATTTTCCTAAATCCCCATTATCCTATCTTAATCCCTACTTATCTATTATTTGGGAACTTTAAATTCCCATGACCCTCCTAACCACCTATTAGCCTATTCCTAGGCTCTCCTACACCCCTAGTTCCTGATCACTCACCTAATCCTTATCTAATCTCCTACCTAATTCTAATTAACTCCTAAAAGGATTCTAGAATTCTCTCTATTCTTATCCTCCCTCTCTAGAAACTTCTAAGTCTCGAGGCTTCCAAGGAATTTTAAATTCTTTTTAATTCTCCACCCTGTATCTCCATAATCCAATTTTGAATCTCAACCATTGATCCTTCCCTCCACATTCTATTTAAACAACTCCACTCCTCCATTGAAGAGCATCTATTAGCAATCTACTAACTCCATGGCAATCTAATCCGTAATCCATAATCAAGCAATCATAAGGTCGAAATTCTGAGTCCATGGCAATCCCCAATCAATCATCCGTTTCAAGATCCTGGAAGGAGGCTAGTTGAAGCAAGGGATTGGTAAGTTTTATCTTATGGTTCTGATTTGTTTCCATAATCCTTCCTACTAGGTAGTTTGTTATTTTGGGTTTTTAAATTGCATGGTTTATGGTAATTTAATCCAATTGCCCGAAGTTCATACTACATTAGGTTATTTACCATTCCTACTATTGATGACATCTTACAATGGTCCTCAGTCTAGCTAATATCATCCATCGTGCTGATGACGTACTGTTTCTGCTGGAAACCTTTTGTATGCCATCGTCTTCACTGATGATGTTGGCTAGATCTAAGTTGTGAATTGTAGGGTGTGGATCTGTATTTGTAGGGTTTCTGATTATCATTTCTCAAGCAATGAACTTCCAATCGGCTCTGCTTGCTCTCAAATCCACCTTAGGAAGAAGAGGGGGAATTAGAGCCAAGGAGCTTATACTAAGGGGAGGCAAGTTGGTACAAGAAGGCAAGTTGGTACAAGGAGCTGAATCAGCCAGGTATACATAGTATTTGGAGTCCCCAACTTGGGTCTATGCAAGTCTTCTTCTATTCACCTTGAATTCACCTACAACAATCTCTTACAAAGTGCTGTCACAGTAGAGCTGGCCATGGTGAAGAGAACGGCAATGAAAGATCCTGCATTGAAAAAAAAAGTAGAAAAATACTGAACAGTGGCAAGGCAAAACTCTTCACTTACTACTGTTGCAGAAAATCCCATTGGTTTTGGTATGAAATGAAAATAAGTGACTATTTTATGGGTCTGGTTCTTGGTCACTTTTGAATTTCAATGGATTAGTTCAGGTGCGGTTTTGTTGGGTCTTAGGTTTTTCTTTTAGCCTAACATTTGTATTCTAACATATCAGTTCTAGGTTTCTCTTTGTTGATCTTAGCAGTGTTATTGTATCTGCAGAATAACAGATACTCTGCTCTGTTTTTTCTAAATGGTCTTTTACTTATATAAATACAATCTTGTTTTTGATGATAAAAAAATGCAGGACCATGTTTTTGTCTTCTGGCTCGCAGGTTATTAATGTTGAAACCGAATGGCCAAATATTTATTTGCTTATTTTAATGGTATTTTACCTTTTTCCTTTCATTAATTAGAGTTTCCTCAGGCAAATCATAGGTAGTGCTTGCATTGTTATTCATGTTTTTCATGAATAAGTTTTGTAAATTAACTTCTAAATCTGAAGCAGAATTTTCTCACAAAAACTGGTGTTGTGAGACTTTATAGCTGAGGGCAGGACTGCATTTGTAGTTCCCTAATTAATATAGATTTGGAATGATATCTGTTTGGGCCATTTTGATTCTTTCTGATTCCTTCTGTTTTCTGCTCTTAACACCCTATGTATTTAGATTTACTTTCAATTCGAACCATTGAAGGATTGTTTTCAAACAATTGCATATTTTTTATGAAAAACAACTCAAGTCATTTCCTTTTGAGCATTCTGTTGGTTTCCCAGAATACAATTTCTGATTTGCGCATCAGGAATTTTTATAATTTTGTCATTTAGGGTTTTCTCATTTGCTAACTTACGATTCTTTTTTCCTTGATAGATGAGAATTTATCTTCAAAATCAACAATAGACTTCATTAAAAAACGTGGAAATATAGATAGAATCCCTCAGGTATTATACTCAAGCTCAAAACATAGTAAATTATTGCGAACTACTTGCATAACTAGATTGAAATCAGGCCTTAACTAGTTGTTCTCTTATGAATCTTACTTATAACTGTTCATAGTTCAACAGTTGTTCTCTTATGAATCTTATAACTGTTTTCATAGTTCAACTGTCAAAAACATCTCGCATGTAATCCTTATATTTTTGTGGTATCAGGTTTTAGGAATTATTAAGACATGTGTGCCAAACAAGCTAGGTTGCATGTTTGTCACATTGAAGGTAAATTGTTCATTTTAATAAATTCAGACCATATACAAATCAAATTTTGAATTAATGTGCAAATTGAGATTTTATTTTCATTTTATAGGATCTTACTGGAACCATTGCTGGTAGCATACATCATAAAGTCTTGGAAGAATCACAAATTGGTAGGGATATCTCCGTTGGTGCAGTGCTTCTTCTCCGTCAGGTGCTTGCTATCTTGAATGTATTTAACATATTTGTTATAGATAATATACATTATTAACAGACAGTGCAGAAAGGATATTTAAGGGTTTGCTGATTGAAACAAAGGTTTTGCATGAGAAGCAGCTCAAACAAATGGCAGAAATTTCCATTTAATTTAACATTATATTCTTTGTTATTTCTCAATAGATGCTAAATAACAGTGTAAAACAATTTGGATTTACAGGTGGTTGTGTTTTCTCCAACTCCATGGGCGCACTATTTGAATATTACCCTGAACAATGTTGTGAAGGTAAATTTTTCGTTTCCTAAATTTGATTGATTTGTTATAACTATAATGGGCTTTTGCATAAATAAGGTAGTCTTGAAAGTGCATTATGATGACTAATACACATTTTTACATGTTTATATATAGACATTTATATCACATTTATTTAGTACTATATTATGCCTTTGGGGTGGGCTATTGTGCCATTTTTAACATTACAATGGTTTTGTAGACCATTGATTTAAATTCAAGCATTATTTTGGTAGCTGTTTGTTATGTTATTATTCTCTTGTCAGCTTTAGGTAGTATTTTAATGACTCTTTAGTTATGTTAAGTTGTAGTATTCTTGAATTCAAGAATGCAATAATCACCATCGTATCTGAAAATAGCCCTGACATAGAGCATATGACGACATACCTAATATCAGAGGTAACATTGGACACTGGAGAGAACAAGAAGCATAAGAATGAACCCACTTTTGAGCCTCCATTGTAAATTGATCAAGCGATCGACCCCATGGTCCTGACAATGAATCTAACTCGACGACCGGTAGTAGTGCATATGGAGATACTTAGGAAAAACATGGAGGACACCATTGGAGATGGTGGTTCGGGTGTTAATGTTTGAGTGACACTTGGAAAAGTCTCAAGAAGCAAACTATCTAGCTTCTAACATTCCAATTGGTGGGAGCAGACTAGTATGGTAGACAGGTATTGGGTATACTGATAAGTGATCCGTATGATGCCCATAAGGTGCACAATGGACAAAACTACAACTATTTAAACTTAACATAGTTGCAGAATTGTAGAACATACAATGAAATTTGAACAGGATGCGGAACAACCATTACACATTCAAATACACAAAGATTAGCATAATAAAGCTACTTCTATTCAATGGAAAGAATACGGTATTGGTACATATGCATACAATACAAGTAACACTGAGATTGAGAATTCCTGTGATCAAAAAGGGGTGGACACTTCCTTACTGACTTGCCTAGTCTGGACATGATTAAAATGATCAGCATATGTTAGATACTCAAGGCATGCTAACATGTGAGAGAGGTGACCATCTTGATGCAGGTCTGATATTTGCTATTGAATAGCTTACAATATATATCATTACAAGAACATAGTTACAATAGATGATGGTCACAAAAGAGGACTATTACAAGAATGATCCATTTTCTACCAAGTGAAGGTTCGCCTTCTGCTCGAGTGACAATTCGCCTTCTTGCAGGTGTGATGTTTGGACTTTCGGATGCGCGGGATGCTAAAAAGTGTCACCTACTGTGGCATGATGTGGTGCAAAGTGTCCATGTGGCTATTGAGTCTTGCACATGGTTCAAGTGTGCAAGCATGCAAGGGTGGTGCAGAGGTTGCATGGGTAGTGCACATTGACACAATGATGTATACGTTGCACGGGATCACACTAGCATGCGCAGTATACCCCTTGATGTTGTGGAAGCATGTAAGAGTGTAAAGAGTCTCGATGGATGTCGCAAGCTGCCTCAAAGATTCGCAAATTGCGTGGATTGTGTATTTGCTGCATTATGCGGTACACACAACCTTTCCCTAGTGCTTTGTGTCAACTTGGGGTGTTCCAATCAATTTGAGAAATGCCTACGAGAAGCGCCAAAATGTTGGTATTATGGTGCAGAGGTTGGTGTGAAGTTCAACTTGTGAAGAAGTCCATGGTGTCGTGCACTACCTTGAGGTGAGCTAATCAAGTGAAGCATCACTCAAGGAATGTTGACTATGATGACGCCTATCCGGGTAAGCCATTTGGATGGAGTGACGTGACGTGGAGTGGCATTGTAGTATGTAGGCTGCACAAAGTCTATGCTACGTAGAATGCAGAGTTGTGTTGAATGGTGTTGCACACACTTGTCTATTGGTCTAAAGAAGGCCTATCAAATCATGTAGATGTATTTTAGAATACTCTGATGCAAGCACAAGAGAGGGGGTCCACTTAAGGACTACCTTTATCTCTGTTTGGCTTGGTTAATTAGTCTCCCATGGACACACATTAGCACATTATTCAGACTTGACACATTTCAATACACCATATTTATTCCATTCAACATGTTACAAAGAACTAAATGTACACACTTCACTCTTCCACATGACTATACAGGTTTATTACAATACATGAAGAAGATCGAGACTCTCGTATAGTCCCCCCTGGATTGAAACAACTCTCTATTCTACTTTTGGAGAGTTTTGCTCCTCCACAACTAACCTCACCCTCTCTAAAAACTGTTTTTTTTCCTTTTATTCTAGTATCCATCTGACAACCTTAGCTTCGTGGGGTGTATCTTCGACTTCCTCGATCTTAACAAAACACAAGAGTTTGGCGGCTTTCAGTTTCCATAACTATTAAGATTAAATGCCAAATTGTTAGCAACAACTCCTACATGTCACAAAACAAAAACAGTCACACGTACTTGTCATACAAAAACGCAAGACCTCTAGGCAATCAGAGATTCAACACATGAAATGATCAATGAAACTCCAAGTACCTCCAAAAATCTTTGCTACTCGTGCTACTGCATTGAAGAACCAATTTTTGTTGGCTATGAATGCTCAAGTGACATTCTAGGCTGAACGACAGTTGTCAAAACTCTTAATACATTAGCGTTGTAACTCTAAATGATTTGAACTTAATGCACAACTCGTACCATACATCTTTTATGACCTCAAAAAATCTCTCCTACTAGTTCGTCATTGCGCTAAAGAATCATCTTGCCAAATGTTTGTGACTTAAGATTTGACGCAGACTGACATAAGTGTATGAAAGATCTCCGCTCTATTTCGCGACAAATGAATACTTTTGCAACATCATTCTCAGAGGTTCACAAGCTCACTAAAACAAGGCCACAGACACAACACAAAACAAAAACCTAATCTAACATATTTTTGGTTGATGCAAGATTGCCCTTTGCCTTGGATGCTCTTACATCACACTTGTGTGACCAAGTACTGACAAGAGTACCAAAATGAGAAGGTAGTCTTGAGAGACCCCTCTTGTGCTTAGATCAATGGGACAAAAGGTATTTATTGGAAACTAACCCTTTTAGTTTAATTTTGTAGTCATCTCATTGCTAAAGAAGGCCTAAGAGACAGTGTCGTGTCGAGGCTAGTTTGTAGCTACCAAAGCCGACCAAAATTGGAAGGAAAATTTACTCTTCATTAAAAACAAAGGTCAGAAATATGTTATAGATATGAAGCGTTAGGCATTAAACAAGGAATCAACCTCATCTAACTCGTCGGACTTGGACTCCGAAGAAGTGTGCTCAAAAGATGGAAATTGAGATACTAATCACTCGAGCACAAGCAAAGAAAGCCACATAGCCCTACCCAAGAATAGAGAAGCAAAGACTAGTGGAGGCTAGACTGGAAGTCAAGAAGGTTGTGGTTGAAGAACAAAGAGAATCCCATGAGCATATAAGGATGGTGGTGACCAACCGACTTGAGTTAGAGAGCAATTGCAATACAAATCTTGCAAACTACTATACCTATAAAGATTTGTTGCATAATATTCTCAAACTTAAGAATGCAATAACCACCATTGTATCTGATAATGGCCCCAACATAGAGCATGTGATGACACACCTAATATTAGAGGTAATGCCAAACAAAGAATCTAGCTCGACAACAAACACGGCAAACACCTTTGTCGGTGGTGGTTTAGTTGTCAACTTTCTTTTACAGGACACTTGGAAAAGTCTCAGGTAGCCAACTATCTGGCCTTTGACATTCTAATTGGAGGAAGCATACCAATATGACATAAAGGCATTAGGTGTACTGATGGGGCAAATGGTATTTATTGGAACCCATCCTTTTTGTTGAATTTTTTAGTCATCTCATTGCAAAAGAAGGCCTATAGTGCATCGTTGCGTCAAGGCTGGTTGATAGCAACCAAAGTTGATCACAATTGCAAGGAAAATCTATTCTCCAATTGAAAACAAAGGCCGAAAATGTGATAGATTTGAATAGTTAGGCAATAAATGAGGAGCCATCCTTAATTGACTTGTTGAACTCGGATTTTGAAAAAGAGTGCTCAGAAGATGGAAACTAATGTACTATGGAGCCGAATGATGAAGGGACTTGGAGGTACAACCATGTTTTGAAGATGAGACAAACTCCCTCAACGGTTTGTTCCATTGGCAAATAGAAGACTATGAGGTGTTCCAACTAGATGACAATAGAATTGAAATTACGGAGATAAATGACGACTTACAAAGAAATGACCAAAACCAGAAATTGGTGATGCCAAGTCCTTCTGAACCATCAATGTCAAGTCAACTTACCCAATTGGATTTAAAAAATAGGAAGTCAAGGCTGAAAAATTAGATGGTAAGCTAGCCCACCAGTTTGAAAGTGTAGCCAGCATGAAGTTCAAAGGGTTGACCAAAGTGAACATGGACACGGGGTCTAAGGATAAAATTACATTCGAAGGTGACGTATGAACTCACAAAACATGTCCTATTTCTAAAGATGGTTGGATGCAAGTATGATCTCTCTAGGTGAACAACGAGTCATGGAACATCGGGCAACCACAATCATGTCGAGGTAGAGGAGGCATTATTGCAACTAATACTTGTAGCGCATGAATTTTAAACCGAAGGCAATTGTATTAAAGAGACAAAGGCAACATGAGCTTGATACAGATTTAAGGCACAAGAATTTCATGTCTAGGGAACTTATTTAAAAAGATAAAGGTTGATGAGAAATACAACCCGAAACATTAAAATTAATGTGGCTTAGATTGTTTAAGATTCGAGAAATTTTGGAACCTGGAATAGTTAGGCTCGAGAAATTGGATGGGAGGATGGTCAACGATACTTTGAATGGTTGAAAGTTAAGATTATATCGGTTGGGAACAAAAAATGCCAATATGATTAATATTGAGCCTCTAAGTATGGAAGTCAATGTTCTTGAATTATTGGGGCCCATCATCCAAAAAAGAGAAAGGTATGGTTATTGTTGACATTTTTACCCCATAGGGCAAAATTGTCAACCTTACTATTCGGAAGATGGTCTTATGTGCCAGTTTGTCTTGTGAATCAGTTTTGGGTACTGAATAATCAAAAGGAAAAGGTTTTGCAAAGTTCAATCAAAATGCTTATTTACAGCGACCCAAGGAGCCATCTACAGCCAGGTATAAGCCAAGGAAAGAGCCTACAACAAAGGAAATTACAAAGGAAAGAGCCTACATCAAAGGAAATTACAAAGGAAAGAGCCTACAACAAAGGAAATTACAAAGGAAGATATCCTTCAGAAAAAAGTCCGAAGGAATTCCTTCAGACTTTTTGTTCGAAGGAATACTTCGGAGAATAAACAAAGAAAAGTCTGCCAAAAACAAAAAGCCCAAGGAGTAATTCCTTTGGACAAAAGTCCGAAGAAATCCGAGAGAGAAGTCAGAAAATCTGAAAGGTTAAAGGAATAAGGACACCTGCAAAAAATCCGGGTGCCCTACAAAAAACCCGGGTGCCCTACAAAAACCCTGGGTGCCCTACAATTTTTTCGAAAAGCCATTTTTGAGAGACACAAACCCTTGCAGAGGGCACTTGATTGGTGACAGGGCCTTTGTGTATTTTCCGAAGGGCATTCTGCTAATGGTAAAGACAAAGACAAAGGACTAATTCCTTTGAATAAAAAGTCCGAAGAAATTCGGAGAATTTACAAGGAAGAAAAAAACCTGTGGAATAAAGTCTGAAGGCAAAAGAGAAAAACAAAGGAAAGATATCCTTCGGACAAAAGTCCAAAGGAATTCCTTCGGACTTTTTGTCCGAAGGATTAATGCTGAAAAGTTGGCGAACACAAAGTCCGCAGAAATTCAAAGGGTTAAGCCGCGCACAAAGCCCGCAGGAAAAAGTCCGTAGGAATTCAAAGGAACACAAAGCCCGCGGAAAAAAAGTCCAAGAAAGTCAAAGGGAAATAAAGCCGAAGGAAAAGAAAAGGCCAAGGATAAAGTCTCAGACTTTTTGTCCCAAGAGCGAAGTCCGAAGGCAGAGAAAGACAAATTGTCCTCTAGAAAGTGGACTAACAAAAGATCCGAAGAAAAATCCAAGACCAAGGAGATATCCGAAGGGAATTAGACCAAAGGGAAGCCAAAAAGTCCGAAAGAAATGGATATCCTTCAGACAAATTTGTCCGAAGGATTCCTTCAGAAAGCTTGGCCAAAGAACGGAAAGTCCGTAGAAAGACAAATACAGACAGAGGTCAGGAAGAAGAATTCTAGATTTAGTCAAGAGAAATCATGGACAGTTGGGCCGAGAGATACCCATGCACAAACAAAAGACAGAGTCAATGTGGAAATTCCATGCTAGAGCTAATTACGGTTGACTAGTCAAGGCTTCAATTGATTGGTTGTTGAAGTCAAGTTTATCTTCAAACGTTCAAACTCAGCGTTTCAAACGTTCCAACTCAGTGCTTCAAACGTTCCAACTCGGCCTCCAACGGATCAAGTCAGAGTTCTAAAATTGACATTGGCGTGGATTTCCATGCAAAGAGAGGTGGGCATTTCAATAAACAAAGACAAGTCCACTTCCTCTAATGCCAAGGAGCTTCATGCAAAGACAAGAACACTTCCTCTAGAGCCAAGGAGCTTCATGCAAAGACAAAGGGAAAACATATTTTATTGAAAGACAAAGTCAACCTTGAGTTAATCTAAGTTGATCCTCCTCTTCTTTTTTTCAACGCCAATCTTTTGGCTTTTGTAATTCTCTATAAGTTGGCTTTCAGCGTTAATTAAAATCATCTCTCTCTTGGCAAGACCAGACTCTGCCATTGGTGAGTTGTGTAACCTCTTCAATCAATAGAAAGACTGTACTTTCAGGCTTCAAGTGCTAGCATAGTGTATATTCATTCAGCAATTTGCATATGTGGTAGATTTCTCTCCCTTCCCAAATTCTGATTCGTATCTAGTTGCTAGCTTATCGTATTATGTAGGATATGTTAAGTGTTCTTTATGTCTTTTGCTGAAGCTGTAAGTGGATGTTAGGTGGCTGCAAAGTGTCTTGTATCAGACCTCTCTCCATTGTTTTCCCTCATGTTCTGGTCATTGGATTGAACCTTCTCACGAAATACTTATGCATAGTGATCGATTGAAATCGAAGGTCTTCCTTTTGCCTTGTTTGTTCAGTGTTCAAGGTTCCAAGTAGAGTGGATCAATTTTTTGGTATATCACCGTTATTAGGTAGGATTTCCCCTTAAAGTTTCCTTCTCCCTTTTCCATGGTAGTCCGTAGCACAGAGTAGAGATCCTCATTGATACATCTTATAGGGACCAACGTTCTTTGGAGGTTCTTCTCACCATTGAGGCATCCACCCTCGTGAGAAGATCCCATTGTTTCAACCGGATAGAGGATTGGCCATTTCATGCACGTTTTTGATTCAGGGCGCAGCTCCAGCTTGACAACAATTATTATTAATGAAGTGCTCTATATTGGAAGAAATTAAAATAAAGAGCCTGACAGAAGCAAAGCTGGGTGCTTAAATGGAGAAAAATACACTTGTTTCCTTAAAAATATGTTTGGAAGGTTTGTTAGACTGTTGTGAAGTTTTGGGTAGTTTTGTTACAGTACCATACATCCACTCCAAGGAGGACCCACTGTTCGCCCATGAGGCCATGTATGTCAAATAAGCTCAATTTTATGCTCCTTTTCTGTATGTCCTTCCTGCTGCACATCCGTACAGCCAACATGAATTCACACTGATATACTACTTGGTCTCCAACCATATGGCATCCACAAAGCACCATCTGCCGTATGCTTCCGTTGCTCCAATGTATGCCTATAATGCTGCATTGTACGATTCTTCTCCATTTTCAAGTGGACAAAGTCAATTTTTCAGTTGTACGCTAATATTTCTTTGTTGTGCTGCTGACTTGCTGTAAATCCATGGACCCTACTTCTATGAGATTGACCGTACAAACGAATACAATGATTGTGCAGATTGCTATAATGACCATACAGATTGCTATAGTACGCTATGATCTGATACAATTAATGTATGACTGCTACATTGTTTTGCTACAATGATTGTACGGTCTTCTACGGTGACCGTATGGTAACTACAATGTTTTTGCTACAGCAATGTGCAGCTGCTATGGTATTCTGTTATGATGACCATACTGCTGATACAGTGTTTTCCCACAATGCCATACGACTGCAACAGTGATCGTGTGGCTGCTATACTGTTTTGCTACAATGATTTATTTAATTTTTTAGAAATTTCAGTGTCCTAAAGATACAAAAAAACCAGTTGTTGGATTTGTGGGGTTTAAAAAACAATTTTAGGCAATAGTTTTTTGTCGACAAAATTAGACTGCATAACTTGTTTATACAAACTGGAATTTTTGCCCAAATATTTTCAGCAAGGGTATCTTGAAGTTTCAACAATAACAACTCCTCCAAGAATATCTTCCCTCTTCACTCTTCGTTCTCATTTTTATCATGTTGTATTTGGGTTGTGTTGGAAGGGATTCCGACTTGTTTTAATAGAGGGGATAATGTAGACAGCGGATTTGAACACAAACATTGTTTTTGTAGCCGACTTTGTTATGTTATTGTTCTCTTGTCGGCTTTAGGTAGCGTCTTAATGACTCGTTAGTTATGTTCAGTTGTAGCTGATAGTTGTGTTTTAATTGACAACCATTGGGTCTTTTGCTATATAAATGATTTGATTCATGTCGGGGTAAGGGTACTGATGTGATAGGCTCTCCTTGTATTGAGCAATTGTTTTGAACTCTAGCTTATGTAATAAAGTTGTGATTGTGTTATGTTCTTTAGTGCTTTATTGTGGTATATGCTTTTAATGAAGCTGTTATTCTCTGGTAGGTGTAGCTTTTATAGCAAATGGGTTTAAATTGTGAGTTGGTCAAGACTTTGATGCTTGAAGACTGCTAATATATGCAATGCATCAACAATCCATCTAAATGGATTCAATCTATTAGTATATTTTTCAACCCCAATAAAGTGAATAAAGCAAACTTATCTTTCACAACCATGGTACTTCTGGTGATAGCTAAATTTATATTATTTTGTTTCCATTATACATGCCTCATAGGAAATCAATGGTTCTTGGGAGGTTGTGTTTGTGCGTGCTTTGTTTGCACTATGCACACGTAACATGGTTGACCAATGACAACTGATATTAGGGATTCTATCATGGAATTATGATAAATAATATATTAGTAATGGTGCATCATAGAAAGAAAGAAATAAGAAATTATATTAATGTCCACAGATGACCAAAAGTAGGTCAATGGGACTTGAGGATACAACCGTTAACAATAGAAGGTTCAAGGAAAGAGAACCCACAAAGCTAAAGTACATAAGACAAGGTACAACAATGTGCCACAACCAAAGGTGGTAATGGAACCAATACAAATAGCAATGGGGGAAGAACAAGAGCCCCCACAAGCATGTGCTGATGAAGACTGGACGATCCATGAGGCTCTGGGTCACTAGATCAAACCACACATCACTGTAGTTGCACATCCATTCTTCTGCTAACATTGGCCCCTGCATCAACAAGTTCTTCACCCACGTGCTAGTTTGTTCCTAGCAATTCCACTCTTGCATTACCGCATAGCTCCTGTAGTGTTAGTACTATAGCCAACAACTCATCACTAATGATAATCAGTGATGTCACTGCACTTTTCATTTATGAAGCGGTTGATACCAATTGTTGTAATGGTTTAGATGATGCTTTATCTCCTTGCATAGTATAATAATGTACACTTCCCTTGTTTGGAGGCTAGCATCGTATTGAGCAGAACCATAGAGGAATAGAGTTAGGAAGTTCTTTGACAACAGAGATTTGATCTCTCAGATATCGTACAAGACTTAGCATCTAAGTCACAAGGTTCGAGTTCAACAAGGATAAAATTTGGTTCGAGTTTGAGTTTGGAAAAAATCGAAAAAAAATCAACATTAAATTCAAAACGTAAAAAAAATAAAAAACATAATTAAAAAATAATAAAAAATAAAAACATAATTATAAAAAAATTAATAATAATAAAAATAAAAATAAAAACATAATTAAAAAATATAAAAAATAAAACATAATTATAAAAAATTAAATTCAAAATGTAAAAAAACATAAAAACATAATGATAAAAAAATAAAATATATAATTAAAAAATTAAAGTCATGAAAATAAATTATACAGTTAAAACAAAACTATAAATATAAACAAAATAAAAAACAAAACATAAAATCAAATAAAACTAGATTCAAAATTATAATCAAAATAAAATATGAAAACATAAAATAAAATAAAATAAATTAAAACAAACAAAACTAGTTAAAACCTAAAAACCTAATAACAAACCATCTGCCATCAACCTACTATGTCAACCTCATCTACTTTGAACTTGCTTCCCCTGTCAATGGCCTTTCTTCAAGTGAAGCATGTAGACATCAATATTACCTTTTGGAGTCTTGGATTGTCAAGTAATGCACAGACATTGGACTGAATTTTTGTTTGCGGAGGCGGCAATGAGGAGTAATTTTGTGCATGTAGCGAATCGATAGATTGAGCGAAGAGTATTGAAGGCCCGCTAGATGCTGCAGGTAAGTTATATAACCGTAAGGTCATAAGGGTTTTGTATCCGAGATGAAATCCATGCAAGGGCAGTGGAGAAGGAGTTGTTAGGGGGCTGAGGGCCTTGATAGAAATTTATGATGCGCAAAAACACAGATAGAGACAAATGCAGTTACAAAAAAATGTAGACCTAAAAAAATGACATTTTTTCTATTTTTTTGATAGCCGAAGAAAAATTGGTGAATTTTGAATTTTATTTGAAAAATCATCGTACCTTGTGACTTAGCTTAGCATAATACAACTTTGCTATTATAGTTCTATATCAGTTGTCATTTCTTTCTTGCTTTCCTTGTTTGTCAATGCTTTGCACTTTATATTCTTTGTCATTTAGTAATTCACTTTTGCATGTAACTCTCTTAACCAGTTTAAGTAGGTTGTCCACTTGGTCTTCTTTTGGGCCTCGGATCAGTGGTATTAGAGCATCCACACTTCATATCATTTCCAAGTGGTTTTGTGGTGCTTCTAAATTTTGTCATTGTTTGTATGCCCACTCATACGAGGTCTGATTACAGGAAGATAGGGCTCGAGACTCGTGACCCTTCATCATACCTTCATGTCCTCAAATGGGAGACAAATCTTCAATGATGCCAACTTTAGAGATGTTTCAGAAAATGTATAGGATGCATTGCAAAGACAATGGGAAGATTTGGAAGAATGTCATACGTGTGAATGAGCAAGTATTGTCGATCACTTCTCGCTACTTCTCAAGCAACAAATTCCAACAACTTCTCATTCTCATTGGCTGTTTGGACAAGCACCATACAAGGTACAAGTCAATCTAGACATCCTTATGTTTGAAATAAAAATAGATGCAGATGCACTAGATAAACCTTATTTGTTCATACTATGCGATTAATCAATTCTCTGACCAAGAAAAGATTACATTTGCTCTTTTGAAAGTTTCTTTATCGGTTAAGAAATGGTGGGAAAATTATTGCATTTTACATGAAGATGACTTCAATTTAGACACATCTGTAGACACACGAAATGCATTTGTAAAAACAGTCAAAGCAACCTATTATCTTGTTGGAAACTATGATGACTAGTACATCAAGTTATCTTAGTTGCGCCAAGGCAAAGAGCAATCTGTGTAGCAATACACAAATTCTTTTCATGCTTTGGTGTCCAAACTTGGGATTCAAGATTTAGAGAAAAATCTTGTTTTGAAGTATGGGTCAAACTTGAGACCTCATATCATTTCAGACTTGGATTTCTTAACTATCTCTTCAATTGGAGAAACCTATAGATTTGCTTGCAAGTTTGAAGCGAAGGCCAGGGCCAAGGCCAAGACAAAATATTCAAAGTCTTAGACCAAGCAACAACCTAAATCTTCTACGCATAATTCCAAATCAGGGAATAATTTCAAACACCTTCCAAAAAAGTAGCAACAACTATCAAATGATCAAAATAAGTAGTCCAAGATTGGCAAGTGGTGTTCAGTTCACAACTTCAGCAGTCACTCCAACAAAGAATACCATGCTAGCAAGACTCTACATGCACAACTTGAAGCAACAGGTACAACTACCACAACATTGGAGAAAGGTATGCAGATCATTGGACTTTGAGCATAGCGCCATGGTGGGTACCACAAACATCTCTACTACCCTTGTGGAAACAGAAGAAGTAAAAATATTTTTTCATTCTCAAATGTGGATCAATGCCCAACCAATACATTTCATTGTTGACAATGGAAGCTAGAAGAACCTGATTTCTCTTGAAGTAGTTCGCAGATTGAACTTGCCATTGATGCCTCACTCACAAACATACTCCATTGGATAGTTCAGTTCGGGATTTGAGAAACACATCATTCAGGATTGTCAAGTGGTGTACAACATCAAGATTTTCAAGATACAGTCCTTTGTGATGTCACTGATGTTTTATTGGGTCAACCATATCTTTACCATCGACATGTAGTCTTAGGCAAATCCTAGATATGTTGTCATAGATGTTGGTGATATGAGATACCACATATTGGAAGTATTTCCAAAGCTATCACACATTGTCGCCAATCAGTGTAAGAAGCTAGTCACATCTAATAAAAAGTTTGTGCTTTTGATGGTGAGATTTGAATGCAAGAGAGTCCTTGCGGCACCAATTTGTATCATAGTTCCTTCAACATCAATGCCAGAAGCAACAAAGTTGTAGCTCAAGTTGGATGAATACAAAGACATATTTCATCTACCAAAGGAAGTGCCTACACATTGTGTGGTGAAGCACACTATTGATTTGATCCCTAAACTACCTCTTCCTAATTTTTTTTGTACTGTAAATCCTTTTTGGAGAATGAAGAAATCAAGTTGCAGATTCATGAATTAGTGGACAAGGGACATATTAGGCCCAACTCATTGTCTTGCGACAACCCAATTGTGCTAGCGCCAAAGAAAGATGGCACATGGAGGTTGTGCATTGATTACCGAGCACTCAACAAGATCACAGTGAAAAACCGCTATCCTCTTCCAAGGATCAAGGATCTTCTGGACTAGCTCTGCGGTGAAAACTACTTCACTAAGATCGATCGTAAATCTGGATATCATCAGATTCTTGTTGATCCTATAGATGTATGGAAGACATCCTTCAAAGCCAAAGAAGGTTTGTTTGAATGGCTAGTCATGCCTTTTGGTTTACCAATGCATCAACTACATTCATGCGGATGATGAATGATATTCTGAGGCCATTCACTACTTCATTTGTCGTAGTTTGCCTTGACGACATCCTAATCTTCAAGAAAACATGGGATGAACATTTGCGCCCTATAGAGCAAGTAATTGACACTTTGTGGAAAGTGGAAACACAAACTGTTTGCAAACATGGATAAATGTTCATTTGCCATGTCGTATATACAATGTTTGGGATACATTGTAGATGCACAAAGAGTGCATGTGGATCCGGCCAAGATTCGAGTCTTCTTGGTATGGCTGCAACGAAAGAATCTCGCAGAGCTTCGCAACTTTTTGGGATTGGCAAATTTCTATAGGAGATTTGTACTTGGTTTCTCTCATGTGACTTGGCCTCTAAACCAAGTTACCCAAGGTGGCCTTAAATTAAAGTTCAACTAGAATGTCGCACAACATAAAGCATTCGTGGAATTGAAACACAAACTTTGTTCTACACCAATACTTGCTTTACTAGACCTTCAACAACCATTTGAGCTTGAGACAGATGCCTCTGATTTTGCACTCGGAGTAGTCCTCACTCAACATGGTCATCTCGTTGCTTACCACAACGAAATGTTCCCCGCATTGGTAAGGAATTGCCCAACATATGACTGTGAACTTTATGCTATTGTTTAGGCATGTAAGCATTGGAAGCATTATATTTTGGGCAAGGAGATTGTGATCCACACAAATCACAAGCCGCTTGAGTTTTTGCAGATTTAGAACAAGTTGTAGCAAGAGTGGCATCAAAAATGATTTTCTTATCTTCAATAGTTCCATCTAAACATCAAGCTTAAGAAGAGAAGTGCCAATCCAATTGCAGATTGCTTGAGCTGGCCACTAATTCAAACTCTCATTTCTATATTTGATGCATGTACACATGAAGTCAACGCATGGTCATAATTGTATCCCTATGATATGGATTTTGCAGATATCTATGAGAACTTGCTTTGTGGTAAATTTAGTTCTAGATTTCTATTTGCAGTATGGACTTTCATATTGTCTACGACACTTGTGCGTCCTGCATGAGGTAGAGACAAAAACTCATATGGGAGGCTCATTTCAGCAAGATTGCAGGACATTTTGGAGTTGAAAAGACTCTTGCGGTGTTACATAAGTACTTCTGGCCACATCCTAGGTGTGATGTATCCAAATATATCAAATCGTGTACCACGTGCAATTGCGAAGCCGATCAACAAGAAGCAAAGCCTGTACACACCTCTGCCTGTTCCAACAAGATCGTGAGAATCCATTTCCATGGACTTTTTCTCAGGTTACACTACTACCAAACATGGTATTGATTGTGTTTATGTAGTAGTTGATAGATTCTCAAAGATGACAATTATCATACCTTGTAAGAAAGCAATATCATCTCTAGAAACAACTCTATTGTACTTTCAATATGTCTAGACCCACTTTGGAATCCTAGAAACTGTCTTGTCTGATCGAGACACAAGATTTTTTGAGTAATTTCTGGAAAGCACTTTGGCCTATGCTAGATACAAAGTAGGAGACTGACGGACGTTACCGCAAGCTTCGTCCACTTCGATACAAGCCCTACACCATCACCAAGCAAGTAGGAGACAATGCTTAGGAGCTTAACCTTCCAACTTATCTTGGGTTGCATCCAGTCTTCAAGGCAAAACTCTTGCGCCATTACTCTCCACCCATGTTGGATACGTCAAATACTGTAAAGATTCTTCAACAGACTGATATCAATCAAGATTGCAGTGTTCTAGCAGAATCGGATCAAGTCATTGATGCTCGGGTCAAACATACACATCGACATGTGTCATGTCCCTCTTTTGATAGGGACATCATGGAAGACCTTTAGCCTTAACTTATTCTCGGGGCCTAAGGGACAAATAAGAAGGGAAAGAGTATTGTGTTTGATTGAATATGTAAAAAGTACCTTTTCGAAAGTTACTTTATGTTTTTTATTTCACTTAAAAAGGGGACCTTTAAGGGTCATGGAGGTTTAAGTGATTTAAAAAAGATCACAAGAAAACAATCTTTCAATTATTTGAGTTACCCTCCCTCTTTTGGGCGCCACACTTGGAGGGCTATAAAGGCAAAAGAGGAATCATTTGGAGAAGTTTATGTTATGTTTGATATTCAATATTTGTCTTTTAGCACGAAAATGCTAAGTCATTTGCTTTGAAGAGGAAACCCTTAAAGCAAAGAGTTAGAGGATGCAAACACTCTTTCTTCAGTGAGGTAGCTTCATCCAAAGGTTACCATTGGAGTTATCAATTCCTACAAGGGTGTTTTAAACACCTTTTTGCTATTTTCAGGTTGGAGACTTGTTTTTGGGAGTGCCGACTTGCTTTGTGGTTGAGTTTCTCATGCTTTTGGGTGGTTTTCTGCCTTAAAGACAATTCTAGAATTTAGTCTAATTTTTTGCATAGTGGCGACTTGCATTGGAGGAGGTTTGGACCTTGTTTGATTGTCAAATTTGTCTTGGATTAATTTTGTAATTTTTCTATAATATTCCAGCTTGGGCGATTGGGTTTTGGGGGCTTTTTGGCCTTGAATACATTCAAAAAAATTCTCTAAAAATCTGCCTTTCATTGCAATAATATTTGTGAAACTTATTGAGGGTTTATGAAGTTTGTTGCATGGTATATTAGCTGCAATTTTCTATTTATTATTTCAGTTTGAGGCACCTAAAGTTTGGTGGATTAATTCCACTTTTGAAGGGCCACCATTGCTTGTTTGGATCAGCTAATGGTTGCTTAGGGTTTGATATTTTTTTGAGCTAATTTTGGAGATATTTTGGCAGCTAGAATTTGTTGCTACAAAAATTAGAATTTTATTTTTTTGGCTAGGGTTTTCAAATAATTCCAATATTCAGGGATTGTCTTAATTAGGGACATTACAATAATATGAGAACTAAATCTTGGCTAGCCATGGGGTTTCAAAGTGATACATGCAAGAGGGTGACAAAGAGGTAAGATATTACTTGAGAAGCAAGAAGAAAGTGGGAGAAATTGCACAAACAGAAGACATGTTTCACTTGGATCAGCAAAGGGATGAGATAGAAAATAGAGACGAACATAAGCTTGACATGTAGACACAGGCCTAGGACCAAATGATTGGTATGATGATGGAATTTCTTTGTACTATGAAGGAGATGAGGGGTGACAAACCATCCAATTGGGATGGTAGTGCTTTTGGAAGTCACAACCTCACGGATCAGCCTTCTAAAGGGGTTGGAGGAGCTTCACGTAGGCCTAATTAGATTACTTTTTTGCAAGAAGTGATTATTCCAGATGGAGAAGTACAACCCACATTGAGGGACAATTTGTTGAGAGATTATGATGAATACATGACATATCGAATGCCTTTTAGGGATCCAATGGATTTTTCAGCTTTCACTTCATGGAAGCATGGCCAAATGGTTGGCAATAGGGCTGGCCAAAAGCACAAGGGCAGCCAAGGAGGACTCGACCATGCATTGTGAAAGCTCCCACTCTCAAATTTTGATGGTTCCTCCACAAGTTCAGCTAGGGCTTGGATCCAAAAGGTGGATACATATTTTCTATAAGGCCTATGATAGAAAAAGAGGCCATTCAGTTTACTACCTTGCACTTGGAAGGCGCTGTTCATGAATGGTGGTAACACGGTTTGGTCACTCAAGGGCACCAATTCATTTACTCTTATGAAGAATTCAGTAAGAGGATTATTGAAAGATTTGAAAGGGCTGTTCCAGAGCTACATTTTAGAGAGTTGGTACAATTAAAACAAAAGGATACTATAGAGGATTATGTGACTGAATTTTAGAGGCTTTTAGTCATAGTAACATATGTTTCAAAGAGAAGGTTGGTGGTTCTCTTCATAGAGGGTTTGGCTGATTCTATTAGGGGTTTGGTCAAGGCTTTTGACCCTTCTACTCTCCAAGGAGCCATTCAAAAGGCCCTTGATCTTGAGTCCTCTGCACCACAAGTTAAAATTCTGTCATTTAATTTACAAAAAACCAATTCTTTCAAGCCTTATGGACAGCCAAAAGATAATAAATAGGGGCAGCCAAGGAGTAGCACTTTTGGACCACCTAGATCAGCGCCTTTGGGGAAATTTGATAGGCCCAATTAGCATGGTTTGGGGCAGTTTGGTAGGCGAAATTAGCAGGGTTTGGGGCAACAAAGAGAGTTGCGAGGAGAGAATTTTGAGACAAGAAACTAATTAAGGAGGAAGAAGTTGTGCTTTGATTGTAAAGAACCTTGGACATCGGGTCACCATTGCTGTGGGAAGAGTCAAGTGCACTACATTGAGGTGCATTCGAATGAAGAAGATGAGGATGAAGAAGAAGGGGCAGCCACCTATGATGAAGAGCACTTGGAGATCCATGGAGGAGAGACTTGGATGACACCTTTGCTTCCTTATTGGGGACCCCTAGATACTATCCATTTCGTGTGAAAGGTAGTTTGAAAGGTAAGGATGTCACTACTCTCATTGATTTGTGGAGTCATTCATAATTTTTTTGATAATAAATTGGTTGCTTTGTGTGGGTTGCAATCTATTGAATTTAGTGGTTTTCGTGTGACTGTGGCAGATGGCTTCACCATCCTGTGTACCACTAAAATCCCCAAGTTGAGCATAATGATGGGAACACATCTCATTGAGGATGACTTCTATGTGGTTGGTATTGGGGAGAACAACTTAGTGTTCGGTATACAATGGTTGCACTCTCTTAGAGAGTACACCCAAAATTACCAAACAATGGAGCTCAAGTTTGATGCAAATGGCAAAGAAGTCATTCTACATGGTTTATATGATAGCCTACATGGTTTATATGATAGCGCACCCAAGGGCGCAACATCCAAGAGGATGGAGAGTATAATTCATGGAGGAATTCTTGTAGGGGCAGCAAGACATGTTTTTTCTGAGTTGGAACAACCAACTCTCATGAAGGAAATGAGTCACATGGCGTGTTGAGTGGAGAAAAAGTGGGAAAAGGTTACCCTTACAAAAAAGTCAATGAATGGGGCATAGGTCAAATTTATCTTTGCATGAGCTGTTTTCTAAGGCATATTAGAGTGATCAAGGTTTTGTTGAAGGGAGACCATGCTAGTTGGCTACCAAGGTATCAAGAGAATTATTCAATCCCTTTTTCTCTAAGCTCTACAAATTCTGAAAATATATGCTTGAAATTAGTTTTGAGAAGGATTGAAATTCCATATGTGAGGAGAATAAGAAATTTTGAAATTTGGATGGCAAAGAGGTTGCAAATGCACTCAAAAAATTTCGAGTTTTTTAATGTCAATTCAGCCAAGTATATATTCTGAAAATGTGATGAACAAAGTGTTAACTCAGCTAGATAAACGCACCCCAAGGTCTGAAATCAAGAGGATGCTTGGTGTAGGTATTAGAGAAGGGGCAAATGAGCAACTTCAACTGAGTATATTTTCATGGAACAAGTTGAAAAAGAGGAATGTACAGCACCCTATAAAGTCTGGAATTGCAAGAAAGTGTGGGTCTTTCCTTAGTGACAAAGGTCCATTTGGTGCACCACTTCCTCAAGGTATGCAACCCCAATATTTGTGGGACCCAACATGTGCTCCCAGGATTGTCAAAAGGTATATAAGGGGCAACTCTTTAACATTTCTCAGTTCTGATTTCTTTTGCTTGCTTGGGTCTAGAATGTTTTCTTTATGTGGCATAGACATGAAGGGTTTGTAGGAAGCCAAATTGGTGATAGATTGGTTGGCTCCATTGAAGATTTGCAGGGCTGTTGGAGGTCAAATCAGCCCACATAACAAATGGTTCAGGTTTCTGAAGGAGTTGGTTCGCTCCAAGGCAAGAAGGCAAGTGACTATGTGGACCAAGGATGGAGTTACCACTTCCACATGAGTTTCCAACCCTTGGGAGGTTCGAAATTGAGAGTTTGAGGGGTGGAATCAAGGGCATATGCAGCTGTTATGAGTTGCATAAGGCAGAATACACTTGGGGCAGTAAGTTGTTAGGAAGAAAAATCATTTTGAAGGCTGATAAGGAGGATGCTAGGGGATGTACCATGCCTAACAATGAGGAGTTTGCAGCCATACCCCATAAAGAAGGCATTGCCAAAGTTACAAAAGTGAAAGGCTTCATCAAGAGGGGCCTTTTCATTGGAAAGGGCTTAGGTTTGAGTTTTGCACAAAGCCCATGGTGGAGATAGCACATTGGTTACCTTTGTTGCTTGAAGACAAACAATTTTAGGCATGGAGGATTGTCATGTCCCTCTTTTGATAGGGACATCAAGGAAGACCCTTAGCTTTAACTTATTCTCGAGGGTTAAGGGACAAGTAAGAAGGGAAAGAATATTGTGTTTGATTGAATATATGTAAAAAGTACCTTTTTGGAAGTTACTTTATGTTTCTTATTTCACGTAACAAGGGGACCTTTGAGGGTCATGGAGGTTCAAGTGATTTAAAAAAAATCATAAGAAAAAGTTCTTTTAATTATTTGAGTTACCTTCCCTTCCTCTTTTGGGCACCACAGTTGGAGGGCTATAAAAACAAAAGAGGAATCATTTGGAGAGGTTTATGTTATGTTTGATATTCACTCTTGGTCTTTTAGCTCGAAAACACTAAGCCATTTGCTTTCAAGGTGAAACCCTTCAAGCAAAGAGTTAGAGGACGCAAACCCTCTTTCTTAAGTGAGGTAGCGTCATCCACATGTTACCATTGGAGTTATCAGTTCCTACAAGGGTGTTTTAAACACCATTTTGATATTTTCAAGTGGGCGACTTGCTTTTGGGAGTGGCGACTTGCTTGGTGGTTGAATTTCTCATTCTTTTGGGTGGTTTTATGCCTTAAAGACAATTCTAGAATTTAGTCTAATTTTTTGCATAGTGGCGCTTGCATTGGAGGTTTGGACCTTGTTTGATGCTCAAATTTGTCTTGGATTAATTCTGTAATTTTTCTATAATATTCCAGCTTGGGTGATTGAGTTTTCGGGGCTTTTTGGCCTCGAATACATTCAAAAAATTTCTCTAAAAATATGCCTTTCGTTGCAATAATATTTGTGAAATTTATTGAGGGTTTATGAAGCTTGTTGCATGGTAAATCAGTTGCAATTGTCTATTTATTATTTCAGTTTGGGGCACCTAAGGTTTGGTGGATAAATTCCACCTTTGAAGGGCCACCATTGCTTGTTTGGATCAGCTAATGGTTGCTTAGGGTTTGCTATTTTTTTGAGCTAATTTTGGAGGTATTTTGGCAGCTAGGGTTTGCTGCTACGAAAATTAGAATTTTACTTTTTTGGCTAGGGTTTTCAAACAATTTCAATAGTCAAGGAATGATCCTATTTGGGGACATTACAACAAGAGATCCCTCTCTTCCAGATCGTCAAAGAAGCTTAAATGTTTTCCCAGGGAAATATGGTTCACAGAAGTGTAGGTTGCCAATTTGTTTCCACATCTCCCACAATTGCATGTAATGTGTACCATTGCTCGTCGAGGAGGAGCCACTGACCTACGAGGATCTAGGTCAAATTGTACATCTCATAGTTGCACGCCCAGTCTTGCACTAATGTCGGTAACTACGTCAGTAGGTTCCGCACCTATGTGCCAGTTTGTTCCTTGCAATATCAATTTGCATTACTGCATAACTTCTGCAGTGTTAGTATTGTAGCTAACAACTCATCAATAACAATAGTCAGTGATGTCACCTCACT
Organism: Torreya grandis; assembly: GCA_037957365.1. Classification (NCBI taxonomy): domain Eukaryota; kingdom Viridiplantae; phylum Streptophyta; class Pinopsida; order Cupressales; family Taxaceae; genus Torreya; species Torreya grandis. Next base: position 930,601 of record JARHVA010002682.1, read on the forward strand.
TTTTGGTTATGAAGCGATTGATACCAATTGTTGCAACCGTTCAGTTGACATTTCATCCCCTTGCATTGTATAATAATGTACACTTCCATTCTTTGTAGGTTAGCATCGTATTGAGCAGAAACATAGATGAAGAGTTAGGAAGTTCTTTGACAACAAACCTCTGACCTCTCAGTTATTATACAGGGCTTAGCACAATACAACTTTGCTATTACAATTATATATTGGTTGTCATTTCTTTCTTACGGTTGTCATTTCTTTCTTACTTTCCTTGTTTGTCAACGCACTGCACTTTTATATTTTCTATCATGCATTAATTAGCTTCCGCATATAATCCTCTTAACTAGTTTAAGTAGGTTCTCCATCGGGTCTCCTCCTGGGCCCCAAATCACTGGAAAACCTCATCGAAAATATTTGTCATTGCCTAAAGTGGTGGAGTTATCTGACCCATCATCAATCATTGTGAAAAGATCTAACAGTGTTCATCGTGGAGTACCCAATTTTAGAGGGGTCAGGTTGGGACATCCTAGGGGGAAGCAAAGCACTTCCTCTAGAATATCTCCTTACATTCAAGGCCGATGTACTTCCTGTAATACAAATGAAACTCATAATGTCAGTCTGCCCCTGTGGTCTGGTAGGTGGCCGGTAAGTAGTAGATCCATGTCATTGAAAAGGGGCAGAGCCTGCTGGTGGGAAGAAGCAGAGCCACGGTGCAGAGGGAGAGCAAGCTGGGGAATCTGACTAGTAATGATATGTTGAGAGAAGCGTTGCCTAACTGATCTATCAGCTTTGATGTGTGATGCATTGGTATCTAAAGGGCACTTAGTGTTGCCAATCGCTTGGATGGGTTGGAAGAAAGAGTTGATCAACATGGGGGATCTAGAGCCTCTGGGCTCATCTTGTAGGGATCCACTCTAGAGGGTGATGACCTTGCGAAGATAAAGAGTTAGGCACCGCGGTCTGGATATATATAGAAAGCAGATAAGAGTGTTTGTTGAGTCCTTATAGAGACAATGATATCTTCCCTAGATCTCATAGTAAATAGGGCATTTAAAAATGAAGTATTCCTCGGTCTCCACCTCCTGGAGGGAGCAAAGACGACAGATCCAATCTGAGCAAAGAATGTGGTGATCTGTTTCAACTTGTAATTGGTGAGTACACACTCTCATTTGGCCAAGGGGAAACCTCAAGCTGTGGGACCAATGGCATTGGAGATAGCGAGGGCAACAAATAATACCCTCTAGTACTTGTAAGAAATGCTTAGCGTATAAAGCAAGCTTGGGGCTGAGCGGCGCAAAGGGCGAGATCTAGGTGTCTTGGATATATTGTCTGTAGATGTCATCCTTGGCAGCTCTAGTGATGACGTCCATTGTGGGAAGGAACTCGGGGGGCGGGGGGGGGCATCTAGGTAATACATGAAAGGGGGTAGTTGATCCATAGAGATGCCAATAGAAAGGAGCAACCTAGTCTCAAAGTACTGATAGTGCCAGCGTTTGGTGGGGACCAGTGAAGCAATCCTCTCTGAAGAGCAAGGTGCTAAGTATAGATATTTCTCACGACTAGAAGTTGAGTCCCCAAAGGACCCGAGTCTATGGATGTAGAAAGCAAGCTTGAAGATAGTCTCAAGTCATAGCGGTTGCGTGACAAATTTAGCTTCAATGATGCACTTAGGAATTGTCCACTTGCAACGAATCATGAGTTGTAACATGGGATTTTGGACCCTCTAAATACGCGCCCAATCAATGACTCCCAAGCTTGGTCCCCACACCTCAAACCATAGAAAACTGTAGGTTTGATGATTGCATAAAAAAGGCGTAACTTGGAAGGAATGTTCTAGAACTGAATCTAGAAATATTGATGTTATAAGACAGAAAGAGAGGCATTCCCCTTGCAAAGGCGTGGATGAGAGGCATACTTCATGCTAAAGCATAGACCAAAAATTGGACCCCAAATAAGTGTAGGCCGATGTGATCTCTAGAAGTTCCCCTTTGTAAAAAAACTGAAATTTGGAGAGAGAGCGCTTGGAGATATTGAAGATCATGACCTTAGTTTTACTAAGGTTGACCACAAGCTATTGAGTTCTCAAAAATGAGCAAAGGCATCAAGTTGCCATGTAAGCCCTCGACAGAGTGTGAGAGGACAACATTCTCGGCAGAAAGAAGGATAGCTATAAGCACCTCATGGAAAAAAAAAAAACTATAATCCATATGGGTAGGCTGCTAAAGAAACTCCTCTAACTCATCAATGTAGATGCTGAAAAGGGTCGATGAGAGAGGACATCCTTGCTTGACCCCAATGGAAAAAATTATAGAGCACGATTGGAATAAATTATAAAGACTTAATTTAACATATATATTTCTTAGACTTTTATGTTGTATGTGTTCCCTTTTGGCATGTCTTGGAAAAATTTGTATCTTTTTCGGTTGCTCCTAATGATTAATTATTCTTCATGTATTCAACCTCCTCTTTTTTGGGAAAAAATTAATTATGTAAAAGAATTATGCATATTTCAAAGATGAGGGCAAGACCCACCATAAAAAGACCTCCCTAGGAAGGAGATGCTTGCATTACCTTTCTTCAACCTAAACCAATACCCAATATTAGAAAAATAAAAAATAGCCTCCCTATAATGGATACTACATCAAGATGGATCAAAGTAATGAACTTTTGGGGAGTGCATTTTGGAAGATAAGTTCATGTATCATTGGATGTGCACTCGTTATGGGTAGAAAGGTCATTTGTCTTTGTGCATGCATTGTTTGCACTATTTACACGTAACATGGTTGACCAATGACAACTAATAGTGGATTGTATCATGGGAATATGGTAAAGAATATATTAGTAATGGTGCATAATAGAACATGATTGGAAACAATTACAAAGACTTAAATAACATATACATTTCTTAGACTTCACTTTTATGTTGTTTGTGTTCCTCTTTGCATGTCATGCAATTTTTAAAAATCTTTTTTGGTTGCTCCTAATGATTATTCTTTTCCTCATGTTTCCAATCTCTTTTTAGTTTGGAAAAATATTATCCGGTAAAAGAGTTATGAAAACTTCAAAGACGAGGAGAGCAAGTAAGATTCACCATAAAAAGACCTACCTAGGAAGAGATGTTTGCATTACCTTTATTCAACCTAAACCAATACTTAGTATTAGAAAAAGCAAAAAGAGCCACCCTATAATGGATACACGGGTCAAAGAAACCCACTTGCGGGGAGTGTATTTTGGATAGCAAGTTCATGTACCATCGAATGTGTGCTCCTCACGGGTTGGATATTTTCCTTTCATCAAGTTTATCTTTAAAATAGAATCAAAGTCAATAGAGTAGGAATGCAAATATATAAATAAGTAATAGTTCAAGGTGCATTGGCCTCTAGAAGTAATATGAAATGGACATTGAACCAATCTTGTTAGAATTAACTAGCATATTTCTTGGAGAGGTTTGCATAATCTCTGACTCATGTCAAACCTTTGGTTTTATATCTCGGATACCAACTTCTGCAGAAATTTTTAATTTATTCCCAAGGCTTCACACTTTTTTAGTTACTTTTCATAACCTAGGATCCTTTGACGCCAGTGCTTCACCTGTATAACTGTTGTTTTGTAGTCCCGTTGACTTGCTTTGATCATTTTTGGATGGTAATATAATTTCGTATTTTATTCATATATCAAAGGCTCTTACTTGTAGATTTTGGTAACGAAAAAATTGCATGAGTAGTACCTAAATATCAAGAAATCATTTGACTCTTTGTGTGAACCTGATCTGGATCAGAACAGTCACAATTTTTGTATTACAAATGTTTCAGACAAATTAGATTTCTTCAAGATGTCTCTGATCAATGAAGAACTTAAGACGTTTCCACCCAGACTTTTAACGCCGAAATTGGAAAGATAGTATGTGCAGGGGATTGATTAGTGGAAGAACAAGATTAGGAAGGATATGGAGTAATCTTGACACCCACGGGCTAACATCAGTTGTAAAAAAACAGAAATAAGTGTGGAATTCGTCACTTGATCATACCTCCGTCAAAGACATTGGATTTTGAAATAAAACACACTTTTCCATGCTTTTCTCAAAAACAATTAAATCAACCCCTTCTTTCTTTCCTCTTTTTAACTTTACAAAAGTATGGGAAGCCTGGTCAAATGCAATGAGCTTAAGATTAAAATATGACATTCAACTCTGGGTGCAACGCACCCCACTGGATGAGCCTAGGTGCAAGTCCCCAATGACTGTAACGGCAGAGATACCCCTTGTTCATGATATCTAAGTCGAAGGCTACCCTACAGGGACATTTACCAATAGGCAAAGTGAAAGTCTTTTTTTAATGAGCTTCTCTATGATTTACCAATAGAGAATATTTGATATTGCCCCATTTTATGTCCGTTGTCTTTTCATTTGGACATATAATTTCGCTGCTAAAGGCTGTTCTCCAGTTTGCAAGTCTATTCATTGGTATTGCTGTTTTCTCTGTTTGATTGCGTAAAACATGGTAAAAAGGGCCTTATCCCATAACAGGAAAAACAAGTGCTAATATCAGTCCACCGTATGTTCCTACCACACAACACCAGGATAAGCTCACTGCTGAAATGAAGATTAAACACTGTATGAACACCCAAGCCCCTGGTCCTCTCCATTCCTGCTCTAGGCTTGGATGAGGGCATAAAGCCTGCTTCTGTTTAGCTGGGTAGAAAGAATGTTAAACCCTGGAAAACACCTTCAGAAAGAACTCCAAAGACTGTTCGAAGTGAAGCTAATCATCATCGGATGTAGAATTCAGCTGAGAAAGGGATGCATGGATAGAGAAGAAGCAAGTTTCTCTAGAAGGGTGAAACACATCATGGAGGACCCAATTTGAATCCAAGCATGAAGGAATCTTTTCACCTTGGCAGAAAACACTTAAATAATTGATGATTCAGTTGAATAGGGTTACGAAGAAGCTGGGTGATGACATTGAAAAGACAGAATAAGCTATGTCCGAGTGCATGGACAATTTGGAGAAGAATCTCGGCGCTGCACAAGATGAAGCTAATTTCCATTGTTTCTAGATCTATTAGAGTGACAAACCCATCTTGGATGGTTCCTTTGAGTCACCAACACTTGTGGTGTATCGTTGGGTTGTGTGTGCTTTCGGTACATTTGATGCCTTGTGTAGTGTGTACCTTGCATAGTATAAGGTTAGTGCCATACATTGGGTTGGCCTACCCTTATGCCTTATGTTGATGGGTGTATATAAGGCAATATATTCAACCTATTCAACCATCTCATTCATTCATTAGTATTTTTAATTCAATTATTGTAACACTGCATATCTGCATTGTGTTCTATTTTGGTATACTTCACTATTGTTTGATTACGGACTTGTTTGTATAATCTCACATGGTATTAGAGCTTAGATTTTAAAGTGTGAAAAAACCTAAATTCATTCCCTTTGCCCATGAATTTTGTTGGATGTTCCTTTTTCTTCAGAAAGTCAACCCTTATAGAGAAATAAATTGCAACAAAACTCCTTGGCTTTTTGCTGCACACTCTCGCAACAACAATTGGGATTTGGAGAAGATACAATGAATGCTACAATTCATATTCATGCAGACTGATGAGGAGTTCATTAGATTGTGGGAGCTGCTTGGGTTATCAAAAGTTGGCATTAAGGGGAGATGTTAGAGTTTCTCATCTTTTTTTAGAAGCTACGTTACCAATACGGATACGGTTATGAGAATCGGATATGGGGATTTTTTTTTAGTTTGGTGAAGATTACAATGAGATGACTTGGTGTAAAATCAACTTAAGACTATGCCCTGTTCTCTTCTTTGAGCTTATTCACGAGTTGAGCTTTTGTATTATACCTGTGCAAATGATCTTACTGTATGTACTGCACAGAAAGAGTCTTGGAGAACCATATTTTTGGGACATAAAGGATAAGCAAAAAAAGACAATTGATTTCAACCTCTCCCTCATCTTGATCATGTTATAGACATTTTTTTCCTTTATTTTGGCCAAGCTGAAACACAATCCAATAATTGGAAGACTCGCTGACTTGCTTTGGAAACCTTCACAACTGTTGTATATAGCCCTAATAAAGAAGATATAGATGAATCCACTGAGCCTCACGTTTTGAAAACAATCAAACACAGCCAGCCATTGAAACTGCAGAGAGGTTTTCATACTTTGTTTTGTTTTTTGAAGTTGGTGTTTGACTTTTTATTAAGCAAAATTGAAAAGGAAAAAAAAAACAAATTGCAGGAAATGTCCAGGGAGTGTCCTTGGGCTGTGGATACGCCCAGATACGTCACCCAGACGTATTCGGGTGTATTCATAGCCTAGGGATGCTCCCTAGGCATATTTTTGCACTCCCATATCCGAGAGCATTTCCCACGCGCTCCTAGGGCCTTGGGGGGCGTATCCGATAACGTAGTCCAGAAGGATTGCCTTGTTAATGCCACCTTATTTTGACTTTCCAATCTATGTTTTAGGAGCCCTGTTAGAGTATAAAACTATTGTTCCACGGGGACGTGCCCCCCTCGAAAAACCTCACGTTTCGGGGATGGGGATGTCAGGGGGACGTCCCCCAGCTATCTCGCCACCTCCGCCACGTTTCTCTGCCGTCTCAGGGACGTCCCCTAGACGTCCAGGGGACGTCTAGAAGACCCCTAGATGTCTAGGCTTCCCCCGCACAAACCAAAGCCATCAAGTGTCATTTTTTTAAATTTAAAAAAAAAATGGATTTTTATGCTTTCTACCCTAACCTTATGGCTGTACATAGTGCCTTGCGTCTCATTGACCGCAACACACTTGCATACAAGGAATCCAATAGCCAAATGGCTTGTAGAGTTAGAGGAGCCAACACAGATTGATGTTGATGCTACACAGACATGGCTGGTTGGTATTAGGTTGGAGCTTGAGTGTGTGGAGTCCAACAGTTCTAGTGATGAGGAGTTCCACATTGTGGATGATTAGCCATTGACTCATTGAGTCATTTGTATTTACTATTTACTTTTAGTATTTCACTATTTTAGTCTTTTGTTTTTGAACATTGTTGATATTTGATTGTAATCATGAATCATCATTATGAAATTTTGAAAATTCAATGTTCAATCATCAATGTTTATTGTTTAATGTTCAAAGTTAAATTGTTAATGTTCATTGTTCAATGGATCAAACTTGAAACTTAAATGATTAAATCACAATGTTAAATTGTTGATGTTCAATGCAATATACTTAATCCTTATACATCTTTTTATAACTAATTTTTCAAGTACTATATGTAATTCAGCACCGCTCCCTTGCCGCCGTCCCCAAACTTAGGCCCCCCGTCCCCCTGTCCCGAAAACCCGTCCCCACGTCCCCCCCTCAAAACGCCGTGGAACTATGTGTAAAACCATCTTGGATGATCCCTTTGAGTCACCAATACTTGTGGTGTACCATTGGGTTTTGTGCACCTTGGGTACCTTGGATACTGTGTAATGTACCTTAGCATAGTGTAGTGTATATCTTGCAAGCAAGGTTATCAGTTCGTTTTTGGTTTTGGTGTGGGTTCGAAGAACCCGATTTGCTGGTATGACGATTTTTTTCTCTGGGTTCATTATTGGGTTCGTCCGTACAAAAAATATATAAAAAAATAAAAAAATAGAAATTCTACCCTGATACATAAGAAATTAGTGTCATTGTCATTAACCACTAAACAAATAGAGATAAATGAGTCAAATCATAAATGAATCATGATAAGTTGATAATGATAAATGATAACTATAACTATAAGTACAGCCATTAATGAATAATAATTAAACAAAAATGATAAATAAAAATCATATTTATTAAAATATGAATATCTATTATCAAATATCAAGATTCAAATGTCAAAAATTATCTTGTGGCTGTAATTAATTACAAGATACATCAAAGTTCAAAGTTCAAACTATAAAAGTCAATTTTCATAGTCATATTGATATTGCTCTTCATCGAAAGCATCAACATCATCATGATGTTGTGGTTCATTAGAAGTAGAACCACATGGATTATTTGCACTGCCACTCCCGCTAGCTACGTTTTGTGTCCTCGAACCTGAAGGACTGCTTGTGTCATCTAATGAGAAGCGGGATATGCAAACAACCAAGTCAATGACCTCTAGATCTATATCTCAATGCTTTGGCATCCCCTCCTTGTACTTTGGGTTCTTGTGTGATAGAAGACGCAAATTAGAGTGTATGTAGACCAACTCCTCGGCCTTTCTAGCTGTGAGCTTGTTGCGCTTTTGTGAGTGAATGAAGTTATATGTGCTCCAATTCCGCTCACAAGAAGATGAACTTGCAGCGTATATTGAAATTTAAACATAAAATTAAAAATTTTTAAAAGAAAAAGAAAAACTTAAAAACTTAAATAATAAATTTAAAAACTTAAAAAATACAAAACTTTTTTGTGACAAGATCTTGATTGCAAGAGGTTGGAGGTTCGGAGATCCTTGGCCATGAAGGTACCACCACATAGGACCATCCTTCTTGCATTTGTCCCAAAGAGCACCAAGACTATGACCTTGAGAGGTAATGAAAGCCCCAAACTTGCTTGTAACCAAGTCTTCTATTTCAGGATCAAGGAATATCCTAGACATTGCCAATTTGTACCCTTCAACCACTTCGACATCCCTATATGGTGGCACCCTCCTCAACAAAGAAAGGATCTCCGTGCTATAGAAACGAGGAGTCAATGCAAAGGCAAGGAGATGTAGCGGGGTGGTCATTTTGTTCCATCGCTCAACAAGGATAGAATGCACTTGTTTGAAAAATTTCTCCTCAAGATCTTGCTCTTTTTCATTAATGATGAATTTTATTTTCTCAATCATTGAGTCTATGCCATCATATATTTCTCCCAAACATCGCTGATCCATGTCAGCAGAACGGATCATACTCATGACGGGCTCAGTGAAACTCAATAAATAATCTACACGAGCCCACCAATCATCATCTAGGATCAAGTTTTTCACTCTTTGGGCCCGCTCTTTGCTCGCCTCCCTCGATACACCCCACAAGTTGCTGATGACCATATTGCTAAGTGCTTGTTGCACTAGTACAAGTTGTCTCAAGACAATTGTGTGAGAAGCAAATCTAGTTGGAGCAACCTATTACAAAAATAAATTATTACAAGTATGAAGTACTAGTTTAAAAAATAAAAAACTTACAATTTTAAAACAAAAATAAAATTACTAAAATAAAAATACCTTCAACAAGTCCAATGTCGAGAAGGATTTGAAAATGGCTTGAGAGTGTCAATGGTTGGTGACAAATATTTGAATTTGCTTAGCTTCATCATACACTTGTTTGATCTAGTCAATTTGCTTCTCCATCTTTCGTAACATGAGGTTGATTGAGTGGACAGCACAAGGTGTCCAAAAAATGTGTCCATATCTCGCCTCCACCAACATCCCCATGGCCTTGTAATTTTTGGCATTATCCGTTATAACTTGGATAACATTTTCAGGACCAACTGCCTCAATGGATTCGATGAGGATGTTGGCACTGAACTCCACATCCTTCACACACCCCTCACAATCAATGGCCTTCAAAAACATTGCCCCTTTAGGGCATATTGCAAGCACATTGATTAAAGGCTTGTTTCTTGCATCTTTCCATCCATTAGAAACGATGGAGATCCCTATTTCAGCGCATGAATCTCTGATTGGCTTCAAAGAATCTTCAACAGTTTTTCTCTCTTTTGCCAATAAAGTGGTGCGGACTTTCTCAAACCCTGGGCCTTTGTAATCTTTTGGGGCCTCATTGATTGCTCTCACCATTTCTTGCCAATATGGTGATTGAACCACATTGAAAGACAATCCATTTGCATATATGCATCGTGCAATTTTTTGATCCTCAATCTCCCTGCTCTCATTTTGAAAATACCTATCCAATGGTCCTCTTGTTCTTTTGTTTGTAACTGGAAGAGAATCCTCTTCTTGCATAGGGACTGCTCCCAAACATGGATGTCTTCCAACAGGCACAACCAGAGAAATGCCAGTAGAACTTGGGGAAATAGATGGCTTCCCTGATCCCTTGCCTTTCTTTGCTAGAGGGTGACTGAGTCTCATGGCATGTGCGGCATCTGCATCTTCTTGTTCCTTGATGAATTCAAGGATTTTTGAATGTGGCAATGGAGAGTTAGTCTTCCCCGTGCAAAATTTGATTTTGCGTTCAAGAATGTGACATAAATGTGTTTTCACCCTAAAATATGAGCTTGTGAACTGAGAATCACAAATATTGCATTTCCAAATATAGGCCCCACCCCCTGAAACTTGGTCTACCAGTGTTGTATATGTCCACAATGGTGAGTGTGTCAAGTCCATTTTGTGTTGCTTTTGGCTGTTGGAGGAAGAGCTATGAGACATTGTTGATTGTAGTAATAGACTAATAGTATATATAACTACAAGTAAAAAAACAAAAACAAAATTAAAAAAAAATAAAAACAAACCCTAGGGCAGAAGCTATAAACTCGTAAAAATTTAAAAAATGACAAAATAAATAAAATAAAACAATATAAAACTTACCTTGAAAGCAAATGGCTCCTCAATCACTATAGGCAAATGACTAGAATGATGCTTACTAAAGATTCAAACTTGCAGCAACAATGGAGTTGAAGTATGCAATGAGAAATTTAGAAAAATAAGGGGCAAGTGTTTTTCCTTTTGTCACTTTGTTCTTCTCATTTGTGTTGACATATGCTTTTGTTTTTGTCTTTTAGGGTTAAGTAAGGTGTTTTTTATTATTTCAATGCATTGGGTTTGGTGAAAAATGAAAAAAAATAAAAAAAAACGTTTTTCCCAGCTTTTGGGTGCCAGCGACTGCGGGTGCGTTGCCCCAACGCCCAGGGTTCGCCCCCAGGCACCTGGGTGCGTTGGGGGTTCTTTCTTTTGGGCGCTAACGACTGTGGGTGCGTTGCCCCAACTCCCAGGGTTTTGGGCCCACGAACCGGTAACGTTGCTTGCAAGTATAATTATAATTTATGTTGGGGTTAGTGCTTTATATTGAGTTGGCCTGCCCTTATTTCATATGTTGATGTGTATTTAACTAAGTTGCCGATACGGGTATGGGTACGGATACGGGTATGAGAATCAGATATGGGGATATGGCGATTTTTTTTTGGGGGGTTTGGATACGGCTGGATACGGCTGTACAAAAATATATATAAAAAATTAAAAAATATAAAAATATAGACATATAAGCAAAATTAACCACATATTATGCATAGAAGAAACATAATAAGTTAAATAACCACAAAACATATTAATAATTCAATGCCAAATATCATAATATTCAATTGTCTAAACTTAGATTAGTCTTATTTATTATTACAAGTACATAATGCAAATGTTACAACTTACCAGTATGGACGAAAATAAAGACAAAAGAAAATCCCCTCTGTGCAGTTTGGTGAAGATTACAATGAGATGACCTGGTGTTAAATCAAACTTAAGAGTATGCCCTGTTCTCTTCTTTGAGCTTATTCACGAGTTGAGCTTTTGTATTATACCTGTGCAAATGATCTCACCATATGTACTACACAGAAAGAGTCCTGGAGAACCATATTTTTGGGACATAAAGGATAAACAAAACAGGACATAATTGATTTCAACCTCTCTCTCATCTTGATCATGTTAAAGATATTTATTTACTTTGTTTTGGCAAGGCTGAAACGTGATCCAATAACTGGAAGACTTGCTGACTTGCTTTGGCAACCTTCGCAGCTGCTGTATACAGCCCTAATAAAGTAGATACAGATGAATCCACTGAGGCTCATGTTTTGAAAACAGTCAAACACAGCCAGCCATTGAAACTGCAGAGAGGTTTTCATATTTTGTTTTGTTTTTTGAAGTTGGTGTTTGACTTTTAATTAAGCAAATTGGAAAAAAAAAAAAAAAAAATGGAAAAAAAAAAAAAAAAAAAAAAAGTTGCAGGAAACGCCAGGATACGGCACCCAGACGTATCCGGGCGTATCCTGCCGTATCCTGGGCGTATCCCAGCGCTCCCCCTGCGCTCCCGTATCCGGGGAGCGTTTCCCCGCGCTCCCAGGGCCTGGGGGGGGCATATCCGGTAACGTAGGTATTTAAAGGCAATGCCTTCTGTCTATTCAACTATCTCATTCATTCATTCTATTCAATTTTATTCGATTATTATTCTTTAACGTCTTTCAACACCGCCACATATCTGCATTGTGTTCTCTTTTGCTTCAGAGTATTTCATTATTGTTTGATTATAGGCCTGTTTGTATAATCTCAAGGGATCAGGTGGAAGATGTCCATTTTATGCAAAGCCATTGTGTTGATAGTAGAGAAAGTTGGTATTTTGGTTCCCTCCGAGCTGGAGTTCTACTTCTCCGAAATCTACGATTAATGATTATGATTTTCAGTTTATGCTTGATGGCAATCAACTTGTATATCATGGCAACAATACTTCCGTTTCAGTTTATCCTCTCACAGTTTCAACTTTCTGACAGCAGCAAATATATCATGTGTTTTTTCTTTTCTGTTTGATGGTTAACTCTATAGTTCAGGTCTAATATTTTGTAGCTTTCTGGGTTAAGGGCCGTTGGGTTGTGTTGCTGTATTCTGCAGATTAATACTCTTGGACTCACCTGCTATAATGTTGTCTTGGTAGTTTCATTGCCTCTGGCAAATCATTCCTCCACACTGGTTGTAAAAAGCTTTCTATTTAATATTTCTTGAAGTTATGAGCCCCCCCACTAAGTGCCCTGTTGGTTTAGCAAAAAAAAAGACCCGGCAGAGGAAGATTGTGGGGGAAAACTAGTAATGGTAATGTTGCAGGCACCACCTGCATCACACAAACATAGTTTAAGACAGTAAAGGAACACGGAATGTGCAGATTAAGTATTTAGTACTTTTTCTTACAGGTAGCACTATGACAAGTGACAGAGGTGACTTGATGTAGCTGGAATTTACTTTTATATGGACCTATTCTGAAAGGGATAGATATACATATTTATTTATATATCATCAATGGGCTTGTAATCCTTATTACTGAAGCTTACACCTTTTTTGTATTATTATTATTAATTATTTTATTTGTAATGATTAGTAATACATATGTTAGTTTGTATTGTTATTATTAGTTACGTGACATTGTCACTTCCAGTTCTCATAAAATGTCCATCAAAACTGTTGTGTTAAACGTTGGGGGAGAGTTTTGCAAGCATACTCTTTAGTCAAAGCGTTGTATATTATATGAACTACAAGAAGGAAAAGCTGAAATGATGGCGAAGTGTGGAACAGTGAACAAATATAAGATTTTGAATTTTCAAGAAAGACCATTCAGAATTGTAAGGAAGGAAATTTAATTTTACATACACCTTTTCTGAACCTGCCTCCGAGATTAAACCTAGAAGAATAAAACCTTCCAAAGTGTGTGCGTGGTGTACAATCATCGTTGAGTATTATCTACTAATTATTTTGATCTTGATCAATAAAAGAAAGTGATTGTGAATACGAGGGAAGTGTATTCTGAGGCCCATATTTAAATATGATTTGAACTTCCTTTCATCATGTGTTCCATTTTTTGCTAGAAAACACCCTATTCCATTACCATCCTGTTTAACTTGATTTGAGTTATATTTCAGAAAAAATACTTATCAAAATGGTACCCTCTGAAATCAACAATTGTAATTGCTAGTGTAAGATAGTTGAATGAGTTTTGCTGAATCAAATGTATTTTGACCCACGAATCTCCTTGAACAATTATATAGCCATTTTTAATGCAAGCTTGATACTACAGTTACATCCTTCATTCCTGCTATATTGCTAGGCAGGTGTCCCATATTTGGCCTGTAAGAGTGTCTGATCACTAGCTGTTAATAATATACAACAAAGTTCACTATCTCTTGATAGACCGTGAGGTCTCCAAGAAATCAAAATTATATTAGTATCTTCAGATGACCAAAAGTAGGTCAATGGAACTTGAACAATACATTCGATTACAATAGATAAGTAGTAGGGTAAAAAATAACCTAGGCTATGGAAGGTAATTAAACACTAATCACTGAAGAAATGTAAATATAATAAGTGGGGTAAACCCAAAGTGGTTAAAGCTTAAATGAAAGTGACTCAAGTTCAAATCTCCACAACACAACATGGCGACCCACAACTTGGCAGATATGCATGTGTTGTAATACGTCTAGAACTGGGGCCCATTTATCCCTAAAAACTGGTCTGGGCCCAGAATGTTCCAACTTCTGAGTTACTCTAGAAAAAAATAAGGGATAGAGTACAAGTACAAATAGCCCTGTGAGGGGAGAACCCCTCTATTAAGCATGAAGATGATGAAGACGAAAGGGAGAGACTACACAAGGGACAGAGGAAGCAAAACATTTGACAAGCTTGATGAGTAGGCTGATGAGTTGAGTTTGAAGACGCTCCATTGGAAAGCTAGCACGAGATCTGCCAATGTTATAAAATAAATTTCTTTCTAGCCAAAAGAGAGTGGGTTGATTGATGCTCAGTAAAGGAAATTACTATTTTGAATGATTCTTTCAAAATTGCCTTTAACTATGTGTGGCAGATGACTTTCTGGAACTGTTTGAGAATTATGTACAAGCTAGTAAATCCAGCAAAGAAAAGCTGGGTCTATAAAACGTGCATATGGTATTGGCAATTGTCAAGGCAAAGAAGGCCAAAAATTAATCAACTCTTTTAAAGTCTCTGCTCGCAGTGGAGAGGCATTCATTGAATCATAGAAACTCATTGCAATAGACAAGGAATGGAGACAAATAAGGAGAAGCTGCTCGTAATACCCCAAGGATGCTGTGTATAAGTCACCTACAAACCTAAATGCTACAATACATTTTTTTGTAAAAGTTTACCATGCATGGTCAACCAAAAAGAAGTAGTGATGTTTGCATACGGTTATATACTCCATACCTTTTGTCATATATGATAACAAGAGAGATGCTCCAGCTGTTACAGAATATCATGCATCGAGTTCAGAGCAAAGGAATGCTTTTGGCTAGAAGGAAATGGTAATGAGAGGATATCAAGCCATTTCCAATTTATCTTGATCTTGACCAAAAAGTGCCCACAATGTCTGAGTCAGCTAATTATCAAATACCTTATACCAAGTTCCAACCCTTTACTTGAAGCACATCCCTCATAGTATGCCATTTGATTTGGGAAACAAACTGCTCTTGTTGGTTCCATCCATCTTCCCATGTCTTGCTATTGTGTGATCATGAACTTCACATCAGGAAATTGAGGCCCAAATCATCAGGCCTTGTTTAATTATACTTAGCTTCCAGATTGAAGTCCCTAATGGCAAGGGGCATGAGGGAGTTGCCCTAAGGAGTATGTGAGGAAAATAAGTTTGCTCTATGAAGCTGGCATTGCAAGCAATCACGTGGAATATGAAGTCACATTCCAAATTTCACAATGGCCACATTAAACAGAATAATTTGGCAAAGATTAAGTTCAACAGTTCACCTTGGGAGACAAACTTTTTAGTTTTCCAAGGAATATTCAGGACTAGCAACAAATTTGGTTGATGGTCCTTTTATTTTTGTATCGCTTTGTTGAGTATTGTATATTCCGATTAAAACAAATCTAGTGATAAGGATCATGACCTCAACAAGTGATTTATCCTCTCAAAAAAACAAGCAACACAACAGACAGGTGTCTACACAACACGTGCAGCGAATTCTCCCTTCAAAGGTCTACACTGAGGATGTGCGACAAACTCTCCTTATCAAATGAACTACGAAATTGAATGTGGAATAAGATTATGAACGTTCCCACTAATTATATTCACAAACTAGATGCCTTTAAATAGGCCTTTACCAGTAACTAACTTTCTCACAAATAAGGAAGCCTCACTTATCCTTTGGGATTTCTAAGGTGAGAATAAAAATGAAATAATACATCCCTAATGTAATGCCCCCTTATTAAACTGAATCCTGATTTTATGATTAATTCTGAAATTCACATTCACAAATCAAAATAACACAAGCAACATTTTATATTGAAAACCCAACTATATTTGTATCTCAGTCAATTGATTACATAAAATAATACTCAGAAAATAAGTGCTGAAACAACAAACTACTGGAATCAATAAACAATTTATTTTTGGCTTCCATAACAGCGCTCCAAAAACCTGCACTGCTGCTCCAAAGGCAGCGATCTGCCTCTTGCATGGTGCTTCCTTGTACAACAGTCATTGCATGGAAAGAAACAGGGGTTTGCTGATCCAATAACCCTCACCTAATTCTGGAAATTGGTAAACCCTTCCACCCAATTGGAATACTGAAAATACCCTGATTGTTGGCCCAAATGTGATCTTTGTGTGAAATCACCGATGATGGGATAGGAGGGTTTCCGTCCTCTAATCCCTAATAGAAACTTGGAGGGTTTTCGTCCTCTAGATCTGAATGCAATAGAGGGTTTTCGTCTTCGAATGCAGAAGTTGGAAGCAAATGCCCAAACTCAAAATAGATTTAATAAAACAAGATGATCCCAAATAACCTTCTAGACCCTTTTTTTATAACTTTTTCTATTATTTTTTTCCAAGTTGGCCTGTTACTTGACTTTAATAAAGTACACTTTTATTTTTACCTTTTTCCTTTCTTTTATTTCTAATAATAATAAAGTAATTATTAAGTTGTCACTTTTTAATAAAATAAAAAGTAAGTCACTCAGACAACTTAAAATATGAACTTTATTATTTTTCTTTTATGGGAAAAAGAGGACATGATAGTCTGCCCTTCTCAAAGATTGTCTTCAAGCAATACTTGAACCATCTTGCAAATACCCGAATCCCAAATCACTTTTTGATTCCCGTTCAAATGTGAACACCTAAAGTTGTTTTGCTTGTTGATTTTCACTTTCCTGTCAAACTTTCTCAGTTGTGCCCAAATTTGTATCTGCAACTTCTAACTTTCTTGGAAACATTTTTTCATGGAGAATGATCTCTTCGTTCCGCTTTTGCTGCATTACTCTGATTTGATCTTCATATAGATCATTCTTTGCATTAAGAGTTAATGCTTCTGAAGTCTTGCTTATTTCTTCAATTGCCTCTATGCATGCCATTTCATTCTCATGGCATTGAGTATTTGTGATCAAATCAGCATGCAGTTTAGTTATAATCAGCTTACTAACAACCCAATGAACCTTATTAACTTTCTCAATTTCTGCTCCAAAATGAGAGGGAATAGTTGATTTTCTTAGTTTTTGATGCAAATTTTCTAATCTCTCCGCAAAGTTCTATGAATTTGCTTTTGAATAAGCTCCTTTGTCTATTTAGCTATCATTTTTGTGAGTATGCATGGCCTCAACTTTTATTCACACTGAGCATTCAAATTTTTAGCAAGTGCCTGCGTTGTTGGCGAGACTTCCCATACATCCTTTCTCATATTATCCAATAAAATTGATAGAAGTGGCAAAGAAATATTGTCACTCTCATTTAGATCAAAGACAATTGTTTGCATTGAGGTAATAATATTGTGTGTATGATTCTCACTAACAATAGTAAAGAAATGTTGAAATATTTTAAGAATAAGATCATCACAACCAAGATCTATCATTGTAATGTCCCTTTTTGAGCGAGCATCATAGTTTGGTGGTTTAGCCTATCATTAGGTCTTCGTAGGCTAATATTGATGATTAGAGGGCCGTTTGTGGGAGTTAATGCGTTCTCCTGATAGCAGTTGACAGTGTTTTTCTCTCCAGATCTTTGGTATGTTCTAAGGCATTGTTATTCAGGGGTTTGTGGCTTTATTTGTATACACTTACTATTTATAGTAAGTCGGTTGTTAGAGACCCACCTTACTATTTTTAGTAAGGCATCCAGATGGACAGAGTGTGCAGTGAGTAAGCCGGTGGCAAAGTCAGAATTGATGAATGACATTTATTTATGGAGTTTTAATTATTATTAAAGTAAAGCTTTAATAATAATTAAAAAGTGCACATCATTAAATGTTATTTGACTTTATTATTAAAAGGGTTATTTAATGATTATAAAGTCAAATTATAAAGTGCATATTATGGGCACCCACTTGAGGGATAATATAAAATGCCAATTTAAAGGAAGATATAAGTGATTATTAAAATATACTTTATATTATTTGGTTGTGCACCAAATGGAGGGAAAAGTAAATGAAATTAAAGTGAAATTAAATGAGATGAAGCCAAATACAAATTGAATATTATATAAAGGCTTTTGAAAAGGGTTTTGAATATTATTGATCATTTTCTCTTAACTTGGCTTTGTGTTTTGCTTCGGAGGTGAAGCCTAGGGTTTTGTTGTAATTTCAATCTTGAAGAACGTAGCCTCTCTTTGATTGTGCTTCCTACAGGTGTGCAAGATCACCCAAGGGCTGCAGATAATTGGTAGTTTCACATGGAGGTCACATTTGTGCATATTGAGAAGATTCATTCAAGGGTTTTGAAGATTAATCATTTGAAGAACAGAGATATACATTTAATGATGCATTTCCAGCTATTATAGCTTCATCAATTAGCACATGGGAATCAAATTGAGCATATTTGAAGATTTTTCCCAAGGGTTTGATCAGAAGGTTGAAAACAACTTCATAGAACAACATTATTGCTGATTTTGCCTTCTCTCTTTGGCACGTGGGAGTCTAGACTTTGCTAATTATTTCATTTGCTGGGCCGTACAATCCTTTCCATCTAGGGTGTGGAAATCTTGGCTTGAGTGCCTAGAGTATGAGTTGCTTTCTACTCCCACTAGGGACGGCTACTATATGGCAGGGACGGTGAACAATTTTTAAAGTGGAGAACCTTGTTCCCTGAGCTTGGTGTCCATGTATGTGGACTTCTAGATTGCTGATATGCATTTCCAGAACTTGCTGTTATAAGTTTCAGACTTGCATCAGATGTATTTATATTTCGAGTATGATTCTATTGTAATTTGCAAATTATTACAAATCAGATTTGAATTATTTAAGCATTTATTTCCAGACATCCTGTCATTTGCAATTTCATGGTTTATATCTCCAAAAGTATTTAAAAGTTTAGAATCATCCTAGAAACCAAAAGTTGCAAAACCTTAAGCAATTACATGTAGATTTTCCGTTTAGTAAATATCTCCACCAGGGGTGGGATATTTCAATCATCAAAACACAAGATTTGACTTTTGCAACCATTTATAAAACATTAACCCTCTTAGCAAAATAAGGACTTTTGATTTCATCCATATCTTGAAAACTTTCCACAATCAATTGAAATATCCCCTCATCATGTCATCACAATAAGGGACTTCAGGTGCTATTGTTCGGATAATTTTGCTAATGCAAGTGATAACCATAAGCCTTACACTTTGTCTTGATGTCTTATAAGTTCTAGCTTTTCCAAAGAAATAATTAGTGGAGTCATAATAAGATTCATCATCCCAGATGGTGATTGTTCCACCATAGACATGCAATTTTCCACTTCCTCCAAAATGTTGAGAACTGTACCCTTCAATTGATGTGGATGCTTGAGGCTTTTCCCTGCTTGATAAAGTTTCTTTTCCACATCCTTTCTTGTGAGCATTTCATAATCCTTATGAATTGGTTTTAAAAGATGTCTCATAGATTTTTCCTCTGATCCACAGGTTGATCCATAGGCTGGCAAGATCAATGCTCTGATACCATTGTAATGTCCCCTTATTAAAATTGTTTGAATTCTGATTTTATAATTAATTCTAAAATTCACATTCACATATCAAAATAACACATGCAATATGGAATATTGAAAACCCAACTGTGTTTGTATCTCAGTCAGCTGATTACATAAAACAATACTTGAAAAATAAGTGTTGAAACAACAAACTATTGGAATCAATAAACAATTTATTTTTGGCTTCCAAAACAACACTCCAAAAACCTGCGTCGCTGCTCCAATGACAACAATCTACCTCTAGGTGGTGTGCAACAGCTCAAAGGGCAGTGATCTGCCTCTAGATGGTACACAATTGCTCAAAGGGCAATGATCTGCCTCCTATGTGGTGCTCCCTTGTACAATAGTCATTGCATGGAAAGAAACGGAGGTTGGGTGATCCAATAACCGTCACTTAATTCTGAAAATTGTTAAACCCTTCCAGCCAATTAAAATATTGAAAATACTTTGATTGTTTGTCCAAATGTGATCTCTGTATGAAATCACCAATGATGAGATGGGAGGGTTTCCGTCCTTTAATCCTCAATAAAAACTTGGAGGGTTTTCATCCTCAAATGCAAAAGTTGGAAGCAAATGCCCAAACTCAAAATAGATGTAATAAAACAAGATGATCCCAAATGATCCTCAAGGCCCTCTTTTATTACTTTTTCTGTCCCTTTTTACCAAGTTGGCCACTTTATTTTAATAAAGTACATTTTTATTTTTACTTTTTCCTTTTCTTTTATTTCTAATAATAATAAAGTAATTATTAAGTTGTCACTATTTAATAAAATAAAAAGTAAGTCACTTAGACAACTTAAAATATTAACTTTATTATTTTTCACTTTAAGGGAAAAAGAGGACATGACACCTAATGATTAGGGAAACTCCATGAGAATCTCTACCTACCTATCTACAATTAACCACCTATTGACTAGGCATAATAGTCATGTTTACAATTTTTATAGGTGATTAAACCGTAACATATATTGGCTGAAATGCAAACTATAGGCTAAAAGCCTATCCTAAGAACCCTAAACATCCATCTCACCTATCATATTTCGGTCGTGTACATTGTATCCTCGCATTTCTGTTTGATGATAAAAATGACTCATTGTTTGAAATATTCAGTGCATAGAGCTTATATCGATGAACTATATCAGAAATTATTTTCTCTGATGTTTGTGTAGCATGGTTTTTCTTGTATCTTGGATATGTCAATGTTGGGTGGCAATTTCTAGTGTTATTATCATTAATAAATGTATTTTTTGATCAATGTCCAGCCTTGGCTTGAGAAGGCCCCATGTCTCTTCCATTCAATGCTATCTCAATAAATATCTCCTTTTTCAATGAGGAATGCAAAATGTTTGTCGAACACCCTCCTCCAAGTGCATAGGATAATGTTCTTTGTTATGCAAACTCTCCGATGATAAATCACAAAGGAATAGACCAAATATTCATCTATAAGGTTTTGATTTGTGGGTTTGTCTTGATTGTATTTCCTTACTTTTCTGATTCCCTAATGAGCATTATAGCGATGAATTCTAGTTACTTGAGTCTTGCTTTAGTTGTAGGATAGAAATTGTGGTGGTCTGAAGATTCGTCCACCTTATAGCTGAATTCTTTCCTCCTCCTAAAATGAAATAAAAGCAAGGCTGCAAGAAAGATTGCAGTTTTCTAACATCCATAAGGCCAAGATTATACCGCTTGACACCTGTAATATCAAAGTCAAGTTTACTATTATTTCAATGAATTGTTAGGGCATTTTAATTCCAAAAATGAACTTTCTTTCCATAGCAAAGTACATACAAAATAAGTCTCGTCGTTTTGAGATTTATGTTAGGATCACAAGGAAATTAATGTTGTTTGAAATAAAAATGTGCAATTACCAATATTATAGTCTCTTTTTGTTCAAGTGAAAACAAATCAGTACTAGAAAAGCTTTTGAAGGGATTTTTACATAGAAACTGTTTTTGGTGTGGTGTTATCCTTGAAAACAATAGGTCTTTTTTTTCATTTTCCCGCCTTCCCTGTATTATTATCTACTTTAAGGTGCACATTCCTCTTCCATATGAGTTTTTCCTTAGAGATATTGGGTCTTGTATCTTTGCCTGCCTCTCTTTTACTCTTTATTGTAAGGATTTTGTTTTTTTGGAAGATTTTTTCCTGGCTTTAATTCTTAGTTGCCCAAGTTTAATGCTCTAAAATGGCTTTTTATGTCTTGGGTGCTGTTATTCTTCCTTAAACAGTTACTTGGAGTTGATTATCTATCTGTAACACAGCAATTTTACTTCGACTTGGTGTGGATAGCTCTTTTAAAATAACTTGATTGATAATATTTCTTCTTGTTGTGGCATTTGGGTTTAACCCCTGTATTAAAAGATGGTTCCAATTTAACGAGTGTATCCCCAAGAATGAGTATATGTCCTCTTGTGCCAACAGGTGTTCAAAAAGGGCAGCTGTCTACCTGAGAGACAGAAAGGGGCTTTGTCTAGCAAAAACTGGAGAAGCCTTAATACAGGTAAGCTGTCTCTGGTCAACTTTTATAATCTATTTTCATTTTGCACATACAAACTTACAACCTAACAAAACTTATCTCCTGTATTCTAAGGATCGTACATGTTATGGGCAGTCTAATATTTGTTATTTTTTACCATTTCAGATATGTTCATGGAAGCTGGAACTGCACCATTATCAAACAACAGAGCTCCGCAATGTGGCACCTCCAGCAGCCCAAAGAAATATAAGACGATAAATAACTTGGAGGGGAGAAAAGATCCTCTACAGGAAGATGGCTGCGAACAGGCAGCAACTCATAGAAAGTTTGCTTCAAGTAGAATTTCTTATGTTAAAGGTAATATCTTGGAAGGGCCACCTACTGAACAAAATACAAAGGCAGGAACCTCCGGTGCATCACAGAATTTTGAGGTGTGCTGTAACAAGAAGACATCTATGCCTGTAACAATTGACTGGAACGATGAAGTAGAGATGCTCATGGCTGACCAGCTTGATTTGTTCACATAAAATTGTAACTGGAAATTACAAGCAATATCCTTTCCTCTCGGTAATAACCTCTCATGTAAATTTCTAACTGGATTTCATTTATATATAACTGAATTTCACCATCAACCATGTTGCATTTAAAGCTCCAGATCGTTGAATTATGTTCAGAGTCTTATATCATTTACTAAACAATTTTCTTTCCATAATCTGATATTGTTCACCAATTTATTTCTTTCGCTCGATTTTAGTTAGCTGATTGTTAGCAAATGAAAGAAGAGATATTTGTGAGAAGCACGTAATATATTGATTTGTGCATTGATCTTATTTATGACATCCAAAAATGGTTACAGCAGTTATGGTTACAGCAGTTACGGGAAGTTATGAGTTAGACATTAACAAAATATTTAGTTAAGTCTTTATTACATTATTTAACACCCCCTCTTAATGACTAAACTAGAGACAACTCCAAGTTTGTCTCGAAACTTTACAAAAATAATAGAAACAAGAGGTTTAGTCATTAGATCTGCCGGCTGCTTTGTAGAAGCACAAAAGTGAAGAGAAACATCACTAGAATCAACAAACTGTCTAATGTAGTGATGATGTATCTCAATGTGTTTGGTGCAAGCATGAAAAACATGATTCTTTACTAACTTCAATACACTTCGATTATCACAAAATAGTAGAGTAGGTGTATATGAAGGAAGTTGCAAATCAGTAAGAATCCAACGTAGCCAAACTGCTTCACAACTAGCACTGACTGTTGTTTTGTATTTTGCTTCAGTGGAAGAGAGAGCAACGGTATGTTGAACCTTGCTTTGCCATGAAACAACTCCTAAACCAAAAGAGAACATATACCTGGTGGTAGATTTCTGAGTATCAATTCATCCTCCCCAATTAGAGTTTGTATAACCAATCAATCTGAAATCTATTGTCTTCTGATAGATAATGCTAAAGTCAAGAGTTCCTTTGACATATCGCAAAACATGTTTTTCTGTTGTCCAATGTACTAGTTTCGGTCGAGACAAAAACCGAGAAAGGTAGGGAACAACAAAACATAAATCTGGTCGAGTGGTGGTAAGATATATCAAGCTGTCCAACTGTCTATATAATGATTCATTCACCAGTGATGAATCATCATGAGCTGATAATTTTAGCCCTACCTCCATAGGTGTAGTAGCAGAATTACAATCCATCATTCCAAACTTCTTCAAAAGAGTAGTGGCATACTTGACCTGAGCAATGAAAATGGAGTGGTCATGTTGCTAGAATTCTACACCCAAACAATAGTGTAGGAGGCCTAAATTAGTCATATCAAAAGTAGTGCACAAATCTGATTTGACTTTTTGAATTGTTGTCTCAATTACTTATGATGGCAAGGTCACAACATATACAATGAGTATCACAATGTCATCATTGGTGCTTTTGATATTGAGATTCGGATCAGATGGACTCCGTCTGAACCTTGAATCTCGTAGATGCTAATCAATTTTGAAGTACTAGGCTTGCGGAGCCTGTTTAAGCCCATACAAAGACTTCATCAATTTGCAAACCAAATGATCACGACCAGGGTTTTGAAAACCTTCAGGGTGCACCATGTATACTTCATCCAAATCGCCATTAAGGAAAGCGCTTTTGACATCCATTTGAAACACTTTCCAACCAAACGGAGATGAGATAGAAAGAAGTGACCAAAATGTGACCATTTTTGTAGTAGGAGCAAAAGTCTCCTCACAGTCTATTCCCTCATGTTGTGAAAATCCATTCGCAACAAGACGGGCTTTGTACTTGTCCAAGGTATCATCAACCTTGCATTTAACTTTGTACTCCCATTTGCAACCTTCCCATTTGCAGCCAAAGGGTTGCTTGCCTGGAGGTAAATGCACCAATGTCCAGGGGTTGTTTCTCATCAAGGCATCATATTCTAATTGCATCGCTTTCTCCCACTCAGGTTTGCCCTGTGCATCAGAATATCACTGGGACTTTGAAACAGTGAAAATATCATAAGCAAGAGCAAAAGACATAAGTTCTTCATCATCAGTTGAATCCACAACTGACTTCCCTGGTTGTCGAGACCATGTATGAGATTGAGGAAGATCACCCTCTCATACATCTTGTAAAGTGGTGTAATACCACTTGGGTCTCTTCTGCACCAAGGATTCCTATTCTTGTTGAACAACAGATAGATAAGTGGTTGACTCAAGTCAACGACACTAATACACCAATGGAGTGTTAGCCATAGATTGCTGCACTGAAAACTGTGGGGGTGTCTCCAAAACATGTGGTTCCTCATCTTTCAGAGGAAGTACAATACTAGAAACCTCTGGATTATCAGAGACAACTTGTTGATTACAAACAAAAAATGATTATGTTTCTTTTACATCAACATCCCGACTATGATGATCGTGTTAGTAGACACATCTATTAGTCTACATGTCTTGGGTTGAGTACTATAACCAACAAAGAAATATCGGGCATATTTAGAATCTAGTTTACTTCTCTGTTTCTTAGGAATGAGAGCATATGCCGCAGAACCAAAAACATGAAAATGTGTTACCTTTGGTTTGATGTTGGACTAGGCTTCTTCCAGAGTGATGTTCTCTAAAGCCTTGCAAGGACTTCTGTTCAGTATGTAGACTGTTGTGTTTACTGCTTCTCCCTAGTATTTATAGGACATACCTCATCTATGCATCATGGATCGAGCCTTCTCCATGATTGTGCGATTTCGCCTTTCAACCACTCCATTCTGTTGAGGAGTGTATGGGGTTGTTAGCTATCGATGAATTCCTTCCTTGCCGCAATAGTTCTGAAATTGCTTTGAAGTGAATTCTCCCCCATTA
The DNA here is from genome assembly GCA_037957365.1 of Torreya grandis. Taxonomy (NCBI): domain Eukaryota; kingdom Viridiplantae; phylum Streptophyta; class Pinopsida; order Cupressales; family Taxaceae; genus Torreya; species Torreya grandis. The sequence continues at coordinate 956,084 of JARHVA010002682.1, forward strand.
TCGGATCGTAAGGTTTTGATCCGCTGGCTTGTTTCATTTTCTACCAGTGCTTTGAATTTTACAAACTCAACAAAACAGTCAGACTTCTTGTTTAAGAAGTAGACCCACCTTTTTCTAGAAAAATCATCTATGAACAACAAAAAATACCTTGCACCAAGAATAGTTGATGACTTTCAAGATGGCTCGCATAGATCTGCATGAACAAGATGGAGCCCCTTTGCTCTCCAGGCACCTTCAGTAGGAAAAGGTTTCCGCTTCTGTTTGCCAGCCAAACAACCTGCACATATATCCTGCTTGACCTGGATAGTAGGCAATCCAAGAACCATATTCAATTTTTAGATTTTGGCCAAATAATGAAGATTGAAATGTGTAAATCTTTCATGCCATACAACACTAGTATTATTCTCCACAATTAATGTATTCAAACTGACAGTGGCAGGATCAACAAGTCTATACAAGCCATTTTGCCCAATGCCTAGGGCTATGACTATCATTTTTGATATTAGACACAATTCATTTCTTTCTTGAGAAATTGATTGTAATGTGAGGGTTTTTAGTTAACTGACTGATTGATAGAAGATTTTTGTTCATTTTAGGTACATACCTAACATTCTTGACTATGAAGATTTTTGCAGCATTATTCAATACAATGCGTATATCTCCTATTCCTTCTACAACATGTGATCTACAATCACCCAAGGAAATTGAATATGAAAAACTTTCTTTTGTAGTGAAATTAACATACCAGTCTTTTCGACATGTAAAATGCCTTGATGTATCGGAATTAAAGAACCAATCACTGGTAGTTCTCTCATCAGAGCATGACGCCATGAAAGCATATTTTTCCTCAGATTCAGCTTCAAGTGCTTCCACATTTGCATGCCCTTTTGCCTTGTTATGTGTTAGATCATATTGTCTTTTTCTACATTCTTTCTTAATATGACCAAATTTTTGACAATAGTAACATTTACCTTGAATTTATGGGGAAGATGAAGACGTATCTGAATGTCTTTTCTATTTCGCTTTTGATTGACTAGTAAATACACTTTTCGATTGGCCAAAACTAGGTTCACTGAAGTGTGTCTGTCTGCGTTCTTTTTGCAACAAATATGAACTCACCTGATCAAAAGTGAGTGTTATTCTTTGTCATCAGGTGCAAAGCTTCCACGAACGATTCATAAGGTGTTAGGCTATTCGGAACAAGAGCCACCATATCATCGTCATCAACCTTTTTATTGATGGTTGACAATTGGTCACAAAGATCTTTCATCCGTAATAAATGTTTTGACAGGGACCCACCTTTGGTCATTTTTGTGGAAAATGAAAGATTTTTCAAATAAAGTATTTGACTCTTTTCTGAAGTTTGGTACTTGTTCTTGAGACTGGTCCATAGTGCACTTGCTTGTGTAGCATTCCAAAACTTCGAAATCATATCTGACACAAAGTTTTAACAAAAGAAGGGCTTCTTTATGACATTTGTCATAATCGGCAAAATTTGTTGCCGATCGTTGTTCTGTGTCAAGTATAATTTTGTCACAATCATGGAATTCCACAATTGTCAAGATTTTATGACTCCACACATTATAATTCTGCCCAGTTAATTTTTGGGCCTCAGAAAGGACGAGGTTTTGGATATTGGCCATTTTTCACTCTGAAAAATAATTTTTAACCAATAAAATAAAATTCCAAAAAGTTGAACTTTTTTTTAAAATCTCCCTAATTTTGTTCCTTTATCTTTCAACTATGCGAAAATTACACAAAAAAACATAATTTTTTTGAAAAATAAATTGTGAACTCAAGGATTTTGAGGGCTGATTGGAGGTTATTGGTTTGTGCCTGACATGTGCCCTTCCTCGATTGTATTTTTCCCATGTGCCCTACCTCGCAAAAAATTGACCTTCGACCGAACTCGACTACAAATTTAAACTCGTTTCCCCAACCAAAGCGCTGCATTTCGTTTCGTGCCTTTCTTGCCACGATGTTTCGTTTCGTGCCCTTCTTGCCTCAACTATGTAGAACCTTCGAAGATACGTGCTTTTTTATTTTGACGTTGTGCCCTCGTCGTTCCTGGATGCGACTGTAACTTCAATGAACTCGACTGCATTTGTTCACCTTTCGTGCCTTCACATGATTTGACTGCATCTTTCACCTTTCAAACTGTCTTCCGGGTATGTCGATTGCAAACTTCGACTGTGTGATGACCAATGATGTTTCAACGATCCTGTGTTCTTCTGACCCTTTCGCAACTGGGTACGTGACTGTGTGTTGTCTCTCCTTTGCTGAATGTCTATGCGACTATCAATGACTTCCTTCGCTGACTGTCTCTCCCTCTTCCTATCGTTCGTACCCTAGAACCAGGGTGTCTTTGAACAACAAACACTTGTACCATTTTGGGTTCCTCGAGTGGTGGCTCGATACTACTATTAGCAAATGAAAGAAGAGATATTTGTGAGAAGCACATGATATATTGATCTACCACTTGATATTACTATTAGCAAATGAAAGAAGAGATATTTGTGAGAAGCACATGATATATTGATCTGTGCATCAATCTTATTTATGACATCCAAAAATGGTTACAACAGTTACGGGAAGTTATGAGTTAGACATTAACTAATATTTGGTTAAGTCTTTATTACATTATTTAACCTTTCCTCTCGGTAATAACCTCTCATGTAAATTTCTAACTGGATTTCATTGGTATATAATTGAATTTCACCATCAACCATGTTGCATTTAAAGCTCTAGATCATTGAATTATGTTCAGAATCTTATATCGTTTACTAAACAATTTTCTTTCCATAATCTAATATTGTTCACCAATTAATTTCTTTCCTTGGATTTTAGTTAGCTGATAAGCACGGTCAGGGGAAATGATGTAGAAATTCAGGGAAGGCACAAAGATTGAAATAAGATAATAATTAAAATATAAGTCGGTGATAGTAATACATAATGTTACAATTACAAAGATTTCAAAAAATGTTTGCGGTTTATTAAAGCACAAGGCTGATACAAATTTGACATGCTTTTTGGAATACCTGGGAGACAATAAAAAATCAAATGGCATTGAACCCTTTGACAAGGGTTAAAAATTATACGTGGTTTTGTATCTCATGTTTATGGAAAGTTGGTTCAGATTATTATTGTAATGTTGAACATGGAATGGTAGTAGCAGACTCGCAGTGGTACTAGTTGCATCAAAGTTGGGGTGGATTTGTTGTTGGGTCTGTTGTAACATTTATTTACTGATGCATAACCTTTGGAGTCTCTTGCCAGTGGACAAGTGAGAGCAAGTTCTAATGATGCATAACCTTTGGGATCTAAATGCATTGTGATTTTAATGATTATTTCAAAGGTTTTTATTTTTTATTTTTAAATTTTTTTTTGATAGATAATTGCTTTTGACTGGAGCTACGAACCGGATCTAGGGTACAACGGCGCCCAGTCCTCAAGAACCACCAAACCAACACAAACGGCCACCACCGACCACTGAAACCACTAAGTAAACTTAAACGACACATCTGGCGTACAAACGCTCTGTGAGATTCTAACTCGGTGGGGTTGGGGCACAACCAACCCACTTTACTAACCTCGGGGGCGGTGATGGTTTTTATATGTTCTTTTATTAAGAGAATTTTGACAATATCTTAACTCAAATTGCTATAAATTGTTTAAACATTCTTTAACTACAAATAAACTTTGTTTTTTGGTAATGAAAACATATAGGGTTCTCCCTCAACTTCATGGATTTGGATAACAAAATTATCAAAGCTTATGTGTACTTTTATTCTTAAAAAAATAACATAAGATTGTTCCTTCAAAAAATATTTTATATAAATTGATTGGAAAGTGAAAGTGAAGCTGATAGTGGGTTCACATGCGAGTGACGGTTTCCATTTTTGTATTGTTGGGAGCCCATTTGTGACTAACTGAATTGGAAGTGGTACCAAAGTCATGGTGGAGAAATCCCTTTGCGAGAACCCCACCTTCATGGATTTGGATAACAAAATTAGCAAAGCTTCTGTGGACTTTTATTCTTAAAAAAATAACATAAGATTGTTCCTTCAAAAAATATTTTATATAATTGATTGGAAAGTGAAGTGAAGTTGATAGTGGGTTCACATGCTAGTGACGGTTTCCAGTTTTGTATTGTTGGGAGCCCATTTATGACTAACTGAATTGGAAGTGGTACCAAAGTCATGGTGAAGGAATCCCTTTGCTTGAATTTGAAAACTACTACTACCACTTTTGTCATCTAAAATCCATTGAGAATAAATGTAGAGCAAGAATATAGAGGTAAAAATTGAGCGAGTTCTTGAACAAGTTTGAAGAGTATCAAAGAAACAAAGATAGGAGTATTGAAGAAACAAATCTCAACATATGTGGAATCTACAAGAAGTGCCCATCAAAAGCTGTACTAGACTTTATTATTCTGTTTTATGGAGGTGGTGGCCAATGGAAATTGTCTTCTAACAATGTGGAACATGATGCTACTGGTAGTAATTGTGTTATAAAGGAACGTCTTCCTCGTGTCAAGATTTGCAACAATTAGAATTGCGATTGGAAAGAAACTAAGAACAATGTTGGCTATTTTTACACTACCCTTTGGTGTGCTTAGCTAAACAACAATGCATTTAACATACACTTAGATGTCTCACCCAAATTTCTTTAGAGAACCAAGTCTCTCTCAGTTGTTGACATGTGATGTTAAAAAGTTATGGTATAAACCTCAATCCATCTATTCTTGGCTTACAAAAACAACTATGAATACGAACATTTAACAACATATGATTAGTAGCAAACGACAGTGAAGTCATGATAAACAACAATGAAGTCATGATACCTAGATTGCTCGTTACTAAACATGCATTAACGATGGCATTAATAACACATTATAAAATTTGCATAAATAATGTTGTGTCTTCGTAATACACATTCTTTCAATGTTGACAACATGCACTCTCTACTTGCAAATTTACTCGTTTTTGACCAACTTGCAAGCCTCCTCAAATGAAGCCGATACATGTATTTATAAGGGGAGATTGTTGCACTAGTTTACCTAAGATGAAGATACGTGCACTATCTAACCTAGCTTCAACAAATAATACTCTTGTATTGTCATATTACTAGAACAAAACTTTTAAACATGCCCCCGAGGTACAAAGGAGATCATCAAGAAGTCCACCATTAAAAGATAAATGATCAACATAAAGCACGAGCATAACTATTAGACCCTAGCTAAACACACATGATTAAACCCTAACATAATAAATGAATCACCAAAGAAACACGAAAGATAATTACACCAATAAGCATTCTACAATGGCAGCCAGGGGTGTGGGCGTGGACGGGGGAAGCGACCTGGGTTGGTAGTGAACTTTAATGTCTGTGAGTTGTTAACAATTAATGGCCACCTTAAATTTTATGTTCATTTGACCATCAAATGACAATCTTGACCTTAAATTTGACATTCATATGGTCATCAAATTGAATTATTTTTGCTTACTTGGAGGAGTTAATTGAGAAATTGTAATATCTTGGGAATACGATGGAGTTTGGAGCCCTTTTTTTCTTGGAAAAAGTTTTTGAGCTTGATAGAGGGGTGCACCTAGATTGAGGCCAACTATCACCTGACAACAAAAAAGTTTTTGAGAAGTTAATAGAGTCATTAATGAATGTGGTATGTGATAAATTCAAGATAGGCACCTCAAGATTTACATTTTTCAGCATTTTTTAGATAGATGTATTTAAGATATATGTACTAGTTACAACATATTCATCACCAATTCTCATATTATATACAAAAATATTATGCATGTACATCTTCTTCCTCCAGGTTACAACATAACATGTCATCATTACAAATAGCTTTGATATGCTCTGCACATTACAATGCGTACATGAAACTTTGCATACAATCTCTCTCAAGTCTTGTGTATTTTCCTAGCTTGTGTATCAAAATGTGTGATCTCAATTGAACTTCGAAATGAGAGGTCGAGGGGTCTATTTATAATATTTCTCAATCGACAGACTTGTGACAGCTATATTGAGATAGATACCTTCTAGGTTGATCTACAAGATTCTACGAATCATCACATATGCTTATCAAAAGATGCTCTTCCGGATCACCCATGCGCTTTGTCTACGTTTGAACTTGCCACCTATTTGTTTGCGCATGACTTCCTTGTGTACTAGTTCTGTGCCATAGTTTGTGTGGATGTCCTTGTCTCATCTTTTCCACTTTTGCACATGATACAACTATGCATAGCCATACTTTAGGTGAAATCCAGGTTCTTAGCCTAGTGCACATTTTTAGGGTCAACATACCCCCATACCACTTATTTTGTCTATCCCGAGATAAATCTGCATATTTATTGCTTGCCTCTGTTTCACCTTCTTGTGCTTTCAAAACTTATGGAATCTGCCATTGCAATTCCTTCTCAATTGTCTCCCACTCTTGTGTAGCTATTTCTGCTTCTTTCTTTAGTTATGCTATCGTTTCTATCAAACTTTCCAAGAAATCATGTCATCAGGACTTGCTTGAAACTTCGTGGTTATTTCATTGAACTCCTTCCTTCGCTTGTTATAAACCTCACTTATTGCCTTCTCTTCATCCATCCCTTGGCTTTGTAACTTGTCAAATAGTTGCTCCAAGCCCGTACATTTTATTTCCATTCTCATCTTGAGAGCCTTGGCCTCACTTGGCTGTTGCTTACATAGAGTTTTATCCTTCTCGCATGACATGTGCATTGCTAATTTTTTGTTTGTGGCTTCATCTCCTTGCATCTGCCCCTTGTAAAAAATTGAATATCCTCAAACTTTTTTAAAAATTGACTTGCCACCTTAACCTTTTCTTTGAATGAGTTGATTTAATCTTTCAACTCTTTAGCCTTGTCTTCCCAGCCAGTCCTTGTGTCTATTAACTTCTTCACATGCCCATTTGGTTTTTGTTTAGTTGTTGCTACCAGGCCGAACAAATTCGTTATTCATGTGCCTAACTTATACACGGGTCCCATTCCACTTACATCTATGTATCCCCATATATCTGGTATCTCTATCTTTATTTGCTGCACATAACTTCTTGCATAAACTTCTAAATCCAACACTCTATTTAGTGTATTTGACAATTTTATCCCTCACATAGCCTCTTTTCTTGTTCCTCCTGAACTTCTTATTTTGTATGAATGACCTCACTTGAAATCTCTACAGGCATCCTCATCAAGGCAAGTGCACCTTATTTTGACTTCCTTCTAGTTTATTTGATTCTAGGCTCTTTTGCTCTTCTACGTGGGATCCTTCTTTCTCCTTGATGCAGTCTAGGGCAGGGGCCAAATGAATGGAAAATGAGTCTTAGAAGCTCAGACACAAAGTCTCCATTGTTATTTTACCCAATTTATGCTATCTCACCCCTTTTGGTGCCCATTTACATGAAAACTGAAATTTCCATCTTTTAACTGAAAATTTTAACTAGTAAACAAGTAAAATTGCACTAAACTCAAAATATCGCTGAATGAAAGAGGAGATAGGGAGTATGAGTCTTCAAAACAAATATCAAAACCTTTTTTAACATATTCCTAACCTCATATGGAACCCACACAAAACCTAGATTGTTATTTTGATTGAAATATCGTTTTCAGGCCTTCCAAAGGCACACCTGCATACCCAAATCACAACAAAAATTCATGAAATGAATATTCCTCCTATTACACGTTCTATAGGCCACAAACACTTCAAAATGCCCTAACACATGTTCAACACCTATTTTCTTCAATTACAACAATCCAAATATGCTTTTAGGCATTTTGTCAAACATTCGCATACAATGTTGGAGCTCAAATTCTGATTCTTGAAGAGAAAATGCCTCAGGACGTTTTTCCATACATCATGTCTATGAAAAGTCCATCTCAAATATGGATTTACATTTTGGAATGGATGCACTATTTGCTTTACCTTGCACAACCCAAAAAATCCCCCTTTCCTCTTTATTTTGGACTGTTTTTTAATTTTTCTTGTTGCTGCTCTTGAAACTCTTATTTTCTATGTTTTCCAGTAGGCTTGGGCGTCCCTTAGACTCATCTAATCATGGAAAATGCACATCAATCTTCAAAAATGCTTTTTAGCTTATTTTTGGGCCATTTTTGAAAGATTCGCTTGTGTTTAAAAATCCCAATCTTCTTTGTCTTGTTCCAAACAAATCTTGTTACACTATCTCTATACAAAACCCGCAAAATCCATATAATCTTTTTTGGTTGAGGTGGTTTGAGGACTTCAAACCATCATAATGCATATTTCAAGTGTTTGACAAAATGCATACCCAAATAAATGCCACCAAAACTTGAAATAACTATTCTTATTTTTGGTGATGTAAGATTACCCTTACACCTTGGATGCTTTTGCATTGTACATCCAAGTTAAACAAAGTTTGTGAGCTCCTGCTCACAAAGCTAGGTTGAGCAGTAGAACTACTCTTTTGGCCAACTTTGTTGACCATAGTGTCCCCTTCTACCTTGTTAGGTACCTCTGAAGTTCTTCATTTTGTTTTTCTCAATTTCCTATAGCATGCTGGTCCATAAACCATCCTCAATATAAATTTGGTCATCCTTCTCTTTCCTTGCCCATTGCGAGGGCATAGTCCATTCACCTCCTCCAATATGCTCGATTTCTCATCTTCCATTCTTTTGTGGGTTTTGACCAATCACTATCCATCCACCTCCACTAGTGTATATAACACCGTTATTACTCAAGCCTTCATTGGATTTGAAGCAACTACCTCTTCCTCCAGTAAAAGCATGGAACTCATGCTTTCATTCCTATTCTAGCTCATACCATCTCCTCTTCACTTATCTCATGGACTTTTTATCAAAGAATACATCATATCCATTCCTAATCATACTTGAAACCATATCCCATGCTTGGCTTTCAAAGTCCAATTCATTCGAGCTCTTTTCACAACACTCTCCTCTTCTTTTGTGCATTCACACATACCTACAACTAAATCAACAAACCAAGCATTTTGAGAATTAATAATTCTCATGGGCACTATCCATTTATAGGGTCTTTTAGGGTCTCTCTACCAAAAAAACAAAAGTATATTGCTAGTGGGCTTACCTTTTTCTTTCATCATGTCCTCTGCTGCTCTCATTTATTTGTCGGGATCTTGTCCTCTTGGCTTTATGTGCTTCCATTTCTCATCAAGTCTCTTTCCTCCACTCACTGGTCTTATTTCCAAGGCATCCAATCTAGACATTATTTCTTCCAAGTTCCTCTCGATTTTCGCAATCTGTTACTTTGAGGCACTTTTTAATCTTTCTTGACTCTTTTCTGAGCCATATATTCGACTCTTTGTTCTCTACCCATCAACACATGATGGAGAAAAAAATCCTCTTATCTCTCACCTGTGGGCTAACTCACGTTAGGCATTCTGCCTGCACATTCCTTTACATATTTATTATCAAAAAACAAAATTTCCTCTTATTTCTTCCTTTTCCCATAATTACAACTTAATATTCATTCTGAACTTCAGGTGCTTCAACTTCATCTTCTCTCACATCTTTCACAATGCCTCTACCTTGTGTAATCTCTATAACATCTAATCTTTCTTGGAATCCTCTCAATATATTTTCCAATTCAATAACTCGAGGTGCTTTACCTTTTTTGTGTGCCATTTTCACAACTCTATGTTCTCTACGCATCTTATTAAGATGGAAAACATAAAACTTCTCTCACATCTCTATGTAATTGTACAACTTTCTCACACCTGCAACAAACTCATTAGAGCTTCACACGACTCAACCCAGTAAGGAAAACCTTGCTCTTATACCAATTGATGCAATCCAGGTCAGGAACCAAATGAAAGGAAATTGAGTCCTAGAAACCCAAACAAAGCTTCTTCATTGTTATCCAATTTATGCTATCTCATCCCTTTTGGTATCTATTTGCATGAAAACTGTTCTATCTTTTAACATCAAATTTTAACTAGTAAGCACGTAAAATTGCACTAAACTCAAAATCTAGTTGAATGGAGAGAAGATAGGGGGTATTAGTACTAAAAATTAATCTCACAACCTATTTTAATATGTTCCCAACCTCATATGGAACTCACAAAGAACTTCGACTGTTATTTTGACTGAAATATGGTTTTCTGGCCTTCTCAAGGCACACCCACATATACCTACATCACATCAAAAAATTATGAAACAAAATTTACCCCTCTTATTACATGATCTTTAAGCCAAAAACACTTCAAAATGTCCTAACACATGCTCAACACTTATTTTCTTCAATTACAGTAGTCGAAATATGCTCTAAGGTATTTTGTCAAACATTTACATAGAATTTCAGAGCTCAAATTCTCACTACTGAAAAGAAAATATTACACCTGAATTTTTTCCCTACACCATGTATGAAAAAAACCCATATAAAATATGGATTTACATTTTGGAATGGATGCACGATTCTCTTCAACTTGCACACCCTCAATAACGTCCATTTTCCTCTTTGTTTTTGACTGTTTTTCTATTTTCCTTTTGCTACTCTTGAAACTCTTTTTTTTCCTACATTTTTTTAGCGAGCTTGAGAATCCCTTTGACTCCTCTAATGACGAAATATAAACAACAATTCTTTTTGGGCACTTTGAAAGATTCAATTGTGTTTGAAACTCCCAATTTGCTGTGTCTTGTTCCAAACAAATCTTGCCACACTATCTCCGTAAAAAGCCCACAAATCCATATAATATGTTTTCACTGATGTGGCCTTAGAAATTCTAACCATTACCAAGCATATGCCAAGTGTTGGATGAAATTATAACCATTATCTAGATTCTTCTCCCCATGAAAGGAATCCTCCCCACACCCCCAACGTGTGGCAACAACCATTTGACCAGCTCATCTGGATTTCTGAAGAGTGATACCTCATTGAGTCCAAATATTCCTATGTTCTCCAAGCTATCTCTAGAAGTTACTCCTCCGCGCCTCTTTCCAAAATGTCTTTAATACATTTGCATACTCATTCTTCCTCTTGTTGACATCCTCAACCATGCATGCCCCTGAAAAAATCACTAAGCATTCACCATTATTTACTATTTTTGTATATCTCGTCAAGTTGATATTTATAGGATTCGTCTTATTCACCATTTGTGTTTTCTTGACTGGGTTATTCGAGGGAACTCCCGAAGGTGTTTTCTTGAGCATTCACCATTATGTGAATCTTTGAATCCCTTGCAAAAGACTTAACCACGATTTTACACACTAACAACACTTCATCAAAAACTCATCATTCTTGAATTCACAAGTTTGTAAATGATTTTTCATAATGCACTTGCCCTCGTTTTATAGATCTTGGTGCATTAACACTCTTCTCTTACCCACAATCACTTGCTTATTTGTCCTTCAATGGGAACATTACATCATCCTTTCATGCCAATTCTTAATTTTTACATTTGAATATAAATACGTTTCTTCCACACACATCATCCTTAAGTGAACCTTTCTATTACTTTCGATGATGAACTGATCCCTTCGACATAAATTTCCTCATTTTACCTTTTCGTAGAACCTCAGTATAACCATGTATTCATCAATTTTGCCTTGGCCACTTCTACACTAAGTACAATTAGCATTGTCATTTTGGTTGCAGCCATGTCGAAAATCAATATTTATGGGTGTGTTTTACTGTAAAAGTTTTATTGTTTTGCATCAATTTTGGCAGTGCAAGTTTGATGCAAGGTCGATGCCACTAGATATTTTTAATTGTGCTTAGGTCGACTTTTTTAGGCCCATCCCTTAATTTTACAAAATGCAATTTGGGTGCTAATAATCTATGAAAAATTATATAATATAATAATTTGTCATTACAAATAATTATAATATATTTAAAAGAAAAAAATATCTTACAAAATGTGTGTACAAATTTAGTGTGGGATTGAAATAAAAAATCTTCAAATCTGTATTGTCCTCATTTTCGGAGCACTTGTGAATAGGTACAGAGGACTTTTAGTCTACTTTTTCCATAGACTAAGAGATCACTTTTGGGGTTTTATTTTATTAAAATGTGTTTTGTGACACCACCTTACGAAGGAATATTTTGTGTTTGCTTTAGGAGTGGGCCGATTTGCCTTGGTGATCTTTGGAGAGGGTTTTGAGGACAAATTGGGTGTTCAATTGCTCAAAACTAGTTGTTGAAATTTATTGTTAATTTTCTAAAGTGTGGCGTTGAGATTTGTTGGATGATTGACAAGGTTTTCAAGAGTTAATTGATTGGAAAAAATAAACAATAATTTTTTGAATCATTATTTATTTATATGACACAATTTTATGGTGAATTTGATTTCATAAAATGATGATTTAGGCCTAATAAATAATTTATGATTTTTTTCAAACTGTTGTAATTTGGTTAGGCAAGTTTGAAAGGTCCTTGAGGATGCCCTAGACCCTAGTTTGTGAAGAATATTTAATTATGAATTTATTGCAGCATTTTGACTTGGGACGACTTCACTTGAGAGGTTGTTCGGTCATTTTGGGTGTCCTGAAAGGGTGCTTGAATTATTCAAATATTCTTGACATTTTTTCTATAGTGATTGCAAGGGTTCGAGGAAGATTTTGGAGAGAGAACAATCGTTGTTTTTCTGAGAAAAATCAAATATTTTCCAGAAAGTATATTTCAAAAATTTATTTTCATTTAAGTGAAAAAATGTACACTTTCCTTAATTTTCAGTTGTTGCTCATATTTGCATGTTTTGGGGTCAATTAAGGTTGAATCAATTGTTGGAAATTATCTATTTATTCCTTGTACTTTGGCACCAAGGATTTGGTGAGATTGGGTGTGTGTTGAAGCTTCATTTTTTAGATAGGGTTGGTTGATTTTTCAAATTTTAAATTTCAGAATTTATTTGCATAATATTGGGATTTTAAGGAAAACTTGTATTTGGTTTTTTATCCCCAAAATGGGACACTACAAAATCCAAATGGCTTTGGGGGAGATCTTAGCTTTAACATTTGTATGAACAATAGTAGGCTCCATGGAGTAGATTGGTAAGAGGTTAATACTCAGGTAATGGAAGGCTTGAGAGGATTTTCATTGTTGAGAATGGTCCCACATCTAGAATTTCATTATTTCCTCAAGAAGGATAATCAGTGATAATATGACTTTGGATGTTGGGAATGGATAAAATGCAAACACTTGGGTTGATTCTTGACAATGTGAACCGATGCTACAACAAAGACGGGGTATTTGTGAAATTCAACAAATCTTGGAAGAAAATTGGGGTGTTAAAGTTTGTAATTGCTGGGTTGATTCAATTCCTTGGATAGGTAGTACATGACAATGGAGAAGTTTGTAGAATATAGATTTTCCAGTTGAGCATGAGTTGTTACATATTATAAAAATGAGGATGAGTTTTGTTAATTTTTTTGAGGATATCTTGAGATGGAAAAGGGATAACTGGTTGGTTATAATTGTGCTGCTATAAGTGTTGCTATGAGTGTTTTTGCTATAGGTGTTACGATTGCAGATGTTGCCACAAATGTTTCTACAGTGGGGGCAGTTATTATGGGAATGTTGCTGCAGGTGTTGTTGCTACAAGTGATGTTGCTATGTGTTTTACTATTGCGGGTGTTTCTGATGGGGGTTTTGATGTTGTGGGATGTGTTGTGGATGTTGTTATTGTGGAAAATGCTTGGAATAGTTATTTGATCTTGAATGCGGTAAGCGCCCCAAGAGCCAAATCCTTCCCTTGGATCACTTTCTTGGGAAGAATCTTTATTTAGGTTAGGCTACAATGGATAGGTTTCATTGGACCTTCGGTTTGTGTGATGTGTAAAGATTAATGAGAATTTGTGGATCATCTCCATTTTTTTTATGCTTGGAAAGTGTGGTTTTTCCTATTTTCTAGATTGATTCAACCTTATGTTTTTCATAGAACTATTAAGGAGACATTTTTATCCAGGCCTAAGGGTTTTAAATCCATAAGAAACATAATAATTTTTTTTTTGAAGATAAAGAATGTGAATGGAAAAGATGTTGGGAAAAGATTGAACAAGCTATTTTTACTTATATATCTCTCTTGACCAAGATAAATAAAAACATGTTGGTGCAAGAGAAGATAATTTTAGAAAATTGGCTTGAGATTGTCCTTCCTATGATTCAACAACTAAGGTAGGAAAGAAAGATAGATCAGATGCCAGATGGGTCCCACCAAAGGTTGGGTTTGTTAAAATTAATTTTTATAGTGTCTCACGAGGTAATCTTGGGATTGTTAGACTAGGATGTTTGGTCTGTTGTCATCAAGGAAAACATTTACGGGGTTTTAATTTTTAATCCTTGAGCTACTAATAATGAGGTAGAAGCCAATGCATTGTTGGAAGGAATTAGGCTTGCATAGGATAGAGGATTCTAATTTGTAATTGTGGAGGGACGTTTGATGGTCTTTATCAAGCCCCAATACCTATATAGACTGCAAAACTCTCCTATACAAGAATATGGGGCCTTACATCACAATAAATAAAGATAAAAATAATTATTTTTCTTATTTTTTAATATTTAACAATAATAAAAATTATTAATGTCAAAAAATAAAATAAAATACAAATCTCCAATACTACAATTTTCAAAAATAATACAACTTTCCCAAGACCATCTATCTCTTCCCAAATTTGTGAAACTTGTTCCCATGATTAAAGAGTCCATGTTTGGAGTGTAGAGTTATAGAAATTGGACAAAATACTCCCTCCTATTTGATAAAATTTGGAATTTTCTAAAATGAATATAGCATTGCAAAATTTTGGCTTCAAAGTACTCATTAGGAGTGCATGATCGACTCCACTTTTGAAACTTGATTCAATTTATGTGGTAGAAATCCTCTTCACTCGTGATATTTTTCTGTCAAATTTTTTGCCAAGGTAAAAGGTAATAATGATGTATGTTCTATTGTTAAATTTTTTTTTACTTCAGATATGTTGGGGCAAAACCCCTAACTTTATTTTACTAGTCACTTATCAATACTTTATACAATTAACAAATTGCAAGAGATATGTTAGTTTGTGAAGATGTGTGAACTAATGTTATTATAAAGTAATGTTAGAGCTTGATTTTTGTTTTAATATTATTAAGTTATTTGTGATGTCTAACATTATTATGTCATTTGCCAATATGGATAATATTGTTGGTTTTATTAAGATTTAATTATTATTGTTTATTAGATTTTCTTGAATCTTAAGGGGACAACCATATTCTATATTTATTTATTTTCATACTTAGTGTAAATAGGAGTATATATGATACTTGAGATTGAAGGCTTGACACTACTATAAAATATCACTTAAATTGTTGACTCCGAGGTAGTTTAGTTGGTTTAACTCCATTACTTTGCTATTTTAATTTATGTTGAGTTTGGATTTTTTAATTGTGTTTATGATACTTTATGTTTTAGTTTTAATGTTTTTGGTGAGACCTAAGGAATTAATGTGGCCAATTGATTTTTGAATTCAGTCGATGATAATAGTCATGTGTAAAAAAATCTTATTTTTTGGTGATTGATTGAGGGTTCATACGTACTAAATAATTTATATATAGTCTTGGACTTAGTCTTGTCGATTTAATATAAACTCCTACATTCATCACATGATGTGATGGTATTGGAATGGGACCCATTGGTTGTATTATTTTTTCTATTAAATTGGGACAAACAACAATTCAAAATTGTATTTATTATGGTGCCTAATATTTTATCATATAATGTTTTACTTGGTAGGCTCGACACTACCGTAGTACGTCACTTCAATTGTCATACTTTGAGGTGGTATAGTTGGTTTAACTCCATTACCTTGCTTCTTTATTTTATGTGGAGTTTGGATTTCTTAATTGTCTATGATACTTTATGTTGTTTTAGTTTTCATGTTTTTGGTAGGACCCAAGGATTTAATGTGGCCAGTTGATTCTTGAATTCAGTCGATGGTAATGATTACGTGTAAAAAAAATATTATTTTTTGGTGATTGACCGAGGGTTCATACGTACTAAATAATTGATATATAGTCTTGGACTTAGTCTTATCGATTTAATATAGACTCCTACATTCATCACATGGTGTGATGGTATTGGAAGGGGACCCATTAGTTGTATTATTTTTTCTATTAAAGTGGGACAAATGACAATTCAAAATTGTAGTTATTATGGTGCCTAATATTTTATCATATAATGTTTTATTTGGTAGACCGTGAATCATCAAATACAAGTAATCCCTTCTATTGTGCATCAATATATGAAATTTAGACTTCAAGGTTAAGTGCTTACCATTCACGGAGATATTTGTTTTATAAAAGAATATAATAAAACTGAAGTTGTATGAATGCAATTACCATAAGAGTTATTTATTATTTACCTCAACAAACATTTTATGTATGATACATTTTATTGCAATATCCACCTAAAGAAAGTGCTCATAAAATACAAGTACATAAAATTATCTTGATGAAGGTACATTCATCATATGTTGTGCTTATTACAATATCCACCTAAAGAAAGTGCTCATAAAATACAAGTACATAAATTTATCTTGATGAGGGTACATTCATCATAAAATACAAGTACATAAAATTATCTTGATGATGGTACATTCATCATATGCTATGTTTGCAAGAAATCCGCATGATCATAAATAAAATCAATATGTATGAGACATTATCCATTAGGATAATTACTCCATGAATAATGTGATACAAAAATATGATGATGATTTTCCATCCTTAGAATCATGGTATCGTAATGTTGTATGCATAATGCTAGTGGTCTTAGTACTTCAAATTTTATATATTATGATGATTATTAGTATTATTAGATAGCTTCTCTAATTAATCTCTTATTATGGTACCTAAACACTCTCTATTCGAATGATGTATTAGATTACTTTGATTTATCGTAGTGTTATGTGTGGAATATTCTTAGTTAGGTTAAATGTTTTATTAGTTGATTTATGTGTTCCTTATATGTGATATATATTCATCTCAAGTATACTGCTATGTTATGTTGCATTATTTATTATTATGTGATTGCAAAAGATTGTATAATATGTGATTATAGTAGCTCATACACATTTTTTGGCATAGCCACACCTAGAAACACATAAAATATACTAGCAGTTGTCCCAAAGGTCCAAGTAATGTTGGAAGGGATTGTTTAGTAGGATACAGTTTGGTGAGACAACCTGTTGCCTAGTGTCAAAGAGGATGAAGTGCTTTCATTGCAACTTGTTGCCTCGCATGAGGAAGAGGTTAATTTATTAGGAGAGGATGTGGCAACATCATGACTTATTTATAGCCTTCTCTGTGCTTTACTATGTGGCATGATCATGTTGAATCTGGGCCTCCTAGTTGCTTGGACTATCCACTGCTTCCTCTAGGCTTTGATGCATATGATGTCACCACATGGCGGCATCTTGGGTCTTTGGCTCTCATAGACTTCAGGGATATCTGCGTGTTCCCTTGTGGTCCCAGGTTATCGTTGATTGAAAGATATGTGACACTTCTGCATCTAATATGTCTTCAAGACTTAGACCATCACAGTCACCAGTGGCCTTTGCAGAGGCGAGGCCCTCCAAGACTCCTGGTGCCCACCATAGATTGCAATACGTGTCAGGCTAGGAAACTCAATATGTGTTGTGCGAGTAACTAAATAGATGTTTATGGTGTGGCATTTGGGCATTAACATATTTCTATGGGGCCATTACGATTCTCAGTAAAAGATGTATGGCACCTTATTTTTTTCTATGGTCTCGATATATTTTTTTAATTTCAATATATATATATATATATATATATATATATATATATATATATATATATATATATATATATATATATATATATATATATATATATATAATTTTTAGTATCTTTTTGGATAAACGTTTTATTTTCATTTCTGGTGTAAATTTTCCTTTTAAGTGTACGATGTGGATGCCCCCTAATGTTTGAGAATTAAACCTACCAACCCTCCCTGCCACTTAGGGCAGATCGCCGATCAACCACCTTTTTTCTCAATTGGTGACTCTTCTACCATGGCATTCACATTGTATCACAAATGATGCCCCTTTACGCATCCATGTGGCATGCAATTTGTAAAAGCTTTGGTACTCACTTCTATCACAACAAAATAAAAAAAATAAACTCCATAACCTCAATGTATTGCCCCCACATTAACATCATTGTGGAATGTGTATGATATGGGCCCTCTGATGTACAATATCACATGAAATATGTTGTCATTGTCCCTCATCATCACCGCCCAACTCACTTTGAAATCTTCCACCACTTGTAAGTTCTATATATCCTTGTCATAATTTCTTTGGGTGTCAATATATTGGCAGCATAGACGAATATGAGTTACAATATAGACTTTGGAGCCTCATTGTCTTGTCTCCATATCATTGGGATTGCAATGTTGACTTGAGTCACACGTCGAACATGGAGCTTTCTCATAATCAAATCAGTGTCATGTTGTCCTCGTCGACTCTTCACAATATAATATTATAGATTAAAATTAATACATTAATATTGATATTGATATTAATGTTTTTGATATATAATGCATTATATCTTATTAATAGTATTGAATAATATTAATTATGTTTATTAAATTAATTAACCATAATAATATTCCATATTAAAATAATGAAAAAATTATATATAATAATATGATAGATATATTATTATAATAGTTGATATAAATTATTACTATTATAGATTATATAATAAATAAGTTATTATCATAATAATAATTAATATAAATTTGTTAGAATAAATAATGTTAGGATAAATTAAACCCATATCTATCCCTAAATCGCATACAATAGAAACTATGAAACAAATTAATCAAACATTCTGAAAATAAACATAAACATGCTTATAACATGAGACCCCAGATTTAACGTGGTTCACCTAAGATGGGCTACATCCACCAAACTTGTCCAGTATATTATTTTCAGCAATACAAGGGAGAAATAAAACCCTGTAACAAACTCTGTTACACGTCTCTACCTTTTCTACCTCCTCTCTGTGTACAATATTTCATCATCTATCACAATCATACATCTCAATCATATATCAATATATTTTAGGGTGAAAAACACCTAAACATAACTTCTACTGTCAGATTTGGAAACCTTCAATCAAGGGCCCAAACCCGACTGAAATAACATGGGATCCAAACCCGGTTGCAATAACATTAGAATTTTAACCTCTGATCTTGGAAGACAATCAGGGTCCACACCTAACAAATAATATAATATATTATAGTGTAATAAAATATTATTTATATTACCAGTTGTCACATATTAAAAATATAACAATAAGTATGCACACAACTATTTAACCACTGTCAACGACTATCCACATCGTTATTTACCAGCGGTTAGTTAAACATCATACTGTTGCCAATTGACCATGAAAGCCACCATTCAAAATCATATTCGTATCTTCAATATCGTATATGATTCCCATCCGACATAATCTCGAGGAGTTAAAGGCTTGTATGTGTATTTGTATAATCAATTAAGTCTAGATTGTTGATTTGCATATCTAGAAGCTCCATTGTAGTGTGGTGAAGGACGAAGGAGATATTAGTAGGGTAAGATGGTAGGGCGTCAAGCATTTGATGGTCTAGATGGACGTCTCTATAATAGGGGTCATGCTCCATTTTCTAATGAAGGGCTTACGTGACACATGAAGCATAAAAACGATTATCATTTTTTCAACAATGCATCGACGACAAGAATGGTCACCTTCATAATTTTTTGTTTGGATACCTAAAAACAATTCCTTACAAATAAAACATGGATGATATTATAATGTATTAAATATTTATAAAGTATATGTTCATATCATAACATATTTGTTATATATGGATATTATATAACAAATTTTATTTTTGTTTTAATAATTAGTTATGAATATTAAGATTTTAATATATATTTATACCTATAATAAATAATATTAATAATTTATGATTATTATTGATTTAATATTTATAAAATAATGTTAATAATACAGATATTATTTATGAAGTCCGGATATATATATAATATTATATTATATTACTATCACTACCGAGAGGCATCTTCTTATTCAACCCTGCTGTCACCACTTTGTGGGACATAAAATTATATATTTAAAATATTATATAATCATTCACACACACACACACACACACACACACACACATATATAATTTTAATATAGAGTATAATCTATGACTTGTAAATAGAATCGTAGATTTCTATAATGAATCTATCACTACCGAGAGGCATCTTCTTATTCAACCTTGCTGCCACCACTTTGTGGGACATAAAATTATATATTTAAAATATTATATAATCATTCACATATATATATAATTTTAATATAGAGTATAATCTATGACTTGTAAATAGAATCGTAAATTTCTATAATGAATCTATCACTACCGAGAGGCATCTTCTTATTCAACTCTGCTGCCACCACTTTGTGGGACATAAAATTTATATATATTATAAATATTATACTATTTTATTTTATATTATATTATATTGTAGTTTATGTTACATTATATATTATATTTAATTTTATATTAAATTAAATTATCTTTTATGTTTTATTAAGTTATATTATATTACATGTTACATTATTTTATATTATATTAAGTTATATTATATTATATATTACATTATTTTATACTTAATTCTATATTATATATGATTAATAATTAAATGGGACGTAACCCATAGCAATAGCGTGTTTGTTTAGGGTACAAAATATTACATTATCTTATATTATATTTTATATTTAATTTTAAATTATAATATGTTATATGTAATATTTCATATGTATATATATATATATATATATATATATATGATTTTATATTAAGACCCCCCTCTTTCAACTTATAAAAATATGTATATATTCCGTTTTCTAGTCATCATACCATAATTGGCATCACATGTTCAAGATACTTGTTTTGATTGGGATTGCACCCCTAATATTTAAACGTAGACTAGGCCTACTGGGTTCTTAATGCACGGCAAACATTTGAACATAGATGTCATGGTAAAGAGATAACGCCTCTCCCGACACGTGGTAGCAAACAATAGGGAGAAAAAACTTTAAATTTCTAGGCTATATCTAGACTACTGGGTATTAGTTGTATCCAATCAAAAAATATGAAAATTGTGATATACATTGATGAAAGGCATAAAAAAAATGTGAGGACAAATCTAAGGTTTGTTTTCCCAATAAAAATACCTTCGATATGATTATCTAGCCATAGGTGACAAAATCACAAATTGGAATCATATGTCCCACAAAAGTCATGTATGTGATGCAAATGAATGATCCTATCTCTTATCCCTACTATTTTGTGAGGAAATAAATGTTATGGACATAGTTGTCCTACTGTGTGTCTTGCCTCTCCATCATATGATGAAAGAGCATTCTGCATCTTGCATTGCCTAAAATAAAGTGATGTTTTGTTTTTCGTTATTTATTTTGTCACCTTGGTTTTGGTATTTTTCGTTGAGATTTATTGTTCTTAGTTTTGTTTTAGGTCGTTGTCTGCACTCGAAGAATGATATTGATGTTGCCATCAACTTTCGTTTTAACATTTAACTCGAAAAATTACTTGGTTGCCTCAAAAATTTGTGAAGACCAAACTTCGATTTGGTCTTAATTGCTTATAATGTTAATCGGGCTTCTCAGTGTCAATCGGGGCTTGGAGAGATTCGTTCATGCTTAGCAGTTTTAATCAGGTTTTAATATCTGATTAGGTCTTCAAGGTGAATCCATTATTATCTCAATAGTTGTAATTGGGTTTGTGAAATACGATTAACATAACAAACATCGACCAAGTCTTCTAATAATTCATGGGTGTTTCCTTGCTAACCGGACTTAAAATTCTGATTAGATCTATGGTGATTTCATTGGTTAAACACAATGTAAGTTGGGTCAAAAACCTCAATCACATCCATGGAATGTTGGGCGAAGTATCTTAGTGCTAATTGGATAAACAAAATCCAATTAGGTCATGGGAAATTTCAATCAAAGCAAATTTTTGTATTCGGAGTTCACAGGCCAGATAGGTCTATGCCATATTCAAAGTGAAGCTCGTAGGGTAAAAAATGTGAAAAGTGCGTTTTAATATGAAAAAGAATGTTCCAAAAGCCCTGATTATGTCTGCTATAGAGGAAAATTGCATTCTTGTGTCTTTTTGTATTCTCCTTAAGCCATGTGAATCAATTTGGGAAGAGGAACAACCTTGGTCAGTCCATTTCCTCCATAAATGGAGAAATGACATTTGTATTTAGATTCTTCTACTGGGATTACTATTGTGGAAATTGTTATTGTAATTTTTTTCTCCCTTCGATTCTGGTGAGGTGTTATGTTGTTGGATTTTACATTCAAACCTTAACACAGTTGCATTGTTTTATGAAATTTTCTTCAAGATGAATAAAGAGAATATGTTATGTGTTGAGTTTTGTAGTTGTATTTTTTATTTGTTTTTTGTATGTAGAGTGTTTTCCCAAACCAATCATCAAAGAATAAATAGTTATCTTTAATCGAATTCTTGATCTGCTTGTGCACCATCATGACCTCATGTTATCCTATTCCCTTAATTGTCCTACTATGTGTCCTGCGTCGCTAACTAATATTTTATTACGGAACATAAACACTCTATTTATATGATGTATTATATTAATTTAATTTATCATAATGTTATATGTGGAATACTATTAATCATGTTAAATGTTTTATTAATTGATTTATGTGTTCCTTATATGCGATATATAATTATCTTACATCTACTGCTATATTATATTATATTCTTTACTATTATATAATTATAAAATATAGTATACTCTGTGATCGTAATAAAGTACACACATTTCATATATATTTGGCCTACATACACCTACAAACACATATAAAATGCAAAGATAAAATATGTTAGCCAACCACATGTTAGAAAACTACAATAGAAGACATATGTCCTATAAAACTCATGTATTGTGCCAAGGGAATGTTCCCATCTCTTCTCCCTATTGGAATTTTATGGACATGGCTATCCTACTATGTGCCTTGCTTCTCTAGCATGACCTCATGTTATCCTACTCCTTTAGCCTTGCATTCTCCATTATTAAATTTTTGTGTGCTCTTTGTAGCTCCACATTTTAAATGAATATGGTAAGTATGTATGCATCGTTTTCCATAAGAGGCATCCCCACCTCTTGTCTTCATATGTCTGTTTGCTTTGTCTATGCTACTAGTTTGGCCTCAAGTTGAGATATCAATGATTGTGTCTAGGTGAACTCTGTGTTCACATCCTCTAGCTCGGAATTTGTATCTAGGTACATATCTTTGTTCTTGATGACTGGGTCGAATAGGTGTGTGTGTCTCCCTATTTCAAAATCAACTTGCTCAAGCATTCCCGAATTTTTTTTGAAATGTCCCAAATCGATATCTTAATCACATAATCAATAATGATGATCCAATCATTGATTTTCACTATTTTACATTAAATAAAGATTAATCAAATAATTCCTTAAACATTAATAAAATATAAATAAATTAAATGCATTGACCTTCTTACCTAAACATTATCATTACCATTATCATTACCTTCTAATGTCCCTTATCACTCATATCAAAGCAATCAATAATGGTTCCTCCTCTATCTCCTTGGTGTCATACCCTCCCTCTTCATAGGGTCTTCCAACATAGTATCTCTCCTTAGGCTCATGTCTCTTGTCCTCCTTGTCATTGGTGTGCTCTAGATTTGGGATTTACATTGGATCCCTCCTTTACCATCACAGGGGAGTCTTCTTGGCTTATGTTACATAATAATGGTTGGGGCATGTCATTTACTAACTTGTGTTGTTTAACAATATCACCAAATCGGAACCAATACCATCTTCTCACTTTGATCTGTTGCATATGTGTGATATCATTAGCCCAATTTGGATAGTCTCTATAGGGTTCCCAGGGGATTTCTCTTTCCTTAATGGAAGTTATGGCCTTCCCCCAGTGTGTGATATCCTACTATCTTTATCTCTTTGGTCCTAATGTGACCCATCTGCCTACATATGGTGATATCTGTGCCCTCATGGTAAGGGATAAGTTAATAGGCCTAGCCACTTTATTCACACGCCCCGCCACGTCACAGTAACCGCTCCTCCGGCCGCCCTGCCACAACCATAGCCACCGCCCCAGACCCCCGGCACAAAAATAACGCTCACGCAATCCGCAGCCTTTTTAATCCGCAAACCAACGGCCGAATCTCTTCACAAAATCTTTATTATTGGTTCCTAATCTTTATTTTTGTGTATATATGCAGCACGCGGTGCTACTATATTTATTTATTTTGACTGTTTCCACCATGGAAGAATCACAGCTGCTAAACGGAGTGGTATCAGATAATAAGTTTTTCAGTCGTCTGTTAACAAAAGAAGGGCAAATAGGCTGCTCTGTCACGGTTCTGTACTACGCGGCCCCGGGCGCTGTTCCGTTCGGCTGGGAGTCTGAGCCGGGCACGCCCAAGCATCAGCTAAATTCGGAGCAGGACAAATTAGCATTTCCGCCGCTCAGTCCACCGCCATTTCTGCAGGCAGCCGCTAGCCGTTCTCCTTTTTTATCAGAATCGTCCCCCCATCCGCCTCTAAAATTGTCGAGCAGGATTTCGGCGTCAAATTTGTCTTTAAAATTGTCCGAAACCCTCCAAATTATGAAAGCGAAGGTGAAGTTAGCAAGATCGCAGAATAAGGTTCATGCGCAGATTCGAACGCAGGAAGAAGATCTTTACAATTGGAGGCGGCGTTCTAAAAATTAAAAGAAGAACAACGATCAGTTGGAAAATATGGATTTTTCGGTGTGCCGCCACTTGGTGCCCTGCAGTTTGTTTAATATATAATAATAATAATGTTTAGGCCTGGGTTTATATTCCCAATAAACTGGGTATTTATAGCTTTACCTGGCTTTGATTATGTATATTTCGAATAAAAAGTTTTAATATGGAGAATGGGGTTATAGAGGGGGGTTTTAATCACTTTTGTGAGATCTTTAGTGTTTTTCTCAATTTATATAGATAAAAGATTCGAAAAAAATATAAAATTGTTTGTTTTTTTATTTTATTTTCATAGATAAAAGATTTGAAAAAATATAATTTTTAAAAATTAAGTTGTTTTTTCCTAACTTTTAGATATTAAATTATCTTATAAGTATTAATAATAACACATTTAAATTTATTAAAATAAAAAAAATATAATGTATATATATTTTTAATAAAACCAAAATTATATTAGATAAGTATATAAAAAAATTATCATTTATTTTTTATTTTTTATTTTTATTTTATTTTTTTCTCTTCTTTGTGTGTTTTGATTCAAACTATTCTTAAGACATATTTTGAATTATATTTTATATTAACATACATAATTATTAAAATAAAATTTATTTTTTATTTTTTTAATAATAATTCTATTTTTAATTTTTAGTTATTACAATTTTTTATATTATTACATAATTCTTTATATTTATATGCTTACTTGTTTTTGATTATGTACATTTTGAATAATTTTTTTAAAAAAATATAAAATTTGAAAAAATCCAATTTCTAAGAATTAGGTTGTTTTTCTCTGACTTTTGTATATTGAGTTATCTTTAAAATAAGTATTAATAATAAAACATTTGAATTTATTAAAATATAAAGAATATAATTTATATATATTTTTAATAAAACAAAAATTATATTAAATAAATATATACAAATTTTAATTTTAATTTTTTACTTTTATTTATTTATTTCTCTTCTTAATGTATTTTGGTTCTAATTATTTTGGCACAAAAGTTTTGGGATTTTAAAAATATATTTTGAATTATATTTTATATTAACATACATAAATATATATATATATATATATATATATATATATATATATATGACAATTTTAATCTTAATTTTTAGTTATTACAATTTTTTATATTATTACATAATTTTTGTAATAAATAATAAAAATCTAAATTATTTATATATAATTAAAATTTTAATAGTATGAAATTCACAAATAATTTAAAATTTTGAAAAAATATATAAAAATTTATTTAAAATTATTTAATATTAAATTTTAAAAATAAATTAAAATTACATATATAATCAAACAAATATTTTATTATAAATATCAATTTAATTTTATCATTTACAAGATTTTTTTTATTAATTATTAATAAATAGTTTAAACTTTAATAATCCAATGAACCTTAAATTATCAAAATTTTAAGATATATATAAGTTAATTTAAGTGAGATAGTGAATTTTATTGCTGTAGACAATTTTTTCCAGAAAATTTATTAATTAAATTAATTTATTTCATTAAATTTTGAATTAACTATTTAAAAGAGTTTACAAGTATTTTTCAAACTTACATTTTTTTTTTCAAAAGTCTTTTTGTTCAATAAATAAATCTTTTATTATTTATTGAATAAAGTGTTCCAATAATAAATATTATAAATTAAAAAACATAGTTAAGTAATTATTTTTAAATAACTTCAAAAAATATAAAAAAAATTAATATATATATTTTTGGCTTTTGTAATTATTAAGCATTTTGCTAAATTATTTGTATTGATATTTTAGATTAAAAAACATAACCAAAAAATTATATTTGGATAATTTAAGAAATAAATAAAAAATATTTATATATTTTATTTGACTTCTACCTCTTAGAAGTTTTTTTCCATACATTTGTATTTTCTTTACTTTAGACTTTTATTCAAAGGTATACAATTTTAAGATCATAGTAATCTAATTGTCATAAAGGTAAAAGGGATGGAAATAGAGTTGACAAATCATATTATCAACAAGGGTTATATTGTAGCATGTAAACAAAGTTAATTTGATTTTTTTGGTGTTAAAATAAGGCATGAATCATCTTCAAAAATAGAATTGAAATTAAAATTATATGATAAAATTAGATTGGGTGAAAATTTTATATCACAATGTTTGAGATGTAGTGAAATTTTATATCACAATGTTTGAGATGTAGTGAAGCGTTCAAAGTAATATCGCAACTATTGACAAGTAGTTATGTACATTTTATATCACAATGTTTGAGATTTAATGAAGCCTTCAAAGTGAGCACACAATGCTACGACAGAAACAACAGGTAAATCTAACATAAAAAAAAAAAATATTTGCACTTTAAATGAGATTAAAGATATCAAAATACAGAATAACCATAATCAATATAATACAATGAACAAATATTACAACATAAAACAAATCTACTTGCCTCCCTAAATTCAACATAAGGTAAATTTATAGTTGATGATCTAAAAATTAACCTTCTTGAAATAAACATTAATGTTTCCCTTTGAATAGTTTGGCTATAAAGACACAAGGTAAATTTGTTTTTATACAAAAGTGAAGTAGATTGAAAATATTATCTATTGAAATATACAAGGTTGCACCCAAGCCAATCAAGATGAAATATGACAAAGCTCACTTAATTCTCAAATTAGTACCTCGCTAATAATTCCATCATCAAGCATCCAATCAACTGAAATTTGAAACTTTTTTGTAAAGGACGATTTTGCTTTAGCTTGTGAAAAGGGAAGTGCATGGAGTTGGGGGACAATTTCATGGACATTACTGTAACACAATATCCATAATGTGTGCATGTTATTTCAAACTACGCTCAGGATCATCGAAACTAAATGATACACGTTACTTTCTACATGCAATGTGAAAATAACATGTATGTGTTCCTTTCTAGATGCAATGTGAAAGGAATGTGTACACATTCCTTTTACATTGCAAAAAAAACATAAAAGACTTTCTCCATGCAATGTGAAAGGAACATGTATGTGTTCCTTTCACATTGCACGAAGAAAGTCTTTTATGTTTTTTTTTTTGCAATGTAAAAGGAATGTGCATGCATTCTTTTTACATTACATAAAAGAATCACAAACGACCTATTGGAAGGGGTAGAATGGTTTAATTGGAAGAGAAAAATGGTGTAACAATATAAATGTAAACATATACTTTAAATTTATTTTTAAAAATATAAAAAATAGGGTCACTCTGCATCTGATAGAGTTAGTCTCATAGATACATGCCTTACGATTTAGGAGATACTTTCTTAAAATCTAATCTGGTCAGTACTTAGATATTTTCAAGCATTGAGTATTGAACCTAGGGATTTTAGGGCATAAATTTTATAATTGATGTCCATTTTTGGTAGATATATAGTCATTTTTAGGGTTTTGTGGTTTCCAGATTGTTTGATGGCATTTTTAAGATTTTTAAGTTTATCAAAATTGAAGTTTACAAACCACTCACTTTAAATTCAATCTAAAGTGGTATAATTTGGAGAACATAGGTCACATTGATGACTTGCAAACATCAAACAACCACTTTGTGTTAATTTTACTTGTTCATCATCACTCCCTCATCCCTAATCAATTTTTCCTCATCCCTTATCATCCCTAATCACTCCCTCCTTATCCCTCATCATCCCTAATCACTTCCTCATTGACTCTCACCATCCCTCATCATCTCTAATCACTACCTCATCATCCCTAATCACTCCCTCATTGAACTCAACCATCTCTCATCATCCATAATCATTGCTTCATCATCCCTCATCATTCCCTCTTCATCCCTCATCAACTCTAATCACTCTTTAATTAACCCTCACCATCCCTTATCATCTCTAATCACTCCCTTATCATCCCTAATCACTCACTCATTGACCCTCACCATCGTTGATCATCCTTAATCACTGCTTCATCATCCCTCATCATCCCTAATCAATCCCTCATCATCCCTCACTGAACCTCACTATCCCTCATCATCCTTAATCACTCCCTCATCCTCCTTAATCACTCCCTCATTGACCCTCACCATCCCTTATCATCCATAATGACTCCCTCATCATCTCTACTCACTCCCTCTTCCTTCCTCCTCATCCTTAATCACTCCATCTAATTCCTTGATGTGGATACAATAACTTCTCGCTTGTGCTCAATTGGTTTATGTTCTAATTCTAAATTTTAATCACTCAAATAAGGCCCAAAGAAACTCTTTTTTCATTCATCATCTTTCACTCGAACAAGGAAATCAAAGATATCATCTGATTGTCTGATGGAATTCAAAGATCTATATGTTGATCCACGGCTAGATCATGGAGAGAGTGTGTATCCAAAACCTAGACTAGAATAAATAGGCAAGAAATCAAGCAAAGGGTGTGACAAAATTGTATTACTTACATATATAGATTGGGATTTAGGCATCTAAGAATCTTGATCCTAGAGTTGAGAATCTACATATACATATATATATATATATATACGTGTGATTGGAGACTAGTTGATAATTCCAATCGCAACCCCATAGTTGATTTCTCATTTTCTCTATATGTCATTGAGAATATGTCCATAGTAGACTAGATTGCCAGATAGATAGATAGGAAGTCACCAATCTGATAGAGTGTGTTCTAATCTAGTAGCTAATAGAGTGTGTTTCCAAACCAAACTTGATCTATACCCAACCTAATCTATAGATAAATAAGGGAATATGCCTTAATCTAAAATAAAAATGGTGTTAGATACTAGGAAGACATAACTATCAAGGGAAGTTTTCCTTCTTGATATCTAGCTTTGTTTTGCTTCTAGATTAAGTCATGATTATCAAGGGAAGCTTACCTTTTGATATAAAACTTCGTTCTTACTCTACCTACTTAGTTATGCCCTACCCAATAAGGAAAGGGAAGCTTCCTTTCCAAAATATAGCTTTGTTATTGTCATGCCTACTTTCCTATGATATCTCTAAGTTCTTTATTTTATTAAAATAGGATGGATTAAAGAAGTGTTTCCTTGGGATTTATTTGAATGAGTAAAATTTAAAATTGGAACATAAGCTAATTAGGCACAAGAAGGAAGCCATTGCACCCACCATCAAGTTATTGGAGGGAGTGATTAGGGATGAGGATGGATGAAGAGGGAGTTAGTAAGGATGATGAGGGACAATGAGGGAGTGATTAGGGATGATGAGGGATGATGAGGGAATGATTAAGGATGATGAGGGATGGTGAGGGTCAATGGGGACAATAAGGGAATGATTATAAATTATGATGGATAGGGAGGAGTGATTAGGGATGATTATGGATGATTAATGAGTGATTAGGGATGATGTGGGATGGTGAGGGTCAATAAAGGAATGATTAGGGATGACGAGGGAGTGATTAGGGACGATGAGGGAAGAAGAGGGAGTGATTAGGGAATATTAGGGATGAAGAAGGAATGATTAAGGATGATGAGGGGTGGTGAGAGTCAAGGAGGGAGTGATTATAGATGATGAAGGATAGTAAGGGTTAATAAGAGAGTAATTATGGAAAATGAAAAATGATGAGAGCGTGATTAGGGGTGATGAGGGATGGGTAGGAAGTGATTAGGGATGAGGGAGGGACAATGAACAAGTGAAATTAATAAAAAGTGGTTGTTTGAGGTGCTCAGATCATCAATGTGACCTATGCCACCCCAATCACACTACTTTAGATTGAATTCAAAGTGATTAGTTTTTTAAATTCAATTTTGACAAACCTAAGACTCCTAAAAATGCCAACAGGTAATCTAGAAGGCACAAAAACCTAAAAAATGACTATATGTTCACATTGTTGTCTATCAGGGATGATGAAGGTCAATGAGGATGAGGAGAGAGTGATTATGGATAATAAATAATCATGAGAGAGTGATTAGGGATCATGAGGGATAGTGAGGGATGATGAGGGAGTGATTAGGGATGATGAGGGAGTGATTAGGGATGATGAGGGAGTAAATAAGGATGGTGAGGGTCAATGAAGGGGTGACTAGGGATGATGAGGGTCCCTAATCACTACCTTATTGAACCTCACCATCCCTCATCATCCCTAATCACTCTCTCATCTATCCTCACTATCCCTCATCATCCCTAATCACTCTCTCATCATCCCTCATCATCTCTAATCACTCCATCCTCATCCCTCATAATCCCTAATCACTCCCTCCTCATCTTTCATATTCCTTAATCACTCCCTTATTGACCATAATCACCCCTCATCATCCCTAAACACTTCCTCATAGACCCTCACTATCTGTCAACATCCCTAATGACTCCCTCATCATCCTTCATCATCCCTACTCACTCCTTCCTCATACCTCATAATCCCTAATAACTTTTTCCAATACCTTGATGATGGGTGAAGTGGCTTCCCAATTATTATAAAATGGATTATATTCCAATTCAAAATTTAACTCACTCAAATAAGGATCAAATAAAATCTTATTTCACTCAAATAAGGAACTTAGAGATATTGTTTGATTGTCTAGTGGGATTCAAAGATTTATATGGTGATCCATGCCCAGACCATGGAGATAGTGTGTATTTAGTTTCATGGGATAGAATAAATAGGAGGAAAAGTGAGAAAATGATGGGATGCAATGTATTACTTACATATATTTTAGGATTTAGGCATCTAAGAATCCCAATCCTAGAGTTGACAATCCTAATATGTGTGTGTGTGTGTGTGTGTGTGTGTGTGTGTGTGTGTGTGTGTGTGTGTGTGCGTGCGTGCGTGCGTGTGTATGGGAGACTGGAGACTAGTTTATAATTTCCATCCCAACCCCATAGTTGAATTCTCATTTTATCTATATGTCATTGAGAGTATATCCATAATAGAGTGGATTTTCAGATAGATAGATACATAGGCAGTCACCAATTTGGTAGAGTGAGTTACAATTCCATAGTTGGTAGTGTGTTTCCCAACCCAAATCTATCTATACCCAACATGATCTATACCAAAATTAATCTATGAAGGGAATGAAGGGAATATGCCTTAATCCAATGTATTGGGGAGGAGTTACTCAGAGCTTGGGCATGACCCAACAAACCCTAAATACCAAACTAGGGCCCTCTCATACTTTAAGTATGCTCTGGTCCCCAATTTAATTTATCAAAGGATAACATAGGAATGACCCCCCCACCATAGATATATAGAATGAAGTTTTGAATCATGTGTTATTTATGTAATACACACACACACACACACACACACACACACACACACACACACACACACACACACACACACACACACACACACACACACACACACACACACACACACACACACACACACACACACACACCCCATTGAGCTTGCTCTACCTAATTTACCTACTTGAGTATGCCCTACCTTTTTTTCTTACTTGAGTATGTTTTACCCAATTGAATATCTGAGACATATATCGATCTTGACTATGCCCTACCTACGTTCTTGTACTTTATTATGCCATTCCTACTTTACCTACTTGAGTATGGCCTACCTACCTATCCTTCTTGCCCTGCCTACTTGAGTATACCCTCCCTAATTGAGTTACCTACTTGATTATGCCCTAGGGTTTTTTTAAGGGCCCCTAAGAAAAATCCCTATGTAATTTTTTGGTGAATATTGAAAATCAAGTTTTGAAATGGAGGTGAATCAAAGGGAAAGTAGTTTTGTTGGGAAGGTGAATCATATGTGCCATATTTTAGAGTTTAAAATCTAGAGTCTAAAGAGTGTCCAATTTTGGTAGACACCATCCATGGGCTTTGGATGGCTTCCACATGCTCTGGATGACATCCACACCCTTTAGATGCCATTCACAGGCTCTGAACAATGTCCATAGGGTCTAGACACCATCCACGAGCTCTAGAAATCATCCACAGGCTCTAGATGTCATCCACGAGCTATGGACACCATCTAAAGTGCATGGATGCCATCCAAACCTAATGGATACTATTTAGAGGATGTGGAAAACATCTAAAACTTATAGATGCCATATAGAGGGCATGGACATTGTTTAGAGCCCATGGGTGATGTCTAGAGCTTGTGGATGGTGTTCAGAGCATGTGAACAACATATTGAACCTATGGATGTCATCTAGAATGTGTGGATGATGTACAAATACTATGGACATCATCCATAGTGGGTAGATAGAGTCTAGAGCTCATAGATACCATTCAAAGCATGTGGATGGAGTCCAAACCATATGGATGATGTCTAGGTCTTGTGGACACTATCCAGAAGGGGTGGATGACATCTAGAACTTGTGGACACCTTGTAGAGGGCATGGATGACATTTAGAGGGTGTGGATAACCCATAGATGATGTCTATATCCCCCACACATTGTATTTTATTCTTTTATATCATACATATAGCCTAAACATCTCTCTTCCTTTAGACCTCTACCCTATAACCCATCTTGTATTCTCATTTCTCAATCCCAATGACTTCCAACCTTATATCTTTTGTACCTATTCATAAGTTTATCTACCACAATCTTATTTGCCAAAAAATATTAAGGCTTTTAGAAGATGAAAACACTTACGGTGATTGGATCGACCAATGTTATCTGAGAGGCATTATTTACATGCCCCACTATGAGATGGACACAAATTTACTGAACATTCTCATGTCTAGTTACAAACCTTCTATTGGAGAATTTTATTTTAACCTTGACTCTCAGACTATTACTTTTGGCATTGTTCCTTCAAATATCGAGTGATTTTTAGGAATACCACACATAAACATTGAGCATGTAACCATGAAATCTATTTTATCTAACAAAGATAAAATTTATCTTGAAAATGACTTGATTGTAGATACATCTTCCTTGGTATGTAATATTTATCTTTTTTTTATTAATTAATATTCAATGTTTTATATATGAAATTTGAAATTAAATGTCTGAATTATAGATTGAAAATGATTTTTTGCTTCCATTATAGGCACCCATAATCATTTGAGAAGGTGTTTTTCAATTTATAATATAACAAACCCATATTTAGAAGCCCTTTGTTGAATTTTTTTCAGGGGAGGATTATTTTACAGGGAAGACTTATAGATATCCCCTTTTGGGATATAACATACATTATCCATTCTCTTGGAGGACAATAATTATATTAGTGTACATTCATTTCCAAAAATATAATAAATGATTTGGATTGTGTCTTTCAAAGTGACAGTTACAAAATTTTCATTTCTAATTATATATTAGGTTTATACTACAAGGTAAACCATGAGCTGAGGGGAACAACTATTCCATCAATATTGCATGAAAACATTAAATATAATTTAGTGGCCCTTACAGATCTAGAGGTAAGTTTAAATTGTACTTCTAAGTCATTATATTATCATGTTATTAGCTTGTTACAATTAAAATTAATTATGTATGTTTCCTTGTAATAGAAAAGAGAATTCATTTCTCAATCTAGAAGAGAAGTTGCATGAAAAAATACCATCTTGTCGAGGGATCTGGGGATTCTCAGTCTGATAGGGGAAATGTTACAAATTCTAGAGTGGTGACACCATTGATAAGGCATAAGAAGATGTAGAGATCTATCTTACCTACTACTTCACATTGACTAGGTCCCTTAGGCACATCCCTAGCCTTAAATCTAGGTTTAAAATTTTAAAAGTTTGTTGATATTTGATGTGAAAACAAAAAAAATGGAATTATTAATATTTCATGTCATTTCATAATGGCATCCGGCATTGGCAACATTGCCCATCAACATGTGCAACATTTACCTCACATGCAAGGTATTTGACTTCATGTTTGCAATTATGCTATTTTTATATTACATGAAATTTAATATGTTAAATTGAATTTTAATTTTATGTGAATTTGAGTTTTTGATAGAAATTAAAGGTTTGAATTTTATTATAACATGTCCACCACAACAAAACATTTCAAAAACTCAGAGTATTGATCCTAAATCTATTATCTCTGAACTTTAGATAAACTTAGGTTTAATTTTGATGAAGTTTGTTTATTGATTAGTGATGGAATTTTGTATTGCCAGGAAACGTTTAGTGAAAAGTAATATGCCACCTCTTCCACCCCACCCCCATGTTGTATAGATTAGGGGAAGAATTTGCCAATGCTAATAGGTAACAGGGCAATAATGCATACAACAACCTTGAAGTTCCTTGATTTTTGTGGGTGGAGTTTTTGGTGGTGTTATGGCACTTTTTTAGAACATTGATCTTAACAATGCTTTCCTTGAGGGTATTGATTTCATGCTTGAAGATATATTTGTTGTGCATAATATTATTTAGGGATCTCAATTCTAGGCTCCAAAAAAAATAGTTGGACATGGTTCTTCTAGTTCACCACCTGAACCATGCAATGATGAGGAGAAATCTCTTGGTGAATTGACATATTTTCCATTGAATAATCTTATTTCAGATAATGCTTTTACTTTGTTAGATGACATTGTACAGATTGATTTGAAAGTTTTGAAATAGTGGGAGATTTGGGGGAAGGCTTTGGTAAAAGAAATTAATAAGCATTATCATAACCATTCCCAAAGATATTTTTTATATCGTTTGGTTTAAAATGATCCATCTAAAATTGATGTGTTAGTGAATCATGCTAAATTAGGATTCATTTATGTGGAAAATCCTTACAATGATAATATTTTACACATTATGATTAATAGATTGGAAAATTTGAATGTAGAGGCATATGTTTATAATAACAAATGAGTAACAAACTAAAACCTTTGTAACCTTGCCAATGCAGAGAGGGATAAAGATTTGGTAATTAATTACTTATTTATCCAAAATTTTATTGCAATTTTGTAATTTTAATCTTACCAACTTTATTTTCTAAACTGCAGTCAAAATATAATAACTTCGAGAATGAAACACAAGTACTGAATATTCATTTGGAAAGAAAAGCTTAAATGCAACAATTGCATTTAAAGAAAAACTTTTTCTAGTAAAAAAATAGAATAACACACTGAGGAGGATAATCAAATAGCATGGAATGGATCCAAATGTTATTCTGAAGGAGAAATTAGATGTGGGTCCCTCTATCATATCAGTAGGAGATGCAACACACGAAGAAAGATCAATAGTTGTAAATATTAATGTTAAAGCCGAGGATCTTGTTAGAAAAGGTATTTTACATTCAGATTCAAAGAAGGGGGAAGCTGAGGTAACAACATCTGCATATGAACAACAAACTAGAACTCATGTGGAATGATCTCTATTCAATGCATGTATCTCTGTTTAATGAAAATGGGTCAATGAATTTGTAATTGATGTTTTTATATATGTTATGTTGCAACTTGAAACTTTAAAAGTTAATATTGTAAATTAAAGTTTGCAAATTTAAATATAAGTCTCTGTTTCTATTTATTCTGGGCGTGTTATCCACGACAAGTTTAACCTGTGCATATTTATATATTTTATGCTAAAACTTTATATTTTAAACTAAAGTTTACAAGATTAAATTTAAGTTTATGTTTCAATTTTATTCCTTGCATTTTATCCATGACAAGTTTATTTTGTGCATATTTATATATGTTATGCTAAAACTAGAAAGGTTATATTGTAAATTAAAGTTTTCAAGATTAAATTTAAATCTATGTTTCTATTTTATTTTGTGCATTTTTATATATGTTATGTTGAAACTGGAAAGTTTATATTGTAAATTAAAGTTTGAAATTTTAAATATAAATTTTTGTTCTATAAATGTCATATATTTACTACTTAAGATATATAGTGATAATATCATATTTCATTGATGTATAATATTGACATCCACATGAAATGATGAAACAATAAATTCATGTTGTGAAATAAATATTTTTCATACATATGACCTAAATTCATGATGATGTATAATATTGTTTAATAAAGTTTGAATTTTAAACAATTACAATATAGCACAACTATTTTAAAATAATACAATAATATAATTTATGAATTCTTGCAATTTACATAATAAAAAATTTTACATGATTTTTGATACAAATAATAATACAAAAATCAATTACAAAATTGAAAGTTAAAGGTTACATACTAATATTCAGGTAGCTGAAATAGTTCTTGAGTAACACTTTCTTCATAATTGTCTTTTGTATGTAATGTATCTGATGCAAATAGAGTCTCAATATCTATAGTAGTTGTGTCATTTGTTGTATTGGTAACTCCTATTCTTTGACTAAGTGAATTCCAAATTTGAAGAGCTCTATCATAGGGAAATGCATCCACTGGATAACACAAGACATACAATCTCAAACATGTGTCTAGATTTCTATCTAATTTGTTACGAAGTTTTGCTTTAAAAAGAGATAATGCACTAAATAATATTTCATCTTCCACATATCTCAAAATAATTATTTGGTAGATTTTATACAATTGAAATTATTCAATTATATATTCCTATAGGACAATACTTGGATATAGTCTTTTCCAAAGCCTTGTAATAGCACCACTTTCAGTTGGCTCCTTTAGACACTTGTATTGATCAATTATTATGAATCTGAAATGGGTAGAACGTGTTCTCAATAAATATTTTATAAAAATACCTAGAATTTAAACTCCATTGATATTTATAGACTTTGAAAAATGTTTAATAAGAGCACCCATATATCTAAGAAATAAATTACTGATTTTTTCTTTACCACCCTCAACTCTCCAAAATATGGGATTCACCACTGCCATGGCTTCAAGAAAATCATCCCTTTGAAACCATTCTCCAATTTTTGTAAGCAAGCTATCCTTTATCTTTATCAATTTTATTTGTGTTTCCATTATCATTATTTTGTAAAGAATATGTGTTATAGGGACTTCTTCAATTTTTGATCCTGCATAATCAACTCATTTTTGGAATGTGTGTAATGGCAATTCATTTCCATTCATGAAGATATGAATATGATCATGAAAATTGGATTTTAAATAGGATTTTACATCCTTAATATCTATTAAAGTTTTACAACTAGAAAAAACAAGAAGCTTAAAACTATTTTCGCCCGAGTACAAGACATCAACAAATCGACAAATCTATTTCCTCAAATATATGCAGTCTACAATATATATCAATCTCTCTTGAAAATGTTTCATCAAAAAATTTATTAATTTCAACATTGGGAGAATACCACATAATGTCAAATGCATTTTCAAATCTATTAAATGGTACAACAGATCCTTTGCCTTGTCAACTTCCATATGTATTTAAACATAAAACCTGTCAGTGATGGATATTCTTCAAACATTATGCATATAGGCTCATACATGGAAACCCATATGTTATCATTATCTTTTAGAAGTTTTTTACCATCGATAACCCTAATTTAAATTTTTTGAAACTCTAAAAACCTTTTAGGATTGCTTGACATATAAGCATGTAAATCACGAATAAGTTCCTCCACTTTTGCAACATTTTCAAATGTACTTACATTTTGTATGTAAGATTCATTTTATGGGGCATGAAATGAATTAAAATCATATATGGGGAAACTGTTGTCTATAGTCAAACCCACAAACCATTTATATTCCCCTACATTATTGCTGCACCATTAGCTCCAACACATACCAACTTCTTAGCTATAACATAATCATCCATCCCAATAATATCTTTCATATTAGAAATAACTAACTTGAAAAGATTATTTGCATTGAAATTTTCAATCATTTTGTGTATAACTAATAAATGAGGTGTCCTTGAATTAATATCAAAAGTGTAAACATGGATACAAACCTATGTTGTGTTTTTAACTGTTGTGACCTCATCAATGGACATTGATACAAAGCTTGCATTTTAAACTTTTTCTTTCAAATCTTCCTTCTCAATCATCGCAAGACATTTTTCCAAGTCCCAATCACTACCATCTGACCAATGTGATTTTGGAATTTTATGAAGTCCATTATGTTGAAACAGAGTTTTATAATATGAAAAGTTAGATATAGGTCTACCTTTTTTTAGAATATGATAGATCATTGAGAACTGTATATTTTTTGCATGCTGATTCAATTGAATAACTTTTCTTATTTGAGTTGTAAGTGTTTCTCCTTTCTCAATAAGATGTCACATATGTTTCTAATTTTTTTCATACTCTATCGTGTATCTAACAAGCATGCATTCATTTCCATATTCCCATATATGAGTCTTTTTAATGTCTCCATATTTTTCAACAGACATATAAACTTTGCCATAATGTTTCTTGATTGTGTCCAACTTAAGTTGAATTTTGTGGTCATTTCCTAATTTCCAAGAACATATTGTGCATTTATATTTAGTTGGGGTATCAACACTATTTTATGGCTCTACTAGTCCAATGAAAGAAAATTTTACTGCCCAGTCAAACTTAAAAGACTTTTCAATTGTCCATCTGCTTCTCTTTCTTCGCATAGATTTCTAATTAATTTGATTTATTATATTGATCTCAACATCTAGAATGTCCTCAAGTCTCCTCTTCATTAGAATAAACTATGGATTTTTATTTCCATGGAATTTGTTTTATGAGATGTAGAAGTTTATTTCAATGTTTGTATCATATCATCTGGTTTGTCATTCACCATAGCCATTCCATATTAAGGTATGTTTTCAATTGGTGGCATGTCATCATCAATAATATATTAAAATATTGAAATAATGTTGTGATTAAATATTTCATTTAAAAAATCACACTCAGTGGAGGGATCTGCATGTATAAATATTTTGCTATTATCCTTAAAATGTTAAATAATAGTTATTATAAATAAATAAAGATTTTTTTCAAATAATTTAGTACCTATATTTTATATGGGTGAAAGTTGACTTTGATTGGATCTTATTATTGGTAGCCTAAAATAAGATAATATGTTCTTTATCATTGATAATTTCCTTGATTTCTTACCTTTATCCATATGAACTTGTAGACTTTTTTGGATAGACAAGCTACAACTTGCCACTTCCAC
Source organism: Torreya grandis (assembly GCA_037957365.1). Classification (NCBI taxonomy): domain Eukaryota; kingdom Viridiplantae; phylum Streptophyta; class Pinopsida; order Cupressales; family Taxaceae; genus Torreya; species Torreya grandis. The sequence goes on from JARHVA010002682.1 coordinate 995,867, forward strand.
ATTATGTAGTTCGTCATCATTTATGTGTGGTCATTGGTTAGAGTCCCTACAGATGCTAAGAAATTTGGGTCATCTCCTAACACTTGTAGACATTGCCCATTCCCTATGGATGCCATACATTATGCTTGATCACCACAAAATTCTTATGGATGATGTTTAGATCCTGTGGACACTATCTAGTCTATCTGGTCAGTGTCCAAATTCTATGGATAGTGTTTAGAACCTATGGACACTATCGAGGCTATCTGGTCACCATCTAGACTTTGTGAACATCATTCATTCTAACTGGTCACCATCTAGAGTCTATGGATGGCATCCAAAACCATCCAAGTTGTCTGGTCTCTATATGAACTTTGTGGATAATGTCCAAACCCTGTGGACACTATCTAGGCTATCTGATCACTATCACAAATTTGTGGACAATGTCTATAACCTATAGACACAATCCAGGCTATTTGGTTAACATCTAGACTCTATGGATGGTGTCCAGACTCTGTGGATGGAATCCAAACCCTGTGGACATTGTCTAGGATATTTAGTCATCATCTAGAGTTTATGGATAATGTCAAGATCCTATGGATGCCATGAAGGTTGTGTGGTCATAGTCTAGGCCTAGTAGATGGCATCGAGATCTCATAGATGTTGTCTAGTCTGTCTGGACATTATCTAGATGCATAGGCAATGTTTAAGCCATATAGATGCTAAATAATTTGTCAAGATGTCATCTAGACCCTTTGGATGATTCTTATTCCTTGTGGATGCCTTTTGGTTTTATTCTCTATCTGTAGCCTATTGGCATTACCCTACCATTGAGTCCATGTAGTCTTTTAGGTATGGGTTGAATTTCTAATCTCGATCGTCTATAAAATATATTAGATTAAGATATGTTGTATGCAATGTATAATATATGTTGGTGAAATAGTGTAGAATGTCCTTTTATGGCATGGGAATTTATATTCAAAATTATGGAATTAGTTGTCAATGATAGGTGAGATGATCTCTAAATCATATATATAACACAAAAATTTGGGTCACGCAATGCTCTTTCCATGTCCCAAAAAATAGCCAAATTGAGATTTCAAAAAATGGAATATTTGTGAATTAATGAATATCCACCACTAAAAAACCTTGGTATGCCCTACTTGATAAACTACCTGAGCTATATCTTAACCTTGAATACCCATATCTAATCCTGATAATATATATCTTGCCTAGCCATAGCATTAATACTCGATACCTAATTGAACACCCAATTGAATACCCAAGCCATATCTAGAAAGGAAAGGGGCATTATCATGCTTGGAAATCAACGAATGGGGAAATATCAGATAAAATGATAAAGGAGAAGGGGAATTATTAGATCAAAGGAATTTTAAACCTTATATACCTCCTATAGACCATGTAAATGTCTTTTAGATCATAAAAAACTTAGAAACACTATTTGCAAGTCTATAAGTAAGCTTAGAGAAACATCTTGGCTTCCTTAGCCATTCTTCAAACCTATCAAAAATTTCTTGCAAAATTATAACCTCATATTTACTACCTTAATACCGTTGTTCTGGCACTGCATCCTTATCAAACCTCACAAGGTCCTTGAAAACCTCGTATACATCATAAACCCTATTAAAACCCTACTTATGGTCCTATAACCATGTCTATTCCATCAAAGACTTTGTTGAAGGGCTTAAGATCATGGATATTATAAATTTATATGTTTCATCATGATTTTAGGTCATATGAGACATTGCCTTCAGACCTTACAAGTCGACAATCACGCTTTAGCTTGTAAAAACTTGATTTGAGAATTAAAACATGCAAGACACCTTGGGAACATGTTAAGAAACCTTGTATCAAGACTTTTATGTGATTTTAGGAGTTCAAAACATCATTTATCTACCTTGTATATCTAATTTTTTTTTATTTTAAGACCTTTAAAAATTGTAACTTCTATTGGCATTGAGATCTTATAGGCTTGAAAATATCTCAACGTAACCTAGAAAGCATTTACTTTTATTGCTACACCATGGGAAGCTTACAACCTAACCTAAAAATGTGTTGATGTTTTTTAGACATTTAAACCTCATGTTTCTTACTTGAATAATCCCTTAAAACATCAAAATGCACACTTATAGGTTTTAAGGTTTTATAAGCTCTTAAGATTGTTTGTAGAATTTTAAATAGATCCAAATGATTTTGATTCCATCATGGAGTCTAAAGATCACCAAAGGGTTCAAGAGAAATTAATAAAACTCATCCAAATACTTATTTACACCATGCATGAAGAGAAAAGAGAAATAACATGTTTGATTGTTAACTGTAGCCCTTAAAAACTTGATTTTCTAGATTGTAAATGGGTTCCAAACCTCTTGCTTATCATTAATAAGATTTCAACCAATCATGGATGGTTCTTAAGACTTATTTGGACCCTAAAACTCCTTTCTATGATTTTTTGTGTAAACATCTAAAAATGGCCACCAATGGCCTTTGACCAAGCTTCAAACCAATTTCTACCAAAATGCACAATTTGAGCTAAAATCACTTAAACACGCTAAATGGTTCGATCTTGTCATAGAAAAGTGCTGATTTAGGATAAACTATACCTAAATAGGGCAATGCATTTATGTGATTGTTAGTTCTTCCTAAATCATTTCAAGCCAAAATTCCAAAAATGTAATTTGACGCTCTAAACCACTAAATTCTTCTAATTTAGAAGCACACAACATGTGCATATGTTATTTTGTGTTGATAATGTCCTAAATGGGATATTGGTTCATATGCAACTAACGACAACTTCTAATTCCACTCCAGTCAAAATTTGACCCAATAATAAGACATTTTGGCTAGTTTGATTAATTTGTGCACCAATTTCCAAAGAATTGCACTAAAATGCATTAATTTTGTTTAAAGGCTAATTAATTCAAATCAAGAGTTTAAGTGGATTTTCCTTGGAGGTTATTGATTATTTTACTATTGGAAATTGATTCTAATATTTGCATCATCATATGACATCATTTTTTGGAAAGGCATCCCTAGGCCATAAATCCAACTAATATTTGATTAAGCCCTCCTATGCCTCATTAATGTTCCTTCCCCCCAAATCATGATGAGGATGTTTATGGATTTTATTTACATAATTAGATTAATTCATGGCCACACATTTTCATCTTGAGATGGACAATCATGGTTGATTCTAGCACATTTGGAAAATATATAAATAAAAGGCCTCACACTCATGATTTTAAGCTCTCATAAGCCAAAGTTATCATGCCCAAATAGCCCCAAGCCTATCTTGATGTATTTTTATTATGCCCAAATATTGAGCCAAGCCATTTCAAGTTATATCAAAGCCAAAGCCAAGCATGAACATGATGCCAAGAGGAGATGGAGATAGTGAACCCCCATTGATTAAGACCTCTTGAAAAAAAACTGAGCAAGCCACTTTAAAAATCCATCTTGGAGACACAAGGAAGGTAAAAAGATTTTTATTTTATGTTTTAGTTGTGTTTTCATCATAGTTTTGTTATTATGCTCCTCCCTTTGATCTAGGATTAAGGTGTTAGTTATTAGTGTGTTTTTTGAATTTTATTTCCTATACTAACATAATACTAATCTCCCATTATTTCAATCCTATGTTCATAAATGGCATGCCCGATGGGACTCTTTGTGAGTGCATAACCAACAAAATCATTTTGTTCTTAGTTGTTAATTATGTTTTTATTTTTTGCTTTGCTAGAGTAAAAATGGCCCATAAATAATTTATAACTTTTTATATAATCAATATTTTTTTCTAAATTGTATAAGTATAAATAAATGTTTCATTAATAATCTTTGAAAATTTCAAAACAAAACTCTTTATATTTTATTATTTATGATCATTTTAGTAACTATCACTTTTGTTTTTTATTTATTTGTTAAACAAATGTCTGGTATAGAGGTCATAGCTTTTTTTATTAACTATTTTGATCTGATTTTTAATATAGGTGCATCTTGGAGTTATTGACAACCTCATAAATTTTTGTGACAAAATGATATATATTTTAAAATTTATGATCAGAATACTGACCACATGTTTTTATATTTTGTGTGTTTGATTTTATTTTTTTAGCCTTCTAACTTGTTGTTTGCATGTTTTAATAAGTTTAATATTGATTTTTATGTTTTATTGACCTAAAAAGTATTTGTGAGCATACAATTTTTGCCTTTGGGTTCACAAGTGAAACATAAACATGAAACCTTTTTCAAAGTTTATTTGCTCACAACTAAACGTACTTCTAAGTAGGCGGTCATTGTCTAACACTTTCAGGTTGAGGGAATGGTTTGAAGATAAATTTACATGTTTATACTAGTCTAACATTTGATTTTGGGATTTAAAAGGAACTTAATCAAATCACACATTTCATTTTGGGCTCTAAAAATGAACATCCTAAGTCTTGAACATTTCAAGTTGGTTTTGTAAAATAAACTTAGACTAAATCTTTCACATTTAGATTTTGGGCTTAAAACAAACTTAGATGTTATTTTTTCTTAAGTTGGTGTTTTTCAAATATTTTCATTTTTGCACTTAATCCAAGGGGCCTAGTAATAAACAATGTCACATTTGAATTTAGGGTTTAAAACTCAAACATCACTTGAAATTATTTGTTGATTGACTGTTTAGCAAAAAACATAACACATTTATGCTCCCCCCATCCTCTATAGGGAACTTGTGGAATCAAAAATACCTTTCCATTGTATTTTGTGCCTTAGTCTAAAGGTTTATAAAGAAAGTTTCCTAGGCTCTCCCCAAAACCTGTATGGTTTGGGTGATCTAAAAGTAACCCTAAAGTCTTTCTACATGTCTTTATTTCATGCATCTTGGCTTGCGAGGGGGACTTCATTACCTCCTACAGTTTCTTTAGGGAAGCTTTGACCCGAGGCCTCATCTCCTGACATCATCTTCAACCCTTCTCCGTTGGGAGTATATGAATTGAAGGATACTCATTGGGATGGTGGTTTGAGTGGTTAAACCATCTCTGTTAATTATATCAAGCTCAGGACGTATGCTCATTTTGAACATCACACTACACCAATTGATGGATGTAGTGGTTGTGTAAAGGACAAGACCTTTTCACAACAAATAACTTGACACTGACTCAATTGACATGTTTCTTCTTTTGTGTGCACAATGTGAAAGTTGGTACACATGGGATCTATCTAGATATGTGAAAAAATTATAGTTTTAGTCAACTCCACTTTATCATACCTTGATACCATCTAGGATGATTACTTAGTTTTATTTGTTTATTTTTAGTTTTAGATTACTTGGTATTAATTTGAGTCAAAACTTGATTGTAAACCAAACATCAAAACCAAACACATTGTCCACCAATTTATTGCATAAGGAGGCGTTATGATGTCCAAGTGAAAACCATCTTTGCCTTATTCAAATTATCATCTTAAACATTGCATTTTATATCATCTAATTGGTGTAGTTATGCTACCCATTTAAGTCTAGACTAATTGTCAATTTTTTAAAAGTCCTTTATTGATAGTTTAAATTCAAAATTGTACTTTTCTAAGTTCATAAGGTTGATGTGTTAAATTAGGTTCACCATTTACACTTGACTTGAGGGAACTTGGGTTCAACTTCCTGTTTGGATTGAAGGTCGTTTTAGACTCATTATCACAATGTCATCATTGTTGGACTTATGTCATCTTATGCATTGCTTGCATTCTAAGTTCATGAATATAATTTTTATATTACTATTCCCATTACAAATTTTGTTTATACCATGGTAAATCGAGTCTTGAGTCCATTTGATACAATATATTTGCCTTATACTTTTGCTAAACTTTTATGTGTGTGTGTCATTTGAGTTGAGAGGGGTAACGTTACACTTCCATAATCATGTCAATCTCTTTTACCTTAGATTTTTTAAAACAAACTTTAGTCACACTTGTTAAGAATTTTAACACCATTATGCTTCTCAAATTATTTCAGACTTATTTGTATAAAGTCCTTTTTTTATAAATTTGAACCAAATTCAAGTATACTTTATGGATCATTTGTCTAGTGCAGTTACGACATTCACTCTTATCTAACTTGTTGGTTAAAAGTGTCTAGTTTGTGCCATTATTTGGGAGAAAATAATCTATATCGAAGTGCCTTTTGTTTCATATCTCATACTAATTGATTAAGTTTGTGTCTAAAATCTAAATGCCTAGTTTATGCCCAAGTGTTTCAAATTTGTTAGATTAAACATCTCAGTTTGTTTTTAAAGTATAGATTTTGTGCTTGTTTTATCAAAATTCCTAGCACGTACCTTTGTTTGAGCCTAGATTTTTACACCGTATTTGTCAAAAGAACTAGCAACTTTTTGTTTTTCCTAGATCAAACTCATTTGAAACACTTTGATCCTAGAGTTTAGCATTTAAATTTTTAGTCCATCAACTTGACCTTTTTCTATGAGACATTTAACGTTAGACATTTGATGTTAGCTTGTTTTATCACAAGTCTTTGCATAAGCCCTTTTGTAGATATATCTCCAATATTTTTACCTAAGTTAGACCAAGTTTGAACAATTTGTCTTTTTAGACATTGATTTTTAGATTTTGTATAACTCTATCCCCTTTTGGTAGTGAAGAATTTACTATTTGTCCCAACATGTCTCCCTACACTTGTAGTGGTATCATGTACAATCTCAAGCTTAGTAATATGGTCACACAAGAGAAAATGGTTCAATACCCCTATGTGTATGATGTTATTTATGTGAGATATCATTGTCCATCTTGTGACACTAAAATAAGGGCACAAAACTAAGATTCATTGGCTCACTATTTGGTTAACATGTCTCCATACTCAGAGTAAGATCAAGAACAAACAGAGTAATACCTAGCTATAGTACCTTCAATTAGAGATTCAGTTCCTCAAAAACCATACTATGTTACTACACCTTCAAGATATGATCCTTACCTATTTGAGTGTCACTTATTTGAAAATAAGGATGAGATTTTAGTTAGAGATATAAAAGTAGGGGCTAAGTTTCCAACAAACTTCCCCCATGAGAATTTGTCAAAACTAGTAAGAATGCCTTATAACACACCTTGTAGTTAACATAATGAACATGGTTATTCTAGTAACCCTCTAGTTCTAGTCCCAATGACATATGAGGACCCTCATATGCTTGTCGAAGGAAAATGCCTCATGGAGGATCACTTTATATAGATGCAGACAACATACCAAACTTATTTAAACTTAGCACGTAATTTCAACAATATGACCATGTCAAGCACACTTATTATTGAGTTAACTCCTTCAATAAGAGTATTAGTTAAATTTAAAGGTCAAACAAATCAAGGTACAAACCCATTCATGTAAAGTACTTCAGTTGGATATATATTCAATACCCTAATTAATGAAGAAGTACCTTTTGTATCTACAAAAAATAGACATCTAAACACAGTGGACAATGTGTAAGCAACATCCAATTTAGGAAAAAATAGTGTAAGTGCACAAAAAACTAGTCCACAACCAAATATACCTATATAGGGGGTAGACACTTATATCTCCCAACTACTAATCGCTACCCCTAATCCTACACCAACTACTTTTTCAAGTATGCAACCTCAAGGATTAAGTAGCCAAATAACCACCAATGTCATGCCTCAAAATAATGTGACAAATATTACTCTACCACAACTAGTGATGAATAATATTCCACAATAACATACACCATCCAATGTATCAATGTAATAGAGGCAAAACATATTGCCACCTCAACAAGGGGAAACCAATGTTCCACCTTGCCAGGTATCAATGAACATACCTCTTTTATCATAGATTAACATGCCAATCCAAAATCAAATGATGTCTAACCAACAATATATAAATATTGGTCAATGACAGATGCCAAATCTCCAACATACATATACTTCCCAATAAGGATTTATGCAACCTAGAGGTTCCAATGTTTCTCAATTACCAACTAGGTAACAAATGCCTTTTGTCCATTGCATGCCACAAGCTCAATGATAGGGTCTTGGTTCACAAGTTCCCCTAGATTAGAAAAGTTTGACTAGTCAACAATAGGTCCCTATTCAAACTCAATAGGCACATTACATCACTCCTAGCTGTATCCTTCTCTCTCAACCACAATTTACCCAAAACTAGGTCTATATACCAAACCCAAACCAAAATATCGCAACATAACACATGCAATTCCAATAAACATATCCAAATCCACATATGCATATTCCTTGTCCATCCCATAACCAAACTAACATTCCATAATAAACCATACCTCCATTATACCCCATTCAAATTAATTCAGTTGTGATCCCCCAACCTCTACCTCAAACCAATGTTCCCTCCAGTTTCCTAGCTCAAGAATTGTAACAAATTAAGGATGCCATTACCACCATCCAAGTTAGGAAATAAACCAAATTTTTAAAGTTAGATGACATGTGTCTTACCCATTCAACATGGATTACTTGTAGATACCATTTCCTCCAGGGTATGAACAACCAAAATTTAACAAATATAAGGGGAAAGGTGACCCCAAGGCCCATTTAATAAAATTCTTTGTTTCATGCCATCCAGTGGCATATCGCAACATATGCCTTTTGTTTTTGTTCACAAGGAGTCTGGAAAGATAAACCTTGGAGTGGTTTTTGAAGTTGCCCAAGAATTTAGTATCTAATTTTGATGATCTTTCAGACAAGTTTATGCAATACTTCTCATACAATTTGGAGCATGAGATTTCATTGGTCGACCTAATGCAAGCCAAGAAAAAGGTAGGTGAAAGTTTTTCAAGTTATTTATAGAAATGGAGAGATATTTCAAGCTAATTTAACCATAATCTACTAGATAAATAATTAGCTGTAATGTTTACCAAAAATTTACATAGTGACATATTTTACCATTTGGAATTGCAGTGTGCACATACCTTTAAAGAGATCATTGATAAATGTTTGTTTATCAAGTGAGCCCTTATTAACAAAGGGATCATCAAAATTACCCCATCAAATAAAAATCAAAATACAAATCAAAGAAATGGCTAGAACCAGAACCAAAACCAAGTCCAAATGCAAACATCATAATCAACACAGGTCAATAACTATGAGAAACCCAAGACATTCAATCACTACAAGAATGTTGTTAGAAATGGATTAATCGTGTCATGACATATCCAAATGGTACAAACACCATCTACTCAGCCCACACATATGCAAATTACTCCTAACCAACAACATTTTTAGGAAACATAGTAAGCACAACAACCCAGGCCCGTGCAATAAACACAACAACCTTTGCCATTGCAAACCCCTCCTCCAAGTATAACGGTGCCTACTAAATGAATTTTTAGTGACCTTGGAGAACCTATTGAATATGTATTTCACAAACTCACCACCACTAACTTAATTAGCTGGATTATACCAAAACATTATCTAGGGGGCATTCTTTATCTTGATTGGTATAGACAAATTGAATTCTATGAGTATCATTGGGTTAATGGACACAATTTATGATGTTGTATGCAAATTAAACATCTAATTCAGAATATGTTGGAGAATAGGGAGCTAATATTGGATGGTGTAGCTTCCACTTCCAATTAGAACCTTGGAATCTATCAAAACCCCTTTTTACAACATAACAACCAACCACAATAACAATAATAACAACAACGACCAATATAACAATAATAACCATATCAACCACTGAGATAGAATCAATATAATTTATAATCATAGAACCAATAACATCAACGTAATGGATGAAATCAAGGCCAAAATGATTCCAATAACCAACATACCTACCATGAAGTTACACATGACTACAACAGGGTTATAGGCCATATTTTAGGAGGTTGTGTTTCTACTATCTCCATTAATCTAAGACCAAATACCAATCAACTAAGACCTTTTATAAATAATTCCAATTAACTAACTCACACTAGTGATCTTTCCTTAACCTGGGACCATATACAAACATACCTGTAAGTAGGGATTACTAATTTTGGACCCTATACCAATGACCCATCCTTGCTTCATGACCACACACAAGTGCACCAACAATTGAGACTTGTCTTATTTGGTCCCCCACCACCATCATTTATTAGCAACCATGGTCTTGTATCCCAGCCTAAAAGCATAATCAAAACTTGATGGTCAAATATTACCATCCTAAGCCCACAAAAATTTGCCACTTTACTCATCCTACCACCCATTCTGGATAAGAACAAACCACTTAACACTGTGCAAGACAAAGCATTCAACATTATGGAGCAATTACAAAAGACACCTGCATAAATTTCCATTTTATATTTTTTGTGCACATCCACTATCCATAAAAAATATCTTGATATAATTTCTTGGCCAATCCTAGGTGCTTAATAACATATCACTTGATAAATTTCAAGCTTTGGTGGGACACTTAGCTCCTGGCCAACAACTATCTTTTGACCAAAGTAATATGTCATCCCTTAGCCCTCTCCATAATAATCTATTATACATTAAAGTTGTCATAAAGAGGTACAAAGTGAAATGTGTCCTCATAAATAATGGACCAGGCCTCAATATTGTGTCTCTTAAGCTCATCAAGCTTCTTGGGTACACCATAACTAATCTTCGACCAAAAATAATCACTATCAAGGCCTATGATAATGAAGAATGGGAATCATAAGGCACCATCAACTTACCAGTTATCATTGAGCCCATGACCCATGATATATTATGCCATGTGTTAGATCTTGATTCATCATATAATATGATTTGGGTAGATCTTGGATACGTGATATTCATGCAATCCTATCAATATTGCACTAATGTATCAAGTTCTCCCATTCAGGGATGGAGGTTATTGTTCATGGTGATTTACAACCATACGAATATTGAAAACATTCAGAGGCTGAACACCAAAGCTGTAACTATCATTTTGGTTTGAATCTAGTGTTTAATAAGGATAAGGGAAAGGAAATACTTATGGAGTCACCAAAGGCTGATTACATTGACCCAAATACCCTTGATTCCCTTTCTCACATGCCACCTCCTAAAATTTCCAATAATTATACTATCTCAAATAATGGTCCAAGAGAATACTTGACCCATGACACATTTCACATTGTAAGTCTTCCATACAACCACATGTCCTTTAGAAGACTAAAAGCCAAACCCCTCATACAATGGCAAATAAAGGGCAAATGCCAAATGTATAGTCTAGCACCTGTCACTTTTATACCAGCTTCTGACCAAGAAAGGACCCTCTTGAAGGTGATGAATCATGGTTATATAATGATAAATTGGTTGATTGTTACAAAAATTCCAAGTATTCCATTCGAAATAGGATCATGGATAATTAGGCCTATGAAGGAGGAGGTCTCAACCCAAATCAACAAGGAACTCTTGAACCAATATCATGACTCAGTGCAAAGGACCTTAAGGAATTAGATTTAAACTACTTGGGGGTGACCCCATGTACCTTAATCATGTTTTAATGCTGATGAGTATTGATGATGATGTCGATAATGAAGCAGAATATAATCATAGCCTTTTGATGACCTAATAGAGACTAGTTTTTTTGACACTCATTCCAGTTTTACCCTTAGACCAGTCATTCATCATGAACCACTTCCATTGTATTATCCCTAACTTATAGACTAAGACTAACAAGAATAAATAGTTCCAGTTGATGAGTTTTAGAATGACAAGATTTTCTATGACTTTCTAGGCCTATAAGATAATGTTATGTTAGGAGACTACAAATAAGGGTTCTCAATCAAGTTGGATCCTAAAGCCTATTTTGGAGAATGGGTGAACACCCTTAGCCATAAACAAATAAATAAAACATTGAGGTCCCAAAGTAAAAACCCCTTTAAGGTGCTTTTATGTTGGGGAAAAAGTAAAGAAAAAGGCCAGTCTAGTGGTGAAAACTTATTTTAGGTACCATTAGATGAGGGTGTTCAAGGTTCTTAAAAAATAGCTCAAGAGACCACCAATAATGAATTTGTCTATGGGTCTGAGTTCAATTTTGAAGAACAAAAATATTTTGATCAAGTCATCCAAGAATTTCCAATAGTCTTTGTTACATGGCCATCCCTCCCATTGGGGGATTCTAATTTATCATGCCTAAGAAAACTTGAGGAACTAGTTCTAACAGAGGACTCTGACATTGCAAAATAGTTAAAATCTTTGCCCACTATTCTTGAAGATGGTTTGACCCTTCTAGTGGAAGACATGATAGAGGTAAACATTGAGACTCCAAATGACACAAAATGGATCAAATTAGGTATGTCCCTCACTGAGGATGATTGTGAACTCCTTACAACCCTTTTAACGTAATTTGTTGACATATTTGCATAGGCCCATTTTGATATGCCTAGTTTGGATCCCACCTTGGTTTTTCACCACTTTGTGGTACATCTTGATGCCAAACTAGTGAAATAAAATTTGTGCAAAATTCATCCTTGCATTACTATTTTAGTCAAGAAAGAGTTGGAAAATCTCTTAGAAGCGAAATGTATTAGGCCAATCAACTATTCTGAATGGATTTCCAATGTAGTGCCAGTCAGTAAAAGCCAAAAGGAATTAGAATTTATACTGATTTTAGGGACATTAACAAATCTTTCCCAAAGAATGAATTTTCATTACCAAACATTGATATGATAGTCCACTCCATAGCAGGTTATGTGATGCTTTCATTGATGGATGGATTCTCATGCTACAATTAGAATGAATAGCACCAAAAGACCAACATAAAAAAACATTCACCACTCCATGGGGAACATTCTATTATGAGGTTATGCCATTTGGTCTCAAGAATATAGGAACCACATATCAAAGAGCCATGACCATCATATTTCATGATATGATGCATAACATTGTTGAAGACTATGTTGATGACATTCTTGGTAAATCAAAGACCAAGGTTAATCATCCAACAATGTTATGTAGAATATTTGAATGACTGTATGAGTACAAAGTCAAGATTAATCCTAAGAAGTGTGTCTTTAGAGTTATTTCAGGCAATTTTCTTGGTTTTATTGTGTCTCATCAAGGCATTGAAGTTGATCTAGCTAAATTACAAGCCACAATTCAAATGTCACCACTGACTAATTTGAAGTAGATCCATAATTTTTAGGGAAAGATCCAATCTATTAGATGCTTCATATCATAGTTGCTTGACAAGTGCCATCCTTTTACACATCTTCTGAAAAAAGGAGTCACATTTCACTAGGATGATCATTGTTAGACAACTTTTCAGTAGTTAAAGGACTATATAATGAATCCACCTATTTTGTTACCTCATATACTAGGAAATCCATTTTAATTATATCTATAAGCTACTAATAATGCCGTAGGGTCACTTATTACTTAGCATGATGATAATAGAAAAAAACATGTCATGTAATATCTAAGCCATACACTTGTCGCGTATGAACACAATTATACACCCATCAAAAAATCTTGTTTAGCTATGGTCTTCATAGCTCAAAAACTACACCATTACATGTTAAATAATAAAACCATGGTTATTTTTAAAGTAGATATGATCAAGTATCTACTTTTTAAAACAAATTTACAAGGCCACATGGCCAAATGGATAATGATTCTTAATGAGTTTGAGATCGAGTACATCAACCAAAAATCCATCAAGGGGCAAGTTATTGTAGATCAGCTTATTAAAGTACCCCTTATAGATACTAAACCACTCACATTATAATTTCCTAATGAATCCATTATGACCATCATTAACACACCTCTTGAGGAGTAGCCTTAGATGTTGTATTTTGATGGATCATTTATAACACATGGATCAGGGGCAGACCTTTTATTTATTACACCACAAGGGAATATAATCCCTAAATCATTTAGGATCAACTTTCCTTTTACTAACAACATGGCTAAATATGAAACATTTGTTATAGGGCTTCACCAATATTAAAATGGAATATACAACATCTCAAGGTTTATGGTGATTCTTAGTTAATCATTAATCAGGTTACAAATCACTTTCAGACCAAAGATGACAAGCTGGTGCCATACAAGGCCATGATCGATATTGTCAAACAACATATTGTTGATATAAAATTTGAACACATACCAAGGGCAAGTAATAAAACCATGGATGTTATGGCTACCATTAGATCTTTGATTCGATAAATAGACACAGCTAAAGAGTATTAGTTCTTCATGGAAAATTTGCTAGTACTAGCTCATGCACGTTTAACCATCGTGATGATCTATGATATTATTGGTCTTATCTCTATCTGGTATTTAGACCTTTACAACTACCTCCATGATCAAATCATGCCATCTAACCTATCCCATAAACAATCCAAAGCCTTCACCCACCAAACCACATGTTATACATTAATCATATTAACGCTTTATTACCATAGTTTTGATGGAACTTTGCTTCATTATTTAACTTTGATAGAGCCTATATTAGCATTACATGAATTTCATGAAGGGGTATGTAGAGCCCACACTAGTGGGGCTGTCATATCTAAAAATATCATGTGTACTGGGTACTATTGGCCCATAATGGATGCAAATGTAACTGCTTATGTAAATTAAGTGTGAAAAATGTCAACAAAATGATAGTTTGATCCATGCCCCAACCAAGACTTTGAAACCAATGCTTACACCATGGCCATTTTCTCTATGGGGCCTCGACCTCATTGGGAAGATAAACCCTACCTATTTTGATGTCCATAAACATATTCTTACCACCATTGAATATTTCACTAAGTGGGTTGAAGCTATACCCCTCACTTACATGACTAGAAAGAAAATTTCCAAATTCATTTTTAACCATCTCATATGCCACTATGGTATCCCCTCCAACATTATATCTAATAATGATAGATCATTCAAAAATAAAGATGTCAAATTACTATGTGCTAAGTACAAGATTACTCAATAATTTTGCATGACATATTACCCATAAGGTAATGACCAAGCAGAAGCATCCAATAAAACCATTGTCAAAATCCTTAAAAATATTTTCAATGATGTTGGCCATGATTGGCACCTCCAAATATTATATGCCCTCTAGGCATACTATACCAATTATCACACACCCACAAGAACCACTCAAATCTCACTTGTTTATGGAACCGAGGCCATTCTCCTTATCAAGGTTGAGTTACCTTCTCTACACATTTATTTGAAGGATGTCTTGGATGATGAAGACTACCAAGTAGTTCACTTGTAAGAGCTAGACCTGCTTGATGAGAAATGCATGACTGCACTCAACAATCTACAAACATATCAAAATCAACTCCATGAAAACTATAATCAACATGTCAGGCATCGAGAATGTGAACTTGGTGATATTGTCCTTAAAGAGAACCAAAAGAACACCATAGTCAAAAATAAGCATAAAGGCAAGTTCAAACCAAACTAGATATGCCCTTTCATCATTGTTAAAATTTTTGGTACCGAAGCATATAGACTCACTACATCAGTTATAGTATAATATTGACATTATTTCTTTGTACCATACCTTTCTATCACCTACCATTTCTACCATGCATTGCCCATCAGCTGAGTTGTTTTATCCCTCTCTACCCACCCCTTTTTGACCTTGGTTCTGTTCCATTGGTTTCATGGCTACTTTCAGCATGAAGATTATGTTTTAGTCTCAATAGTTGATTTCCATATTCCAGATAGAGGCCATCTTTTGGAGTAGTATCACATTGGTTTTGTAGTTGTATCCTGCATTTCTTATTTCATTCTATCTCCTTGTCATGCTACTCATTAGAACCGCTTATGGGTAAACTAGTGTCATCGACCTATGTCATTATTTCCTAATTATAATTCCTTATGGGTAAATTAGGGGCAAAAATTATCTATCATGCCTTGAAGTACCACCTTTCCATATTTATGATATACTATGCCATTTACCATCTTTGTCTATTTTGTTTGAATTGGCTATTACACTGGTCATATTCCTCCGCTGTAAGGTGAAACTACAATGACTTGAGGTCCCATCCTAGGGATATGTAGGTAGGGCTTGATTCATGTTGAGATTAGCTTAGTCACCCTAATCCATGCTCTCATCATTTTATGAGAAACCTAAGACACACTCTCATCATTTTGTGAGTAACCTAAGCAATGCTCTCGCTATTTTGTGAGCTTGGACTGTTTAGTATTTCATCATTCTATATCGAGTTGAGATATAAATAAAATTCCAAAAACATTTATAACACCACTCTATAAAATCCTAAACATTGACCATTTATTTTCCTTAAGGATTCTGGGATCCCTGGCTATTTCATAAGTGGTCACTTGTCATTTAGTTTCCCCATCCTTATTGGCTTAACATCTCACACTCTCACCATTTTGTGAGTTTATTCCCATTCTTCTATTACATCATCTTTTTTTTCTTCTCATCATTTTATTCTATTCTATATCCTGGGATAACTACATTTGGCCTAAAGTTTTGGTGGATATTACATTCATGGAGCTATGTAAGCAGTATACACTTGCCTAGTGTATCTGGGATAGCTCAGCCATCCACTTCATTTTATTCTATTCCTCCCCATTTATCTTTCTTTTTTTGGTTTTATCTTCTTGTCTAGGGGTAATGTTCATTTTTGTATGTATGCTAACTTTATGATTACCAATTATTTGTTTTTATTTTAGTTGTTTATTGTCTTTTTATTTGTTTTGCCTATTTGTTTTCTTTTAGTAATGTTGCCTTGATTTAGTCTATATGAGTTCATTGGGTGATTCCTTGCACCTTACTCTTGAATCTATCCATATTCATACGTTCACATTATCATCATGGTTTTTATCATTGGTGCATTATTTTCACTTGTATTAGATCATGTGTCAGTCCTTTTGCATATTTTGGCCAAGTCATCTTGATGTTTTTTCATAATGCCAATCATCATGTGCTAAAATAAAAATTATCTTCAAAAGTCTACATAATAATGAGGCACCAATATTTCATATTAGTACCATCACCCTTCTCGATCTAATCCCAATCATATCCCACACAAAGTAATTAAATAATAAAATAATTTTCTTCCTTTACTAGTTCAGATGAACATCTCCCTACTAGTAGGTTGCCCAAATTAATCTTTATCCTCTATACTAATTTTCCATCATACTTCATATCATGTTTTCCACTATTAGGATACAATGATTATAACCACCTTTGGGCAAATCATTGTATACCATCCCACTTTCCCTTACCCATGATTCTAATTGCCTATGGGCAAATCATTGGGTTTCCATCTATTTGAAGGTTAATGATTATAACCACTTTTGGGAAAATCATTCTCCTTCTTCCTCCTAATTCGGGCATGTTTCTTTATCCTATGTCGATGATTATGACTGCCTATGGAAAAATCATCATATTTATCTACCCACTTGGGGTAGCTTTATATGCCAATTGATTATAACCACCTTTGGGAAAATTAGTCTTTTCCACCTAGAAGGTCATTGATGGACACATAAAAATGGCCATCAATAACCTTCGACCAAGCCTTAGACCAATGTCGACCAAAATGCATAATTTAGGCTAAAATCACTTAAACACATTAAATATTTTGAGGTTATCATAGATAAATGCCAATTTAGGATAAAGTATCCCTTAATGGAGAAATGAATTTTATGCGATTATTAGTTCTTCTCGAATCATTTTGAGCCAAAATGCCAAAAACACAATTTCACACTCTAAACCACTAAATTCCTCTAATTTGGAAGCACACAACACATGCATGTGTTATTTTGTGTTGACAATGTCCTAAATAGGATATTGGTCTATATACAACTAATAGTGACTTCTAATTCTGCTCTAGTCAAATTTTAACCCAATAACAAGACATTTTAGCCTGTTTAATTAATTTGTGCACCAATTTCCAAAGAATTGTTCTAAAATACATTAATCTTGTTTGAAGGCTAATTAATTCAAATCCAGAGCTTAAGTGGATTTTTCATGGAGGTTATTGATTATTTCATTATTGTAAATTGATTCTAATTTTGCATCATCATATGGCATCATTTTTTGGGAAGGCATCCCTAGGCCATAAATGCAACAAATATTTGATTAAGCTCTCTCATGCCTCATTAATGCCCCTTCCCCTCAAATCATGATGAGGATATTTATGGATTTTATTTACATAATTAGATTAATTAATGTCCACACATCTTCATCTTGAGATGGATGGTCATGGTTGATCCTATCCCATTTAGAAAATCTATAAATAGAAGGCCTCACACTCATGATTTTAAGCTCTCATAAGCCAAAGTTATCATGCCCAAATAGCCCCAAGCCTATCTTGATGTAGTGCTATTATGCCCAAATATTGAGCCAATCCATTTCAATCTATATCAAAGCCAAAGCCAAACATGAACATGATGCCAATAGGAAATGGAGATAGCCAAGCCCCATTGATGAAGACCTCTTGAGCACAAACCAAGCAAGCCATTTTAACAAGCCACCTTGGAGACACAAAGAAGGTAAAAGGATGTCTTTTATGTTTTAGTTGTGTTTTCATCATAGTTTTGTTATTATGCTCCTCCCTTCGATCTAGATTTAATGTGTTAGTTATTAGTGTGTTTTTTGGATTTGATTTATTATACTAACATGATACTAATCTCCCTTTATTTCAATCCTATGTTCAGAGTTTGAATATTTGTACAACCCTACAAACTTGTATAGACCTACAAATCTTTATTTTTTGAGCTTGTTTTGTCTACAGACTTGTAGGTACTCATGAAAACTTGTAAATATTAATTGATGGTTTTGAAGACCTACAAAGCTAATTAAATCATCCATTTTAATCATTTCAAATTTAAGAAAATTATAAGAACTTATTAAGAGACCTATAATAAGTCAAAAGTATCCTTTGGTATAATAAGTATGAACTTTATGGTTTACAAAGAAGTTTGAAACCTTTAACATGACCATATACCCAATTTTGAAAAATTTCACCACTTTTTAATGACCAACTGAATGCTCTTAAGAAAATTTTATGTATTTTCCCCTTGAAAAACACTTTTATATCATTTAAGTAATCAAAAAAGCATGTATAATGGATAAAATGAACTTTATGACCTCTCAAATGCTCCTAAAACCTTATTGAATCTTAAAAATATATGGAATACCACTGAATGATCATCATATACTTGGTTTTTATGTAAGGAGATCAACCACATGAAGGTAATGTTAAC
Organism: Torreya grandis; assembly: GCA_037957365.1. Classification (NCBI taxonomy): domain Eukaryota; kingdom Viridiplantae; phylum Streptophyta; class Pinopsida; order Cupressales; family Taxaceae; genus Torreya; species Torreya grandis. The sequence goes on from JARHVA010002682.1 coordinate 1,015,031, forward strand.
TCTCATAATTAGTGATCATGGCATATCAACCTAACTACTAGCATGCAAGGTGATGTAAGGTCAAGATGACTTGAAAAGTCAATAAGTATTATGAGGGATGATTAAGGATGATGATAGAGTGATTAGGGATGATTATGTATTATGAGGGTTGATGAATGAGTGATTAGGGATAATGAAGGACAATGAGGGATAATTATAAAGTGTTTATGGATGATGAGGGATAATGAGGGCCAATGAGGGTGTGGCTAAGGACTATAAGGGATGATAAGGGATAATTGGGGATGATGAGGGTCAATGAGGGAGATATTATGTATGATGATAGGTGATGAGGGAGTGATTAGGGATGATGAAGGATGATGAGGGTCGATGAGGGTGTTTTTATGGAAAAATGAGGGTAGATAAAGGAGCGATTAGGGATGATGATGAATAGTGAGGGAATGACTAGCTAAGATGAGGGAGGATGATGGTTAATGAGGGAGTGATTAGGGATGGTGAGGGATGATGAAAAGGTCCCTATTTTTAGACTGAGACTCAATTAATTTATTATATTAATGTGTGAAAGAAAATATATGAGCACTCACCTATCATTATCTATATTTGAGGAGGGTGAGGGGTGCATAAGGTTTGAATTTTCAGTATTTGAGTCATGGTCCTAATGAGTTGACTAATTTCTCTACCCCACTTCATCAGATATGAGTATGACCATAATGAATCAATGCGATATCCATATCCCATATCTATATAGGGTATATTTCCTCCAAGTGAATGAATCAATGTGAATCATGTCACATACCTAATGTGTTTATATCATTTGATTATAACAAATAGGAATGAATGATATGATTTCACCATATTTTGTTAATGAACAATGACACATCATGCGACCACTCCCTAATTTATAAATATAGAGTTTTATTGGCATTGATGTAATATATACTTTAATTTACACAATATATATTGATACCCTAATCCCATAAATGGATTTAGAAATAGATTGAGTGATTATAAATAGGGGCCAAGGTATATCAATGCTATTAGTTATATCTAGTTCACTCTATCTATTGAATAAGTCTATCAGTGTCTGAACAATTTTATCAATAATCAATGCTACTAAATTACATACATAATATGTATGATATGACCAAAATGACCCAATGTGCGTAATGCCCAACATGGTATGAATTATTTGTGTGATGTAGTACATATCCATATCATGGAATAGACCAATGTCATCTTTATATGTATTTCATGACGTTGATGTGATACATAATGAAATCCAGGTGTGGGGAACATGATGTGATGGTTAATTCCTACCTTATTAATATGATATTGGTTTCAACTACTTGACATAATTGAATGTAATTCATTATGTATGGGTTGCATTAGTTTGGTGGGCCCATAATTTGCATTTACCTTGGTCATACATAGATATAGTGTTTTGTGTCACTTTTGGCCTATAATGGACTTAATTGCAAGTAAAATCAACATGAATGGGTGGTTGGGTGTGCATGGGTCACCAATGTAACTTATTTTTTACTATGCACACCACTTTGACATGAATTAAAATTGAATTGGGGTGACTATGCCTAAATGTGGCCCAAATTATTCCCTATTTACCATAGTCATAAATGATTATGGTATTGTGTCATTTTTTTGCTCATAATGGACTTAATTATAAGTTAAATTGGAATATAGGAGTGGTTGGGTGTGCGTTGGTTTGTAAACTTTGATTTTCATAAATATAAGACTCCTAAAAATGATAGAAAGCAATATGGAAGGTGCCAAAAACTAAAAAATTACCATAAATTCATCTAAAATAGACATCAATTGTAAAATTTATGCCCTGAAACCACTAGTTTCAATACTGAATTCTTGAAAATGCCTAAGTGCTGACCAAATTGGATTTTGAAAAACTATCTTCTACATTGTAAGGCATACAACTATGAGACCAAATCTATTAAATGTAGAGTGATCTTAATTTATTATATTTACTATAATAAATATAAAATATATATAATATAAATGTAACAATTAGAATGGGTGCTATGGTGAGTTAGAATTCAAAACCAAGCCTTTTGTCTCAGAAATGTTTTGGATTCATGAACCAAAGGCTTGGACCTATCAATACACAAATGAATTTGAGTTTTTTTATAAAAAAATAACAAAATTAAACTTTCATCACCAAATACACTATCAATTTCAATGAGCCAATTCATAAAACTAGTACCACGATGACGCACATGTTCTACCCTTTCTAAATATATGATTTTTTTAGACTATTTTAAGGTTTCTATTTATGTTGATTTCTAACTATAGATTTTTTAGGCCACTACATGCCTATATATGTTTACATATTTTTTTGTTGTTGGTCTAATAGCAACAAATATTATATGGTTACAAATTATGTTGAATTCTACACATTTTTAAAAAAACTAGTTTTCATTTATTTTGAGGTAGTTAGGGGGTGGCACAGCCAACTATTCATTTTTTTAAGTTTTTAGGTTCTATTTAATTGTAAAATTAATATAAAAAATATTCATTAAAAATTTATAAAAATTTATATGTTATAAACTAGATGATCTTATCTAAAGTTTCACCAAAGGGTTTTAAACAATATTAATGATGCTCAAAAAATGAGGGGTCACACAACTGACTATCTACTCAATTTTCCTAAAAAAAGAGGAGTTCCTATTCAAATTTTAGATGTTTGACTTAGTTATAATTAACCATTTAAAAAAAAAATAGTGTTTTGAAACTAGACTCAAAATTCTACAATTCATGTTCTTACATCATCCATGAATTTTGAGTGTGACCATCTCAAATTATCTACATAAGTTCATATTTCTTAATTTTCAAGAAACACATATCCATAAGTAGACCCCTTTTTGTCTACCAACTGTGTGCACTTACCCAAAACAATGAAATGTTATCATGAGGTAAGATTGTCTTCAATTAGAGGATACAAGAGATATAACATTTCAAATTCTTACTTGTCTAGTAACACTGTCATCCTCTTTAAAGTGACATCATAGTGTAGATGAAGATTGTCAAATAAAAAAAAATTATATTGTAAATTTTTAAAATCTTGGTAAGTAAAGGTAGCTTCTCGTATAGTGTTAGCTTTCTTCACTAGCCAATCATACTGATTCAAAACTACTCTCTCATCAACCTACAAAATGGTATTCATAGTGTTAAATATCCAATGTTATTTAAATTATAAAGAATATTTTTAAATTTATATCAAAATTGAAGAATATATTTTGAATGGTAGTGGGAATCAGTTTGAGCATTTGTTCTAGAATCATATAAATTACAAGGAAATAAATCTCCTTGTCAAACCATTGAACAAAAACTAACACATCTTCAATATTGGCATAAGCTACAACCTACAGTTCTCTTATCAAATATTATACAAAGGCACATTGGGTTTCAACATCTTATTTTATTTGAAAAATTTATAATAGAAGAAGCAAAACATCATCATGTTCCTTTATCAAAATACATTGTATTGAATCACATTTCTATGTTGATGAGATATTTTGGAGGTGGAAGTGGTGGCACATTAATGGTATATTTTGGAGGAAGAGTGGTTAAGGTTGCAAAAGTTATCGATGAAAGTCTTAGAGAAGGGTTTGGTATTATTAATGGCCTTTTTTTTACCTTATACACACATAAATTTTGCCAAAAAAGCTATTTGGCATTCAATGCTTCTTTTTCCCCTTCATTTTGCTCTTCCATTTTTGGAATTTACTAAGTAGCTTCAGGGAAACAAAGAAAACACCACTAGAAACTTCAGCAAAAAATCATCAAACAATCAATGAAAAGTAGTCTACCAGTATGCAAAAAAATAGGGGGCATTCGCCAAAAACCCTATATCCTTCAACGACATCCATCCACCAAGATAGAAACGGGTTAAAAAATTTCTTATATAGACCACTAATACAATAAAATTTCTTAGCATAAAACTAATATGATAGATGAAAAAGTGATAAATGTGGGCCTCATCATATTACCACTATGCATAAGCATAACAATGTTATAGATCAAAAGACCTACCTTGTGAGATGTAAATAAAGACACCATAATTTGCAGGCCAAAAATCCAAATTGCTGTCAAAACCTATAACCCATTTGAAGTAAAAAATATAATTAAGACATGAAAAAATAGCTTAAAGTTTTTAACAACTAAAATCATCTACCATTACCAAGGAATTCCAAAAAACTTATCAAATTGTAAATCACTAAAATTACAACAACAATAGGAAAATTAGTCTTAGAACATGATAGACAAAAAAAGCATATGTAACTTATTAGTAAATAAATTAAATTAAATTTATGCTAAATACCAAGGTTTTGAAAATGACCAACTTGGTTTGTAGAGTCCATAAGATGGGGTGATTTTCCAAAATAGGTATGAATTCCTTTGACAATAAAAACAATTTGAAGTTCAACTTGTTTGGAAGTAGATCCATAATTAACTCCATTTCCAGGACCCTTGGTTGGCAGTAATGAGTCACCTATAAGAGCATATTGTAAATAGTTCAAAGTTATTGTGAAAAAAATTACTTAATAGAGAATACCAAAGATGTTGATGGTCTTTGCTAAATGCATTATAAATTTTCTAGCACCTACTTTAAATGAAAAGTCAGAAAAAGGTATTTGCTCTAAACCTAATCAATTTTCAATGGGTATCTCTTTAGAAAGCAAGAATCTGTAAGACTAATGTTTCCAAGTTTAATGTTAATTATGTTACCAAGAACAAGCATAGTTTCATGCTCTTTATCTCATTATGGACCTACTTAATTAATAATATTTTAAATCATAGAGACAAATATACAAACAAAGGAGAGATATTTAATGCTCATGATTTATGCAGAGTATATTATCTGCATTGTCATGCTGCAAGAAAAAATGTAGTGTAAATGTAAAAGAAATTCTATGTTTTCTAAGATAAAATAGGTAACATGTATTTAGGGGGTACTTATTTATTAATATGTGTATCATTAGGAATCCAAAGAGAAACACTTTATTGTTAATTCCTTATTAGTGAATCAAAGAGAATTCAAGTATAAAAATGCAATGGAAACTAAACCACTCTTGCCTAACTATTAGGTTGAGCTTAATACAATGAACAAATATACAAATAAGAGATAAAAACATACAACAATGTTACCTCCCTTGTCAAAACTAGTGTTCACTTATTAGCATATAAGATGTTCTTGCTCAGCTTAAGGCATTAGAGACTTTGATCAATGCATTTTCCATATTGGTAACATTTATTTAATAGCACATGTGGCTTGGCTTGGTTTGGTGTGAAGCTTCTTGAAGGCATTATTGTAGAATAACCTTACACAAAATATTGTTAGCATAAAGTGAAGGCACTTGTATTTATAGGTCTCAAAACTAACTCTAACCCTAGGGAGGTTAGGTTTAGTTATAACTTTGGTTGATTCTAAAATAACCTAGGTTTAGTTTAGGTTAACCCTGGGTTGGGTCAAAGCAATTATGAAGACTTAAAAACTTATTTTAGATATTTATGAGCCATGAAAAATCATAGAAGATATTTATGAGGTGATGAATCACCTTTTTTTGAATTTTAGGAATTAATAAAACATATTATTAACTCCCTTGATTTTGACCTCATGTTTATTGAATTTTTTTAAAATAAATGTTATTCCCTAATTCAACTTAAATTTTTTAATTAAGCAAGCTAATTGAGATTTGATTTTTAATTAATTTTTCTTAGATTTTTTAACTTTTATGAATTATTTTAAATGTTTTGCATTAATAGATTAACATGCCAAAAATGTTAATTTGCTACGTCATAATTCGACTAGGGTTGAATCCAAGCTAGCTTATTGATGCATACAAGGTAATACCCTAAATAAGTAAGCATCAACATGTTTATAGTTAATTAAATCCCTTACACAAATGAATTTTGGAAATCCAAGTGATTTATAGGGTTAAATTTCATTATTTACTAGAAATTGATCTAAATCCTAGTTCAGACATGAAAATGGCCAAAACATAGTGTCTATAGTTTGCCTTTATTTGAGGAGGCATTGGGAGACACATGTAAAATAAAATTTTTTCAAAGAATGAAAATTTAATTAAGACTAAAGGTTCATGCCCCAAAGGGTGGTTAATTATACCTAGACACCCCCTCAAAAGAGCAGGTGACAAAATAGAGTCATTGAACGTTACCTTGAAATGAAGAAAATGACATGATCAAGTGAAAATAGGGGTGGAACTATTGATTTTCTTAAAGGTAGTTATAATTAGTAATGGTGGTTGTGACACTAATTTTTCCATAGATAATTATAATTGCCAATGGAGGTGGAGACATTGATTTGACCAAAGTTAGTTATAATCAGTGGCACAAGTAGAGTGAAAAATAATGATTTGCCCAAAGGTGGTTATAATCATCAGGTAGGTCAAAAAATAATGATTTGCCTAAAGGTGGTTATAATCATTGACACATTTCAATTGTGTGATTGAAATCAATTTTGCCCAAAAAAGGCAAAATATATTGTTGATCGATCAGAAAATAATTTGTTGTATTGAGGCAAATTGATAAAAAGAGCTTATGCAAAAAACCCATAACAACATGATTCTAACATAATTATAACCTAAGTGTGAGTATGTAGATGCATGTTTGAATAAACACATGGTATAGTTATAAAATAATGTTGTTAAACAGGTCTCAGAAGAGGCCCCAAAAGATGGTCTAGTAATAAAACAACCAAGAAAGAATGAATATATGATCAAATGACACTCAAAATAGACCATGAAGGCAAAAAATAAACCTCTATGACTACATGAAAGTAATTTTAGGCACTTGGGTGGTAAAATTTAAAATTTTAGGCTATATATTCACCCCATGGGGTGAAATATAATTCGTTTTCACCCTAGCCTTTTGAGATTTTGAGCTCTAATTTGTGCATGAGTTACCTGAGAGAAATGACACGTAGAAAAAGATGATGGAATGTCAATAACCAAGTTGACCTCCACATAATGGGCCACTAATATGTATCTTCACCTTAATCATTTATGGCTCATTAATTATTAGGTTTAGGTCAAAATTTAAAAAGTCACCATTTACATTTTAGGGTAAAAAATGGATTTGTAAGGTAAAGTGATGACTTCGTATGAAGTCACCATTTTTTCAAATCGTGACAAAGTCAAAAAACACTTAAAATTATTGAATTGATGATTTTACCCATTTTAAGCAAAGTCACCATTTTCATGAAAAATGAAAATGGTGATTTCACCTAAAATGGTGGAAAACACCAAAACAGTGACTTTGCCATTTAGGAAAATGATAACTTCACCCAAAAAGGAAAAAATGCTATCTTAAAGGACCCAACAGGGGTCTAAACTCTAGGAGATATGGGAAAATAGGCTTATTAGGGTAGGTATAGGCTAGATAGTAGCATAGATATAACTTAATTCTAATCTATCTATTTTTACAGGAGTGGCTTCTCATGTTGATATCATGAGAGTGGCATTCGAATTATCTATGCACACTATAAATTTGGATGATGGAGATGATTGTATTTTTGTAGGTTATATATTTTTATGATGTGGCACAAATGTCAATTATTCATGTAAATCAAGCATATTTGAGTGCCTTGGAAGAACGGTAGCATAACAAGACTTTGAATTTTCATTTTCTAATCATAGAGGCCACCATTACTCTTGAGGATACCTGACAGATCCTCAAGCTACCGATGAGATAATGTAAGCTATTCTATATGGATCCAACATGGTATCAAGATGTGCTAGATGACTTGGTTAGATATTAAGGTATTTCCATGGTGCATGGGAAGGTTGATATCTATTTATTAGAGATTTACATAGATTTGTGTCCTGATGACCTAGCCGCTAGAGACCCTTCACCACCAACACTGATTGATTGAGAGGTTGTGGTAATGATGGCTATTGTGATTGACATCTTGTTGCCAAACAAGAGTGGTCAATTTTTACATATAGGCCTAAGATGCATGGTATAGAGCATGATAGATGAGGCCACATGATTTTCATAGGGGCCAGTAGTATTAGCTCAGTTATATAGGGACCTACATATGGTGGCATAAAGAGGAGGCCATAATATTGGAACATCCACACTACTAATGATCTAGGGATGGGATCATATCTTGATAGAGTGGCCAATGGGATACAAAAGGGTTAAAGATCCATAGGAACCATTGGCATATAGATGGGCATAGACTAGAAAAGGATGGTGGTCAAATGCTAATGGGTATTAATGAGGCTAAGGCTGAGATTGGTAGTGAGGCTAGTGATAGTGATAATAACTTATATAGTAGTAGAGGTGGAGAGGATAATGATGATGATGGTTTTGATAAAGAGATGGCATAAGGGATTATAGAGGAGTTGACACCCATGCTATGATGGTGCTAGATCCTAGCATGACAAGTTTAATAAGTTTATTTGTTGATCTAGGCTAGGTAGGGCCTTCAGGCATGGCTAGGGAAGGTAAGGATAGGGATATGCTAGAGGAGGAGATCACCACTAGGGTAGGGTAGATCATAGGTTTGGAGATATGGGTGGTATCTTTATAGACCACATTAGACATATGAGATGAGGATATGACTCAACTTTAGTTGAATATTACCCAGTTGAAGGTAAAGGTGGATAGGATGGTCTAGATTCAAGAACATACCATAACAAAGCAAGACTAGGCCATATCAAATAGAGATCAAGCCTTGCTAGATGTTCAGAGGCTCTAGTGAGAGCATGATGAGGCCTAGAAAGCTAGTACATGTGTAAGTTTCTCCTAGATGATACTTGAGAGCCTTCAAGATAAAGATGAGGCATCTTATTACCATAGGACATACAAGACTACTCTTCCCAGAGATTGGTAGATAACCACTTTTGAGGTATAGGATGCATAGAGGGATGGTAGTAGATTAGGTTAGTCCAAGACCAGGGCTCACAGTACAACATCCTCAAGTTAGTTCATTTAGTAGTCATGACCACTTACATCACTAGGACCACCAAGGCCACCTTATGATATAGGTCCTATAGATACTTATAGTCAGAGTTGATTTGTGATATCTCTTTGGCATTTTGGCATAATATTATAGTTTTGACACCATGATGATATGTATATATTATCAATGTATATGACATTAGTGAGATACATTGACATTCATATTGGGTCCTTTGAGGCCTATATACATGGACAATTATTTTTTGACATATGCGATGCTTTATTTTTGTTTATGTTGATCTCATTATTTAACTCATATTTTAGCATTATGGATGTTAATTTTAATTTTAAACATGTATGCTCTGTTCATTTATTGCTCTTCCATGTATATGAGATGCCACACTATTTTCATTTACTTATCTTTTATGACTTATATGTATGCTTATTCATAGATGCGTGTCTGTATTATCACATAATATAATCATATTGATCTTGTTATTTATTGATTTAGGCTATGTTTGGGATTTGGCTTAGTTGGTGATCTTAGAGAAGTACTACCCACTACATTTATTGATAGTCTCTATTGGTCTAATGTTTATTTTATCTTGTGATATTATGCTTCATAGTTATAAACAACTATAATAACAAAATGTATCCTAAGCATATAAAACTTAGTTTAGATTCAAATATAAATAACCTAGGAATAAGATATGAATAATCAAATCCCAAATGTAAATATAAAACAAATAAACCAAGTGTAGGGATATATACATATTAGGAATTTATTAATGCTCACATAAATAATTATATTTATGGGTGAGAAATATTAATATATGTGACAATAATAAAATATCATATTGAGTTGTCTTGGGATTATTGTATGCAAGTTAACAACTCACTAGAGATATCTTAGGATGATGAGAGAATCATGGAAGGAGTTAAGAGATATGAGGGATAAGGATTATAGTTGACTCTTTATTTTGAGGATTAATCTCTCCTATATATTTTAATCTCCTATGAAGAAATAATATCCTAAATAGAATATGAAATTGAAGGCTATTATTTTCTATGTGAGAAATCTTATTTAGTGTTAAAATGCAATACTCTAGACTATAAATAATATCTGGTATTAGAGAAAGGATGGGATATTGAACATTAAATGGAATAAGCATCATCATTGTTCTTAATTTCCCCTATACATGAGATTTGAATAGAGTAACATTTACATTATAAGAAGTAAATCATTTATTTTTGTGTAGCCATACATTAATTTTTGCATCTCAGATTGATCTAAATTGAGATTGATTGTCTCATCGATAATGCATATTATTTTGTCATAATGATAATCTCTAAGCACATTATGTGATCTAGCTTATGTATTTCATACTATCAACTCATGGGACATTGTGGGTCATATGCTAAGGTGTTTTATAACTACACTATTAACAAAAAAGAGAATGTTTTGTGTTAATTCATGCAAATATCTGAATAGACCACATCTAATACAAGAGTTCATGATACTTTTCTTCCTATCATAGATGCTTGAGAATAGATGATTATCTAGGAGGCATTTTGTAAGCATTGATAGACCTAAGCATCCTTATGCAATGCATAACCATTTGGCAATTGTAAGTATATCTAAAAAATTTTGAGAAGTAGGGGTTTGTTAGGAACACATGATGTGTTGGTAATATCTACATTGGATACATCGATGGTGATATGAAATCATCCAAACCTAGATCCAAGTTCTTTCCAAATCATCCTCAATGTTGGTTGGAGTATCGATGGTCTACATTGAGTTTTGTGTCATAAGGAGTAGATGCACTTGGAAATCTAGCCTTTATTGTTATAAAAATCTAGTATTTATTGTTATAATGAAGGATTTACTGACTGTTATGATTGTTACTACTTCAATCTTGACATCATGCATCAAACTCGTAGCTTTGAATTCCTCCATACATTCTGTGTCCATAATGATAGGTTACATGATTTATATTAGTTTATAATTTTATTTATATCTTAGTTTTTTTAGATAGGTATTAGTTGGTTCATGTCTACAATTCATTAGGTATTAGTTTTTTCAGATAAGTGATTAAATTTTACAAATATAAGCTTAGGTTTTGTGTTTAAAAGTGTCCTTTTTAGGTTTGTCAATTGCATCATCAAATGTATATATGTCAAAACATTTTAGCATCTATAGTATTTTATCCTTAAGAAATCAAAAGTGTCAAGCAAATCAATAGAGTATTTATGTCATGTTATCTATTTAAAATATTGTTGTCAGTTAATTGAGCTGAGTACATCTAATATTAAATTAGATTTCATATTTACTTATTTAGGTCATTTTAGTTGTAATGTCTAGTTATTAAAAAAATTAATCATCTTATCTATCATCAAAAAGTATCAAACATTTTTTTATCAAAATATAAAATGAGTCAAGTCTCATCTTTTTATTAAAAGAGTCAAAATTGAGTTATTATCAAAAAATGTAAAAATTTAAAAAAAATTACCTTATAGATGTATTTTAAGTGAAAATCAACATCCGAAGACAAATGTTTTACATTATGGGGAATTTTATTCTCAAAATATTCATACAACTAATCTTCATTGACACATTTTTTGAGTGAGCATCAAACTCGCAAGAGGATGGAGGACACAGGAGGCTAGAGGACAAATAAAGCCTCTCGTCAGCCACAAGCAATGGGGCCACATAATGCATTTGTGGCTTGTTTTTTAGTTATGTTTTTACTTTCTACAAATAAAAATAGAATTACATGTATGTTTAAGTATTATGGTTAGTGAGTAATTCCAAATATAATTCCTTTATGTAAAAATATAGAAAAATAATAAAAATCACCAATGTAAGATAGTTCATGAATCTTGAAAAGGTTTGTGCTAGATCCAAAAAATTATCATAGGTGGATAGTCGATGGGGTTCATGTTCACATCAAGGTTTGTGGTAAACCTATTTAAAACCATGGAAGGAGTGAGACTTTCTTTGGATCAAGGTCATGAGCCATATAGTTGGGCATGCCATAGAAGTGAACATACTATAGATGAGAGTGTGAATGTTTTTCCACCATGTTCTGACTAGGGGGGAATAGTGGGAATTTATTATTTCTCAAATAAATAATTATATTTGTGGGTGAGAAATATTAATATGTGTGACAATAATACAATTTCATATTGAGTTGTATTGGGATTATTGTATGTGAGTTAACAACTCACTAGAGATATCTTAGGATGAGAGAATCATGGGAGCAGTTGAGATATATAAGGGATAAGGATTAGAGTTGACTCCTTATTTTGAGGATGAATATTTCCTATATATTTTAATCTCCTATGAAGAAATAATATCCCGTATAGAATATGAAATTGAAGGCTATTATTTTCTATGTGAGAAATCTTATTCAGTGTTAAAATGCAATACTCTAGACCAAAAATAATAATACAATTACTCATAACCTAAGTACAAGATATGGATAATCAAGACTCAAGTGTAAAAAAAATGTAATAGACCTACATTCATCGAAATAGGCACAAAAAGTCAATGAGCAATTAAAAATAAACAAATAAAAATAACTAAATAAACAAAACAAACAAACAAACAAGACTAAATAAACAAAAATATACAAACAAGTTAGTCACAATGTTAGTAATAAATAAAATACAAGAAAATAGTGAATTGTTTGTGTATGTGTAATAGAGGTGTTACACTTGGTGACAGGGTTACCCCTAGGCTAGATAACAATGACACAAACAAAAAAACATAAGAACCAATTACAAGGTTTCCCCTAGGTTATAGGGAACAATGGTAAAGGTGAGACAAAAAACATTTCCCCTAAGCTATAAAGAGCAAAGACACAAACAAGATGACAAACATTTCCCTTAGGCCATAGGGGATAACACAAAAATGAAACAATAAACATTGCCCCTATGCTATAGGGGACAACGACACAAATTAGATGATAAAAGGTTTCCCCTATGGTATAGGGAACAATGACAAAGGGTATAATAGCAAAATGTTTCCCTTAGGCTATCAAAGAGAAATGAAACAAATAAGATAATAAATGTTTCCCCTAGGCTATAGGAAACAATGAAACAAACAAAAAAAATGGGGGAATATATGAAATAAGAAGGGGTAGCTGAGTTGACTCTAGATGCATTAGGCAGGTGGATGTTGACTACATAGTCCCATTGACACTAGGTCTTGTGAGATAGGAATCCAAGAGGGGAGTTAGTCAAGTTTTAGTATGATAAACCTCAATAAAAGCACACAAATAAATCTAACACCTCAATCTTATACACTCAAGGAGAAAGATAACAATGCAAGTAACAAACAAAAAAAGACAAAACAAGTATTCTTTACCATCCTTGTGAGTAAGAGTTTTATGTTGGCCTTGGATGAATGTGTTCAATCATGTGCTCAAAGAGTATTTGACAATGGTGTTTTTTGCATCGTTTCTCCTTCTCACCTTGGCAATGTTTGGCTTAGCTTTAGAAAGATAGAACAATCTATCAATAATTTTGTATTATAACATTAAAATAAAGCTTTGTCTCTCAAAAATTTAACATTATAACTTTAGATTGAGAGTTTGTTTTAGAATGGCCTTGGCACTTCTATTTATAGGTTCTCCAACTAACTCTAACCCATATGCAATTAAGTTAGATTTAACCATGATTAGGTTTAGTTTAACCTTGGTTAGTTTAAGGAGGTGAAAAATAATCAAGATTTGGGATAGATATTCCAGTTATTAAGCATGGCTCTCCATTTCTAAATTTAAGGCTTTAATGGAGATATTTTCAATTCTTTGACTTTGGATGATGACATCATCATTACCTCAATTTTATTATAATTTGATTTTAACAAAATTAATGTTCACTAATTGCACATGAAAATTTTACTTAAGCATTTAATTTGTTCTACTTAATTAATTCCTTCCACTTAGCATTTTTGCATTTAAAGAATTGTTTAAGTGCCCCGCTTAATGGGTCCAAAGGCCAATCTATTAATTTTTTAGGTTGTAACTTGACTGGAGATGAATTTGTGAGATGCTACTATTTAGTATATGATAATACCCCAGATATGGATGCCTTAACATGATTCTAGGTACTAATATCTGATGTGTAGACAAAATTGGGATATTCACTGATATTTAGGCTTAATTTTCACTATCTGGTAGAAATCAATTTGAAGTTTGGTTGGAACATAGTTGTTGCCAAAATGGGGTGTCTATAGTTTACCCCTATTTAGGAAGGCATTTCAAGACACATGCATAGTAACATCTTCTCAAAGAATGAAAAAGTTGTTAATACCTTGGCTAATGCCCCAAAAGGTGATAGAAGAGCCCTACATGCCCCCTCGAGGTATTAGATAGAAAATAAATTGGTGAACCTTCCCTCAAAAATAAGGAAATAATTAGAACCAAAGGGAATGGGGGTGGAAATACTAATTTTCTCAAAGGTGGTTATAAGTAGTGACATAGTGAGGTGCCATAGTAGGACAGAGGAGTGGATACAATGATTTGCCCAAAATCGGTTATAATCATTAGCACAGTGAGGTGCCCTAGTATGGAAGAGGAGTGGAAATAATGATTTACCCAAAGGTGGTTATAATCATTGGCATAATGAGGTGCCCCAATAGGGTAGATGAGTGAAAATAATGATTTGTCCAAAGGCATTTATAATCATTAACATAGTGAGGTGTCCTAGTAGGGCAGATGGAAATGAGATACAATTTATCTTTGCCCCATTAGGGAGGATATGATCAAGGAAGGTCTACATTATTCACCATAGTATGGTAATTGAGAAAGGGGGATTACATACTTAATTCATACTCATAGAGTAATAGTAAGTTAACCTCTAGGATAAGCATGACTTTGCGCTACCTGTTACTATGGAGATACACATCTTAACTAGCAGTGATTACAATTCATTTATGATTTAATTACTCTGCATTTGGGTAGTGTTTGAGTAGGTATGGGATTTACCAAGTGTGAACAAGGAAAAGTTTTTCCCACTAAATTATTTGATAGATTCTTTGGTCTGATTTTTATTGTAGCTTGTGATATTATGTATTATAGTTATAGAAAAATATAACAACAATGTGTATTCAAAGCATGGAAAACTCATTTTAAATGCATGTACAAATCACATAGGTGTAAGATATGAACAATCAAATCCCAAGTGAATATAATGCAATAAACTAAGTATTGGAATGTACACTAATTCAAAACTCAAGTACAAGATATGGGTAATCAAGACTCGAGTGTAAATAAAGTGTAACAATCCTATGATAACTGAGAAATAAAAAGGCAAAAAGGCAAAAAAATAAAAATAAATAAACAACACACTAATAAACAAACAACAAAAATAAAATAAACAAAAATAAACAAATAAGACAAGAGAAACAAGAATCAAATAAAAACCACACAATTAAATAAACAAACAAAACATACAAAACAAATAGAACAAACAAAAATAGATAAAATAAACAAGCAAGGCTGTAAATAAATAAAATATAATAATCAACACAAATAAACAATCCAATGCAAAGAAAAGTGCAATAAACAAATGATTCTAAACATACAAAGGTAATATACAAACAATGATTAACTACAATGTGAGAATAAATAGAATATAATTATTCATGTATGTGTAATAGAGGTGTTACTCTTGACAACAAGGTTACCCGTAAGCTGGGTAGTAATGACATAGGTTAAAAAAAAAAGAATAAAAGAATAACAATGTTTCCCTTAGGCTATAGGTAACAATGACACAAATAAGACAACAAACATTGCCCCTAGGCTATAGAAGACAATTAAATAAAACAAACAAAATGGGGAGAAATAGAAGAAAAGGAAGGGGTAATCGAGTTGACTCTAGATTCACTATGCAAGTTGACATTACCTTGATAATTATATGGACACAAGATCCAACAAAAACTTTAGGAAAAATGTAGTTTTCCCAAGATATGGGATTAAAAAATTGATGATAATGAAAACATGATTGACTTGTAGAGGAATATGAGAATGGTCTCACAAAATGACAAGTGTGTATGAAAAGAGGGGGATGATGCTCATAGTCATGAAAGTGTCAATAAAAACAAATTGCACAAGCGTGAGAGCATGGTTTAGGTAAAACCACACTAAAAGATAATAGACAAGCACTCAAACATGAACTTGGTTCATAAAGATTATTATGTCTAAGACTGAGAATGTGAATAATCTCATAAAACAATGAGATCATAAAATGTCTATGACTCACAAAATCATGAGAGAATAAAAAATCTAAGTGGTCATTAGTGCATCAAATTTGAATACACAATGTTCACAACAATAACTCATAAAATGGTGAGAGCATACGACTAAGGCCAATAAGGATGGGGAAAATAAAATATAAGTGGTTACTTGTGAAATAGATAGGATTCCTAAGACCCTTAAGCAAAAAAGTGGTTTAAAAAGATAGGAAGGTGGCCGAGCTAACCCGAGATATACCCCATGTATCCAAGTGTTACCTACATAGTCTGTGTGGACCTCAGATCGATGTAGTTCTTTCATAAATGGGAGGAGAATGACCAAGGTGGTCTAAAAATGAATTTGAATAGATAAGATGGACCATCCCTAAAAATTTTAATGTATTTATATCTTGCATGGAAATTCTAAGCCAATTTTTATGATTTTGTGATTTTTAGGATTTTCCTAGGTCTTTAAAAATGTTTAGGGATTTTCAAGCTATTTTAATTTTTTTGAAATTTTCTAGGCATTCTAACTCAATCAATAATTAAAAGATACATAATGTTCTAACTCATAAAATGATGAGAGTGTGGTTTAAACTGCTTGCAAAATGATGAGAGTGTTGCTTAAAATGCTCATAAAATGATGAGAGCATTCAACCTTTAATTACTCACAAAATGGCGAGAGCATGTTAAAGAGGTGACTGAGATGACCTCAACATGAATCACATGATTCCTACATATTCCTTCAATACCTTAAGTCATTATAGTTATGCCCATAGTGGAAGATACAACTAGGTAACAACAAACTCGTGAGTAGGTAAATGCAAAAGTAAAGAACAATGTTGTGGCAATGACGATGAAAACATGATTGTTATTAATTTTTGTAAAGGTGGTTATAATGAGGAAACAACGACATGGGTTAGTAATAATAATTTATCAAAATTTGATTATAATTGATAACATTAGTAATGAGATATAATGTGACAATAATGAAGAATCAATTGCTAAACTACTATCATACTACTCCAAGATACTACCTCACTCTAAAAATATGTGCTCAATGAATTGCCATACCGAATCAACCAATGAAACTTCATATAAGTCCAATCTCTTAAGGTGATCTAAGTATCAATGGATCAGAACTTAGGCCAAAAAGGGTGGGGGAAGGGGGGGGTAAACAACTTTGGCTAATAGGGAAGGTATGGAAGGAACAATATACAATATGGTGCAAGTAAGGTGATATTATGGTATGATGTAAATGATCCTCATATTCAATACCTTAGATTTCTTAAGCAAAATTATTCTTGAGATGTATTGTGTTCATCGATTCATTAAGATCATATTATGTTATGACAATTAGATATTGTTAGGGTGTGGAGCTTAAAAGCTTCACCAAGGAGCACAGTTATTGGTTTCGGGTCTACACAGACACCGGTGTCGGTCAGGAGCGACCGACGTCGGTCACAGGCAGTTGCAGAGACGCCGACGTCGGTAGAGGATCGGCCGACGACAGTCACAGGCGAGCAGGCAGGAACTGATGTCGGTTACCTGGGTGTCCAGAAAGCGATTTCCGAGGACAGAAGCGAGTGTTTGCATGATGAGTTTGAGTTGTAGACTCAAGCTTGTGTCTCTATTATTAGCATTACTATTTTTAGAGCCCTTGTTTAAGTGGTTTAACTATTTGTTGGAAGTACATGCTCAAGTCTCCTAATTCTATATGAAGAATTAGATCTTCCTAGCTTTGTAAGTTGAATTGTAGAAGAATTCATTGTGTGTGAAGAACAGTACAGAATTGAATCAATCTAGGTTTGTTGGAATTGGTTGTTCTTGAGAGAGATAGCTCTTGAGGAATAGAGATCTAGTGAGAGATCTATACATCTAGGAGAGGTGTGGAAGAACGAAGTTTCTTCAATTGTATTCCTATTGTAAAGAGTTTATTAATACAAGTTTTCAGGGTGTTTTCTTGTATCTCTTGTTCTTGCCATTTATCATTCTAGTTACTTGTCTATCTGATTTAATTCCGTGTTTATTGCTTTCAAAATTGTAATCTATTGTTGGTTTGATCCCCCAACAAGTGGTATCAGAGCCTTGGTTACAGGTTCAGAGCTTGATAATTGGTATCAAAGTTCAGGTTCACTAACAGGTGGTTCAAATCTGTGTAGTGTGTATTGATTACAGGTTCTCACAGGAGTTTCTACAGGGATTTCTGTTTGAGTGGGAGAAGCAATGGCAGATGAAAGTAAATTGAGAATGGAAAAGTTCAATGGCAAAAATTACCAACACTGGAGAATGGAGATAGAGGACTATCTGTATCAGAAAGATCTCTACTTACCGTTAGGAGGTAT
The DNA here is from genome assembly GCA_037957365.1 of Torreya grandis. Taxonomy (NCBI): domain Eukaryota; kingdom Viridiplantae; phylum Streptophyta; class Pinopsida; order Cupressales; family Taxaceae; genus Torreya; species Torreya grandis. The sequence goes on from JARHVA010002682.1 coordinate 1,033,565, forward strand.
TGCAAAGAAGCCCAAAGACATGGAGGATGAAGAATGGGAAGTTCTTGACAGAAAGGCTCTGGGTTCTATAAGACTGAGTCTAGCATCCACTGTGATATCCAATTTATCATAGGCAAAGTCTATGGTAGAGTTGATGACTACGTTAGCAAATTTGTATGAAAAACCCTCAGCTTCCAATAAGGTATATCTTATGAAGTAGTTATTTAATTTGCATATGAATGAAGGTGGATCTGTTTCTACTCATCTGAATGATTTCAATGGTATTGTGAATCAATTAAGTTCAGTGAATATAGTGTTTGATGATGAGATAAAAGCTCTTTTGATATTATGTTCTTTGCCTGAAAGCTGGCATGGCTTAGTAATGGCAGTAAGTAATACTGCATCTGCATCAAATATTTTGAAAGTAGAGGATGTTGTTAGTGTTATCTTGAATGAGGAAATACGCAGGAAAAGCACAGAAGAGGCATCCGAGAACGCTTTAAGTTTTGAGACCAGGGGAAGGCAGAAAGAGAAGAGCAAGAAAGGCAGAGCAAGATCCAAATCAAAGGGGAAAGGCAGATCTAAATCCAGAAATGGCAGAAGGCCACAATGCTGGAATTGTGGAAAGATGGGGCACATAAGTAGAGATTGTTGGTCAAAGCCCAAGGAGGACAACCAGCACGAAGGAAAGGAAGAAGCCAAGATTGCAGGTATTGCACAGGATGCTTTAATTTTCTCTCTGCATAATAATATAGAATCTTGGGTATTAGATTCTGGTGCATCTTTTCATGCTACTCCTAACAGGGAATATTTCAGTGACTATATCCATGGAGATTTTGGAATAGTGTATCTAGGGGATGATGAGCCCTGTAAAATAATTGGCAAAGGTAAAGTGTAGCTAAAGATGCATAATAGCAACACATGGGTGTTGAGAGATGTGATGCATGTTCCTAGCTTGAAGAGAAATTTGATTTCTGTAGGAAAGTTAGGGGATGAGGGTTGTACTGTAACTCTCACAGCAGAATCTTGGAAAGTGACCAAGGGTGCACTTGTTATGGCCAGAGGTAAGAGAGAAGGTACTCTCTATTTGTGTAATTGTGTTACTAACAAATCTCCTTCTGCATTATCTACTTCAGATGTGGATGCTAAATTGTGGCACTCAAGGCTTGGCCACATGAGTGAGAAGGGGATGTCAATTTTTAAGTCTAAAGGTATGCTTTTAGATTTAAAAGGCATAGATCTAGAGTTTTGTGAGCACTGTGTATTTGGAAAACAGAAAAGGGTTAGTTTTCTCAAGACTGGGTCTACTAAGAAGAGGCATAAGTTGGAGCTTGTTCACACAGATGTGTGGGGACCAGCTCAAGTTACTTCCATTGGAGGATCACAGTACTATGTATCTTTCATAGATGATGCTACAAGGAAGGTATGGATCTATTGTATTAGGAGAAAATCTGATGTATTTGTTACTTTTAAGAATTGGAAAGCTATGGTTGAGAATGAAACAGGTAAAAGATTAAAGTGCCTGAGATCAGACAATGGAGGTGAGTTCTGCAGTCATAAGTTCAGAGATTATTGTTACATGCATGGAATCCGTAGGCAAAGGACAGTTCCAAGGACACCTCAGCAGAATGGTATTGCTAAAAGGATGAACAGGACAATAATGGAGCGTGCAAGATGTATGAGATTGCATGCCGGTTTGCCCTTACAGTTTTGGGCACAAGCTGTTGACACTGTAGTGTACCTGATTAACAGAGGACCCTCTACAGCTCTGGATGGTGGTATTCCAGAAGAGGCATGGACAGGTAAAAAGGTTGATCTCTCATATCTCAAAGTTTTTGGTTGTGAAGCCTTTGTGCATATAAATAAGGAAAATAGAAAGAAGCTTGATGCTAAGTCTATGAGATGCACATTTATTGGCTATGGCTCAGATGATTTTGGTTACAGATTGTGGAATCTAGAAACTAACAAGGTAATCAGGAGCCGTGATGTTGTTTTCAACGAAAGAGTGATGTATTGTGATCAGCTAAGGAAGTTGAATCAATCTGAGCAGAGCAATGGTGAATTGGATGAGGTAAAAGTCCAAGATGAGCTCGCGGGAAAAAGAAATAATCACTTATAGGAAAACACAGAGACCGACGTCGGCAGGTTAGGAACCGACGTCGACAGGACAGAAACCGACATCGGCCATACAGAGACCGATGTCGGCCGTACAGGTACCGAGGTCGGTCAGGAAGAACTGACGTCGGCTAGTAACAGGTCTGGAGGTGACCGAGGTCGGTCACTGTCAGAAAATTTGGGTGGACAGCGTGTTGTGGACGAGTCTCAGACACCCATCAGGAGGTCAGAAAGGGTGAGTAAGCCTCCAATTAGATACTCTCCTTCCTTATATTATTTATTGCTAACTGATGGTGGAGAACCAGAGAGTTTTGAAGAAGCATTACAGGTGGAGTCCAAGAGTAAGTGGGAGCGTGGCATGGTTGAGGAGATGGAGTCCTTAAGAGAGAACCAAACATGGGATTTGGCTGAATTGCCAGCTAGTAAGAGAACATTGAAGAACAGATGGACCTACAAGTTGAAGGAAGGTGAGGATGGACAGATGAGATACAAGGCCAGATTAGTAGTGAAAGGATTTGCACAGAAACCAGGTACTGACTTTGGTGAGATTTTTTCTCCAGTTGTTAAAATGACTTCAATAAGGGTTGTATTGTCTTTGGTTGCTTTTGAGGATTTGCATCTTGAGCAGCTAGATGTTAAGACAACGTTTCTTCATGGAGATTTAGATGAGGAAATCTATATGGAACAGCCAGAAGGATTCGAGGTCAGGGGTAAGGAGAAGTTAGTGTGCAGGTTGAAGAAAAGCTTGTATGGCCTCAAGCAAGCTCCTAGGCAATGGTATTTAAAATTTGACAGGTTTATGACTGAGCATGGCTACAGTAGGTGTCAATCAGACCATTGTGTGTATTTCAAGAGATTTGATAATGGTAGATATATTATTCTATTGTTGTATGTAGATGACATGCTGGTTGCAGGATCACATATGCAGGATATCTCAGAGCTTAAGGTAAAATTAGCTCAAACATTTGCTATGAAGGATTTGGGAGCAGCAAAGAAAATCCTTGGCATGAGCATTAAGAGAGACAGGAAAAATCACAGGTTGATATTGTCTCAAGAAGATTATGTGGACAAGGTGTTGAAACGGTTCAATATGTAGGATGCTAAACCGGTAAGCACACCTTTGGCTGGACATTTTAAGTTAAGTAAAGAACAATGTCCTAATTCATATGATGAGGTAGAGTACATGAGTAAGGTTCCATATTCTTCCGCAGTAGGAAGTTTGATGTATGCAATGGTGTGTACTAGACCAGATATTGCCCAAGCAGTGGGAGTGGTAAGTAAGTATATGGCCAATCCAGGTAAGGAACATTGGAAGGCAGTTCAGTGGATCCTTAGATATCTGAGAGGAACCAGCAGTAGGCACTTATGCTTTGGAGGTTTAGATACTTCTCTACATGGTTATGTAGATTCAGATATGGCAAGTGATTTGGATGGTAGGAAGAGCACTACAGGTTATGTTTTTACTGTAGGTGGAACAACGGTTAGTTGGATATCTAAGTTGCAGAAGGTTGTTGCCTTGTCAACTACAGAAGCAGAGTATATTGCAGCCACAGAAGCTAGCAAGGAGATGATATGGATGACACGGTTCATGGATGAGCTTGGTAGAGAGCATGAGAGTTGCAGATTGTATAGTGACAGTCAGAGTGCAATCCATTTGGCCAAGAATTCGGCCTTTCATTCAAGAACAAAGCACATACAGCTAAGGTACCATTTCATACGACAGGTATTGGAAGATGGGGAGTTGAAGCTGGAGAAAATCCATACAGATAGGAATCCGGCTGATATGTTAACCAAGCCAATTACAAAGGAGAAGTTGAACTTGCATTCAACTTCTATTGGTCTTCATGATTAAGTTGAAGATGGAGGAGCTAGAAGATGTTGCTGTATAGGTACTGGTGCAGCTGTTTATCTCCAAGTGGGAGATTGTTAGGGTGTGGAGCTTAAAAGCTTCACCAAGGAGCACAGTTATTAGTTTTGGGTCTACATAGACACCGGCATCAGTCAGGAGTGACCGACGTCGGTCACAGGCAGTTGCAGAGACGCTGACATCAGCAGAGGATCGGCCGACGGCGATCATAGGCGAGCAGGCAGGAACTGACATCGGTTACCTGCGTGTCCAGAAAGCAATTTCTGAGGACAGAAGCGAGTGTTTGCATGATGAGTTTGAGTTGTAGACTCAAGCTTGCGTCTCTATTATTAGCATTACTATTTTTAGAGCCCTTGTTTAAGTGGTTTAACTGTTTGTTGGAAGTACATGCTCAAGTCTCCTAATTCTATATGAAGAATTAGATCTTCTTAGCTTTGTAAGTTGAATTGTAGAAGAATTCATTGTGTGTGAAGAACAGTATAGAATTGAATCAATCTAGGTCTGTTGGAATTGGTTGTTCTTGAGAGAGATAGCTCTTGAGGAATAGAGATCTAGTGAGAGATCTATACATCTAGGAGAGGTGTGGAAGAACGAAGTTTCTTCAATTGTATTCCTATTGTAAAGAGTTTATTAATACAAGTTTTCAGGGTGTTTTCTTGTATCTCTTGTTCTTGCCATTTATCATTCTAGTTACTTGTCTATCTGATTTAATTCCGCGCTTATTGCTTTCACAATTGTAATCTATTGTTGGTTTGATCCCCCAACAGATATAATGGTAATAGGGTTGCCCCTAAGTGATAGGGTAAGGTAAATGGTAGGGTATGAAATAATGACAAGGGTAAGGAAAAGTAAATGACTCTATTGTTCCTGATGATGTGGAGATGCACATCCTGATCAACATATGATACCAATAGAATAGTCAATTATGTAAATTGCTAGCCCACACCCCTTATGGATAATTATTCTATCAATAACTTGCTGCTAATTTGGACTCTAATATTGTTGTTGTGATCTTCATTGGTTGTTGATTTTGTTACTTCCATACTCAGAGACAAGATGTATACGTAGCCTCTGTAAAGGAAAGTATAGTCAAGGATGGTAAATATGGATAAACAATGGATAAAGTATCTAATTTGGTAATGGAGATATGTATCATAATGGAATGTATAATGGTTGGGCAATAAATGAAGATCAAAATTTTTAGGCACACATAATGTTGTTGATTCTAGTTTTGACATAATTTTGGTTATGGTGGGGTTAAATATTTATGAATATGCTCTCAATAGGACCACCAAATGTTTTTGTTATTTAGGTCTGAGATACACTACCATTTGATTATGTTGTAGAGTGGAAGATGTACTAATGCTATCTTTAATAATATATTTATCAAGCATTGAAGAACTGTTGTGCCCAACTATTGGCACCTTTAAGAGGTTTTCACCAAAAAAGTTGTCTTGATTGTCCCATAGTGCCATAAGAAGGTTTTACTAAGGAATATTGACTTTTGACTTTGATTATATTCTGGCACCTCAAACAAGGATTCACTAGAAGATGTTGAGTTTGAACTTTGATTTCCCCATAGTGCCTCTGAAAAGGTTTCACTAAGAGATTGTTCTTATTTTGAATGAATGTGGTCTTGGTCCCCCTGATATTCTGTAATTGATATGTCACCATAGATATAGTTCAATAATGTATGATTCTGTCGGTCCCAATCAACACTTATGGGAAGTGAAATTTCAATATAATGGCTAGGTTGGTTGGTGTTAATGGAAAATAGAATGGTAATGGAATGGGAAGAGGTAACATAATACTCATAGAAGATACTAGGAGAACTTATGTTGAATCTGAAGTAATCATCCTCAAAAATTGTGGAAGGATAAAAAATGTATTCAAATTGATCTACTAGGCATATGTAACCAATGTTGTCATAACCACTAATGTATTCTAATTCTGAAGCTGAGTCTAACTCAAGGGACTTTGAGTACAATTTTGAGATTGACATTGATTCTAATTTTGATGTTAAATTTCATATCATTTAAAGAATATAACTGAACTTCAATGCTAATTTTTCATTTGGTGTTATGAAAAAGATGTTATGTTAAATGCTTGGTATTAAACGAGTAATAGCCTAGGGTTGAATAATGGGTTCTTTACAAATAGGCTCAATTAATAATGACTCTACAAAGATTGGCTCATCAAAGTGAGGCTTCTCAACAGAAGGGAAATTGTCAAAACGTAACTCCATATAGACTAGCTTGTCAAAGTGAGGTTCTTTTAAAATAGGTAGTTGTAATCATTAAGGACTAGCTCAATAAATATTGGCTTGTTAAAGTGATACTCCACAACCAAAGGGAAAGGGTCAAAGGGTGAATCAACACATGTTAACTCATCATAAATAGGTTTTTCAATAAAAACATCATAGATTGGTTGGTTCTCTTGGCATTGGCTTACAATTGGTTATAAAATACTAGATTTGGACACATGTTGGTCTTTAAAAGATGACTCTTGGAGAGATAATTATTAGATATATTATGCCTTGAAGATTGGATTAAATTTTATAAAGTGGGTGAAGGTTGACAATAGATGAAGAATGACCTATGATTCAATAATGAGTTCTTTATAAATAAGCTCATCTAATATGGGCTTAACAAAGACTGGTTATGGGTTTAGGATGGTAACTGTGATTTGTCTAGTCATAATTATGTAACCTTGTTTGGATAAAGAGATACCATATTTTGAAGGGCCTTGAATGGTAATAAAGGATGTTGTGAATCTTGGTTGCTAACACAGGCCAAAGGAAGAGGGCCTATAATGGTAATGAATGAGCACTATAAAGCTTGGTTGCTAACATATCCCAAAAGAGGATGGCCTAAAATGGTAATGAATGGGCACTATGAATCTTGGTTTTTAACATAGGCCAAATGAGGATTACTAGTATAAATAGGGAATCAGCTACCATTATCATTAAAAGGGCAAACTTGGTACTTTAATTGGCCCTAAAAAGGGTGATCTCGATATATGATAATTAACATGGATAGGTTTGGAAATTATCCCAAAGAGGGTGGCCTTTGTATACAAAAATGGTCTTGAACGTACTCCATGGAACTTGGAATTAGTCTAAGCAAAGTGAAATTAGTCTTGAAAATAAACATGCACTAGGCACTTGAAAATAAACTTGATCGAGGCATGTTTGGATCTATGACTAGGTATCATGAAAAACAAATGTCTAAAATTCACACAACACTTGAAATGTGGTCTAAAAAGATTGGTCAATGCTTGAAAATGTCTTGAAACTTAGTTTAGATGGAAAACTCAATCTATTATTGTAAATGGTTTAAAATTGGCCTAGAATCGATCTCTTCTTGAAAATTATCAATGATAAATTTGGTCTCAAATGTCTACACTTCTTTAAGGTATTTCACACAAATGGTCAAATGAAAGGTAAATTATAATCATGGTCTTGGAAAAGTGTTTTGAACAAATATAATCAAGGTCTAAGATGAAAAGGTGCTAGGTATTTAGTAAAAAGGCACAAAGCTAGACTTAAAAAGACATGAACTAGGTCTAAAAACTTTAAGGCAATGGTAGGTCTTTGGTAAAAAGGCATAAAGTTAGACTTTAAAACAAATTAGGTTGAGGTAAAAACTAACTCTAAGGTAAATAAAACACTTTGAATCAATCTTGGCACATGGATTTTAAAACAAACTTGACCTTGGTATAAATCATTCACTCTAGGCACACACATAAAACTAATTGGGAAAGTCAATTTTAAGTAATCAAAATAAGAGTGATGAGTAAAGCATTCAAGCCCAAGTGATAAGCAAGGCTCCAATGTAAAATATTTATGTTTAGATTTATATTTAAAAAGTGAGTTTCAACCTGAGTTTAAAGCAACAAATCAACTCGAGGCACACGAAAATAAACCAATTTCTAGATCTCGGCAAAAAGGGTCTTTAAATCAAGCAAGGAATTAGTCCAAGTTACATAATTCAAAGGTAAGAGGTAAAAACCAAGCCAAAATTAAGCAAGACCTAGGTGTATACCAATCAATTTTGAATCTGAACTTTGTAAGAAAAATTCCAAACTTGGTTTAAATTACTTGGATTTTTCAAATGGAGAACATCTTAAACCCAAATGGATAACATGATGACACCAATTTTAGACCAAAAGTACACATGATTTTAAACTTGGTTTGAAATAAGGCAATGTTTTTGGAATAACATGAGTAGCATAACAATGCTTTCTCAGTAAGATGGTATGACAATGGTTTTAGAATACAACATTCAAGGCAAATGTTTGGGATGAAATGGGTAGTCTAATGACATCTTATTTTGAACAATTGACACACACGTTTTGGAATAAAAACTCTAAGACAAAAGTGTGACAAAAAATGTGTAGAGTAACACTTCTTAGGATAAAGTGTGATGAAAACATGTGATGTTTATGAATTATTTTGACTTTAAAGAAATAAACAATTTTAGTCTCAAAACACACATGTAAATCAAAGAAAATAAAAATAGAATACATGGATTGTCTTATCTTTAAAACTGAAATGGGTATGCATAGCTTCTAAAAAAATTTATATTGATATACTAATGCTTATGAAGAATTAAGTATTAAGACAAAAATTAAAGAATAGGTTTAGGTAGAGTTTTTATGTCCCCCTTTGTCTCTCAAACATTGGTACGTGGCATGAACTTAGAGTGAGGAATGCTCAACATTCGGCAAGAAATTTTCTAGCAATTAGAGTTGACTATAAATCTATAATTTTAAAATAAAATAGATGGTCCCAAGTGCGGCTAACATAAGGATGCAATCACATCAACTAAATTCATACCTGATAACTTATTATGTAAGGGTCTATTCTTTTGTATAACGACTCAAACCATATACTACTTAGTAGAGTTTGATGTTTAGCAAGACTTAACTTGGGTTTTCATTAGGATTAGAGAGGTTAGCCTCTTAGTCCCCTAAAAATCCTAATATCATGTGCCCTAATTTATATACTCCACCATGGAACATGATTGGTATGATGTTAGGAGATGAAACCCTAGGTCAACACACCCCTAAACAACTTATGAGGAGGTGATGAACTCCCACCCATAATCCAAAGCAAGAAAATAAAATAAATGAAAATGGAAAGATTTTATAGGTCATTTTTGAGTCACCCAAGTCACTAAGATCTTTAGGAGAGCATACATGACATTTTTTATGACATGACTTAACAAACAATGGTAATAAACCAAACACTTTTGGTCACCCAAGTTCCCTAAAGGGGACGGGGGAGAACATACATGCTATAGTTTTTGTTTGCCAAAAATAAAGAATTTAATCTACACAATTTGAAACTAACTAAAGAATAAATAAGAATTGAAAAATCCCTTAAGAGCTTCAACTAAAATGTAGGTTCTTTTTAATAGCACCAACTTTAAATATGTTTGAAATTTTGGCCCCTTGGCCTTGTTTGCACTTGTAAAAACACTTTAAAATGCTATAAATATAAATTTATTAAGTGATTTTTAAGCATATTAACCAAATATAGATGAATTTTAACCTTTGTTATGAATTTTAATTTTGTAAAAGGAAAAAATGATTAAAAAACACTTAAGCTTTCCTTTTCTTGGCTCAATTCTCTGAAAACAAGGTTAGTAGATTAATTTATGATTCAGTCAAGGTGAAATTCCTACTAGTTAGCTCAATAAGACACAAATTTAACTCTCTGGAATGATTTCATAGTTACACAATGATTGTGATCTACAAAATTATTCAAGCATATAAAAACTCAGAAAACTAGAATGCAACACAGACTTACAAAGATTGATTTTACAATTCTCAAATAATTTCACAACTCATCCCAATAATTTCATATTCTACCTCACCAATTTTATGACTTGTGGGAAAAACCTATAGAAAACACAAAAAATAGATAATTGTGATTTTGCTATTAAACAATGATTTTGTAATTAGACATACAATTTTGCAACCTAAAAAGATGATTTCACTACTAAAAAACACAATTTTACAACTACAAATAACGATTTCTCATTTTTTATTAAAAAAATCACAAATCATAAAATAATAAAAATATCCTTGGTTCTTGTAGGAAAAATTTGTAGTTTTTAACCTTGAATTCATATTTTTGTAGAGCTGAGTTTAAACAAGGTGATTACATGATTCTCAAAGATGATTTGGTGGTTTCTTTCAATGATTTCATAGTTTTTATTATCAAATTCATAGTTTCATAGGAATGAATTCACATTTCACAGTCAAAGGCCAAACATGAAAAATTTAGATAAAAAATAAGAAATCAAGGTCTAAAATGAATGCTTCTCAGCACCAAGGAGGTCCAAAGATTATCTCATTATGCATGTGGGGTGCGTGGTCCCACCAAACGAGCCATTATGTGAGATATGAATCTAAGAAGGGAGTTATTTAAGTGTTAGTATGATAAACCTCAATAAAAACACATAAATAAATATAACACCTCAAGCCTAGAGACTCAAGGAAGAAGAGAATAATGCAAGTAACAAACAAAAAAAAACAAAACAAGTATTTTTTACCTTCCTTGTGAGCAAGAGTTGCATGTTGGCCTTGAAGGAATGTACTCAGTCGTGTGCTTAGAGAGTGTTTGACAATAGTACTCCTTGCATAATTTATCTTTATCATCTTGGCAATTTTTGGTTTGGCTTGGACATGATATAATAATCTTTCAATAATTTTGCATTATAACATTACAAGAAATCTTTGTCTTTCAACAATTTAACATTATAACTTTGGCTTGAGAGTTTATTTTATAATGGTCTTGGAACTTCTATTTAGAGGTTCTCTAACTAACTCTAACCCAAGTAAAATTAGGTTATTTTTAACTATAGTTAGGTTTAGTTTAACCCTGGTTAAGTTAAGGAGGGGACAAGTAATTAATATTTGGGATAGAGACTCTATTTATTAAGCATGGCTCTCCATTTCTTGATTTAAGGTTTAATGGAGATAGTTTCAATTCTTTGACTTTGAGGATGATGACATCATCATGAGCTCATTTTTATTAGAATTTAATTTTTATAAAATTAATATTCACTAATTGTACATGTAAATTTAACTTAAGTATTTAATTTGGTTTACATAGTTAATTCATTTTGCTTAGCATTTTTGTATTTTTTGAATTGTTTAAGTGCCCTGCTTAATGGGTCCAAAGGCCAATCTATCAATTTGCTAGGTCAAAACTTGAATGGAAATCAATCCATGAGATGTTATTATTATGTACATGATAATATCCTAAATAGGGATGCCTTAACATGATTCTAGGTACTAATGTTTAATGTGCAGATGTAATTGGGACATTCAATGATTCCTAAGATTAATTGGCATTTTTTGGTAGAAATGAATTAGAAGTCTAGTTGGAACACATTTATGGCTAAAATGGGGTGTCTATGTGTCCAACATGAACTTTAGGCTAAACGTAGTTCTTGTAGGATATGGAATAGAAGAAAATTGATGATAACAAAAAGAGGATGATTATAGAGGAATATGGGAATGATCTCATAAAATGGAGAGTGTATAGAAAAAGAGGGGGATGACATTCACAATCATGAAAATGTCAAACACATAAAATTTATGCAAGCATGAGATCATGGTTTAAGATAAAACCACACAAAAAGATAAGAGACAAGTATCCACTAATTAATTGAATTGGTAATTCATACTATTCAATACATTTATGGCTTGGGATGAGCTTGTAAAATGGTGAGAACGTTGGCTGAGGTTACAAAATAATGAGAGCATAAGAAAATAATAAGGATGGGGAACTAAAGGACAAGTGATTACTTGTGAAATAGCTATAAGACCCATAATCCTTAGGGAAAAGGCAACGAAATGAAGTTCCAAATGGAAATAAAGTGATGAATAAGTGGACACAACTAAGCTACCCTGAGATACCCCATGTATCTAAGTGTTGCTTACATAGTTCATGTGGACCTCAGGCTAATGTAGTTATCCTAAAAATAGAAAGAAAATGGTAAAGTGGTCTAGAAATGAAGTTGGATAGGTAACATAGTCCATCCTAGAAAATTTTGAAGGCTTTATATCTTGCATGGAATTTCTAAGCCAATTTTCATGATTTTGAGATTTTTAGGATTTTCCTAGGTATTTTCAAATGTTGAGGGGTTTTGAAACTATTTTGAATGGTTTTGGAGTTCTGAGGCATCTCAACTCAATGGATAATTACAAGATACCTCTCACAAAATGGTGAGAGCGTGCTTTCAAAATAGATAGAATGTTCAAACTTAAATTTTTTAGAAAATGGTGAGACCATTTAAATAAGGTGATCGAGCTGACCTTAGAAAACACTGAGTGTTGCCTACATAGTTCAAAAGGACCTCAAGACACTGTAATTCCTCCTATAGTGGTGAAAGTTGGGAAATGTTCTAATGTTTTGGTATCTCAACTCAATGGAGGATTATGAGATACAAAATGGCCCAAATCACAAAACAATAAGAGTGTGGCTTCAAATTGGTCACAAAATTGTGAGAGTGTGGTAAAAGAGTGACTTAACTAATCGTAATGTAAATTGAAAATTTCCTACATAGTCCCATAGGGGCCTCAACTTAATAAAATTTTGCCTACAGTGAGGTGTTTGACTAAGTAACAAAAAGTTTAGGCATAGACAAATGGCAAGGCATGACACAATGATGGCAAAATGATGTGGTAATGAATGGTTAAGGGGTTATTCTTAATTTGTCCAAAGACAGTTATAATCAGGAAATAATGGTAAGAGTTGGTGATACTAATTTTCCCAAAGGTAGTAATAATTAATAGTATGAATAATGAAATAGAACATAGAAACAAATAAAGGATGCAATTAATAGGATCATTATCATACTACTTTGATATACTACCATTCAAAAATCTAAATTTGAATCGACTATTGAAACTGCATATGATATTAGCCACTAAATGTGCCTAAAGTAAAACTAAATCAAAATCAAGGCCAAAAGTGATAGGGGATGATAAAAAAAAATTGTCTAGAAATAGGATAAGGTATGGTGGGAAAGCTATATTGGTATTGGTACATATAAAGTGTATAATATGGAATTAATTAAATGATCTTTGTGGACAATAAATCAACTCAAGCATAAAAACATTTGAGGTGCATTATGTTCATCTATTCATCAAGTTCATCTCATTTTGGCATGGCGAGCTTATATGCTATAGATCGTAGTTAGTAATAACCACACAAGGCCCTAACCAATTAGGTTAAAAATTTCCTTCTTTGTCTCAACATTGATTTTTTTTAATTTTCTTTGAATACAAGGTCACCAAGCTCAAATTCTTGATGTTTAATGCATCGATTGTATTGCCCATGTAATCTATTCTAAAAAGCCTGAAGATTAATTAAAATGGCCTTAAAATTTCAATATAGTAAATATAACTCTTGAAAATGAGCTACTCTATATTCCTCATCATTAATGATGTGCTGTAATGAAATTTGAAGAGAAGGCAAATTGACCTCAACATGAAAAATGGCCTCAACAAGAAGATTGGCTTTAGTGACATAAATAAGGGAATATGGGGTAGATCATATTAGAGTACAAAAAGTGGTATGATAGGCCTAGAGGGTGTTATATAGCTGAAAGTGCCAATCATGACCAACATCCTTGAAAATATTCTTCAAAATATTGATAATGGTTTTGTTAGACACCTTAGCTTGGTTGTTGCCTTGCAAGTAATATGCAATAGAAAAGTGTTATTTAATATGATATTGGGCACAAAGTGTTTTCACATCTTTGTTTTTTAATGAACCACCATTATCAGATATAATGTTGGAGGGTATACCATGGTAGAAAAAGATATGGTTAAATATGAATTTAGATAACAACTTACCAGTTATGTAAGTCAAAGGAATGGCTTCCACCCACTTAGTAAAATATTCTATAATAGTAAGGACATGTTTATGGCCATTTGAGGATGTAGGATTTATATTGTCTATGAGGTCGAGTCCCCACATTAAGAATGGCCATGGTGTTATCAGTGGTTTGAGCATTTTGGATAGAGCATAAATCAAATTAGTATGCTTCTGACACTTTACACACTTCTTCACATAGGCAATTGTGTCTATTTCCATAGTCAACCAATAATAACTAGTACATAGTAATTTATTGTCAAGGATGGCCCAATTGGTGTGGGCCCCACACACTCCTTCATGAACTTACCTCAATATTAATCCATATTTTATTGAATATAAACAATACAAAAGAGTTCTATCATAGCTTCTACAATACAGGGTAGGTCCAAATAAAGTATAACGAGAGGCTTTATGGATGAAGGATTTTTGTTTCTTGTGGGAAAGGTTTGGATGAATGATTTTGTCTTGGATGTAGGCATATATGTTAGAATACCAAGTAGACATGGGACTAACAATATCACAAACCATCTCAACAACTAATTATTTTTGTGTTGACACTAAAAGATGTTCCAAAATAAATTAATAGTCCTTAGATCTACTCATAATTTGAATCATAGATCTGCTTATAGCCATGGCATCAACTATTATGTTATTGACTATAGGTATCCTTTCAAACTAAAGGTTGGAAATTTACTATTTAAGAGTGTCGACCTTGCCTTTATAAGGCACCAACTTCTCATCCTTTTTATGGCAATCATATATAACCTCATTGTTTTGAATCACTATGATCAAATAAACTTTGGATGTTCCATTGTACTACTTGGTGAAGCCCTGTGATGAGTGTTTCATATTCAAACATATTATTAGTACATGGAAAACCAATGTGAAAGGACTTAGGAATAAGATCCACTTGAAACATGATAAAAAATAAGATGACACCTGAACCACATGCTATGAAAGAAATTTCAAAGTACATTGTCCATGTTATGCTTTAGGAGGTGCTTCTACTTTTATTGTGGTTATAATGGATTCATCTAAAAAACTAAATATAAAAGTTTTAGTATCAGGTAAAGGAGATTTTGTAATTACTTATCCCTTAATGGATTTTTGATTGGCATAATCGATCTCAAATTCACTCAAAAGAATGATCCATTTTTCCATGAAACCCTGTAAAGCTATTTTATAAATTAGATACTTGATCAAGTCTACTTTGTTAATTACAACGGTCTTATTATTCAACATATAGTGACATAAATTTTGGGCCATGAAGACCATAGCTAAATAGTCTTTTTTTATTGATGTATAATTGTGTTCATATATGACCAATGTTTGGCTCAGGTAGTAGACAACATATTCTTTGCCTTATTCATCATGTTGTGCCAAAAGTTACCTTAGGGAATTTTTAGTCATTGAAATTTAAATTAATAATGGCTTGTTTAACATAGGTGGTAATAAAATAGAGAGATTGGCTTGGTATTCCTTGAGATGGTTAAGTGATTTATGGAAATCTTCATTCCATGATAAAGTAGTACCATTCTTCAACAATTGTGTAAAAGGATGGCATTTATCAACTAGCTATGAAATGAAGCATCAAATTGACTGTATTTTTCCATGTAAATTATGGAGCTACTTCAAGGTATATAGTGACAACATTTTTGAATGGCTCAAACTTTGGCAAGATCAAATTCAATTCCCTTACGAAAGATAATGAGGCCTAAAAATTTGATAGAAGTTACACTAAATACTCATTTTTAAGGATTGAACCTAACATTATAGTGTCAAAGTATCTCAAAGATTCTTTGAAGTATCATCAGATGATCAACTCAGGGCTTAGATTTACCTAGGATGTCATCAACAAAGTCTTCGATAATGTCGTGCATCATATCATGGAAAATCACTATCATGGATCATTAGTATGTGGCTCATGTATTATTAATTTCAAATAGCATAACTTGATAAAAAATGTTCCCCACAGAGAGGTGAATGCTATTTTGTGCTAGTCTTTTGATGTAATTTTGATTTAGTTATATCATAAAAATCCATCCATAAGAGAAAACATTTCATATCCGGTTGTAGAATCAACAATCATGTTAATTTTTGGAAGAGGAAAGTTGTCCTTTGGGAAGGGTTTGCTAATATCCCAAAAATTAGTGCATAGTTTGATACCTTTTGGCTTATTACTAACCAAAATTATATTGGAAATCCGCTCTAAATAATCAATTAGTTGAATGCATCTCACATCTAAAAGTTTCTCTAACTCTTTCTTGACTAATACGACAATATGAGGATATATTTTTTGTAACTTATACTTAATTGGTTTGGAATCAAGATGTAATAAAATATGGTGTAAAAATAAGATGGGGTCCAAACCTAGTATTTATGAATAGGCCCATGCAAATATATCAACAAAATATCTCAGGAGGGTTGTAAAAACTTTACATTCCTCCTCAGTGAGGGACATGCCTAGTTTAATCTATTTTGGGTCCTTTGGTCTTAATGTTGACCTCAAAATTTTCCTCCACAAGGAGTGTAGAACCATACTCTAAAAGAGTCACCAGTGAGGCAAATCAGTTGGTAATGCTATAGTCTTCTAGCTGGACTAGTTCATCTAACTCTCCCAAATAAGATGAATTAGAATCACCCAATGTGGTAAAGGCCATGTAACAAATACCTCTAGACACTCTTGTACAATCTAATCAAAAT
Organism: Torreya grandis; assembly: GCA_037957365.1. Classification (NCBI taxonomy): domain Eukaryota; kingdom Viridiplantae; phylum Streptophyta; class Pinopsida; order Cupressales; family Taxaceae; genus Torreya; species Torreya grandis. The sequence goes on from JARHVA010002682.1 coordinate 1,050,127, forward strand.
ATTATTGCTCTTTAGTGTTGATTTCAAATCCATAAATAATCCTTGGAATAGTGGTCTCTTATGCATCATGCGAAGAGGGGTGAGCATCCCCATTTAATGGCACCTGAAATGTGTTTTCACCAAGAGACTTGCCTTTTTATTTACTTTTACCTTGATCTAAAGGCACCTCAAAAAAGTTTTCACTTTTAGACCTCAATGTTTGATTTTATTTTTGATTTTAGCCAAGGAAGTTCACTTTCTCTCTGAAATAGGTAGCAGGATCCAATCTAATAGAAAAGTCCTATTTGTGATCTCCTAGAGGAATATGACCCCTAAATCCTAGAAAATTGTAAATCACCACATCATTATTGAACTCATCTAATGGAATTGTTGACTTTTATTGGTCCCACTCTATCAATTGGCGGTGATAAAGGGTAAGTAACGAAGGGTGATAAACATGATTAATAGTACAAACAACATAAGGGTTAAATAAATTCATGTTGGCAAGGTCATGTAGATGTTATAATCAGACCCTACATTGTTGTTGGCATCATTTTCACTAGTCAATGGTGTAGGAAATTGAATAAGGTATGTGGGGTCACCCTTAGGTGGTTTAAATCTAATACCATGTGTTATTTTGTACTTGGTCATGGAAATTGACTCAATTATTCGTTATTAATGTACCCCCAGGCCTTTGTCTTCATAAGATTTATTAACCATAATTTAATTAGGGATAAGATACTTGGAACTTTGGTAATAATTAGCTAGATCATCAGTATAAATCCATGAATCATTATAGGCCAAAGGCTGGTTTAAAAATAATGGGTATGGTAAGATGATATTCCCCCATAGAGTACCACTCCATGTGAGTAGTCTTGGCTTTGGGCGTCCCACAGGATTTTGAGTTTTGTGGTAATTTGTCTATGTGGAAGGAGTCATGAGTACTATACTCTCCTATACCTTTGTAAAATTTGTAAAAATGGTTGGAAATATCTGGTGAAGGTGCAAATGAAGTTGAGGCTAGGTTATTAGGGTCAATGTAATTGGATTTAGGTCCTGATTCAATGGCTTCGGCTTTATAAGCTTTCCCTTCATCAGTTTTAGGGATAGGTTTCAGGCCAAAATGATAATTATAGATCTTGTACTCTACCTCAAGACATTTATAATACTGGTAAGGTTGGAGATCAATTAGTAAAGTTACTTCCATCCCTAAATGGGGAAATTTAATACATTAGTCAAATGTAGAAGGTATACCTCTAATTTCATGAATCTAGGGTCGGCCCAAGATCAAGTTGCATGATAAATATAGGTCAAGAAAATGGGATAGAGTATCATGGGTCAAAATCCCAATGACCACTAGCAAGATGATGGTACCTTATTATTCTCATTCCTTATTTTCATACGCCTTGATGATAATAGTATTTAGCTGAACATCGACTATTGTGTATCCAAGATGCTTTACTAACTTCAAATAAATAATGTTTAGGCATTAACCATTGTCTATAAAGATGCATTTAAATATATGTTGAGTTATATTAACCTCGATGTACAAGGGGTTATTATACAATGAGCCAAACTATGACATGTCACTTTGGTCAAAGGTAAGTCAATGGCTAGGGGCCAAATGTCCTACCATGGATTTGAAATTTATCAAGCATAATGTCATTAGGTACAAGGGATTGACTTAGGTATTCATTTATTATGCTCATGTGAATGCTAGATGTGTGAAATAAATCCATGATAGATATTTGTGTAGGTGTTTTTTGTAGTTGATCCACAATGTCATAGGTCTTCCCTTTGGTTTTAGAAATTGGCTTGTTTTTTATAGTCATGGAGGTTTGAATGGGTCCATCTATGATATTTGGATGTGGTCCTTTGATGGTAATCTTGGATCATCAAATTATGATTGCATAATATTGATCTAGTATTGGGCCTTGGTAATTAGATGGAGAGGTAATATGGCCTAGAATGGTAATTCTTGGGTAGTGTTGAGCCTGGCTGCTAACACAATCCAAATAAGGATTACTGACATAAAGAGGTTAGTATGCATTTTTTGGAGGTTGATAAGCATTATTAGGTAAAGGTCTCTATCTATTGGTATTTAGCATGGGGTTAATGGTAATGGTAGCAACATGACTGCCTGAGACATGTCCTAAAACATTATTTTAGGTATATGCAATGACATGATGGACTCCTTGGTTTATTTGATCAATTTGACCTTGGTTATGACAATTATATTATTGTTTTTATTGGTGTTATTCCTATTGATGTTGTGGTGGTATTATTTGCCTTTTTTATTGTTGTTGTTAGTGTTATTTTTATTGGTGGTTTTTATGTTGAGGAAATGGATTTTGATAAATGGCCAAGTTATGATTAGTCATAGGAGCATGGTTATCTCATTGTATCTCTCCATTCTTAAGCATATTCTCAATCATATGCCTTGGATATATACACTGGTGTATGGAGTGTCCTTTGATATGATGAAACTCATAAAATTCATGTTATTTGTACTAATTAGGAAAAGGAATTCCTTCAAGAAATGGTTTTAGCACATGCCAACTAATCATACTTGCCTAAACCAATTTATAGAATACAAACTCAATAGGATCTCCAAGGTCATTAAATGCTTTGAAAATGGGTGGTCTTCTCCTTAGAGGAGGTGTTTGTGATTGTGATTGATTTTGCAGCTAGTTTTGTGGAGGTCTTAGTTGAATGAATGGAGGTGGTGTTTATTGAATGGGTAAAGGTAAATGGACAATTAGTGTTTACACTATTTATACATGATGTGATTTAGTTACCCCATTATCAACAACTTTATTTTTTCAATTGTAAACTTTTGGTATTTCATTAGTATTGGATTGAGTTGGCATTGAATTCAGTATTTGGATAGGGTTCTGTTTATGGCTTTGGTTTTGGTTCTGTTGTTGGCCTTGATGTTAGTTTTGGCTCTAATTTTGATTGGAAGAAGATAAATTGATAGTCCCTTTGTTGATAAGGGCCTTTTTAATCTGTATCCATTTCTCAATAACCTCTTCAAATGTGTGATCACATTGTAGCTCAATATGATAGGATATCTCATTATGTAGACTCCAACTAAATATCACAACCAATTGCTTGTCTAGTAAATTGTGGGTGAATCGGCTAGCCAATGCCCTCTACCATTGTAAGTAAGAAATAAAGCTTTCACCATTTCTCTATTTTATCTAGGATGAATATACTACTATATTATAATGCTTGATATTATATGAGAAATGTTGTACAAACTTATCTGAAAGGTCATCAAAGTTTGACACAAAATTATTTGGCATTTTAAGCAACCATTGCAAGGCTTGTCTAGCTAAACTTCTTCGAAAGAGGAAAAGCAAATTATCTCATTGTAGGCCAATAGTTTTCAATCAAGAAAGAATTATTTTAAATTCTCTTTGGGGTCACCTTTTCCCTTATATTTATAAAATTTAGGTGGCTCATTACCTAAAGGAAGATGTATTTATAGATAATCCATATTGAATGGATAGAGCATATTTTATCTAATTTGAATTTATTTGTTTGCTTCATAGTTTGAATGGATTGAATTGTATCCTTAATTTGATATAACTCTTGATCTAATAGGTTGGATGGTAGGCCATGCTGTTTTTGAGGTTACACAATCAAAGGAAGATTACCTTGACTAGGCTATGAAGGAATGACATACTGTGGAATGTTTGTTTGATTATTCAAATGACTAATAATATGTACCCATGCATTAGGATTGTATTGTTGATACATAATATGTTGTTTTTGGTAAATTTTTTGGCTAGGGTTGGTAATGTGGCCTCAGTTGGCAAATTATAGATGTGGTAGCAATATTTGGCTAGGTAGAATATGTTAGTCTTACTGAGTTTGGGTAGGAACTTGTTGTGTACTTATCAAACCCTCTTGTACATAGGGTACCTATTATTGGATAAAACCCTATTGTTGAAGGTGTTAAAATTTGAATCCTTTTTGTATATGTGGTACATGTTGGGTGAAAGGTAATTATTTCCTACTACCTAGTACCTATTGTACATTAGAACCTTATTGTTAGTTAAATAGTTGTTGTTGATTAAGCACTTGTTGAGGGTTTGGTATATGTTGATTTTGACCAAATGACACTTTTTGTTGACCAATATAAACTTGTTGTTGATTAGGCAATGTTTGATATGTTTTTGGTATATTGGTCAATGCTTGTATTGGCAGAACATTAGTTACCACCTGTTGAAGTGAAGTAGTGTTAAACACTTATTGAGGTGGTATATTGGTTTGGTGTTGGCTAGTAGACCCTTATTGCATACTTGATGAATTAAATAGTTGAGGAGTGAAAGTTTCTTGTTGTGTTTAAGAAACATACATACCTATCCCTTGTTGTTGCTAGCCACCTGAGGTATTGTCTAGAGGAATTTGTTATGTGTTTCTTGATGGTACACTAGACCCACTTTGGTTTAAATTGGAATGCACTTGCATGCTATCCACTAAATTTTAATTGAGGTCATATATAGGAGTTTTATTTTCTTATATCATTATTGGGACATTATACATGTCTCCTACTAGCATTCTTTGGCTAAACGGGTCTATGTTCTAATTTACAAAGCTTAAAGAATTAGTTTGTGGCCCTATTGAAGGAGCTAGCTATATAAGTGGCATGTTTGAAATAACCATGAAATTGAAATTCAAAGCTAGGTTAAGGTAATTTGGTATGATTTATATACCTATTATAATTGATCATCCATTAGAGCTTTCCTTTTTCTAAGTGTACTTTAGCTCTATTGAGGTATCTGCACCAAAGATTAATTGCAAATAGTTGATGTCTATTAAAATTATTGGTTTTGAGACATGTTACTAGGTGTTATAATAAAATTAGATAGACTTTCATGTGTGAATTTTGGTGGCAATTTGGTTCTTACTTCTATTGCCCTAACTAGAATTTCATCTTTATTTTCTAGAAAATGGTGATCAAACAAGTATGGGTCATAACTTGTTAGCATTGTTACATAGTAGGGTTGTTTTTGGTTTTGTTCGATAATAAGTTTCATTTGAGAAAGATATTGAGTCATTTGTTTTTGCACTTGGCTTGGATAGGATGGTGCATTTACTAGGTACTATGCTAGTGGGTCTTACCCTTATTCTGCATATGGAATATTATAAGAGGGATATGTATCCATATTATATTCTATATCATCACCACATGGTTCTTGAATGAAGGGATCACTAGTAAAAAAATTATCATAATATAGATTGTACATGGTCCTACTACGTGTATGATGAGACATATTTGGATCTATGACTAGGTATCTTGAAAAATAAGGTCTAAATGACAAACAATCAAGGTTTGAGGCAAACAATCTTTATCTCTATAAAAAAATCCTAAAGATAAAATGTCTAACTTGGGTCTGAGGCAAGGGTAGAATAAAAATGTGAAAGTGGTATAATAAAGGTACTGATTTATCCAAAGGTAGTTATAATTATTGGCAAAGGTATCTAGGCAAGGTAAAACAATCACAAACTAGGTCAACCAACAAAATAGAGAGATGCTAGGTATTTGGTCAAATGACACAAATCTATACATCTAAACTAGGTTTAAAAGGATAATGATTTGCCCAAAGGTAGTTATAATCATCAGTGTGAAAATAATGTTAGGCCTTCGGTCAAAAGTCACGAAGCTAGAATTCTAAGCTAGGTCGAAAGGATAATGATTTTTCTAAAAGTGGTTATAATAATTAGCATGCAAAACAATGCTAGGCCTTCAATCAAAAATCACAAAGCTAGACTTGGAAACATTGGTCAATTTAAATAAGAACTCAAAAGCAATCTAAATCTAATTTAATTAGCTTGGATAAACTTGGAAAATGGTAATGACTTGAAAAAAATCTAATGCTAAGGTGATTGGCTCAGAAGAACACTTTCTAATTGGATCTGAAAAGACTCAATAACTGGCTCATAAAAGACTTAGTAATTGACTCATAAAAGACTTGATTCTTGGCTCACATATGACTCTCAAAAAATAAACTAAGACATTTTGGAACTTGGCACAACAAAATCTAAATAAGCCACATGGAAATAAAACATCGACACAAAAAACACCTCCTAAGTCTAGGCAAAGTTCTAAAAACTAAATGAGAAATCAACCCAAGCTACACAATCCAAATGTTAAAGGTAAACAAACTAAGCCAAAATTAGGTGAGGTTTTGGTGTAGACCTAACTAGTTTAGAATCTGAACTTCAAAATATTGAATTTCAAATTTAATATAAAAGACTTAGATTTTCTAAGACAAACAAGCTAGACTCAAACGGGTAACATAACTATGCATTTTGAAATAAAAGGTATGAATAGTTTTAGAACTTGGTTTCAAACAAGGAAAGTGTTTTTGGAACAAATTGGGTAATGTAATAATGATCCTTCAAACAAGTGGTAAACAATGGTTTTGGAATAAAATCTAAGGCAAATGTTTGAAACAAAATGAGCAGAGTAACACCACTTGGTTCAAAGTGGTATACAATATGTGAAGGTTTAGACTTATTTCAAATTTGACAAATAAACAATTTTAGACCCAAACACACATGAAAATAAAATAAAATAGAAAAAATACGAAGTGTGTATCTTATCCCTAAAATTGACAAGGCATGTGTAGTTTCTACTAAAGTTTCCATTGATATACCAATGCTCAAAAGGAATTAAGTGTTAATCCAAAAATTAAAGAGTGCATTTAGGTAGAGTATTTTAAGCCCCCATCTGTATCTCAAGCATTAGTACATGGCACAAACTTAGAGTGAAAATCACTCAATATTTGGAAAGATATTTCACGACAAGGTGGGGTTGACTAAAATCCATAAGTTTTAAAATGATCTAAATGGTCTAAATTGTGGCTAACACAAGGGCACATCACATCAATTAGATTCAAACTCACTAACTTTTTATGCAAAGGTCTAGTCCTTTACATAACAAATTCATTTGTGTATTGCTTAGTGAATTTTGATGTTTAACATGAACTGATATGGATTTTTATTAGGATTGGTAGGCTAACCACTCAAACACTATTCAATCCTAGTATCACATGCCCAATTTACATAACCCACCATGGAGTGGGGTTGATATGATACTGAGAGATAAAAATCTAGGTCAACACACTTCTAAATAACTTGTGAGGAGGCATGAACTCCTGCCCACAAGCCAATGTGGAAAAATAAACAAATGAAAATCAGAACAACTTTAGAGGTTAGTTATGGGTCACCCAAGTTGCTCGGAGCTTGGGGAGAGCATACATAAATTTTCTTCCACTCTAAGATAAACATACACGGTAATAAATAAGGTGCTTTTGATCAATTGAGTTTCCTAAAGGGAATGAGGGAAGAGCATACATGCAAAGTTCATTTTTCCAAAATAAATTAATGTAAGAACTTTGAAACTAGTTAACAAACAAAGAACAAACCAAAAATAAAAAGTTCTTAATAGATATAATCTAAAGTGGATGTTCATTTTAAAAGCACAAAATCATATGTGAATAACTTTTTGATCCCTTGGCCTTATTTGATATTGTAAAACTTGAAAATGTAAAAAAAAAGGTTTATTAGGTCAATTTTTAGCACTAAAACAAAAGTGTATGAAAATTTAGAAGTGTTTAAACCTCCTCTTCTCCATTTATGTTCTTATGAAAAAAATTAGGGGGTTATCTTATCTTTATGCTAAAAATACAACCAACAAACAAATTTCCATTTTTAACTCTTAAGTTTTATTTACACAGTGTGAAATTGTTGATTCTTTAACAGAGCGAAGTCACTAATTTCTATAAAGTCATCAATTTTTATATGGAATAGAATAGATAAAAATAGGTATATGGAGAAGTTGTCATTAGATAGTGCCCAAATTTCCAATTAGTCTAGGTGAAGTCACCAATTATGGCTTAAAATAAGGTGAAGTCATTGAAATCATGAGTAAATATACCTTGTGAATCTACCAAAATGCATGATCAAAGTTGCTATTTGTGTTTGTCGATGTCACCATTTACACAAGTCAATTTAACACAAGTCAATGTTGCTAATTTCACCATAGAGTAATGTCACCATTTCTAGTGAAGTCATTGATGCAAAGTCACTAATTTTTGCAAAATAAATGATGGGTAAAGTCACTAATTAGTGACAAAATAAAATGATGGTAATTTTAATCATAAAACTAAAAACTTGAAGATGTAAGTGATACTTTTATGAATTTTGAAGGTTTCACATCATTCATCTATTCCATATGGGGTGTTTAGTCTCACTAGGCATGCCATTATGTATCATTAAAAATTCAAAGATTAATAATTGATCATTAGTTTCTTATTAGTGAATCAAAGAGAATTAAAGTATAACAATGCAATGAAAACAAAAAAACTCTTTCCTGAGTAATAGGTTGAGCTTAGCACAATGAAAAAAACTATAAATAAGAGATAAACATATAATAATGTTGCCTCTTTTGTCAAAACTAGTGTTCACTTATTGACATAGAAGATGTTATTGCTCAACTTATGACATTAGAGACTTTGATAAATACATTATTCATATTGGTATCAATTCTCTAAGACCACATGTGGCTTTGCTTGGCTTATCTTGGCTTGGTGTAAAGCTTCTTGAATCAATTTGGCATTATAACATTACTTTGAGGGCTTCTTGAAGGCATTCCTATAGAATAACCTTACATACAAAATCTTGTTGTCATAGAGTGAGGACACTTGTATTTATAGGTCTCAAAACTAACTCTAACCCTATGGAGGCTAGGTTTAGTTTTAACTTTGGTTGAGTCTAAAATAACCTAGGTTGAGTTTAGTTTAACCATGGGTTTGGCCAAAGCAATTATGAAGGCTTAAAAACTCATTTTAGATATTTACGAGCCATGAAAAATCATAGAAGATATTTATGAGGTTGTGACTCACTTTTTCTTGAATTTTAGAAATTAATAAAATATATTATTAGTTCCATTGAATTTGACATCATGTTTATTGAAAAATTCCTTTTTTAGATAAATGTTATTCCCTAATTTAACTTGGAATTTTTACTTAAACAAGCTAATTGAGATGTGATTTTTAATTAATCTTAGGAAATTTTGGATTTTATGAATTATTTTAAATGTTTTACATTCATATATCAATAGGCCAAGAATGTCCATTTTCTAGGTCATAATTTGACTAAGGTTGAATCCAATCTAGGTTATCAGTAAATATATGATAATACCCTAAGTAAGAAAGCCTTGACACATTTGTGGATAATTAAATCCCTTATGTGGGTGAATTTGGGTAATCCAGGTGATTTCTAGGCTTAAATTATGTCATTTGATAGAAATTGAAAAGAATCCTATTTTAGACATGAAAGTGGACAAAAAATAGTGTCTACAAGATGCAAGTCTTGCCTTAGTTTCAAAATAGTCACAAGTAAAATTTACATTTGAAGAGCAAATTGATAAGCAAGAACTAAAGTATATTACAACCTGACACATGTCAAAAATAGGATCATTGATGTAAGTGACATAGTCTTTAACGGCCATATTCAGGGCATTTTGCACATAGTCTATTGATTTTGTTCATGATAAACTATGCATTTGTCCATTTTTTTCTTATATAGCAAGCCAAAAATAAATTACATCGTTTGATTGTTAGAATGAATAAGATTTGCATGATTTAACTTAAATAGGTAGTTTGCAAAATTTACATATATGTATTCAGATCTTCTACTGCAAGAGAGGCAAATTGAGATTTTTACAAATAAAATAATTTCATAAGTAACAAACTCATTTTTATTTTCTCAGAACTATTGATAATGTTCATTGTGTTGTTGTTGAACTATTGACAATGTTCATTGTGTTGCTGTTGCTGTAAAATATAAATTATAGAGAAGATTTTTTTCATTAAATTTAATGTTCATTTGTATTTGGTTGTTATTGGTTATGCCATCTAAATATTCCATTGTACTTCTTAGAACCCCTATGCAGAGACCTAAAAAACATGATAGGAGTAAATAATTATTGTAAACTATGGAATATTTTTTAACTGTAGTGTTTAAAAGTTAGAGCAATAAATGATGGTGATATATATATTTTTAATTATTATTGAATGACATAACCTTTTTTTCTAAAATTTGTATTTAATTTTTTTGGTGAAAAAGTTGGAATAATTTTTTGCATATTTTTTTTAAATGACATTTTTTACAAATATTAAAAATTATTAAGTTTTTTTAATAGTAAAATCATTTAGTTTTCATTATTGTATTATTATATAGGGTTAGGTGTACATGTTGTTATAACTATAGAGTGGTCATGTTGTGGCTATATGATGTGAGGTTGCTAGTCTGTGAAAGTAATGGTCTGTGATAGTTGTAATTTTTTTAGTGTTACCATTTGAAGTAGTTTAAAATATAAAATGTTTAAAGTGTGCACATTTTTCATGAATAATTGGTGCTAGTTTGTAAATGCTATGTTGTAATTGATTTATGTACATTTAGCTTTAGTTGTTTTTTATTAAAAAAGTAGGAGAAGAGGGTCTTGGGCACTTTACAAAGCCACCATATGGGCAAAACATTTTAGACAAGATATAAGTAACACACTAACAACAGACACACAACACTATAACAACAGACAAACATAAAGAAAAGTAACAAAACATAGAAAAGACTATGGACTATCAGTCACACCCATACTTAGCTAGAAATTCAACAATTTATTTCTAATAACCAAGATAATTCACTCCAACATTTTTAATCTTTTTTTTAAAGTCATTTATTGTAGTGAAAACCAAAGCTGCATGACTAATGGCCTTGGCAGCGTATTCAACCATAATCTTCCATTTTTTGTGCATCTTGTCCATCTTGGTCTTGATATCATCAAGATCTTTAGCCATCTTGGTGCATAGTGAATAGTTACTTTCCTTCTTTTGACTTTAGACTTCTACAACATCATCATCCATCTCCTCCAAGTAGGGTTCATTCATCTCAGGGAAGTAAATCATTCCTTCTATCTCATGCTCTGACTCAGAGGGGATTTCATCACCATATTTTCTTGAGGAATCTGTGAAAAAATTATAATCATCAGATAAAACAATACCTTGGGGGTTAATGGAAGGGATCCCAACAATTCAGCTAGATCTACGAATACCGAAACTACCCCCCTTACCATCCTTCACTAGTTTGGGCTCCCAGGTCAAAGTCCTTCCTAAATACACAACCCCACCACCACTATTATCTTCAACCCCAGTACTTACCTTCTAAGGCTGAACATCAACCTCTTCTTCACTATCCTTCTAGTTTCTCTTAATGGACACCTTCCCAGGTCTTCGATTGGTAGTGACAAACTTACGGCAAGGAGGCAAAAGGGAAAGGGAATGAGGGTCAATAGAAGGGGTCTTTATCTAAATGTCATAATCAATAGTACTGGGTCCCCCTAACCAAATTTTTTGAGTTTTGGGGTCCTTGGGAACTTTTTACCTTTCCTTTTAATAGGAGGAGATAGGTTGGTCAGGGGATCTTCTAGAAAGCTCACTTTAATCAATTTAGGGGGAGACAAGGCCAAACAAAAGTGACAGAGTCTCAGAATAAGGCCTTGATGGATTGGAATGGGGTGATTATTAGGGTTCTTGGACTAATTATCCTTAGTTGACTTAATCAAATTGTCCAAGGAGGACAACAGAAAGAAAGGAAAGCATATTTCCAACATATGTCTGAAATGATTAAGAAGAGCAAAATGGTATTGAAAAAAAAATTATACCTGCCTTCAAGGGTGAAATATTTCATTAACATGAGATAAATTTGTCCCCATGGAGATGGAAACTTCTCCCTTTCGAATCCCCTATGAAGTTTCTCAGCCACTTCACCTTCTTTGAATAAAATTGCCATGTTCTTCAGGTTTGGCACCTTGATACATCAACTAATATTCTTGCCTTTTTTAGGGAGCTTGATAGCTTACCCTATTAATTCCCCTAAAACTTGAAATTTGATACCACCTATAAAAACCCTTATGTAATCCTCCATCTAAGACTCTACAAATTGGTGAGATGAATTCTCATCATGCCTAATCAACCCTTCAAGGAAGGAGGCCAACTCTCCCTCCTGAATGATATGCCAAACCATAGGTTCATGGAAAAATTCCTCCATAGAAAACAACTTGATCTTAATAATATCCCCACCCATGTTAGAGCTTTGAGAAAACTAGTACTCACAAAATAGATTAATGCATAGGCCAAAGTACCCAACCAAACTGATAAGTCTTTTCAGATCTATTCCAAGGATATAGGGCCACAAGGGGCCTAATCTCCTCACTTTGTAATGATTATGGAGATTTGAAAATCCTTTACCATGCATGAAATTAGTCTCAATAATACTCCATGACCACCATCTCATGCAATCATGGGTATCACAATAACCAAGGCATGTGAAGAAATAATTACCCACTAACTAATTAACTCTATAGACATCACTCCCTTATATCATTCACCATCTCATCCTCCTAATCATCCAACTATCCATCCCATCATCTTGTTTGTCAGCCACCTATCTTTTCCTTCTCACTTTAGGCCATACTTTCATCTAGTCAACAAGTCCCAGTGTAAATAACTTTCTTAGTTTCCATATAGACCTATACTTTGACCAATTTTTTTTGACATTCTCCACATGCTACCTAGGGAACTTTAGGTGATTATTAGGCAACTTTATATGGAACAAAGAACTATGAATAATCCAAATGTAATGTAAAATAATACTTCTAGAATTACAATCTTGGCATTTAGAATAGTCCATACCATGATCATTTGAAGTCTTTTCTCTACTCAAAGGATAGCTACCACCTCCAATCAATCTAAGAAAGAGGGTGGAAATTTTCCCACAGAACTTGATCCACACATGTGCTTCCATCTTTATTTAAAATAATTTAAATCCCATTGGGCAATGTGGACAAAGTTCTCCAACATCACCAACCATTATTGTTGCTCCCTAAATTAGCCATAGCATCCACAACTGCATTACCCTCCCTATAAATATGGGTGACTTGGTGTTCTTCCATGACATTAAGAAGCATTCAAATATCTCCAACTATGTCAGCCAACTTCCAGCCTATGCCTGCTAACCCAAAGACAACATTAACTATTATTTGGGAATCCCCCTCGACATGAAAGTTTTTGAATATTTAGGGAAATTGGAAGTCTGATACCCCATAACATAGCTTAGGATTTTGCCTCATTATTGATTTTTATACCAATCCTACCTACATAGGCTACTACTAACATGATTGAGTTTGATCTAATAATGCCTCCTCCACTAGCCACTCCTGGGTTTCCCTTAGCATCCCCTTCAAAGTTGAGCTTGTGCCATCCTTCCTAAGGTAAGGCCCATTTGGTATTAACTCTATCTATCTTTTTAGAATTATCAATTTGGAATATGTTTGGGTTGATATTCCATTGTTCCAGTAAATTCTAAGTTTTTGGACTTAGAGGGTTGTCCACAACTTTGGATTTACTAGCATTAATATTTTTGACCAGAATCTTGGAGAATGATATAAACACTTCTAAGGTCTAAAAGGGGGTCTCCAAGTTTTGACCAAGTCTTCCACCTTCTCATTAAATACTGAGTTCAAATTTAGTCTTTGTAATGTGAGACTCTAAACCTCTCAATAAAAAGTACACTACAACATGATGTGGGTGGATGTTTCTTCTTCCTCTCCACAAAGAATACATCTATTAGGTATTTGGAATCCTCTCTTCTTCAAATTATCAATGGTCAAGATTTTGTTGTGCATTAGAGTCCCTCAGAAGAAATTAATTTTTTGGATAAGTTTGGGGAGCCAAACCTTCTCCCATAGTTTTTCTTCACCCTAGTCTAAAATTATCCCATAGGCACTCTTCATAGTGAATATTCCTTTATCATCCTTTTCCTAGATTAATTGATCTTGTTTAGGAAAAATGGATAGCCTAAATTTAGTAAACTCCCCTTTTAGTTACATAATAGACTCTAAGTTATCCTCTTGGCTATAGGCACAATCCAAAATATTCTTCCAGTTCATAGAGCCCTCATTCTTGTTGATGTAATTGGACACTTTATCACCAAAGAAATTAATACTAGCTAAATCAGAAAGGCTATCATAATTCATGTCTTTGAGGGTTAGATCCTTCAACTATTTATCTTCCCAAAAGTTTACAATCCTATCATTTCCAATATTCCATTTACTACCTCTTCAAATGAGACTACAAGTTTTGAAATCCCATTCCATATTACCAAACCTTTAAGAAGACTATGAATATTTAACATCTTGTAGCTATCCCCGTTCAGGTATTTAGTTTTCATGATTTCACTCCATTCCTTATTTCCTTGGATTAAGTTCTAGCCTATTTTTGACATGAGGGCTTTATTCGTTAGGTGAATCCTTCTCAATCCCAATCCCCCTGACATTTGGGGGTGTAAAATTTCTTCCATCCAACCAGAGCCAATCTTCTCTTTTCCTCTACCCCCGAACAGAGAAACTTTTTTTGAATTTGCTCAATCTTATCAACCACATATCTTGAAATTCTAAAAAGGCTAAGGAAATAATTAGGGATGCCTTGTAGAGATGCTTTTAGAATTTGATATTTTCCCACTTGACTCAATAGTGCCCCTTTCCATCCAACCAATTTTATCTGTATTCTTTTTATGATCATATTCCAATAGTTGGGGGTGACTTTGGAGATCATAAGAGGGAGTCCAAGATATATAACAGGTAACTTATCACTACTGCAGCCCGAAATTTCAATAACTTTCTATTGGTCTTTCTGGGTGTTTAGGAAGTAGATGTGACTCTTATCAAAGTTGATACTCTATCTGGAAGCCCCTTCATAAGAATTTATAATGTATTTCCATCTTCTTGCCTCCACAATAGAAGTGGTTCCAAAAATTATAGTCTCATCAACAAACTGTTGGATGATCGAAGGCTAGACCATGGAAGCATGTTTGATACCTTTGAGACTACCTTGTACAAGCAAGTTACAAGCAGTTCTACCCATTCTCTCTGCTAGCAAGATGAAAAGGTAGGGGGAGAGGGGGTCTCCCTGCCTAAGACGTATTCTAGAGGGAAATTAACCTTTGGGAGATCTACTGACCAAAATAGAAAATTTGACCATGGAGATACATTCCTTCACTATGCTAATTAGACGATCTTGGAAACCAAATTTCCTGAGAATCTTGATCAAAAAATTCTAGTTGACTCTATCATAAGCTTTGGAAATGTCCAAATCAAATATCATACATGGATTTTTGCACTTGGAGATTGAGTGGATAATCTCATGCGTGGTGATGGTAGCATCTAGAATTTGCCTGCTTGAGACAAAACCTTTTTGACTGGCGGTAATGATTTTGTCTAACAATGGTTGTAATCTAAAAACCAAAATCTTTGTGAAGATTTTATAAATCATATTACAGAAGTTAATTGGTCTGAAGGTCATCATAGAGGAAGCATTCATCTTCTTCAGAACCAAGGATATATAAGTGATGTTCAACTTTTGTAGAAGCCTACCTGTTAAAAAAAATCCTTAGCTGTGTTGGTAACATCTTTCCCTATAATATCCCAAAAAGTTTGAAAAAAAGCTAGGGGGAACCCATCCATCCTTGGACTTTTGAGAGCTCCCATTGAAAATATAGAAGCCCTAACTTCCTCTTCTATAATTGGTTTAGTTAGTCAATTATTATCTTCATCAGTAATAATGGAGGGGATGGAATCTAGAAGGAAGTTGATATCATCAGATGTGGTATTATCCTGATGAACAGCTAGAAGGGACTCAAAATAGTTGGTGGCTAGTTTCTTAATTTCCTCAACTTCCTCTACCATATTTTCATTCTCATCCATAAGTCTATTAATGGATTTTCTCTTCCTGTGCTTTAGAGTATATCGATGAAAGAAGGATGTATTCCTATCTCCCTCCTTAAGCCATTAAACCTTGGATTTTTATTTCTAAAGACTTCTTCCTCCTTTAGGGTTTGAATCTAGTATTTTGAGAGGGAGTTTTCCTGGGTTTGTAATTCCTTTGATGAGTCCCCCAGTTCCATTCTAGTTTGAATATATAATAATTGTTTCATGATGTTCTTTTTATGAACCAAAATATTCCCGAATGTATACTTGTTATATCCCTTAACTTTGTTTTTGACATTAGCAAGTTTTTAAACTAGTTTATATATAGCCAGCCCTTAGATAGGAATGTTCCACCACTCAATTAGATGATCCCTAAATTCTAAATGGAGCTTCCACATCATTTCAAACCTGAATGGGAAAGAGTCTTTAGGATTTCTTTCTTACCAACTTAATAATAACAGGTTATGGTCAGAACCCACCCTGGGAAGGGTAGTTAGGTGAACAAGATTGGTTATAGTCCAATTAGAGGATATTAATAATCTATCAAGCTTTACTAAATAATATTGTTCCCTTGTCTTCTATTGGACCAGGTGAAGGATTAACCTTCTAGATCAATATCCATTAGGCTTGTGTTACTTAAGAATTCCACCAGGTCTACCATACTATCAGAGTGGTTTGTCAGGCCTAGCATTTTTTTGATGGGTAAAGAGCGGAGTTCAAATCTCTCGCTATCATCCAATTGGTTCTCCTAAAGCTTTTGATCTTGTTTGAGAGGTCATCCCAAACCTCCTTTCTCCGGGGTGTAGACATTGACTAATGTCCATTGATTAAGATTACACTTGATTGATATTTCTAAATAATACCTAGAGCTAGTCCCTACCTTCCCCTAAAAGTTGTGGTTCCATAAAGTGACAATGCCTCCTAAAGCTCATTGAGCTCCACTAATGACATAGCTAACATTGGGCCAAATGTATTTAATCATCAATTTGAAGTTTTCCTGAGTTATCTTGACTTATTGAAGTAGTATAATATCTATATTATTGTCTATAATGCAGATCTTGACCAACAATTGCTTGTGGGGGTTGTTAGGCCCTTGGATATTCTAAGAGACTATCTTCATTTTTTAGTCTTCCTAGGGGGGACCATCAAAGTAGACTACCTAACATTGGAAATATCCTTTTCCATCTCTTTCTTCCTTGTTTTTTTGAGTGAGGGTCTACCTTTACCATTTTCTCCCCCAACATCCATAGCCTTTCTGGTGCTACCTTTGCCTTTTCTCTTTGTAGTGCTTCAATTTTTGTATTAATATGTTTGATGGTATTACTCTTATCCACTATAAAATCACCTTGCATTGTTAATCTTGATAACAATTAAATTATGATTTTTTTTATCAAGTACATACTCAACATATGCTATTTTATTAATTGAAGGTAGCAGTTCATCAGTTACATGGTCCTTGGCAATGCATTGAATGTTACTATTATTTTTGGTCTTTATGTTTCATAGGAGATGGTGGGACTAGGAATATTTGCATTTAATTTTGCAATTGATACAATAGGTCAGTGTTTCATATGAAGGCCTGAATCACTCTATAAAAATATTATAATTTGTACATATAGGCTTAAAGGGTATGGAATATGTTTTTACAATTGTCAAACTTCCATGTGCCTTTTTTTTGCAAAAAAAAGTCAAATGTCTCATTAGTATTTTTTTTGTTAGAATAACAAATTATACCAATTGAAATTTGGCATTTACCTCAATAGTTATTTCTAGTAGCATTTGTAAGTGTTGGAGGGTTGTTTTTGCATGTACAAAGGTGATGAATGTTGATTGAGTGATGCTCAATTTTATATCTCTTGCCTCAACTTATTTTGCCAAATTTTTTAAAAGGAAAATTATAGGTTCCTTTTTTCGTATTTTGTTTTCAATTTCATTTTACTCAAGTGCTAGTGTATGGAAGAGGTAGAACTATAATTTGTAAGGGTAAGGGAAAAAATAGTTTTTTGATATAAACATATAGTAAATTATATAAAAAAATTGGGTTGCAATATATGTAATTGAACTTACTTTGTTTTTGTCAGTTTGTAAATTTCCATATGTTATTTACAAAATAATCTGGTTGCCAATTTTCATTGCAGATGTGAAAATAACTACTATAGTGCTAGTTGTAAAGTGGTTTGTGGTGTTTAGGATTTGTTGAGTTGTTAAATTTGGAATGAACATATGCTTTGAATAGACTAGATCTATAAGATCTATCATAGTGGTTTTATTTTATATTAATATGAAATCACAGTCACCATGGTCATAGTTAGTTTTTGGAGCAATAGAGAAATTTGTAATATACATTCCTCTATGTGGCAAGAGATTATTTTGATGAATTTCGAGTAGAGGATTTGTTATGTTTAAGGTTTATTGACATTTCCCCCTTTATGTCTATTAATTCAACTCACAATAGTTCTCTTATTTTTTTTTTGTCGAGTATTAATCTATACGTAACAAGGATATCTGATTTGGTAGTTGTTGATATCATAAATTGTTACCTATATAAGGGTTGATTTTTTTGATCTACAATTTATTTTATAATTAGACTTATTTTATAAATAATTCCAAAATTTGAAACAAATATATATATATTTCAAATGCACACCTTTTTGCTTCTCTTTGTGATTCTATATCTACATGTTCTATTTCAGTATTTTGTTCCATCTTTATTGAAATGAACTATTAATAAAAAATAATTAGCAATAAAGTTACTTTAATTTTTAGCATAGTTTTATGTTTGAATATACAAAATGAAAATAGTTGAAATATATGTAGACATTGACAATGTAAATAAAAGTATTCCATATATTTTAACTACTTGTTTCCACTTAGAGTTTTTTCAAGCATTTTGCATTTGACATATTTGCAATCTACTTTGTAAAATGTATTCGTGTAGTTATTTTTTAATTTTTGAAGAGGAAAGGTAAAAAAATTTGAATTGTGTCTAGTCCAATATGCATGAAAGAGATTGAATTTTTTTTGGTCAATATTTGTTCAACAATAATTTATGATCGTGCCTGCATTTGTAGTTGGCATATTTGGCACAAGAAAAGAATATGATTTTCCATACATTGGTGTAGATGTTCTTGTGAAATTTTGTTTTGCATCATGTAGATATTAAAGTCACCAACTAAAACAATGTTCATATTGTGTTTTAGAGTTGAAGTTACTCTTTCTATAAATGTTTATAATTCTGCAAGAGGATGCTTTGGTGCTAAATAGATATTTGAAATGTGTATGCATATGTTTGAATGCATTATGTCAATTGTAGTTGTTTATATATTTTTAATACTAGATGTTTCAGCATTGTTTTATTTGGTATTTTATTTTTTTGAGTTTCTTGTAAACATATAATGATATAGTCTGACATTCTATTGTTAAATTTGTATAAGAATTGCCATTGTGAAAATTGTTGAAGTCTTTGCATTTCACTTTTTATTCCATAAGATATGAGAAAGTTTTTTTGTTTATTCTATCTATAAGGTACAATGATTTAATATTTTTGACTCAAGATAGAGCAATGTAAACAATACCATGATAATTCACTTGATGAGAGTTGAAAGCTAAAGTATTAATTGTTAGTTCTTGTGTTCTATGAATTGTTCTCACACATGCTATTTGCACATGAAATTATTCTCGCATAATTATTTTTTTATTTATGTTTTTTTTAAAAAAAAATTTTGTTATAGGAATCTAATCTTTGTTAATATGTTTAGTGTATAAGCATTTCATTTTTTGCTATTGAAATTTGCCAATCTTTATATCATAAAATGCTATCCATAATGTTACTAATTTTGCCTACGTAATATTTGAAAATGCCATTTGTACCATTGAATAGGCCATCTACTATATTGTAATATCTACCAATCAATTCTATTAGAATAATTTTTTAATAGTTATTTGTTTGGTAATATTGCTTTTTAACTATATACAAAAAAACATTGTCAATTCCATTGCTTTGTGTATAGTCAATTGCATTTAGTATGTAAGTTTATCCTTGTAAAACAATAAACATTTTATCATTATGAAGTTTGACATCTTTATTTCTATGAAACATATATGGAAATGTTGGATCAAGTGGAGGGATTCTATGGCAATGGTGATTTAAGTATTCAATGTCATTTTCTATTTGATTGCAAGTTCTTATACGTTTAAAATTGAATCAAATTTGACATCTGATTGTCTCATAATTTATTTTAGCTCAAAGCATTTGACATTGTCTATCTAGAATGAATATGGTATTATTTCACCTCAAAATTTTGGTTTCTTAAATATCCAATTGTTTTGAATAGAATGTGTTTGGTAGAAATCACCACAAAAATATATATTTAAATTTCCAAATCCTTTGTATGTGTATGCATGATTTGAGGGAGCCTTTTATCTATACTATAAATCATATGGATTCCTATTAGAGATACTTTGTAAATAAGCATTATGCAAAGTTGTTCATACTTTTTAGTCATCATATCAAAAGTAATTGAATCTAATGTAAGCATTTCAGATATTTTGTGGGGCAATTGGAAAATAGAGTGTGCAGTTGTACCATTTGCATTATATGCAACTTTTCTAGTGAATGCAACAATAATACCGTTTAATTTAAGAGGGTCAATATCAAGTTGTTTGATGTAAAAATGACATATTGCTTAGTATATTAATTTTGTTGTACATGTTTTTCCTATTCATCCTCCACCTATTAAGAAAAAATGCATCGACTCATTTAGATATAATATTTTTTTTCATTATCATATCTTTCACAATATGTTATTGCTCACAATTTAGTTTTTTTTATGAATTGCAATAGTCTTCTTTGCTTATGAGAAATGGATGTTTACTTATTTCAAATTTGTTTCTTGTTTGGGAATCTAGTGTTATTTTATTTATGATATGGTTTATATCAACATTGATATCATATTTTTCAATCATCCTAAAACATTTTTCAATGTCATTTTCATTACTAATGTTAAATATTATATTACATTTTTTTCAACACCTCTAGTAACATCATCAATGTTTCCCCATTTTAATTGTAATTGTACAATGATATTGGTTTCCATATTTTCTATGGTTTTTTTCATGTATAACATAAGTTGATGACCATGTTTCAAAATTTTATTTAAATTATTCTTTAGGTTCTCGATATGGTACAAATAACATTATATTTTCTCTATAAAGTTTTCAAGATCAATATATTCATTATATCTAACATATTGTATTATTTGTGCTTTTTTATTTTATTTCTTATTTTTAAATGTTCCTATAAAATATGTTGCATATTATTCCAAGTATATATTTTCTAAAGATTCAGGTCTTCCATTATATTTTTTAGTGATAGAAGCACACATTAATGTTTTCAGAGTCGTCATGCTCTTGTGCTAATATTATTGGACTTTTCAAAATACATTATTTGTTTGACAGTGGTGATGTGTTTATGAAGATTGATTTTATTGAACCATAATGCAATGACAAAGATAACATAATGTGTACTGCTTGATGACTAGACATTTGTTCATAGTTAAAGAGAGTGTTATCGAGTTTTCATACAAATTCAATTTTATTTTCATTATTTTTTGATAATTCATCATGCATTTTACAAAAATCACTTATCAATGTATGGTCTAATTTATTCATGTATGATGTGCAATATGTTATAGTAAAATATGCATCAATAATATATTGTGTATCATCTGTATTCGTATACCAAAGGTCGGGAACAAGAATTGTAAATTTTTTTGTCCACATGTCCACCAGATCTCTTTTTAACATTGTGAGAGGCCATGTAATAAGCTATTATAATAGCATCAAATATCTATCCTTAGTCATATTTTTAATTTTTAAAAATATTTCAATTGATGTGATTTTGTCATAAATTCTTTTTTCAAGTTCTGTCAAAAGAAATTTAGTACAATTTTTAGTTTCGTTATTGGTATTTTATGAAAGTTGTATAATTGTCTTATCCATCTGAAGTAACAAAAAATTAAATTTAAACTATGATTTTTATATTTTTTACAAGTTTATATATGATGATGTGTTTGCATTTTGTCAAGTTTTCATCAAACAATGATATATATATATATATATATATATATATATATATATATATATATATATATATATATATATATATATATATATACACATATATATATATATATATACACATATATACATACATATATATATTTCAACATTTGAACAATTCTCATATATAGGTGCTTCACCTATCCAAATCATAAAATGAACATATTCATTTCCTCTATTTTAGAATTTTATGATAAAAGAAATCTAAAATATCACCATATACTTATTTATTTTGCATTATTTTATTAAATGTATTTATCCTATGATTAAAATGATGACTGCAAATTATGGTATTTTTTCTTATTGGTGTGTCTATATCATTTTCATATATGTTTTCATTATGTTGTTTTTGTTCCTTTTAGTTATATTCTCTAATACTTTGCATAATGGTTTCTAAAAATGTTTAGTGCTTGTTAATGTAATAAAAAAATGTTGGTGGTCCTAATTGCTTTATCATTGCAAAGATGTTTTCCTTTGTATTTTTCAATTAGTCAGGTGATATTCAAATACTTTTCAGATATTCAAAAGATATTAGATATTTTAGAATTTTTTCTATTTTAATTTGATTTTAACGTCTTTTGCATATTTTTTTCCCTTTCATTTCACCTTTTCGTATGCATATCCATGCACAATTAGAAAATTGTATAAACAATTCAAAATTTTCAAAAAACATATTTGTAATATGAGTTGCAATATCATTATTTTCATGTTAAGGTTCCCATTTTCTATTTTCTGATATGATAATATTTTTGTTATAGCATCATATTAACTACAACCGTAGTACAAAGTTGAAAAGTTCATTTCTTTTAAAAACTTGTCTTGAAAAATACCTAATGTTTTAAAACATTCATATGGTGTCACTTCAATAATATTTTCTTCAAATTTTTTTATTGAATGTGCAGTTTCAAATCCATGTTGATGCAGTAAAAATAGACTAACTTTTAGAGGCCATACCTTTTGATCTGTAGTTTCATTTGAGCTCTTCCACATGTCAAAACGACCATCTTGAAAAATTTGTTGCTTCCCTAAGCCATAATTTTTATTTAGAGTCATTTTAAAAAAGTTCTTAGAGACCAAATGAGACCATCTGAGGGTCCAAAATTACAGTTTAATTATTTTTTTTGAGATTTTTATTTTTTATTTTTAGAAATTGCTTATTTTTATGACCGGACTTGAACTTGAGTTTAAATTCATCTTATAGACTAATTTTAGTGTTTAGAGTATTTTAGAAGATTTTTAGAGCTGCAAGTGCTTACATACGAAACTTACTAAAAATAACACTGCTCAAAATAAAAGTTTTTTTTTTAGATTTTAATTTTTTTCAAATTTTTGCATGTAACTCTAATTTCAAGTTGAGGCTTATTTATGCATGGTTTATAATTATTTCAATTCAATTAATATGAATCAATTTTGAGTTATTGTTTCAGATCTTAGCCTATTGTAATTTTGGTTTTGATAGTAAATTTGGTTCATTATCATCAATGTTGGAAAATGAATGTCTTTGGTTGTTGTTTGTATGTTTCAACATCTATTAAAATTTCATTGATTTTTCGTTCTTTGTTTTCTTTGTCTTTTTATGGTTTTCCTATTATACAAAAGTGAAATTGAATTAACAATGACCAAAATAACTACTTTTTTTTACAAATATTAATATATTAATATTTTTTAATAAGTAAACTTTATATAAAACTTTTTCGATTAAAAGAAATTATTTTTTCAAATGTAATTACTCTAAATAGCTTAAAATAAAAATAAAAATTCAAGTACCTTTACAAATAGTTAAATACAGAATAAAAATGTGATGTCTGGAATATAAAAATCAGTCGAAACTTGATAATTTAAAAAAAAATATATATAAGATGAAATTATAAAAAGACTATTCCTAGTGCAAATGTATTTGTCAATCAACATAACAAGTAAAGTAAATAAGAAAAAATAATATACAAATTGGTTAAAAAAGTTTTTTGTATAAAAATTGATTTTGATAGATAAATAAGAATGACGTAAAAAATGAATGTACTTTTAAAAATGAACATGTTTTCCAAGACGTGTATTTATAATCTAGAAATATATATATTATCACAATAATTAAGGACAAAATAATTTATTGACAGGTTCATATTTATTTTACGATATTAATTTGAAATCCTAATTGCATTTCATTGGTAATAAAATTTGTACACTTAAAATATGTCAATAAGAGGATCTATATGGATTGGTGCATACCATCTAATTTTAATTAGAGTGACATGTACCCTAAGAAAATTGTTTGTGAAATCTCAATATTGTTATAAAAGGGTATAGGACAACAAACATGTGGTTTTTTTGGGTTCCTATTGTCTATTTGCTAACAAGCTGAAGTCTTTTATAATTCTTTTCAATTCATGTGGAAAAGATGATTGAATGGGGGGGGGGGGCGTTTTTGGCTTTGTTTAAGAATTGTTATAAATATTTTTATAGCTTAATAATAAAATTTGGATAATGATATTATTTATTTGTTTAGAATAGGGAGGTAGTTATTTTTGTAAATATTTTATAGTGGTAGTTGTGGATGGTGGTAGATTATAATATTTTTTAAGATGGTAAATAATTAATATTAAATTTTAAATTTGACATCAATTTAATTAATATTTGTTTATTTTATTTTTAAATTTGAAGTCTATTTTTTTAATACTTAAAGATGTGGTAGAGTTTTGAATTTTTTTATTTTTATTTTTTAATATTTAAAATTTGACACAACAATATAATTAAATTGAGATTATTTATCATTAATAAGAAAGAATTTAAAAAATAAAAATAAAAACATTAATCAATATAATGCATAATAAATTTAAGATAAACACTTTAAAATTATTTTCTCTTAATATTTATCAAAAAAATTAAAATTTACTTAAAAAATAAAATAAAAATATAAAATACAATAACATACTTAAAATTTATTAAAAAAACTAAAAATTAAATGTACTTGAAATATATAAACTAATACTTATTTATTAATTGTGAAGATGTAATGACTAATTTACAATAAATTGAGTAAATTAAAAAGTTTTAGATTTTTTATTCTTTAAAAACTTTTCTCTACTTTTAAAAAAAGGGTCCAAACTCTAACGAATGCTTAAAATATTAAGATTTCGATCAATTTTCTCAAGTTAAAAAAAAAAAGAATAAAAAAAGAAAAAGTCATTCTTCCAAATTTATAAAAAATAAAAATAAAAATCATTCTTGCAATAAAAACAAACCCATCTCAAACTCAAATGGAAGGTGCCCTGGTCGGTTGTTAGAGAAGTGCAAGTGGTAATAATAATAATATTTATCATAATATTTGTCGTTGTAAATTAACATATAAATTGTCTATTGTGACCTCGAACATTGTATACAACCAAAATAGTGAATATAGTTTTGTAAAATATTTACTTCCATATGTACCCCAAAAAAACAAAGCTGCAATCGTATGATGCCAAAAAATTATTATAAAATTTATAATTTTAAAACACTAAGTATTGAAAAAAATCAATTCATAAAAAAATTACAAGATTTGATTAGAAGCAACTTATACAATTTATTTAAAAAGTTAATTTTGATGGGAAAATAGGTTCTGTGATAGCTACAATACCATGCTTTATGATAGGTACTAAAAAGGTAAAAATAGTTTTTAAAATAGAAAGTTTATCAATAAAAAACAGAGTTTTATTTACAAAGCATAAAATTATTGCATCAATATTTTATAATTTTATATTTATATTATGATTGATGAGTGTATATATGTATATGTATATATATAAAATTTTAAAAGTTTAATAAAGAAAATTTAGAGTTTTTTTATGATATAATACATTGAAAATATTAACTTTTTTGTATTTTCATAATTTATTATAAATTTTGAGTCAATTTTTATTTCAAAATATATATATATATTCAAATAAAGAATTGTCTTGATATTGGTAAGCGGTTCTTTGGATTATTTTTTATAAGGGGAACTTTTAAAAACCCTTGGGGAGCAATACCAATTGAAGAATCAACTACCAATGGCAAGGGAGAATCGAAAAATAAAGAATTGTCATTATATGAAATCTTAAAGGTTTAATAAGGAAAACTTAGAGTTCTTTTCTAAAAGAATACATTAAAAATATTAGAGATTTTGTGCTTTCACAAATTAGGGTAAATTTTGTGTCAATTTTTATCTCAATATTTCAGATCACCTAAAATTATCCACAATTAAAAAAATAAATTTAGTTAAATCATTAAAAAAAATTAAAAATAAATGAATGGGAATAATAGCTTGCAATTCTAAATTTATAAAAAGAATTATATATATTATTGATATTTGCTTTTGACCGGAGCTAAAAACCAGATCTAGGGCACAATCAGGGGGCCCAATATCACTAAGTCAATTCAAATGTTCACCTCCAACCTATAAACACCCTCTGAGATTCAAACTTGGGTGGGGCAAGGCACAACCAACCCACTTTACCAACCCTTCTACATCTCATTGGCAAAATAAAATAATTTTTTTGTGATAATATATTTCCAAATTATAATGTTAGAACCTCCCATTAATTCAATATTTATGTAAATTCCCACTAATTCAATATTTCTCAATGTAAACACCTAATAATTGCCATGAGACATTTATTAAGTGTTAATTCATACATTTTAGTGTACTCTTTTATTTTTTTACTATTGATTCAAATTAAGCATTATTAACACATTTTCAACTCTTGATGGTCACTCCCCTTCTTCTCACCGCTCAACCTCTCACTCTCTCCCATATGTTTCTTAAAATTTGTGCCAAAATTGTTGGTGCTCCTGGTCCCTAACCTGAAGAATTGACACTTTTGATCCCAATTGGTTCAGAGTGCAATTGTACACTTCGTCTCAATTTTTCTTCTTCTAACCATTTGATATCAGTTTGTGCACCAATAGAATCCTAATTTAGATTCAATTATCTATAAATTCATAAACATTGTAGTTCATTTGACACTAAGAAATACAAATGTAATATATCTATCATTCATATAAAAATCATAAACACATGAAAGATCAATCGATCATTATAAAATTTATCTTTTTTTAAACCTAACATTTCTTGTATTGAAGCACTTTTGGTACACAACCTAGGATTTAATCTATCTAAATTATATTTATAAATCCATTCCTTTTATGACATTTGTATGTATACCTAAAATGGTTTTTAATACAAGAGACCTCAAAATAGGAAAAGGTAGAAAACCATTCTACATCCAACACACATAAGATGTTAGTCCACAAAGCAATCTAGGATTATAGACAAGAGTCGTATACAAAAGAGGTTTAAGGAATCTAAAAGGAGGATTTACAAATAAATCTCCAAGGAGGTATGAGACAAAGGAACTTATTAGATATAAGGTATCATTATACATTGAAACAAGAGTTATAACTAATATATGGATGTCATGAGATTTTGAAGTAAGAGTTATAACTAATCTGAAGGTTATAATGTAATGTAAAGGTACATCTAGGCATAAAAAAGAGCTATGAATAAAAAAATGTAAACCATAACAATGAACTAATAAGAATATGATAATCTATATATAGAAAACATGAAAAATAAATATAATAACACTAACTAAAATAAAAAATAAAGAGTATAAGGTTAGGGATAAATACTTTAGGTTGACTTGTTTGTACGTTAATCTCCCCTTTGCTTGTGGCATTTTGTGAGAGATTGTTGTTTAGGTGAAGTCAAGTTATACAAAGAAGACCTAAGTAGATCAAAGTTGGTTCTTTAAAGACTTGGTGGAGCTTGCAGGTTCAACTCCTATTCTCGATAAATTTATTTTATCAAAATTTGGAATTAATTGGTATATTAATTCTAGCTAAGATAAAATGTTTTGAAGGATAACACATGTTGAAAATAACTTGTAACTAGCATATTGAAAGTAAAGTATTGAAATGAATAAAGCTCAAATAAATGAAAAAATATAATTATGAAAATCAAATATACGAAAAGAAAACAACTGATTTCTACCTATAAGATTGACTATGTGCGATCGAAAGATGGTTGGAAGTGATCAGCTTAGATCGAAATATGTGTGTGTAATTAAAATGGAAACCACCATTGTTCTAGGTCAAAAATGAGTGGAAAAAATTAAGTTCAGTTATCATGACTATCCTATGTGGGTCTATCTTGCTCTAAATGGGTAAATAAAAAAATTGAGGGTATATTCACTTGTACTTGCTTGAAATATGACTGTACAAAGAAGATTCTTTACCTTTAGATGTGTGCGGATGACTTGTAAATGACCTTTTCAAGGATGAAACCCTACCAAAGTTTGTAATATTTGAAAATTTGATAATAAATAGAGGGGAGTGTAATGGGCCAAGATGACCTCAATCACCCCTATGATGATTAATCGCTACCTACATATCCAATATTCCAAGGAGGGAAATCAAACCCATACAGTTCTCTCCCCTAGAGTGTTTAGTGTTATAGTGCTCCTTTGCTACATGTATGCATCTAGAAATGGTTCAAATACTTGATAATGTTTTTTTAACTTAGATATAATATGTTTATGACTTGGTTAAGGGTTTATTCAAGTGAATAAAATCAAATTTGAAAATAATAAGAAAGATTTTCTCAGTGCACAATGGTATAAGTATGCCCAAACAATGGAATTTATATGTGGTAAGATAAGTGTCTTAGATATGCATTTATAGAAATTCAAAAGGGTGAAACCTCATGCTTCCTATCCTAAAAATATGGACTAACCCTTAAGGGATGGTCTAAATTTTAAAAATGGTCATTTCTAGATAAAGAAAAAGATTGACCAGTGAGGTTAGGGTTGAAAGTTGATCATGTCCCGTGCAGGTCAATTCTAACCTTGAAGGGTAACATGTGATCTTATGCTTTAGAATTGTCCGTAAAAATTCTTTAAAATGTTTTTAGCATTGAGAGTATTTATATAAGTGTAAAATAAAAACATTATAAGGGATGTGCTCGTATAAGTACATAGGATAAAGTGAGGTGGAAAATAGGACCAATTAAGTGCTTTAGTCAATTAAAGTAAAAGTGGGCCAAAATTGACATTATCAAGTATTTGTGATCGAAGTTGAGTGTCTACATTCCCTCCATTTAATATAGAAAGGATATTACTAGAGTAAAAAGAAAGATATACATGAGTGTATAAAACACACTTTGTTTTTGAGAAAAAGTTGTAATCATGCAAGATGTTCCATGCTAAATCCTGTAATGATATAAAAGTAGTTAATATCCATATATGAAATTGAAATGTGTCTTGAATTTTGAAATATTTTAAAGAATGAAGAAGGAGCACACGTGTATATGTGAAACTAATGTTTCCATTGAAACTTTGCTTGAAGATGATGCGACCTTGAAGCATTGGAGAATTGGTGTTTTCTATGAAGCATTTGGAGGGATTAGTTCCTTTTTTTAACCATGGAAAATTTAGGGTGATCAAGTACCAATATGAATTATACACTTTAAATGAATCAACCATTGTAGATGGTATATAAATTTAATTGTTACTTTGTTCCTTTGTTATTATGATACTTGTAATAGAACTTTGAAATTATAAAAGATCATAGAAGGAAGGGTGTCCTTGCCCTTATCATGAATTTATAATTAACAATAAAATGTGTGTATGATTTTGAAAAATAGTAGAGTAAATATGAATTTATTTCATGGCCCTGTGTGATAAATGCAAAACTTGTATTTGTATGTAAATGTAAACTTTGTAATTTTTTATTTAAACTTGTGCATATATGCCCATGCATATGCATAAAAAATGTATGAATATGTAATTTGTTCCTATAATGTGAATGTATGTGCATGGCATATGCCCCCATAATCTATGTCAACTACATTTTGAATGATTATGAATTCTGTAAAACTATATTTTATACTTGAAAACTGATGTTTTTACTTATGTCGACCTATCTTTGTATGAAAATATCTTTGAAATGCTCTTTTGTTGAGGTGAGGGACATGCCCTGAAAGTCATTCATCTCAAAATAAAAGTTAAATATATCAAGTGTATAAAAATATAATCATTAAATGTCATAACATATGTCAAAATGTATGTCATGATAGTAAGATATGTATCATTCAAAGCTTGCATGTAACATATGAGGCAAGGACCTAAGGTATCAAATCTAGTAAATGTATTAATGACACTCATAGTAAGACTTGTAATAGAAGAAACCTACGTAATAACTAGTGCATGATATAGATCATGGCACTTTATAAGATCAAAAAGTACGCAAACACAATAAACACAATGTCAAATAATAAAGCCAAGGGTTGCATACAAAGGACATGTTCAAATGCCACATAAGCAAATATTTCACACATAATACCAATGGCCACAAACAATGGACATGTTCAAATGTCACATAAGAAAATATTGCACACACAAGGCCAAAGGACACAAAAATTGAACATGTTCAAATATCGTACATACCAAAAATGATCTAAGAGAAAGCTCAAGAAATTTTCACACAAGGGCCAAGGGCCAAAGGCCATACACAAAAAACAAGCAATATTAAACCTATTATACAAAAAATAAAACACCATCGAATGACCATATATATAAAAATATCGACTGCACCATGTATATATAATGTGATCATATCTTAGCAAATAACATATTCATGTACACAATGTAAGATAAATATGTTCATAAGTTAGTTGTAAATAGTATAAATATCAACACAATATAGGAGTTATAAAATGGTAACACATATAAAATAATGTAACCTTTGGATAAGATATCCCAAGCACAACATAGTCATTGTGTAGAGAAAAATCCAACATCTAAGTCCATGTGAAATTTGAATGTCTTGTAAAGACTCGTAAATAAACTGAAATTTAGATGTGATAGAAAAAGACTATGTTATATACCAATCATGAGATAAATAACATATGATAATAACGTAAAACTAGATGTCTAATCATACTCAGGTTTTGATTTTAGTTTTTTAAAATATTTTTATATTTTTTGAATATATATATATATATATATATTTTGAGACAAGAACCATAGAGACTAAGAGATAAAACATGGGTTCAAAAGTATTAGAAAGGGAAGGGATCTGAACAATCTGCAACATGTGTGCAGGTAAATATGGATGAAATATGATGGCGTCAACATGTATGAAAAATATGTCTCCATTGTACATGTGAATTTTAGCTAAAAGACATGAGAGATAGAATATGCATGTAAATGAATGATTGGACATCTCTGTCTCATCAAATGTACACTTTTATTCATTTTATCTTAATTATATTTAATGCATCAATTAATTATAAATTAAGATAAAATATTTATATATGATTAGATGTTACTTTTTTTTACTTTATATTTGTTTAATATTATTTTTATTTAGAATTGACCCATGAATGAATATAAAAATAAATAATATTTTTGTAGGATTGACATGTGTATTTAAATTTTTTACATAGTTAAAAAATGTTACACCCATATTATATTTATGTTAGAGGCATTTTTATTGAAGTGCACAAACCATAAATTTGACTCACGTTTGGCATATAATTTTTATGGATATTTTTATTGGTTCAATTTCATAATTTTTTCATTGGTTCATTCACTGTGACTATGCATATATTTATTCACCCCAAAAATCTATTAATTAACTAAGAAATTGATGGCTTTTCATCATCATTAGATGATGAAAAAGAATGGTGGTAGTTACAAAGAAGAATGAGTCCATATCTAGGACATACACAATATTTATTACAGTATAATGGTCCAATGTTCAATACATGTATCTATACCAACTATCAAAGACTATACTTCATGTTATCAGTACCTCCCAAAAAGGCATGGTACTATGGCTTTCATTATAGGTATTGACTTTTGTCAATGAAATCATGCAATGAATGCAAACCTTGTTTTATATAAGAATTTGGCAATTATATAATGTTTGTGGTCACCTCCAATAATTTATTATATTTGTCATTAAAATTAAATGGCTATTATTTTCCATGTTGCCTATCTAATAAAAATATTTAAGTTCATTTTATTTCTCAAAATCTTTAAGGTTTGATTATAGGTTTTAGGGGAAGCGGTGACGGCTAAGACAGAGTTGCTTTGCCAACTTTTCTACTTATAGCCTCTTGTTACAGCCACCTGCATCTTTCTAGAGACTAAGGGACCCTCTATTTTTAACCGCTTTTTCACATGCTTTGATTATTACTGTTGTAACCTATCATGGAACACTACTGTTACATGTTTTTTTAAACACCTTTTGGAGATAAATTTTAATGATGCTAGGTGATGTAGACACCTAAAATTGGCCACCAATGTCATCATATCAGACTTCAAACCGATTCTTACCAACCATTGCAAAGTAAGCCTAAGAATAATTAAATGTCCCAAATTTAATTTTGAAACATTCATCAAAGCTCAGAATCATTGAGACATTCCTAATTGAGGTATCTTATCATAAGCAACAAAAACCTCTTATGGATTCATCTCTAATCAACCTATGACATCATAATATGCAATTTGGCCTAAAGACTTATTAAATGGGCCAAGTACACACATGAAATCAAATCAAATCTTAGAAATTCTAAAAGCCTAATAAAAAATAATTAAAATGTTAAAACTAATTAAATTCCTAATTGAATTATCCATGAGCACTTAATGAAATTCAAAAATCAAGAATATCCTAGGTTTTCATTATTACCTTTTGTGAGTTGTCAAACCTTTATAAATATCTAAAAATATCTCACCCATGTCTATTCATTACAAATCATAAGATTTTGACACCTTTTAACTCTACTAGGGTTGATTAACTCACTTAAGTTAGGTTTGAACACATTCCATGTTTAAACTACACCTTAACTCACCTTGGGTTGGGGTTAGTTTCTAAACCTATAAATACAAGCATTGCCTCTTCATTTGGAGAGCTTGGATAGAGTAAAGTTATAATGCAGGTTCTATAGAAAGATTGAAAGCAATAGTGTTATAATGCCAAAATCATAAGCCAAGCCATCAAGACATGGTGCCAAGGAGATAGCCAATCTCCATTGCCAAAGACTCTTTGAGTACAAGCTGAGCAAGCCATGAACAAATCACTTGGAGTTCTCAAGGAAGGTAAGAGATTTGTCATTCTTTGTATTATAGTTGTGCTTTCATATGTATTTTATTCACCATGCTCCCCCTAAGATCTAGGTTTAGAGATGTTAGCATGTTAGTGTGTTCATTTCATCATTTTATGTTTTAACACAATACTAACCTCCTCTCTACATTAAATTCATATGATCACAAATGACATACCTAGTGGGATCATGAGCAACCCACATATCAAGGAGACCAAGATGCAAATCATAAATTGTCAAATAAATGCTTGAATATCTTCAAAATTATAATTTTAACCTTCTATATTTTTTATTTTTGTGCTAATTCAAATCTACACAAAGACCAACATTGATCAGGCATAACCAACATCGGTTCTTCCTATCCATCATCAGTTCTGCCTAGTCAAACTTAGTTCTATGTGACCATCATTGATCAGGTTACAGGGCAAATACACAATTTAGAAACTTTGATTTTGAATCTTCTTAGCATTCATAATCATTATTTCTTGGTTTTATTAGATTTTATACTCTTTCTAATCATCCTATTGCATGTTTTGAGAATTTATTATCTAATTTTGAGCTAACTAACATTTTTAGTTTGATTTGGTTTTGCCTTTAGGTTCACAAGTAAATGATCTTGGTCCTTATTGATTGATATCAGTTTTTACCAACTAGTATCAGTTACTTATTAACCAACATCGGTCATAGGCAATTAATATCAGTCTCTGTGTTTTTTAAAAAGGAAACCCAGGAGCTATGTTTTAAATGTTTGTTTGCTTGTTATTGAAAGCTTTTGATTCCCCTTGGGAAATTCTCTAACCCTTGTAGGCCAAGGCAGGATTAGAGCACAAATTTTTAAATTTAAATGGTTTTAACATTTCATTTTTGGTGTTTAAAATGAATTTGGCTAAGTCTTGCACATTTGGTTTTTAGTGCTTAAAATGAGCCTAGATGATTTGTGTCGAAGTTTTATGAAATTTGTTGCATATTTTTCACTTAATCCAAAGGGCCAAGGAACTTCATTTGAATGTGTTTTAATCTTGCGCACTTTATATTTTGGTGTTTAAAAAAAGACATAGTTCATTTTTTATGCCTTAGATTTTTTTCAAAGTTTTTACAAGTTTAAACTAATGCTAAGGGGAACAAAAACTTCACATCACATTTCATTTTTGGTGCCTTAAAATGAATTTTAAATCACTTATTTTGTGCTTTAAAAAATGTTCATTTTATGCCATGTTTGTTTAAACTTGTTTGTTTATTTTCACAAAATGAAGAGTGTGTGTATGCTCTCTCCCCATCCCCTATAAGGAACTTGGGTGACCAAAAGTACTTTTTCACTTGTAATTTATGCCTAGTCCAAGGCATGGAAAGAATGTTGTCTAGGCTCTGATCAAAACCTACATGGTTTAGGTGATATAAATGCAACCCTAAGGTATTTTCACTTAGTTTTATTTTTATGCAATTTGGCTTGTGAAGGGGAGGTCATTGCCTTTTCATGAGTTCTTTAGGGAAGCACTGAATTGGGGATTCATCTCCTGACAGTGTTTCAAACCCACTCCATGATGGGGTATATAAATTAGGGTATGCATACTACAAGAGCTAGGGGGTTAAGGAGGTAACCTTTCTTTTCATAATGAAAACCCGAGTCAAGTCTGGTTAATCAGGGGATTCCACTAAATAGTCCATGGATGGAATCACTATGCAAAGGAATAGACCATTGTATAATAAGTTAACTGGTATAAACTCAATTGATGTGAGACATCTCTTACATTAGCCATACTTGGGACCAATCTCGATGTTTGAAAATTATAGTTTTATTCACCCATTTGACCAACCTTGATAGGATATATGACATTATACTTAGTTGTATTTTTTTTTTAGTCCTCTCTTACTTGGTTCTTTGAGTTTAAAACTTTGTTTGTTTGTACTACATCAAAGATAAGTTGTTTGTCCACACTAATCCA
Source organism: Torreya grandis (assembly GCA_037957365.1). Taxonomy (NCBI): domain Eukaryota; kingdom Viridiplantae; phylum Streptophyta; class Pinopsida; order Cupressales; family Taxaceae; genus Torreya; species Torreya grandis. The sequence continues at coordinate 1,085,132 of JARHVA010002682.1, forward strand.
TTATTCGAGGAGGTGTTTTGCCATATGATTGACACCATGCTTTTTACCTTAAAACTTTGTGTCAAAAATGTTATATGTGTGTCAGTTGATTGAAACAACTAACATTATGTTGTCCAAATCATTTTCAAGTTTGTGACTTAGAGTCTGAAACAAACAACTATTTACATATTTTAAGAGTGATAACGTCATTACGTTGCTTAAATTATTTCATAGACTTATCTTGTCTTGTGTCCAAAGTTTCACATTTGAACCTTGTATGCCTTTTTGGTCTTTGTCTAGTGCAGTTATGATGTTCAAATTTATCTAGTTTATTTTTTCAAAAAGCTTAAGTTTTCCTAAGTTGAGTTTTTAATTAACTTTGACAAGTTTAGATTCAAACATTGATTTATTTATGTTTAGGCCTTGTCTAATTAAGGATTAGATATAGATATTTCTCTTTTGGGTTGTGTAACTTAGGTTAATTTTTGACTTAAAATTTAAAAACTATATTGTGTGTGCCTTTATTTGGGAGAATCAGTCTATCTCTAAGTACCTTTTGTTTAGTCCTTCATACTAATTTAATCAAGTTTATGTCTAAATTCAAGTCCCTCATCTTTTCCAAAGTGTTCTAAGTTTGTTGGATTAAATCACTCATTTTTTTAAGTCTAGCTTTTGACACTGCGTTTGGTAGAGAGTCCTAGCACATGCCTTGTTTGAGCCTAGCTTTTGATGCCGCATTTGGCCAAAAGACCTAGCAATTTTTACCTTTCATAGATTAGACCTATTTGGAACATCTTTAGACCTAAATTTTGGCATCTTGTTTTTAGTTCATTTACTTGTCCTTATTTGTGTGAGACATTTGCTGTTATACTATTTTTACCAAGTATTAGCATAGAACTTTTTAGAAATACAAATCCATCTCTTTGACCAAGTTAGATACAGTTTAAACCTTTTGTATTTTCAGACATATCTTTTCAAAGTTTGTAGAACTCTAACCCCTCTTTTGTGAAACATTTGCCATTAATTTGGCCATGTATCACAATACATGTAGTGGAGTCATCTATATCCATGATATGGAAATGTTGTCACACAAGAGGACTTTGTTCAAGACCCTTATAGAGATGATGTCATTTGTGAGATCGATCTTTATCTACCTTATAATGCTCAATTAGGGGAACAAAGCCAAGGTCTTTTGGCCCATTATTTGGTTAGCACATCTCCATACTCAGAGCAGGACAAAGAACAAATGACATAGTATTTAACTAATGTACCTACGATTGTAGAACAAGTCCAACATCAACTTTATTACATTATAATGCCATCGACCTATGACCCTTATCTAGTTGATTATCACTTGATAGCGAATAAGGATGAGGTATTAATTGGATCCATAGAGGTAGGGGCTAAGTTTTCGATAGACTTTCCACATGAAAACTTGCCAAGTCTAGTAAAAGGGCCTTACATCATGTCTTACAATTAGAACAATGAACATACCTCTTCTAACAACCTCATGTTATAGTATTAATGCCATATCAAGATCTATGTATTCTTATCACATATAAGGACCTCATGGAGGACTGTTCATTCAAATTTAGACAACATACCATACATATCTAAACCTAATATGTAACTTTAATAATATGACCATGTCATATGTTCCTCTCATTAAGTTAGCTCCTTCAAAAAGAGTCTTGATTGAGTTGATTGGCCAAGAAAATTAGGGTTTAGACCTAGTTACATAAATCACCTCAGAAGAAAACATGTTCAGTACCCCAACTATCGAGGAAGTGTCTTCTTCTTCTATACAAAATAGTGAGCTAAACATAGTGGGAAATATGTAGGTAACATCTAATTTAGACCAAAGTGGTGTGAATGCACAAATAATTAGTCAAGCATAAAATGTGCCTTTAGTTAGCACCGTGAGTGGTTCGAACATGTAGGGGGAAGGAAATTCTACCTTCCAACCTCAACCAACTACTTCTAATCCTCAACTAACTTCTTCTTCTAGCACCCAATAACAAGGATTAAGTAGCCTTTGAAACATTTTAGTGGATTACATCTTTATGAAGTCTTTGAAATAAACCATTGATCAAAGATTAATCTACCAATGTCAAATGTTAGCTTGCAAGGTCTTTAGAGTCTTTGAAACAAACCAATGATTACATCTTTAGAGAGTGATAATTCCATTATACTTCTCAAATTTGTTTCATAGACCCATTTGCCTTGTGTCAAATGCCATTTTTTAGAACCAATTCCACATATGCCATTTGAACCTTTGTCTTGTGTCATTATGATGTTCCATTTTGTCTAGCTTGTTGTTTGTTTGAAGATGCCTAGTTTCTTAAGTTGAGTTTTTAATTAACCTTTCCAAGTTCAAATTCAAACATTGATTGATTTATATTTATGCCTTGCTTAATTGGGGCTTAGACACATATCTTTCTCTTTTGGATTGTGCAAATTTGGTTAATTTGTTACCCAACTTTTTAAAACTATTGCTTGGATATTTTACTAGTGTCGTTATGTCATTCAATTTTGTCTAGATTGCTTGTTTAAAGGAGCATAGTTTTCATTATTATTTGTGCCCTTTATTTGGGAGAAAGCAACCTATCTCTCTATGTGCCTTTTGCCTTATGCCTTGTGTCAATCAACCAAGTTTATGTTTAATTATGTATGCCTAGTTTAGGCTAAAGTGTTCCAAGTTTTTTAGATTAAATCTCACATTTATTTTAAGTCTATATTTTGACACTTTATTTGGTCAAAAGTCCTAGCACATGGATTTTTTTAACCTAGATTTTGACGTCATGTTTGGCCAAAAGACCTAGAAACTTTTATTTTCCTAGAGTAGACCTATTTGAAATATTTTGAACTTAAATTTTGGAATGTGAGTTTTTATTCAACCACTTGACCTTTTGTGTGTGAGACATTTGAAATTAGACATATGCTGTTAGATTTTTTCATACCAAGTTTTAGCACAAACCATTTTAAAGATATAGCTCCCTTAGACCAAGTCAGACCAAGTTTGAACTTCTTGTCCTTTGGACATTGTTTTTAAGAGTTTATATAACTCTAGGAATTTTTATGAAACTTTTATTATTAAGGCGGATATGTATACCTATACTTATGGTGGAGTTGCATACAATTCAAGTTATGATAAAAGAGCCACACAAATTATCTTTATTCAAGACCCCTATGGTAAAGAAGTGGTTTGTGAGATGTATTCATATCCTCCTTAAAAATCCTTAATTTGGGGGACAAATCCAAGATCCTCAAGCATATCATTTGATGATACCTTCTTTTGGCTAGTTGATGTATGATTCTTTCCCTTTCAAGACTACCCATTCCTCTACCTATACTAATACCCTTCCTTTGGACTTCATGAGCCACCAAGATATACTACATCCAAGGAATACCATTTCCATTCTAGGACCTTTTCCTTTGGATTGTGAAAGTAATCAAGCTCTACAATGCCCTACCATTACCATTTCAGGACCTCATCCTTTAGCTTGTGTGATCAATCAAGCTCTATGATGCCCTACCATTAACATTCTAGGACCTCATCCTTTAGCTTATGCAAGCAACCAAGCTCCATAATGCCCTACCATTACCATTATAGGACCTCATCCTTTGGCTTGTTCGAGTAACCAAGCTCAAAAATTCCCTACCATTTCTATTTAAGGATTTTCTCCTTTAGCTTGTGCAAGCAATCAAACTCCATGACACCCTACCATTACCATTTCATGGCATCATCCTTTGGCTTGTACGAGAAACCAAGCTCTATAATACCCTACCTTTACCATTCTAGAACCTGATCCTTTAGATTGTGCAAGCAACCAAGCTCCATAATGCCCTACCATTTCTATTCCAAGACCTCATCCTTTAGCTTGTGTGAGCAACCAAGTTCCACAATTCCCAACCATTACCATTTTAGGACCTCATCCTTTAGCTTGTGCACACAACCAAGCTTTGTAATTACCTATCATTAACCAACCACCAGCCATTATTTAACTATTTCCAACCATTCCCCACTTTAGAAAACCCCTGCTAATTATCCAACCAAAACTAAGATAATCAATACTCTCCAACTGAGCCAATCATTCAAAGACCATGATATGATCAAAATTGGTATTTTATAACTGATTGTAAACCAAGACCAAGAGAACCAACTAATCCATGATGTTTTTGTTGAACCAACCATTTGTGACAAGTCAACTTATGATGAATCACCTCTTGATTCTATACCTATTATTGAGGAGTCTCACTCTAACAAGCCAATATTTATTGAGTCACTTTTGAATGATTATAACTACCATTGGGAAAATCCTTACCTTGACCATATTCTTATTTTAAAAGAGCCTCCCCTTAACAAAAAAATATTTATGGAGTTGTCTCTTGACCTTTTTCTCATTGTTGAGGAATCTCACTTTGATAAACCAATATTTGTGGATCCCATCATGCCATCAGAGGCCAATCCTTGTCCAATACCAAAAATTCAACAATAAATAATTATAACAACTTCCCTACTAGATGAAAAATCAACATTAGATTCAGGGAATATTCTTAAACTGATATTAGATTTAACATCAGAAGTAGAATGAATGTTAGTCTCAACATTGGATTCAGAGTCCCTTGAGTTGGAATTAGATTCAGAATTAAAATACGTTCGTAGTTGTTATAATAATGGTTATGCATAACTCATAGATCAATTTGAATACATTTGTGATCCTTCTATGGTTTTTAAGGACGAGTGCTTTAGCTTCAACATAAGTTATCCTAGTATATTCTATGAGGATTGTGTTACCTCCCCCTATTTCCTTACCATTCCACATTTTATTAAGACCAACCAACATAGCCATTATATGAACATTCCATCTCCCACAAGTGTTGATTAGGAATGATAAAATTATAACTTGTTAAACTACATCCATGGCAACATATAAGTTAAATAATATCATGACGAGCAAGATGAAATTCATGTAGAAGAAGAACCATATCCTAGTGAAACCTAGGGGATAATCAAAGTTCAAACTCAGCATCTTCTAGTGAAACCTTGTTTGAGGTGCTAGAAGATAATCAAAGTCAAAAGTCAATGTTCCTTAGTGAAACCTTCTTGGAGGTGTTGTGGGATAATTAAGATAACTTCATCAAAGAAAACCTCTTTAAATCACCAATAGTTGAGCACAATAGTCCTTCACTGCTTAATGAAGACATTATCAAAGATCAAATCAATACAAGTTCCATTCTATAGCATAAATAGATGGTAGCTACTCTCATGACCAAATAATAGAAAAATTTGATGGTCTTATCAAGAGAATATTTAGAAGTCTTTGACCCTACCATATCCAAAGTTATGTCAAATCTGGAATCATAAACATTATGTGTGCTTAAAAACCTTGATATTTATTTGTTTCCCAACCATTATACATTCCATTATCATCCACATATACACTATCAAATCAGACCTATCATCCATTATTTATTCATATTTAACATCCCTAGTTTTACTTTCTTTTATAGAGTCTACAAAGATACCTTGTCTCAATGTTTAAAGGAAATATAATCAATGACCAATGAAGATCACAACAACATCATTTGCATCCAAATATGCATCCAATTATTGATAGAGTAGCCATTCAAAAGAGGTGTGCACTAAAAATTTACATGATTGATTATTCTATTTGTATCATATGCTGATCAAGATGTGTATCTCCACATCATCATGAACAATAGAGTCATTTACCATACCCAGGCCAAAAACATTTACCATGCCATTGCCATTTTCCATATACCATGCCATTCCTCTTTATCGTTGTTTCATACCCTACCATTTACCTTGCCTTATCACTTTGGGGCAACCCTCTTACCATTCTATCCAATTATCATACCATCATCATCCTAAAAAATGTCATATCATATGCCATTTTACCATGCCATCCCTATTAGACCAAAGCTTGTTTTCAGCCATCCTACCCAAGCCTATTTTGATCTTGGTTCCTTTGGTTTTTACCACACCTTTCATGAGGGGATTTCAATTAAGTTATAGTAGTTTTATAATTTTGTGTTTAAATAAAATTTTATGAAAGTAGTGTGACAGTGGATCTGCAAGTTATCTTTCATTCACATTTAACTAGTGCTATTGATTATAACCACCCATGAGAAAATCATTAGTCCACCTTGTGTTACTAATTATAACTATTTTTGGGAAAATTAGTACCAAAGACCTATGTCATTTTTTCCTAGTTATAATGACCTATGGGTAAACTAGGGGCAACACTCATTTCCCATGCATTGTTGCATCACCTTTCCATTACTATTCTCATTTGTCTGGTCATTTTCCAAATTAAGAACTTATTGTGACCTAGTTGGTTTCTCCCCACATTTTATGTGGCTGGAGCTACTATGACTTGAGGTCATTTCAGGACTATGTAGACCATGCTCAATTCACATTGATGTTAGCTTAGTCCCCCTTTACCATACACTCTCACCATTTTACAAGAAACCTAAGCCAATTATCTCACTGTTTTGCTACTAATTTAAGTCTAAATGCTCTCACTATTTTGTGAGGTTGGACCATTTAGTATCTCATTATTTCCAATCAGGTTGAGATGCTTAGAAAATTCCAAAAAACATTAATGAAATTAAAAAAAAATTATCTTGTTTAAGCCTAGTTAGTCATCCTCCATACGCCCTATTGGGGAAAATCCATTATTAGGATGATTTCTTTTGATTTTGCTTTCAATTTTTCTATGTGTTTATTTGCTTAGTTGTTTATTTGTTTATTTGCATGTTTGTTTGCTTTCAGTACTATAACTCGATTCAGTTTATATGTGTTTATTGGGTGATTCCTTATGTATTATTCTTGAATCCATCCATATTCATATGTCAACATTGTCATCATGGTTTTTATCATTAGTGTATTCTTTTAAATTATTTATTGGATCAAGAGTTAGTCCTTATGCATATTTTGACAAAGTTATCATGGTATTCTATCATGAGGCATACCATCACATACTATAGCAAAAATCAACTCAGGAAGTCTTATAAGCAATGGAGCTACAAAGAATTCTCCTTGGTACCCTTGGGAAAATCCTCCCACCCTCCTTAATCAAATTAAACCCCTTAACCATTCTAGTTATATCAATGCTAATAAAGATGAGCATCTCTATATTGGTAGGTAAAATTGAATCATTTCAATTGATCAATTCTTATTCTTTTATTCATCTCTTTCATCACTTTATGCATCCTCATATGCCTGGTTATTTATGGCTTCTTAATCATTAGACTATCATATCTACATTTGCACCCACTCATATTTATATTAAGCAACTAGTTATATCCTTGAGGTATGCTTGCCAATATGCCCTACTAGGGCACAATCACACATCATTATTCAATATTGGTCATCTTAATGATTATAACCACATATGGGCAAATCATTATTTTGACTCATCAGCCCTAACTAGGCCATATACCATTTCCACTAATTATAACCACTTATAGACAAATCAGTGTCTCAACCTTTGTTACTCATTATAACCAACTTTGGAGAAATTAGCACTTTTTTTAATCAATGCATGCAAGCATTTTATCTCTTAGATTAATCTCACCCATGGGTTAATTTCATTCTTATTCTTAATTCTTTTCAAGGGACCATCCATCAAATGTATGTGTTGGACACTCCCTTGAGGGGGCATCATTATAGGCTTCACAAACATTGTTTGGATCTTTTTATTCCATCATCATCTTATTTTAGGTGTTTAGGCCTTTCTCAATTTTTGAGAAGACATTACTGTGTTGACATCTTGTAACATCTTCTCAAATAGGGGCAAACTATAGACACCTAAACTTGGCCACTAATGGCTTCATACCGAACTTCAGACTTATTCTTAAAAACCATTGCAAAGTAAGCTTAATAATCACTAAATATCTCAAATTTGCTTGTGAAACCTTCATCAAAGCTCAAAATATCATTGAGAAATCCCTAATTGGGGTATCCAATCGTAAGCAATAAAAACCTCTCAAAAATTCATCTCTAATCAACCTATGGCATCATAATATGCAATTTGGCCTATAAACCTATTAAATGGGGCAAGTGTACACATGAAATTAAATCAAATCTTAGAAATACTAAAATCTTAATCAGAATTAATTAAAATTCTAAACCTAATTAAATACCTAGTTGAATTATCCATGAGCAATTAATGAAATTCTAAATAAAGAAATTCAAAAATCAAGAATATCCTAGGTTTTCATAATTACCTTTTGTGAGTTGTCAAACCTTTGCAAATATCTAAAAATATCTCACCCATGACTATTCATTTCAAATCATGAGATTTTTACACCTTTTAACTGCACTGGGGTTAATTAACTCACTTAGGTTAGGTTTGAACCCATTCCATGTTTAGACTACACCTTAACTCACCTTGGGTTGCGGTTAGTTTCTAAACCTATGTTAAGCATGAAATATACTAAGAAGGGGGGTGAATCAGTATATTATATATTTTTTTACTTAAACAAATTCTTTTTCTTTAACCACTTAACCACACATTCAAGACATGTAATAAAACTGAAACAATAATATGCAACACACAAGAGATAGAGAGACAGAGACACTATATTTTTACGTGGAAACCCAAAGTGGAAAAAACCATAGAGAACAATCTCAAGTTTATGAATGAGCACCAAATCAAATTATAAAGTTTGCAAGCACCAACTTGCAGGAGCACTAACCCCTTTGTCGAGCACTAACACAACAACTATTTGTGAGCACTAACCTACAGGAGCACCAACCCCTTGCAAAGATTTATAAGCACCAACCCCTCTTGTGTATAAAACATTATTATCTCTCAATTTTGCTTACTCAATAAATGATAGAACTCTAAAATATCTCCTACTTTTCTCTTTTCAAAAATAGATATAAACCATGCACTTTCTTGCATATTATAAATGGCTTCTCAAGCCTTTATTTATAGCTTTCCAAATGACCTTTGGAATTCACTCTTTGTGACCTTTATATCCTCACTAAAAATGGCACCAAACTTTCATGATCCTTCATATCCTTGCATTTGAAAAGTCATATGGCGACCCTTCATAATCAAATGCATCCTTTCCTCTTTTGTCTTTATATTGGTGACTTTTCATATTCCTTAAAGTGTCCCTTCATAGAAAAATGCACCATACCCTCTTTTGTCTTCACATGGTGACTCTTAGAATTCCTCAAGATGACTCTTCATGAGAAAATGCATCCTATTCCTCTTTTGTCTTTACCCCGTGACTCTTTAACTTCTCTATGGGCCCTTTTTTGACTTATATGCAACCAAAAATATATTCATTAATATTAGATAAATATTAACACATATTAGCCAAAATATGAATATTAAAAACATCATTAAATACAATGGCACCTTTATCACCAATGTTAGACCTTTGACATCAATGATAATATTTATAACAATCTCCTCCTTTGTCATTGATAACAACCTCAGACTAAAACTACCACATCTTAAAACCTATACATACTACCATCTAAAAAATATATAGTAACTCCCCCTTACTATAACAACTTGTACCTATTTTCTATACCTATTTTACACCTATACCTGTACCTATTCTTCTCTCCTTTTGACATCAATGGTAAAGGGCCTAACCTGGAGCTAACACTTAGCTTCCCCTCAACTAATGTTGACCCTCAATGGTAGGAAGTAAAATAAATTACTCTCAACTTCTCCCACAGATACTCAAATGTGTCTTTTGGTAGTGCATTTGTGAAAATATCTACAATCTACTTTGTAGTACTGATATATTCCATCTTAACTTGTTGATCTTCAATCTACTCTCTCAAGAAGTGATATCTAATAGAAATATGTTTTTTTCTTAAATGCATCACTAGATTCTTAGAAATATTAATATCACTTGTGTTGTCACAAAAAATAGAAATAGGTTCATCATATTTTACCTTGATATCTTCCAAATTTTGCTTCATCCAAAGCACTTGAGTACAAGACAATACTGCTACAATATATTCTACTTCAGCTGTAGAAAGTGATACTAAATTTTGTTTTTTGTTTAGCCATGATACTAAGCTATCACTAAAGAAGAAAGCTCTTCCACTTGTACTCTTTCTATCATCCAAGAAACCTATTCAATCTGAATTTGTATAAGCAATTAAAGTGAAATATCTCCTTGTGGGATACCACAATCCATATTCTAATGTCCCCTTGATATATCTAGATATTCTTTCACTAACTAAACATGACTATATTTTGGAGCTGACTGATATCTTGTAACCATACCTACTGCATGCATGATGTCTAGCCTTGATGCTATCAAATATAAAATACTACCACTCATAGATCTATACAAAGATTGATCTACAATAGGTGAATCTTCATCCTTGCTCACCTTATTTCCTATACTCATTGGTGTGCCAACTGGTGCATAATCCTCAAAACTAAATTTCTTCAACATTTCCTTGATATATTTACTTTGAGATATAAAAATTCTTTTATCTGAAGAAATATTTGAGATCTTAAGAAAAATGACAATTCTCCAAGCATAGACATCTCAAATTATTTTTGTATATTATCAAAAAATTATTTTGTCATGTTTTCTATGTTTCCTCTAAAAATAATGTCATCAACATATACCACAATAATCAATTGATGCTCACCTTCTATTTTAATGTAGAGATTACTGTTAGCAAATCCTTTCTTGAAACCTTGATCCTACAAGTACTTATCAAGTATTGCATACCAAACTCTGGGAGCTTGTTTCAATCCATACAGTGCTTTCTTCAATCTGCATACATGGCTACTAATATTTAAGAGAATAAATCCCTTAGGCTGTTCAATGTAGACCTTTTATTTTAGATTTCCATTTAGGAAGGTAGATTTGACATCCATCTAAAATACTTTGAAATTTTTAAACACTGCATATGCAAGAAATATTCTAATAGCCTCTAGCCTTGCCATTAGTACAATTTTTTTTTTCAAAATCTATTCTTTCAATATGAGCATATCTTTTACATACTAATTTTGCTTTATTTATGATCATTTTCCCATTTTTATTCAACTTATTTCTATAAACCCATTTAGTTCCTATCACATTATGATCTTTTGTTCTAAAGCACTAATTCCCAAGTATCATTCTTTTTTATCTGATTTAATTCTTTATCCATTGCCTTAACCCAATGCTTATCATGTCTAGCTTCTAAAAAATTTCTAGGCTAAATTTTAGATAACAAAAAAAAATTAACTTGCTCAGATTCACTTACTATCATTCTTCTGGTGTGAATTCCTTCATTTATGTCTTCAATGATGTCACTTTCATTATAATTTATCTGAACATATTTGGATGGAGTTTTGATGTCCTTTTTCTCCTTGTCATCTTCATCTGATTCTTCAAAATCTTTCTTTTCAATGATTTCAAGAATGTCTACTGGATCACTAATTCTTTATGGTCCATCTTCTTCTATCCTAACACTTGCACTTTCAATAGTCTTCTTGGTTATTTTGTTATGACATTTATAATCTTTAATTTTGTAAAAATAACCAAAAAATATACCTTCATCTACTCTAGATTCAAACTTACCAAGTTTTTCATCAGTTCTCTTTATGAAGCATCTGCTGCTGAAAACTCTGAAATAATCAACTATTATTAGTTTGTCTTTTCATAGCTCATAAAGAGTCTTATCACTATTGACTCTGAATAATCAACTATTACTGGCTTATCTTTCCATAGCTCATAAAGAGTCTTGTTACTATTGAGTCTGAATAATGCTCTATTTTGAATATGCACTATTGTAGCAATTGTCTCTCTTCAATATTCATCTGGTATCTTGGATTCATTTAGCATTGTCCTTTCCATCTCCTAAACTATTCTATTTCTTTGTTCAACTACTCCATTTTATTGTAGAGTTCTAGTTGCTGAATAATGTCTCTTTATTCCATGGTCTTCACAAAACTCAGTAAACTAATCTAACATAAATTCTCCTCCTTGATCTGATCTTAGACACTTATTCTTCAAACTAGTTTCATTCTTAACTAATACTTTTAATGCTTTGAAATGTCTAAAAGCTTCTAATTTTTAAAAAAAAATATTATCCAAGTCATATGTAAAAAATAATCAATAAGCAACATGAAATATTTCTCACCTTGAGTACTTTAAGTTCTCACAGGTCCACATAAATCAGTGTGAGCAAGCTCTAACATCTGAGAGGTTGAGTACTCTTTTGTTTTGAATCACCTTCTGGCTTGCTTTCTATATTGACAAGGTTCACAAAGCGTGTCAGATGGCTTTGTAATCTTTAGAAGATTTTTGACTACTTATTTTTTTCTGATGTTGACAAGATTGTTAAAATTTATGGGTCCCATTATCCTGTGCCATAGCCAAATTTATTTAATTTGACTCAAACAACATCTTTGACCTTTAATGTTTGATAACATATATAAATTATTGCCTGTTCTTTGAGTATTTGCAACCAACACATCTGAATATTTTTTTCTAATTTCACAACCTTCTGCATAAAATTGTAGTGTGTGTCCCTAATCACACATTTGACTTACACTCAAAAGATTATGATTAAGACCTTCTACATACAAAACATTTTAAATTTTAGTTCTACCATTATCCAAACTCAGTGTATTTTTTTTGACAATTTTGACATTAGTATTATCTCTGAATTTCATTATACCACCATTGATCTTCTTTAGGGTTATGAACATTCTTTTGTCTTATGTCATGTGTCTCAAACATCCAATGTCAATGAACCATGGATTTTCTTCATTTCTTGCATGCAACATTGTCTATACCAACATAGATTTTTTAGGTTGTTTTTTCTGCCATGAATTTGTCTGATTTTTTTCTTGATGAATGGAGGCTTGAAACTTTGATCCTTTTTTATTAACTCGAGCACACTTCTACAATACTGAAATATGTGTTTGAAGTTGTTGCACTTGTAACATAGTATGGCCTCTTGATTAAATCTTGATAGAGGAGCAAAAGAGTTATGGCTTTTGCTTGACTCTACATGACTTTCCTTCTCCTTATTTTTGAAATTGTTAGCCCTTTTTTGACATTTTATTTTCTTATGACCATATCCATTACAATAAAAATAGTAACCATAAAAATAGGACCTATTTGTGTATCTCTGACATGATTGCCTCTTTTATCTCTATTCCCCCCAGCCTTCTTTATTTTAGTGTCCTCTGTATTCCTAATTTCTTTTCTTTTGTAAAAGCTTTAGCATAGCTTTTTTTCCCCTTGTCTGTGAAAGTAGTGGCCTCCCCTTTCTTTTTTTCAAATCTGATATCTGTCTTATCTGACATTAATCTTTGAATTTCTAATATCTTATCCAACATATTAGTGCTTTTCTTAAATTTTGAATCATTGGTTGCTCTATCATTGATTGCTTTATTTATTTTCTCAAGATCTATTTTTAAAGAAGCAATTTCAATAACATACCTTTCACATTCTTTACTTATTTTTTACAACTATGTCGTTAGATCTTCTTCATTCTTCTTGGCTTCTTCAAAATGTACTTGTAGATATTCAATTATTTTCTTTGACTCTTTTTCATTTTTCTTGACTTAGAGCTTTAATCTTTGATTCTTATTCTTAAGAGATTTTAACTTTTCTAAGGGACAAACGAGTTCTCCTTCCAAATTCACTTTGGTTTCATCATGTTCTTCTTTTTGATCATTTATACTTTTATTTATAGAGGCATATTCATGTATGGACATGAATATAATCTCTTCTTCTTCTAAATCACTGACACCACTATCTTCAGCTGAGCTAAGATCTTTAGAATACAAATTCTTCTTCTCTAATCCCTTCTTAAATTTTCCTTTAAAATTTTTCTTGTATGTAGAATTTCCTTCTTCATTGTCACCATTACCCTTATTTGGGCACTTAGCTACAAAATGTCAAATCTTTACATAATTAAAACATTAAAAAGGTAATTTTTCTTGATATTTACCTGTGTTCTTTTTAATCTTACGAATGAAAAGAGCTTCATTGTCATCTTCATCATCGCTAGAACTGCCATTTGATTCTTGAATCTTAGCCTTTTCTTTCTTTGATATATTGAAAGTAGCTTCTCTCTTTGAGGGTTTCTCTTATTCGGTCTACATCTCATATGTCGTAAGAATACCATGTAGCTCATCCATCTTTAGCTTGGCTAAATTCTTCATCTCTTTAATTGCTAAAAGTTTTGCATCATATCTCAATGGTGAGATCTCAAAACTTTTTGAATCATAATTGATTCTTCTAACTTTTTTCTAAGACCTTGAATTTGATTAACTATTTGATCAACCCACAAAAAAATAACTTGCTATATTTTCTTCCTCTTCCATCTTCAAACTCTCAAACTGTCTTCTAAAAGTTTGAAACTTAGCTTGCTGAACCTTTCCATCACCTTTGTAAATATTCTCAAGTTTTACCCAAATTTCATGAGAAGATTTACATTGCATAACTTTAAATTTTTTTTATTCATATTAATCACATAAAATATAATTTAAAGCTTTAGCATTATTTTCACTTGCCTTCTTTTCTGTCAGAGTAGTTACAAGTGTTTGTGGCTCTTCATATTCCTCCACCACTACTTGTCATATGTCGAATCCAAGGGCCATTAAATAAGTCTTCATCCTTATGCTCCAAAAGACATAATTTATCCCATCAAACAAAGGTGCCTTATTTGTAGAAAAACCTTCATGTGATCCAACCATCATGTTTTCCTGATCTACCTTCAAGCTATAATTTTTTTTCCAAAGGAACCTGCTCTAATACCAATTGTTAAGCATAAAATATACAGAGAAGAGGGTGAATCAATAAATTATATATCTTTTTACTTAAATAAATTCCTTTTATTTAACCACACATTCAAGATATACAATAAAATTGAAACAATAATATGCACCACACGAGAGAGAGAGAGAGAGAGAGAGAGAGAGAGAGAGAGAGAGAGAGAGAGAGAGAGAGAGAGAGACCAAATTTTTATGTGGAAACCCAAAGTGGGAAAAACCATAGAGAACAATCTCAAGTATATGAATGAGCACCAACTCAAATTATAAAGTTCATAAGCACCAACTACAGGAGCATCAACCCCTTTACCAAGCACCAACACAATAACTATTTGTGAGCACCAACCCAAAGGAGCACCAACCCCTCTTATGTATAAAAGACAACTATCTCTTAATGTTGCTTACTCAACAAATGATAGAACTCTACAATATCTCCTACTTTTCTCTCTTCAAAAATAAATACAAACCATGCACTCTCTTGCATATTATAAATGGCTTCTCAAGCCTTTATTTATAGTTTTCTAAATGACCTTTGACATTTACCCTTTGTGACCCTTCAATCTTCATGAAAAATGACACTAAACTTGCATGACCCTTTGTATCCTTGCCTTTGAAAATTCATATGGTGACCCTTTATAAGCAAATGCATCCTTTCCTCTTTTGTCTTTATCTTAGTGATTTTTTGTATTCCTCGAAGTGTCCTTTCATGGAAAGGTATGCCATACCCTCTTTTGTCTTCACATAGCGACTCTTGGAATTCTTCAAGATGACTCTTCATGAGAAAATGCATCCCATTCCTCTTTTGTCTTTATCCCGTGACTCTTTGACTTCTCCATGGGCCCTCTTTTGACTTATATGCAACCAAAAATATATTCTTTAATATTAAATAAATATTAACACACATTAGCAAAGATATGAATATTAAAAATATCATTAAATACAATGGGTCCTTTACCACCAATGTTATACCTTTAACATCAATGACAATATTTCCAACAACCTATAAATACAAGCATTTGCCTCTTCATTTGGAGAGCTTGGATAGAGTAAAGTTATAATGCAAGTTTTATAGCAAGTTTGAGATCAATAGTGTTATAATGCCAAAATCATAATCCAAGCCATCAAGCCATGGTGCCAAGGAGAGAAGGAGATAGCCAAGCTCCATTGCCAAATACTTTTTGAGTACAAGGCGAGCAAACCATGAACAAATCACTTAGAGATCTCAATAAAGGTAAGGGATTTGTCATTCTTTAAGTTTTAGTTGTACTTTCATATATATATTTTTATTATGCTCCCCCTATGATCTAGGCAAGAGATGTCAACATGTTAGTGTGATCATTTCATTGTTTTATGTTCTAACACAATACTAACCTCCTTTACATCAAATTCCTATGATCACAAATTAAGCTTACATCTTTGATCCACCAACACCTTGCAATACACCTCCTCTCTACGTGAAACTACATATTTTTTCATTTATTTATTTTATGTTGTATAAGAATAGTTATAAATCCATGATGCAGAGATTCTTGAATAGTAAAATTGATTCTCTATCATCCTCCCACTGTGTTGGAAAATGGGCATGCCTACAAGCTTATTTAATTATACAAGTTTTCCTATTGTTCCTTGGTGACCTGGTCTATAGGCTTACTTGTTTGTTCTACCAATATGCACATCCTTACAATAACCACAAACCTATTTTCATTGTCAATATTGAATTACCACCAATTAAAGGAAGGAATAAATTTAAAGATGCGACTTATTTTAAATAAAAATAAAATAATATTTAAATATAGGCTTAAAATATCAGATTGCATTGAAACAAGAATGGATCAAAATATTTTATTTGAATAATATGTTTTCCCAGCCTCAACAATATATAATACTCCACACCTTCCTGTCTTCACACCCTACACCATCTTAACTATAAATCTTTTGCCTCTCTGTCAATTGATTTACATTTTTTATCATAAGGAAAAACCCATAAAAGCTTTTAATTATCTCAAATATTTCTCTAATAGCAATGCCTAAAATGTCACCAGTTCCATCCCTGGTAAGAACACCCATTATATCACCATCAATAGCTCCTAATGTTGCTACCACACCTCAGTCCTATTCCCCCTTAGAAGAAGGTATTGACCTCATGCCCTCTACAAGGGTTGGATCCATAATTTCACCTAGTGGTGAGGCCAAAAGGACAACTCTACAAGACAATGATTCATCAGTGACCTCTAACATAGGTGTGCAAAAAATGGTGATCTTTGTAGCTGATTTATGTCTGTGCTGAGTTGCATTTGAAAAGATATTATCCATCTGCATAACTCAAGCTACTTTGCTTCCATTGAAACCCTAAAATTTTGTGTCCACAGAACAAATATAAAATTAATGAAAAAAGAGAATAGGCTTTGTAGCACATACCAAGAGAATGGATGGTTAATCAAAATTCATTTAATCACAAGTGAATACTCGATTTTCAATTGTATTCATAATGAAGTAAATGCAAACTTTGCTCTGATTAAAATAATGCAAAAGTTAAAACAAAAAATGAAATTGTAGATAATAAAAAGAATATATACTTACTTAGGCTTAGGTGTATGGTTTTATCTGCTTGCTATATAAAAAAGCCTATGAGGGCTGCAACGATTCCTGTTTACTATTAAACTAATGGATTCATTAATCTGGGTTTATATCTTAATTTTTGTAACAAGAAATCCCTTGAGATCCAAGATCACTTTTGCTACTATATTCATAGATTTGAGAAACTTGAAGTTCTCCATCTTGTTATTCTCAATAGTGTCTAACCTCTCTAGTAAGAAACCCAAGCCCACCCAATTAACATTGCTAATTGCATTTAAAATTGATATAACTATGGAACATCCACCATTTTCTATTTTGGGAGGACCAGGTAACATTCCCTCTCTCTCAACAGCTCCTGTGATCAAGAGGAAAATATGTACAATTTTAGTGACATAAAGATAGCTTGTCAGGGTGTGAAACACCGGAAGCATACAATTGATTACTAAACTTCAAGCAACTTAATATGCGGAAATTAACCAGAATCAAAAAGTAACTAGAATTCAGAATAACACAGCATATGAGAGACAATACACCAATTGTATTAATACTTTATACAGAAAACTATACAATAAAGAAGATGCCACTTCTTCTCCACCACCTCTTCAGAGGCTCGCTACACCTCAAGTGAACAGTAATTCTTCTCCCCAAAGCTCTCCCTCTCACAGGTCCCAACACCCAACTCAAATACAGAGTTGGTGTTCACCTCCCATGCTCCACACACAACACAAGTGCTCCACGCACTCCACAAGCACTCCACGTGCTCCACAAGTACTCAAGGTACTTCAAGTAGATCTCCCATGAATCTGCAACAACCTGCAATTCAATAGACCATACTTATGGAAGGAACTCCCTTGCCTTCCTCTCTTGCTCTATTCGAGTACACACCTGTACCCCAAGTAGATCCTGCCTGATACTGCTCCCTGTTGTGTTGCTGTCTATATGACCTTGCACACCTGCAAATCAAACAACGGTTCTGCTCACCTGTGAACCTCAACCTTGCACACACATACACCTGCAGATCAACGATCTTACTTACCATGTAGATCTCCTATATAGGCCATGCAACTGTGACCAAGATCCTACACTCCTGAAGAACCCAACTGGCTCTCCAATCCAACACCAACACACCTGGTACTGAGGCACTAGGAGGAACGCACCATTGCTCTACCTCACACACAGAAGGAGCTTATAATTATGCTCTCTTACTCCCTAGCACACTTTTCCAATACAACCATGAGTCTATTATATAGATCTCATCCAAACAATAATTAGACATCTAATTACAATAATTAGATCCGCAGCTATGAGTCTAAAATTAGCACTCATCATGCAAACACTTGGTTCGTCAACCCACTGCCCGTAATTAACTCGCAGTCGAACCACACAGGTGACCGACGCCGGTCCCTGTCCGCCTGGGGGTCGCCGACGCCGGCCGATCTCTGACCGATGTCGGTTGCCTTCCTGCCCTATCCTGCCGACGTCGGTTGGCCTGACCGACGCCGGTGTCTCTGACACTCAACAACTCTCCTGCAACCTCCTCTGTGTCTGCATCAGTGAAGCTTTTAGCTCCACAACCTAACATAGCTAAACAAGAAAATTTAAACAACACATCACTAGCTGTTAACTTCCTACAACTTGCCAATATTTTTTCCAATTGTTAATTTCCAGGCGTGTTTCCTCCTTTCTATTTACACTGTAGGGATTTTATTGTTTCCACTTTTTATTTTGGTATATGGACATGTGTGGGTTACAATTGGTGGAAAACGTGTCCCCTTAATAGAGCTTTCACAAGAAGAAATCTTAGTTTTAATTAGTGTCTTATTTTATAATTTTGGGTATTAAGCATTAGGACTGATTCAAACTTAAAGCTATTGGTAGAGCTCGTATCACTAATATTTGGTATAATATTTAAGCATATTTATGATTACATGGATTCTTTGGTAGAAAAAGTTTAAGGTTGATATGTGCATCATTGTCACACACCCTTTATAATCTTGTAGGTCTCTTTGATACAAGTGCCTTGAAGGAGTTTCTTCAGAAATAAATTGCCAATAAATAATTCTAAATTGATAAGATATAATTTATTTAATATATATTACACACAGGCTACTAAATTTTAGTGATTTAATAAAAATGATTATGCCTTTACAATTCCAATTTTATATTAGATTACATTAGTATATTATTAGTGCAATATTATAATAATATGAATAGGATCTTAACATATATTACAATATAATATTATATAAATATTAATATACTCTACAATATAATAGATTAAAATAGATTATATAAATTATATTATATTACTATAATACAATATTGTAATTAAAAATATAATGTTACATATATTGACATATATTGTAATATTAATAGAATAATATATTAATATCATATAATAATGTATAATAGACAATGCAATATTTTATAAGAGTAAAATAATATTATTATCACAAATATTATTAAAATTCATAATAATTAATTATATTTTAGCTACGAGTATGGATTTATGTTGTTTTATTTTTACAAAGCATTGTTTTACTACAACAAAATATATTTTAAAAATGATGTCAATAGCTTCAATAATTTTGTAGAGAAATTCACAAGTACAATATATTATTGCTTTTCAATCTTCACAAATATATAATTTTGAAAACATTTCTTACAAATAATCACATACAACTAATTTCTTTCCATTAGAATGTAATGTTATTAGATCCCATTGAAATTGACATTTACATTTGACATCTTTTTAGCACCATAATTTTTATAGAAGATCAATTATAGACATTGCTCTCACACCTCAAATGTATTTAAACCATTTATTCATGTACCCTTGAAGATAGATGAAATTAGTTCTTTGACAAGTGCACTCATGACTGATGCCCTATCAATAATACATTATAAAATTATTATATTACTATGATAATATATATTATAATATTTATATTTATTTATATAAATTAATATCGTATATATTATATATTAATTATAATATATATTTAATATTATAAATTGTTATATTTTATATTGTTATATTAAAAATCAAGCAGTGAGCCTCATTGCCAGGTTGAGCATGATGCTCTCATGAAGGCTAAAGAGAAAGGCAATGAAATGTTGATGTCATTGAAGTACTAAACTTGATGACTCGGGTTTGGGAAGTAAATTTGATGGTCGTATGACCGCATTTACATTAAAAACATAATCAAGCTTTTGGGTAGATCGTATAAAATGCAAAGTGAAATTTTACAAAAACCATCACTAATGTGATCAACTTAAATATAAAGTTTTAATAAAATAGAAATAAATTGCATTGACAGATTTGATATTACTAAACTTTGCATGTGTATCTTCTTAGGCTTCTTCGAGTCTAGTGCATGAAATTCCCTCTCATTGCCCCTCACCTCACCATCACCATCACCATCCAATCCACCATAAAATTATTGTTGCTAAATATTTCTTACACAAAAAGTGAGACAAGATCAACAAACATGAATTTCAAGTGAAATATGAGTGTCAATTTACACACTTTCAATTTACAAAATTTAGCTTTACCAAAACAAACAATCACATCCCTTTGAACGTAATTTGCAGAGCCTGAATACTTTTTTGTTTAATGCCTAAACCATTAACAGCACGTCGTGATCACTCTTAAAAGGACTGCACACAAAGCAGACCATTAACAGATGGGAGATAATAAAAACGCCAAAACCCCAATAAAATCTTGAAATAACGGCTACGTGTAACGGAAAAAAAGCTCAAACGACTCCGTATAATAATCTCCAATCACCGGGCAAGTAGCCACTTTGTTCACATGCCTTGGCACGTAACAGTAACCGCTCCTCCAGCCGCCCGGCCAGCGCCCACGCCCCACTCCCCGGGCTCCAAAATAACGTTCACGCGATCCGCAGCCTTTTTTATCCGCAAACCAACGGCCGGGTCTCTGCTCAGAATACTCCCCTAATCCTTATTCTTGGTCCATAATCTTGATTCTTGTGTATATATACAGGCATCCGGTGCTACTGTATTTATTTCACCTTTTCAACCTTTCACGCCATGGAAGAATCGCAGCTGCTAAACGGAGTGGTATCAGATAACAAGTTTTTTACTCGTCTGTTAACAAAAGAAGGGGAAATAGGCTGCTCTGCCAGGGTTTTGTACTACGCTGCCCCGGGCGCTGTTCCGTTCTGCTGGGAGTCCGAGCCGGGCACGCCCAAGGATCAGCTAAATTCAGAGCAGGACAGATTGGCATTTCCACCGCTCAGTCCACCGCCATTTCTGCAGGCAGCCGCCAGCCGCTCTCGTCCTTTTCTATCAGAATCGTCTCCGCATTCGCCTCTGAGATTGTCGAGAAAGATTTCGGCGTCAAATTTGTCTCTAAAATTGTCCGGCGCCCTCCAAATTATGAAAGCGAAGGTGAAGCTATTACGATCGCAGCATAAGGTTTATGCGCATATTCCACCGCAGGAAGAAGAGTGCTACATTTGGAAGAGGCATTCAAAGTCTGGCAAAAAGAAGAATAACGATAAGATGGAAAATATGGATATTTCAGTGTGCCTCCATTGGAAGCCCTTCAGTTTCCCGAAAGTGCTGTTCGATATATAATAATGTTTGGGCCTGGGTTTATATTCCCGATAAACTGGGTTATTTAAATGTTTGGCTGGCTTCTGAATATGTACATTTTGAATAAAAAGTTGTAACATGGAGAATGGAGGATAGATGGATGGATACAGAAGTTAATAACGTTTACGGGACCAAATAGTTTATACGATCTCCATAAAATAGTTACAGGTTATAAGTATTCAGTTAATCTCCATTTTCCGATGTCGATGGGTTAAAAGATTTGAAAAAATCCAATTCCAAAGAGTTATCAAATATCTAGAAACACAACAATCCGTAACTAGGGTTTGAAGCACTAGTGTAACAGCTTTACCGATTGATATTCTATATTTTAATGCCAATCAGAGTAATATGGCTTTTTATCAATAATAAAAAAAATTGAGATTAATGAATATAATTTAAATATATTTTTAATTTTTTTTTTTAGATTCTTTTTGGTGAGCATGTTTTCTTGTTTTGTTTTGGCTGCAATAAAAATATAGAGGTGAATGTTTTTGGAGTTTTTTGAGATATTTTTTGTATTAAAATATATAAATATTTATAACAAATTTTTTTATAACAAATTTTTAAATTATATAAATTTTGTAGAAAACAAGAATTTAAATTATTGACATATAATTAATATTTTTTATATTATAATTAAAAAAATAATAATATATATTAAAAATTCATAAACAAAATTAAATTTTTAAAAGATTTATGAATTTTTTTATAAATAAAATAAAATTTAAATTTATTTGATTTACTTAATAATAAGTTTTAAAATAAACTTAAAATTATATGAAGAGTTCTATCATATTATCAAAAAATATATCAATTTAATTTTATTATTTACAAATATTTATGTAATATAATATTATTAATAATTAAATGAACATCAAAAATAAATTAAAAATTAAAAAAACAGTACAATTTCTAATTAAAATTAGAATGTCAAGCCTTCTAGGTTAAATTCTCCACATATAAATATGGATGGTGGTAACACATTGACTTATTTAAGAATGAATGGGCTTGTAGTTGGATGGCGAAAGAGGGTTTGAATCCTGGCTTGGGCGGGACATTGTGGGCGAGGCTCTTTCCAGACAGGACCTGCGTGCAGAGGGGGAATCTCAGTTCCAATGCCGTGAAGACGTGAGGGGTTGATATTTTGACCAGGATCTGGATGCATGTCGGAGACAAAACCCAAACAAGCAAAGAGACCAGACAAAGCTACCTCTGTCATGAGCCGAACAAAGGGCCTCGAGAGTCCTCAGAGAGTCATGCTCAGACGAAGGGAACTCATTCGGTCTCGGTCTCCTGTAGGAGAACATTGAAACTTTTCTTGTACTGAGCCACAATTTTTGTCAGGAAATTAGAGTTTTTGGCAGATTAAACCTAGATCTCCCAATCCGAAGTAAGAAGGTGTCTTCTTTCAAACCTGCTTCAAGCTCTTGGGCTAACAAAGTGGTGGGGAGGGACTTTGTAAGCACTGCGGAAATCCAAGAGGTGATTGACATGGAGGAGGAAGGGCGATTTGTTTGCAAATTTCTGATAGAGTGATAGATCGATCCCAACTTCGATGGAGAATACTTTGTGCTGGAAATTTTCGAAGGAAGAAGACCAAATATTGATTTGTTCAAGGACTGAGCTAAAAGGAAATGGAAGCCCAAAAGACGTAGAAATCTCAAAGTCTCATTCAAGATTTTTTCCTTATTTCCTTTACAAATCAGGAGGATTGTTTTGTTGTTCTGTCAAGAGGCCCTTGGTTCTTAGGGAGAACACTTGTTTGCCCCTTAAAAAGTGGACTCTAGGGTTGGAACTCGACATGGAAAAATTCACTCAATTTTCAATTTTGGCTAGGCCACCAGGGCTTCCTTTGGAATTTTGGGAAGAGGAGGTTTGAAGGGAATTGTAAACTCTTTTGGGCAGCGTCTGATTTTGGACAAGGTGATCCCAACATTTATAAAGGTGATCCCAACATTTATAGTGACAGGGTTCAGTAAACAGAGTATGAAAACATACCACACTTTAAGACCCTAGTTTAAGGTTTGATTGCCCTCTCAAGAAGCTAGAAAACCCTGAATGGAGAAGGAAGGAGGGCCTCAATGACTCCAATGAAGACCAAGATGTGGGGGAAGTTAAAAACATGAGACTAAGTGAAGAGACTGAGCCTGTTAAGGATCAAGTGGGGAGATAAACACTAAAATGCCATTTGATAATCAAAATGAAGTGTTCGAAGACATAGTTGAAGGTGAGCATGGGAATTTGAATGCTAATAGACACCCCAAGGTGTTAGAGTTGGAGAAAACATTGAAAGATAATGAGGAAGGGAAGATGGTGGAGGAGGAAGACCATGAACATGGTCAAGAAGAAAAGAACATATGTGGTTTAGACACCCCATGCATGGCATGGGAGCAAGAATATACTCATGAGGAAGGAGAGTTACAGGCCTTGGAAGTTCTTTATCAAGGCCATAAAAAGGAGAGGAAAAGAAAATTATCATCGATTCTAAGAATCAAAATGAAGCTCAAATTCTGACCCAAATAGATGTTAGTATACTTAGAATTCATTCTTTTTGGGAGGGATCCATGTTTAAAGACTGCACAAGAACAATAATGGCAGAACATGAGGCTGATTTCATCCTCGAGGGAAAATGAGATAGTTACGAATGGAACTTGGTGACTAACAAAAGATACAAATCCAAGAGATCAATCTAGGAAAGCAATGGAGTGACTAGGAGTACCAAACTGAATGAACTCACTAGATCTAGAGCCAGATACTTAGGGCACTGAGGTGTTTGAGGAGTTGTTTGTTGTTTGTAGTCAAGTCAACTTGTTGTTGCCTTTAGGTTGATTTTTTTTGGGTTGGATGTAGAAAGAAGAGGGGTTTTGAACTTTATTATTTGTTGAAGGGGTTGGTCTATATGAAAATACAAAATAGTGCACCCTAGTGTAAGAGTGACTAGGAGCACTAAATGTAAGCAAATGGTTAGTTCCAGATCCTGAATCTTGAAGTTTAACTAGAAGGTGTTTTAGTTCTGTGAAGGAAGGAAAATCTGTTGTTGAAGTTTGATTTATTTTCACTAAACTTTGGTGCTAGTTCGTCACCTTCTTGTTGGAAGTTGTTTCTTATTTATTTTTTGTTGAGCTTTTAATGTTCTATCTTGTTTCTTTGTCTTTGATATTTAGTGCATCCTCAACCAACTATTGGCACTATTACTCCTCAGGTTAAAGTCATGCTTCCAAAATTTTGTTTGGCCATACTAGGTTTACAAAAACCTCATCAAGAATGGGAATAGTGGCACTTAATTTGCTCAAAAAGCTTTTGCAGACATATATGACCTTTATGAGTTATTATTTTTCTAACATTTGTTCTTGTTGGGGATTCACTTGTTTTTTGCATTTCTTAAGCAGAAGATGCATTAGTGTCTCTAGTTTATCTATGACTTTATCGGTGAGAGAAATCCCATCAATAAGCATTGGCTCACTCTTCAAGACCATCTGATAAAGGGCTAGTTTCCTTAGTCGATATGCCTTAACTATATCATGGTGGCACTTGAGCACCCTTGGTTCCTCTTCAAGACTTCGCCTTTTCTCATCTTCCTACCAGTACATCCGAATGACCTCACGATGTTTGTGGTGAATCTTTCCAACATCATTACTATGTAAAATATTTTCCCTAGTGACCTCTAGGGATAATTGTAATAGCATCGTGCTTGCTTGAGTTGTAGAACATTTAAGGGGATCCACCCAAAGCAACTCTAGAATATCTTCCCCTTTTGGGTTTAACTCTGTGTTGGCCTTAGGAAATTTAAATTGGCCTTCATCATTGTATATGTCCATAACAAAATATAGTTCACATCGAGTTTGAATGGTGGATTCATTTTTGGGGAAATAATCCCAAATATAAAGTTGTTTGTCTGGGATTCCTTGTTAGAAGAAGCTACAAGCAAGAAGGTCATCATTACACTCATTTTTCTATTGTATCTCTTTTGCTTCTTCAATAGGCCCCTTGCCCTTATGAGGGTCACACTATAGATCTACAAGTTTGGGACCTGTTTATCATTGTTCACTTGTATTGATGTCTTGCTCCTCTATGTTAGGGGTTGCCCCTCTTCCTGCCTCTTCCTCAATAGGTTTTGGACTCTCAATGTCTATTTATGGATCTTCAGAAGCATGTTGTTCTTTATTAAGTTCAAGGGTGGGTTATTTTTTAGTCTACACTACTGGAGATGCTTCACCTTGTTTAGAGATCACAAATTTGAGTGTCAAAAACTCTCACCCTAAATGGACAGTTGATTATTGTGTGGAAGTGATGTCATCTTTTATTTGTTCTTCAAAAAACCCTTAGGATTTTATTGGCAACAAGTCTTGCCTTTGTTATTTGGTGTCAGCTCTGGGTTGTTCCTCATGCACCCTACTGGAACTAATGGCTTCAGGTTTAGCTTCTTTTTATTTTTATGTGCCCTTCCTTTTGCTGGTGTTTCTGGTTGAGGAGGGAGGGGTTCTTTCTTTGTCTCCCACATTTCAATGTTTTATTTCTAAGATTGAGCATATAGTAAACCAAAAACAAATTCTACTATACAATTATATTAAAAGGATTAATATCAATTTTATTTGATTCATATCACTCTGTGTATGCATGATTTCCCAGATATACCTATAAATTATGAAGAATGTGAACCTCGATGTCAAACTTGTTAGCATCAATGATTATCGAGTGTGCATATGTAATGCGATTAATAGAATCCATGGAATATTTTGTAATGTATGCATAGAGAAACTTGAGCCAGTCTAACAAGTTATTAGTGTTCTCCATCCACATCTACATGAGTGAATAATGTTATTTAACAAAAAACTTAGTCTAGTTTCCTATCTATGTGGGAAAATCTTTAGGTAAGTACCACTCATTACCAAAGTATTCTTTCATCCCCTCAAACCAACCCTTCATCTTCATTTTTTCTGAGGGTGTGATGGTGCCTGGACATGTAAACTGTTTGAACCTCTCAATAGGGAACATGTGTTTTGGTGGGTAGACCCACTTAAAATCTTTGTCAAAATACTCTAGAACACCAATTTCATAAAAAAGAAACAAAATTAAAATCACTCCCCATGGAAACTTGTAGTTATGTAGTCAAAGGGCCTTTTCTGCATCTTCTTCAATTCTTTAAACAAAATACTGGGAATAATTGTAACATCCCCACTAGGATCTACTTATAATAATGTGATTTAAAAATAATAATTAATCAACATATTCTTTCATTATATTTAACCATGAGAATATAATTAGTGATTCAGATAAAATAATCTAAGTATGTTAACTATAAAATAAGCATGTGACATCTATTTGTCTCTAATCACTATCATCAGATGAAACACAACATAACTAAATATAGAAAGTAATTACATATTTCTAACCATGGATGATACAAACATGCAAGCACTGCTATCATAGTACAATAAGTAAATAATTACATCTCATCATGTATAATGTTTTAACAATAATAAATACAATACAAGATACAAGATACAAGGCTCCATGGAGCATGAGTTTCTTAAACTCCAGTATCTATGGCAATCTCATGTGTAGTCTCCAAATAAGTACTTTTTTCACACCAACCATGGACCATCAATCCCACGCACAATCCCCCATCAGGGAATGGCCCTCATTTCATGGATGAGTAGATAGTGATGGTGCTAGAATCCAGAGAGACAATATAGTACCTGTGTGTTGTATGATTTCTAAGAACATGAAGTGTATCATAAAAAATTCTTTCTAACATGATATCACACAAACATGTAAATCATACATATGAAATGACAATGTAGAACTAACATTACTTTGGCCAAAGTTTTCAATAGTTATTGATCTCTAAGATTAGTTAAATTCATACACATCACTTGATCAGATTACCTTCATCTGGGATTAGTGATGCTAGTAAGCTAGTGAATTATGTCTCACTGCTTAGTACTAGCAATAAGATTTGGTTAACATATATATAACCAATAGATTCATATAGATTACTTCATACTAGCAGGCATAAAACATGTTAAACATAGCAATAATCAAAATTCATATATTCAGTCTATCAAATGTATGAATGAATCTCCACTATATTATTTATAACTTAAATAATAAGCATAAAAAGTACAATTTATACCATCCAGGTATAATATACATTTAGACTAAAAATTTCTAATTTCTATAAGTAGATTAAAATATAATGCATTCTATGAAGAACAATAATATCATAGTCCAATGTTCATATGTGCAACCACTCAATTACAAACAACCATTCATGATAAAGAAAGTAATAATTCTTATGAAACCATAATCTTTCATTTAAACAACTTGTTATATTTTTAGTAGACTACTTTCATGTAATTATAGATTCCTAACACTCAGGATTCTATAGCTTATTTTTAGTAGTTAATAATAATACAGATATAAGCACACTCTATATGTTATATATAACTACTTAAGTCTTTAAATTGATATTTTTCATATATATGAGCACATGTACATCTTAATTATATTCATAATATGTACCATATATAAGTACTTAGACAATATATAAATATTGTATATAGATGTCATCAGTGATTCTAATCAATGTCTTCATATAATTTCAACAATAATTATAACTATACATTCATGTTAATAGACTGGGTACTATAATAAATAGATTGTCTATATACATATTTTTCTCTTCTCAAGCCAAATTGACATTAAACACTCATATAGTTTATACATGTATTTAATCTTTCTAACTCAGTTCACTTTGTATCTTAAGTGTAGAACCAATTACTCAAGCCAATAATTAACTACAAGTTGTATTCTCTAAAAGATACATATGTAAGATCCCAATAAATAGTTATTAATTTGATACTAATACTTGTCAAATTAAGACTTTTTGCACTAAGATTTAATACACATCTATTTGTAACATAGGTTACCGGACTTGCGATGCATATAGATAGTGATGGATACAAATAGCGATGAACACAATACACACTCTGTTGTTTCTATATATATATATCGCTAATCTTAGATATTTCATTCTTTGATTTACAAATTATATATATGTATGTATGTAGATCATTCTTATACATATATGTCACTATTTTTAGACATGCCATATATATAACTATAGTTCATTATTATATATATCGCTATGTTCTCATGGATTGAATAACATTCAGCCTGATACTTATAAATGTATCACTGTTACTCATTGATTGATTCATTCATCATAAGAGCATTTAATTGATTTATTCATTCATTATACTCAAATCACCCTTATGATAACCTGTAAATCGCTATATATATATATATTATTGTTATACATAGATTGCTTGTTATAATTTCATATTATTTTTTATGCATATTCTTGTTATAATTCACTTGTTATAACATATCACTACATGCTATATATACTTAGTTTGTGATTTACATGTTATACTTAGGTTTTTATTGTGGTTAGAATACATAGTGCTTCCATACATATAATCACTACTGCAGTTTGCTATCGGCATTACACATGGATTTTTATTTTGATTAACACACAACCATGCATATATTCCTATATAAATCATTATTCATAATTATATATAGATCGTTAGTTTTTATACGATGAATTTACACAGTATGAATATACATCGCTGATTTACACACACACACACAAATCACTATTTTTAATGGATTGAATAGTAGTTAACAATAGTTTATACATATAGTTCATAGTTTGTAAAATAAGAACACATACAAATTTTCACACAAAATTTAACATCACCTACCTTGTAAAGTGTACAAGCTGAAATAATACGATCTCAAAAATCCTTTGCTTAGTTTGATCTCTCACCTCCTCAACGTGTTACTGCCATGCTATGCCCTTCCCTTCTCCAATTTGTGCTCTCTTATATTTTGTTTTCTATTCTCCTCTTCCTTATACATCGTGCCCTTTTCCTTCTCTCCCTTTACATGAATATCATATTCTCTTTAAAGCTTGCCTAGATTTATACTTTTTTTCTTTCTTCCTTACTTTATTTGTTTTATTCCCTTTTTGTGTTTTTTTTTCCTATACATATTTTCTTAATTATTGCTTTATTCATTCTTATTTCCTAATTATAAAAATCAATATATTTACCAATTATAATTAGCACTTCGAATATCATCGTGACTTAATGATAATATGACAAATATAAATTCAAAATGGTAAATCACACACTATTATACTAATCCTAATTATAACAACGTAACTTTTATGTTATTACTACGTTGTATAAGTTATTTATGTCTTTTGTTATCCATATATATTTTAAGGCATTTAAGCCATATAATGATACTCTCAAATATCACGCAGATAACTAACCAATGTTATAAAACATTAATAATCATGACATAGGCACACAGTAACATTATACATCCAAATTTACTTATAACAACCAAAACACAATCACAAAAGATTAATTCTACATACAAAAACTGAACCAACACACACATATACAATTATCTAAATGTAGATAACATTAATAATGTACTGATGCTAATAATTTAAATAATGCATATAACATGTACTGTCTCATGTGGTGTGTGCATGGGTTATATCTATTCCTCTATCATCCCCCAATACCTCCATCTACTTCATCCTATCCAATGATGCTCTCCCTTCATCATGTTCTGAGGGCTAAATCTCTCATGTGCCAAACTCACAATAAGAAGGTAGTTAGTTCATAGCATCATGATATATATTATAAAATACTACTAAAATAACAAATCAACATGATCATAATGTAAGAGTATACAATATAACTAACTGATAGCAATGCAATAATGAAATCAAAGCAACATACAATTGTCCCATAACATCATATGACTTAAAACTTAATCAATAATAATCAAATCAAATTTTTGACCTTAAAAATCCATAAATAATCAAGTAAATTTGCTTAGTGAGAAATCGAGATGTAACAATATTTGTATTTAGTCCCCTTTACCATTTAAATTGTGAGATTGAGGTGGGTTGTATCCACCTATTTTCATCTATCCACTCCCCCTAACTTTGTCATTTCCAAGTGCATAGCTACCTAAATGGAAGGATCTGAAAGACTTATAATGTACATGGCATGGTCTTTTTATTATACTTCAGTGTCATCATCATTTTATCAATATCATCTTGATCATTAATATCCATATTAATATCATCTCTTGAACATAGTAACCCTATTATTTTGTTGATATGTTTGGGGTAATCCTCATTCTGCACTCTACAAAGTCAATTTAGTCCTTATGGATGTGTGAAATTAAAAATTGTACCACCTACTAAGGTTTCCCAAAGTATGGCAGTTGGAAGAGTTGAATTACACTCACAACCTCTAGTAAAGTATTAACTATGAGATCATAGGCGACCTCATTCCTTGTGTTTTAGTACTCAATCTAGTACTCTCATTACAAGTCACCCTCATTCCTCGATTGACAATGATTGTATTCAAGTACTTGACAAGTGGAAACCTTGGATTCCCAATCATCCACGTGCAAGACCATCTCTAGGTACTGCATTTATTCTATTAAAACTAGAGGTGGAGGTGGTGTCATGGTATCCTTCTTCCCTATGTGCACTATCTCTAGTGTATGCCTGATATATGTCTCTTCCATCATCTCTACCAGGTTATCACCTTGCACACTATGTGGTTTCTAAATAATGGGTACACCAAAACCCTCTGCTTGGAAAAAAATAGGACTACCTTCTTCTACACCCTTTCAGTCTTCTACTTCATGGATTACTAGTAAGTGGTCAAATTTTAGTTCAAGTGGAACATAATTGGTACCCTCATCAACCTGATACAAAACCTTTTGCTTTCCCTTCTATATTAGTTCCCAATATGTATATTCAAATTGAGAGATAGAATCTAACAGACCCAAGGTAGGAGTATCATATTTTTGAAATATGGCCAAGTTATCCTTAGGTACACCATGCATGTGACATATTCAATCTTCAACTAGTGCATGATCTCCTAGTACTATTGTTGACGCTGTGAATTGCACCCTTGATAGAAGGTTGATATTTTGTCTTCCACATAGCACAATGGAGACTCCCCTCTTGCCTGTGGGTCTGGAAAAATTGAGGGGAGAATCTCTAGAGAAGGGCTAGCTCCCTTTGATGCATCTCTGAGTTATTTCACTACTACTGCTAATATATAAAAGGGGGGGTGAAAAGAGAGAAAGATATTGAAAATAGCAACTAACCTAAGACGGTGATGCACCAAACAATTTTGATCTACTCAATTACTCACACTTTAGACTAGAAGAGGACGTACATACACTTTATCTAATTAAAAGACCAGACTGTAAAGAGATTTAATAGGGAGGCTTAATGAAGACACACAGAAAATGAACTTACCACAGGTGATATAGAAAACACATTGTCTGATAACCCTTCTCTATCTCTATGCTCCAGATGTAGCACTTCCTGTTAACTTGCAGAACTGGTACTCTAGTTACACAAGGTGTGTTGGTGTCAAATTGTGAAGGCATCAAGCTAAAATGACTAAACACAAGTTTAATACATAGACACACTCAAAGATATAACCAATCAAATAGAGGTAAAATGCATTTTTATTGATTCAAGGTGAAATTTTGGCAGGGCTTCACCTTAAAAAATGAGAGATATCTTTCTCAAATGAGAGTTTACAATATATAGAGAAAGAGAAAGCAATGGTGCCTCTTTCCACAAGTGGCCCATGTTGCATTTAATTCACTGGGAAGAGGAAGTCCGGTGAAGGAAGCCATGTTGCGGTAGTCCAAGTCTTGACTTTGGCATTTAAATCATATTAAATGTCATGTAAAAGCATGGGTCACACCTTTCTATTTGAAAACAAGACCACTTCTTAAAGAGGTTCATGTGGTTTTCTACTCATTAATGCCTAAATGAAGAAAAATAGGCCGCACCTTCACTATTCATGCTCTTTGATGACCATTTCTTAAGGACTGTTCCAACCACTGTAATAACTCTTTTACCGATGCTTCTTTTGCCACCTAGGCTATTTTGTCCATGTCTGTGCTTGGCTCTTCAGGATCCTTTCTCGGTGGGTCACTGAGTTCACTCTTGGCTTTTGTATTTTCCCAGCTTTTGTCTTTTCCTGGCTCTTTCGGCCCTTGGGGCTATCTTTTGTCAATCCTTGGCTCTTCGGGCTCCTTTCTCGACGGTCTCTTCCTTTTGGCCTTAAGGCCTTTAAATTCCTTCAGGTTCACGCTCAAGCATTTAAATATCAATGGTTATTTCATTATCATAAATTTAACGTCTGTAGGGACATCATTAGACGTTTGAATTCCAATAGCTAGTTCGTGATGCTGAATTTGACATCTTCAAGCCCATCACCCCTTTGGTAATTCCTTTAGCTTTTTCACAATTCCATCAGCCTTTTGTCATTGAACCCTCCCAAAGGAAAGGTGTCCCTTCAGAGCTTGGAAAAGGTCCCCCTTTTGGTAGCCGAGAGTCCCCTGCAAGGGCACTTGCCCTTTGGGCTCCTTCGGGCTACCTTGGCTTCTCAATTCCTTCAGACTAAATGTCTGAATGAATTCCTTTAGACATTTTTCCCAAAGGAAATGTTTTCCTTCCATGTTTCAGCTCTTCTTTCTTTTGGTCAATTTTTTTCTTTGGACAAATTACTTCGGACTAAATGCCCAAAGGAATTTGCCTTTGCCATTTTACTGCAAATTTCTTTTCGAAGGGTAATCTTCCATTTGGCTCCTTGCCTTGTGAATTTATTCAGACAAAATGTCCGAAGGAATTCATATTGATCTTCCTTGGATTTATTCTTTGAACAAAATTCCAAAGGAAATCCTTCATTTGCCTTAGTCTTCTTTCTGAAGAAAACCTTACCTTTCAGCCCTCTTCTTTGGTCCCTCTGCAAGTGTTCCCTTCACTCCACAAGGGCATTTAGGCCCCAAGTTACCCTTCAGACCCTACTGAAAGGCCCAATTGGTGATTTGCCTATCCTCCGCAAGGGCACTTTATCTTTGGATCTTTATAAAATGACTTGCATGTTTTGAACCAGCTCATGCTTTGCCAAATGACTTGTAGACCAACTACCCAAAATGGAAAAAAGCCTATGGATCAACCCGAGATATATACAAGGCTCAAGTCATTTGGCTCAGAAAATAGGCCAATTACAAAAGGGAAAAGCACAACAACATAAGGGTCAAAACATGACTGACTACTCAAGATAATGGGGAAGGAAGGGAGACCAATTTTTTTGGCCTACAAGACCAAAAATGGTCAACAAATTTGGTGATTCCAAGGGGAAGCATGCCTGCTATGCTTAGGAAAACTAGTGGCTTATAAGTCTGTTGGGAACAGAGTCAAAACATAGTCTAAAAGGTTGGTAATGGCCTTGGGATATCCAAGAATCAATCATGAAGCTTTTACCCCAAAAGGTAAACAAAACACACACAAGGTTAAAAAAAACTACAAACATGTGTGAAAGCACTTAGGGAAATAGTGAAAAAATAAGGAAAATATGTACAAAATGAGAGAAAAGCTCAGTGACAGTGCTTAAGGTATATCCCATTAACTGGGGTATGTAGTTCTTCACCATCCAACTTGGAGAGTTGGAATGCATTATGTTGCTTGCACTGAGTGATGACATATGGACCACTCCATAGGGTGTCAAACTTCATGTGCTTTCCAGGCTTAGCTCAGTCCTCATCCCATTTTAAGATGATTTCACCTTTAGAGAAGCCTTTTGATGAGGATTTCTTATCAAAATGCTTCTTCATTTGCTGTTGACAGTTGATCATAGAAACCATGGATCGGTCCCTTGTCTCTTGAAGTTCCATCAATTCACACAACCTGACCTCCATGCTATTTCCCTCTTCCAATTGTAGTTGGTGAGCAAGATCGAAAGCTAGAAATTCAAGTGAAATAAGAAGTCTAACTTCCCTTCCATACACAAGCATGTATGGTGAATTTCCAACTGCCCTCTTTGGGGTAACCTTGTCTACCCAGAGGGCTATTTTCAACTTGGCATGCTAAGTTCTCTGAGTCTCCTCCATTATTCTTTTGATAATCCTGATCAGATTCTTATTGGTAGACTCAGCCAACCGATTCCCTTGTGGGTAGTAGTTGGAAGAAGTGCTGAGATAGATGTCATATCTCAATGCCCACTCACTCATTTTGGTTCCCAAGAAAGCCAATGCATTGTCTAATATGATGGTAATTGGGACTCCAAAACTTGTCACCAGGCCTTCGTAGAAATCTAAGAATGCACTTTTGTTGGCCTCCTTCAAAGTGATAGCTTCTACCCATCTCCATGAAGTAGTCTATGGTAGTCAAGACCCATTTGTGGCCAACACTGGAGGGAGGATTGATCATCCCTATGAATTCTAGGCCCCATTGCATGAATGGTTGTTCCACCTAAATAGGCTGTAGAGGCATTGTAGCCAGCCATTATTTCCCATCAAAGAGTGCACACTTTTGGCACTTTCGTACCCATGCATAGGTGTCTTTGAAGAAAGTGGGCCAAAAGTAACCAGATCTCACAATTCTTGTAGTTGTAGGCTTAGGAGCAAAGTGACCACCAGCTGGCCCATCATGGAACTCAGACAATACCCTATCAACCTGACCTGCATCTATGCACCTTTAAAGTACTTCTGAGAAATCCTTTCTAAATATCACTCCATCAATCAGAATGTAAGGGAGAGATTAGAGTCTAAAATATCTCCTCTTGGTCCTATCAAATCCCTGCAAGCACTCACCGGTGAGAAGGAAATGTCTGATGTCTGATGTCCAATCCTTCATGACTATTGGTTCTTCTGTTGTGGGTTCATCATGAATTAGCAAACTATCCTCTTTCTACTATTTAAGGTCTATAGTAAGGTGTTCACACATGCCTTTTCCCCTTACCATCTTGGTGGTTTTGATGTCTACGTCATATTCCATTACTTTGGTGATCCGTCCTGCTCTCTTTTCATTTAGATCATGGCTGATCAAGAAATCTTTGACACTGGGGTGTGGCACCATGAGATGAACCCTACTATTGGACAGCATATGTCTAAATTTCTTCAGGCTCCATATGATTGCAAGGACTTGCTTCTCCACATATGTATACCTAACCTCAAAACCCTCTAGACCCTAGCTAAAAAATGCAAGCGACTATTCAAAGTTCTCATCATTCGCTTGGGTAAGCATGGTAGAGATTACCTCTTCATTTATGACATTATAGAGGTTGAAATCTTTGGTAAAGTCAAGACTGATCAAGGTAGGAGCCTGGACGATAGCTCACTTGATCCCTTCAAAACTATCCTTCCTTTATGCTATCCATGCAAATTTTTCATTTTTCTTCAGCATGGAGGTCAATAGCTTGACTATCTCTGCAAAATTTGGGATAAATCTCCTGATGAAATTTATTTTACTAAAGATGCTTTGTAGACCCTTCTTATGCTTAAACAAGGATAGCTCTAGGATGGAGTGATCTCTTTTTGGATCAATGGTCAAGCCTTCTTTCAAAACCACATGGCTAAGGAGTTTACCTTCATGGATAGTGAACACACATTTCTTTGGGTTGAGATAGATACTGAAGTCTCTACACCTCTCAAATATTTTCCTAAGGTACTTTGTGTGTTGTCCTGCTTCCTTAGAAAATATTGTCACATCATCAAGATATACCAGTACAATATTATTTATCAGGCCTTGAAAAGCCATGTCCATGGCTCATTGAAAAATGGCACCGACATTGGATAGTCCAAATGGCATTTTTTGGTAAGCAAACGTCCCCCATTTGGTAGTGAAGGTTGTCTTCTATTGGTCACAGTCTTGCACCAAAATCTGATTGTACCCTGAATACCCATCTAGGAGGGAGAAACGCTCATTTCCTGTCACCATTTGAAGGATATGCTCCATATTTGGGAGAGGCTAATGGTCTTTCAAAGAGACTCTATTGAGGTCTCTAAAATCTACACATAATCTGATCTCCCCATTATTTTTTTGGACAGGAACAAGATTGGCCAGCCAAGAAGAGTGTTCGATCAGAAATATGATTCTAGACTCAATCAGCGTGGTGAGTTCCTTCCACATGAGAGGCTCAATCTTCAGGTTGATAGGCCTTTGTTTCTCTTTGATGGGCTTGGCACCTTCCTCCAACTCAATGGTATGTTGGGCCAAACTTGGGTTAAAACCCTTCAAGTCATTATACTCCCAAGTGAAGACATCAACAAACTCCTGGCACAACAAGATGAAAGCCTGCCTTTCATGATCTATACACACTTTCCCAAGTGCAAGTAAGTTATTCTTAAATATCTCAACTTTTTCATAGTTCTTCTTTGTTGTGATGCTTGTTTTATCATTTTTCAATTGGGCATCCTCGTTGAAGATACTTTTGAGAGTGACCAAGCCTTTGAAAAGTTTATTATTCTTCAGTTGAATTATCTAGTTGCCATACTGTTGTTGTAGCTTAGCCTAGTTTCTAGAGGCAAACTCAACTTCCTCTTGCAAAAAGAGTGTTATCTTCTGATCACTGTCAAACACCTACTAGTTGGTGATGTTGTTAGGCATGGAGGGTCTGATTACCACTTTCAAATGGTGTAGACTGCTGTCTCAACCTATCTCCTTGGGGATGTTGTACTGAGCACCAACTGCTACTAGTATATCGGCTTGCTTATTCTACCCTCTTGGAATGGAAGAACATTGAAAGCAAGGAAACTCTCTACTAAGTCCCACACCCTATGCTTTTATGACTTTAGCAAGGATTCTTGCTCAAATTTTGGATTCTCACCTGATTTACGATCAACTCATTGTCACCAAAAACTTGTAGCTCTTTAATTCCTCTTTTGCTCACCCATTCCATACCATGGATGAGAGATTCATACTCTAAAACATTACACATGCAAGAAAATTGGAACCTGAAAGTTGAAAAGTATTTCTCCTATGAGGGGGCAACTAGCACCAATCCCCCACCAACTCCTAGTTTGCTTTTTGAGCCATTAAAGAAAAGTTGCCATAAACCTGAGCTCTCTTGGCTTGCTTTCATCAAATTTGGTACAAAATTACCCTCTTCATGCATGCAATAAATCCCAAGGCCTACCTCTTCTATGAAATTTTAAGGGTCATGTTCAAAGTTGTCACTACCCCATTCATCTAAGAGCATGTCAGCAACTCCTTCAAGGGTAGAGGGTAGAGATTGATCCACTTAGAACTCTTCTTGATCAATAATGGTGTAGCTAACATTCACTGCCTTGAGTGAGTACAACTCCAGATAATCTCTATGGATTGGCTCTGACTCAATCTTGACCTTAGTCCCATATTTGGTTCTAAAAACTAGGTAGGACTAGTTTGCCACTAGGTACCTACCTATTTTGGATGTGAAATCCCTAGACAAGAAAATGGCAAAGTAGGGAGGAACATCCACCACCACCATGTCGTGAGGAACTGAGAAAGTTGGACAAGCATGGAGTGTCAACTTCAAGCCTCTCACCACTCCTACTATCTTTGTTGGTGTTCCATCCAGCTGTAGGACTCCCTTAATCATTTCTTCATATTTGAGCCCCAGTTTATCTGCTATACATTTTGTCATTATTGAGGTGCTTTCCCCACTATCAATAATGCAATTGTACACCAAGAAATATCCTATGACTAAGGACCAATAGAAAGGGGGAACCTTTTCTTCTTTCTTTACTTGGCCTGTTATGGAAGGGTGCCCATTCATGATCAAAACATTTTTAGCTTTTACTGGGATAGCTTGTTCATTTAGCTTATGCAATTCCTTTTGGAGCATGTCCTTTTGTCTTGGCATTGCCAATGAATCCCACAAGGAGATATTCATGTGTAGCTTCTTCATCTAGTCTACCACATTAATATGAGGGTTGCTCCCTTTCAAATTTTCTTTGGGGTTGCTTGCAGCCTAAGGCATAGGCTGAAGAGCTAAGGGTGTAACCGGTGGCCTAAAATTTGGAAATTTTTGGTTCACATGTGATGAAGATGTTACAGACATTTGAGTAGCTACCTGATCTTCCTCCATAGCTCTCCTTTTGGACCTTGTGTTGGCTGCAACATAATAACCTTGGTTGTCCACATTGCCCACACAGTTGACTACACAAAATTCACTTTCTAGGTGATTCATGAGAGTGGAATCAGACTAAGCTGGCTTGCTGTCCATGCTAGGTTGCACTGACACCTCAAATATTGGGAATTGGGTGGCTGCCTGATTGTCTTGTGCATTCGTGTATTGACTCATCATCTCATTTGTATAAATAGCCTAATCTTGACCATATCCCATGGGTGAGCGATTTGGCTATTCTTATACTAGATTATTTTGAGCGGGCACCCGAGCCATGGATGATGGAGTGCCTAGATTATAGTCTTGATAAGGTCTAGCTTGTGGAAACTAACCCTGTCCTTGATTATAATTTTGGAAATGGGGTCTATTTGCTTGCTTGAACTACTGATATCCTTGATTTGGCTGATAGCTTTGAGCTTGCTACCTTTTGAGTGCCACCAGCTCATTGCTCATGCTTTACAACAAGATTTTGACTTTATGAAGGTCATTGGATGAAGTAACAACCAACTTTTCTATGCTAGGCAGAAGAGCTAAGGTGGGTGCAACAGTCTGGACTAGGGGTGGCAATTCAGGGAAGAGTGGCATATGAGGTCTAGGGGTTATGTTTCCCACTTGCACCAAGAAATTCTCAACTGCTATGGCTATTTCATAGGTAGTGGGTAGCACATGTCCTCCTATGGACTGTATCATGATAACAATGTCGTTATTCAATGATTTCAAATAATAGAGGAAAGCATAGCTTGGGGTCAGCCTTACCAAAATGGGGATTCTATCCCAAGTTTTCTAAAAATGAGTATTGAAACCCTACATAAATTTGTGTGGAGTTCTCTTCATGGTGGTTATCTACTTAGCAAGATAGAGGTGGTCACTCTTCTCCTTGAATCTATTTGTTAAGAGGGTACCAAATTCATTCCATGTGCTGGCTAAATTCATAGGCAGAGTCCCATACTAGTCTAGAACCTTGCCCTTAAAAGACAATGCTAGTAATTTGATAGCAATGTTTTCTTCAGTGACATTATGAATATTACAGAGGTTGGCAATATTTTTGATGTGATCAATAGCAATAATAGGCCCTTCTCCATTAAAAGGAGGCACACTCTTAAGGGTTGTACCTAGGATTCGGTCATAGTGTAGAATATTCAAAGGACTCTAACCATGAAAGGCCATAAAAGGTAAAGCCATAGCTATGACAGGTTTCAACTGGGGCCTTCTTGCATAAGTATATCTTATAACAGGTCTGGGAAAATGACTTATTGAATAAGAATGAGTCCTTGCAAACCTCAGTCACCTTGCTAAGTTTAATGGTAGTTCAAATAATTCAAAAGGGATACCCTTAGTAGTAGATCATATGGTGACCTTAGGCATGGGATTCAGACTAATCTTTTACAAGAGACTGATGCTCTTGATAATGGTGTCGCTAGATGCTGAAAAAATGGTTGATTTTTTTCACTATAATAGGACTAGCATTAATCTTGGAACTTTTTTGAGTGTTAAAAAATTGGTCCCATCAGGCATGCCAAAAAATATTAATGCTGTGGATTGCACCCTTGACAGAAGGTTAAGCTTCTATCTTCCACGCAGTACAATAGAGACTCCCCTCTTGCCTGTGGGTCTGACAAAATTGAGGGGAGAATCTCTAGATAAGGGATAACTCCCTTTGATGTATCTCTGAGTTATTTCACTACTATTACTAATATATATAAAGGGGGGGTGAAAAGAGAGAAGGATACTAAAAATAGAAACTAACCTAAGACGGTGATGCACCAAACAAGTTTGATCTACTCAATTACTCACACTTCATACTAGAAGAGGATGTACATACACTTTATCTGATGAAAAGACTAGACTATAGGGAGCTTTAATAGGGAGGCTAAATGAAGACACATAGAAAATGAACTTACCATAGGCCCTATAGAAAACACACTATCTAATAACCCTTCTCTATCTCTATGCTCCAGATGCAACACTTCCTATTAACCTTCAAAACTAGTACTCTAGTTATACTAGGTGTGTTGGTGTCAACTTGTGAAGGCATCAAGCTACAATGACTAAACACAAGTTTAATATGCAAACACACTTAGAGATATAACCAGTCAAATAGAGGTAAAACGTATTCTTATTGATTCAAGGTGAAAATTTGGTAGGGTTTTGCCTTACAAAATGAGAGATATCTTTCTCAAATGAGAGTTTACAATATATAGAGAAAGAGAAAGCAATGGTGCCTCTTTCCACAAGTGGCCCATGTTGCATTTAAATCATTGGGAAGAGGAAGTCTGGTGAAGGAAGCCATGCTGTGGCAGTCCAAGTCTTGACTTTGGCATTTAAATCATAGTAAATGTCATGTAAATGCATGGGTCACATCTTTCTATTTGAAAACAAGACCACTTCTTAAAGAAGTTCACACAGTTGTCTACTCATCAATGCCTAAATGAAGAAAAATAGGCCACGCCTTCACTGTTTGTACTCTTTGATGACCATTTCTTAAGGACTATTCTAACTACTGTAATAACTCTTCTACTGACGCTTCTTTTGCCACTTGGGTTGTTTTGTCTATGTCTATGCTTGGCTCTTTGGGATCCTTTCTCAATGGGTCGCTGAGTTCACTCTTGGCTTTTGTCTTTTCCTAGCTTTTATCTTTTCATGGCTCTTTCTCCCTTGGGACTATCTTCTATCAATCATTGGCTCTTTGGGCTCCTTTCTTGGTGGTCTCTTCCTTTTGGCCTTAAGGCCTTTGTATTCCTTTAGGTTCACACTCAAACATTTAAATATCAATGGTTATTTCATTGTCGTAAAGTTGATGTCTGCGAGGACGTCATCAGACATTTGAATTCCAATGGCTAGTTCACGATGCTAAATTTGACATCTTCAAGACTGTCACCCCTTTGGTAATTCCTTCAAATTTTTCACAATTCCATCAGCCTTTTGTTGTTGAACCCTCTTAAAGGGAAGGTGTCCCTTTGAAGCTTGGAAAAGGTCCCCCTTTTGGCAGCCAAGTGTCCCTCACAAGGGCACTTACCCTTCGGGCTCCTTCAGGCTACCTTGGCTTCTCAATTCTTTCAAACAAAGTCTGAAGGAATTCCTTCAGACATTTTTCCTGAAGGCAATGTTTCCTTCCATGTTTCAGCGCTTCTTTCTTTTGGTCGATCTTTTTCTTCAGACAAATTCCTTCGAACTAAATGTCTAAAGGAATTCCTTCAGACTTTTGTCCAAAGGAATTTGCCTTTGCCATTTTGCCGCAGATTTATTTTTGGAGGGTAGTCTTCTGTTTGGCTCCTTGCCTTGTGAATTTCTTTAGACAAAATGTCCGAAGGAATTCCTTCAAGCATTTTATCCAAAGTAATTCACATTGATCTTCCTTGGATTTATTCCTTCAGATTTCTTCTTCGGACAAAAGTTTGAAGGAAATCCTTCCTTTTCCTTAGTCTTTTTTTGAAGAAAATCTTACCTTTTGGCCCTCTTCTTTGGTCCCTCTACAAGTTTACCTACCCTCCGAAAGGGCATTTAGGCCCCAAGTTACCCTTTAGACCTATTGAAAGGCCCAATCGGTTATTTGCCTGCCCTCCATAAGGGCACTTTGTCTTTAGAGCTTTGTAAAATGACTTGTGTGCTTTGAACTGGCTCATGCTTTGTCAAAAGGCTTGTAGACCGACTGCTCGAAATGGAAACAAGCCTATGTATCAA
Organism: Torreya grandis; assembly: GCA_037957365.1. Taxonomy (NCBI): domain Eukaryota; kingdom Viridiplantae; phylum Streptophyta; class Pinopsida; order Cupressales; family Taxaceae; genus Torreya; species Torreya grandis. The sequence goes on from JARHVA010002682.1 coordinate 1,127,814, forward strand.
CCTAAGATACATATAATGCTCAAGTCATTTAGCTCAAAAAATAGGCTTATTACAAAAGGGAAAAGCATAATAGCAGAAGGGTCAAAACATGACTGACTGCTCAAGATAGTTGGGAAGGAAAGGAGACCAATTTTTTGGCCTGCAGGACCAAAAATGGTGAATAACTACTTTACATATTGCTTGTAAGGATAAATGTAATTCAATATATGGAGAATATAATGAAAATGTTGAAAGTAGACCATGTGTGATATGCTACCAGGTATTTATTTCCCTTGAGTTTTATTCATGGATGTACTACACCCTAGCCCAAGTACATAGAGTACCATAAAATACATAAATCCTTAAGGATTCTGGTAAACATATTTATTTGGTGTTCCAAAGGCTTTTATAGTTTGTTAGATGGTATTATGGAGAAGCAACACCATCATAATTTAGGGTGGCATGAACACATTTGTCATGGTATAAGTGATCATGCATAATGACACATACTTATTCCCATGTCTGAAATCTATATCGATGAGTAGACCACCATCAAGTAGTTATTCCTTGAAACACAAAGTTGAGCATGTATAAACATTCACATTAATTAACATAATAGTCTTATAATTGCTATATATACTCCTTTACCTCAATTTTACCATGGAACTGAGGTGTATGTTCTAACCTTAAGGGTGGTATACCAATGATGCAAACATATTTGTGGCATTGAGCTAACTTGGGGGAGGAACTTAGGTAGATATCAATGACACCATAAACACACCTTATAATATCATATGATCCTTACATCAATTAGTCACAAAAAATAATTATAGTGTCTAAAATAAATTGCACATCTTCCCATTATAATATGCCATTAGGAGTAGGATCCACATGTTCATTCCCTTAGGTAGTGATGTTATAAATAGTGTTGAGATCCTCATCAACATAGATAGTTTCCAGAAAGAGAGGCCCTTGGTCATTATTTAAAGGGATGACCATGCATTGAGTGTCATTCTAAAAGATGACATAACACTTCTTAAAATGTAAGTCAGCTTTTTTATCATAGCACCAATGTCTACCCAAGAGAGCAGGAAAGTCATCACCTTCAGTAAGCTTGATCACTTCAAAGTCAGCCTTAAATATGACACCTAAGATATTAATTATGGAATATTTAAGAATGCCTATAGGCAGTGATTGAGTCTTATTGGCCATATATAAAACATGTGGGGAAGGTTGAAAATTGGGGCTCCCCATTTTTTTCCAAGCATCCTTTGTTAGAACATTAACCTCTACACCAGTGTCCACCAGTATATCATGGATCATCTAGCCATCAATGGATGCATTTATAAGGACCACTTTGTCATATTATTTATTTGGTTGGACATGAGTTTATTGTCTACAAACATGGTTCAAATGATGATCTTCCTAAGACTTTATCATTTGTTGTCACAACCATTTCTTTAAGAGGGTATGATGTTTTCACTAAGGAATAGTTTTCACAACTCATGAAATTCACCATGCCCCAAGTTTGTGGGTACCTTAAATTTTTGCATCTAAATATGCATGGTAACATCCTTATCTTTTAAGAACTCAATTTCTCTTTGTATCTCCTATTATAGCTCAAATTTTCACCCTTGAGAGGGTGATTCAAGCCCACTCAAGTTGAGCTATATAATGGGTTTGGTCCTAGGTTATGGGTGACCTTTGGGTGGACCAAACCTCTAGATTACACATTTATTTCCCCTTGATGTATCAATTAGGCTCTACTAATAAATTTTAAAGTAAAAGGGGAAGGAATAACATGAAATCAAACTAGCTAAGGGGGTGATACACCAAATAAGTTGATCACTACCAACTAGCTGTATGTGCACATGTAGACCAAGAGACTAACCTTAACATACACTACTCCTAATTTGAATATTTCACATCAGCATTTCAATGTGGAGGTCGTGATAGATTCTTGGACTAAGAAGACTAATCAAGAGACCAAGGATAACACTAATGAAGAGATATACTCGCTCAACCCTTACACTACACTTACACATTTCACATGACCTACAAAAGAAGCTTTCAAACTACATATAGGTGTTAGAATAGGATAAAACTACAAGGACGACTAAGTAAATCACTTATCAATATCAACCATCTAGTAAAACACACTAAGTATGGTTATATAAGGAGGTAAAACCAATAGTATTTCATTGATTAAAATCATACAAATGAGTAAGGATTCACCATACTTAGGTGGAGGATCATTATAAAGCCAAATCAATTTGCATATATAGAGAATGAGAGAAAGAGAGAGAGAAGGGAATAGAAGAGAATCATTGATAAGTGTCACTTCATGATAAATCTAGTTACAATCAAGAAACTGTTAGAGAGCAATCCTATAAACTCCTTCAACATGTGTTGATCTGTGTAATCATGATATTCTAGAGGGTTGGTGTAGGAAAGGTTCTTCAACTCATTAGATGACTCAACACCTTCTTATAAATTGCCTTTCTTTTGATTAAAAGTGACAAGTGGCCTTATTTATCATCAAGTCATCTTAAAATTCTCTCTTCCCATATTCTTGACACCTCGCATCAGTTTGATAACTTTCTTATACTGACATTGCAGTAGTGGTCATCTCTTCTTAAGTGTCTTGAAACCCATTCATCTCTTTGTTCAAAAGCCTCAAGTCTTGATTATATCTTCATGAATCTAATATTTATTCATGGAATGCATTTCTCAATCTTAACAAATTTGTGCCAATCACCTTACATTCATCAAACACTCTCAAAGACTTCATTTTGTACCTAAAACCCATACTTGCCTTCAATTCCTTGTAGCCCTCAAGATATACAAAGCTCCTTGTATAGAAAATTATACATATGATCATGGAAAAATAAGAATAGTTTTGAGTAGGAATTATGATCTAACAAAGCTCTACAAAAATTCATGACCAGGAATTATGTGCAAATACATTTACTCCACTTGTTTCACTCTTCAATTAGTCTTCAATTAGGTCTCTATGCCTAGAAAACTAAATTTTGGCTCCACTAACCTCTCACACATGTGAATCCTCCAATAAATGTTTGATTCACTTTTCATAACCCCTGACCATGCTCCAAGCCAAATTTGGGGTTCTAATACCTTATATGGATGGGTAAACCAAGGAATGGCCAAAATCCTAATCTTTTACAAGCATTATCATACTAGTTTCAAGAAAAAAACCTATAGGAGCACTTATAGGGTCAAATGTACAAGTTTTGGGACATGAGGAGATAGAAGATACCTTAATCCACCTTCTCCAATAGTCTACATCTATCCAGGAGGTCAAATACCCTATTTTGAGTCCAAAAGTTTAGAAAAACATAACATTTAATGCATATGTATAGGTGCAAGTACAATAAAATCTCATGGTAAGGGTCTTCCTAAAGTGAGTAATGATAATAAAATGTTTTTAATGGAAATTCAATGTATTTCAAGCATTTAGGATACCAATTTCTCCCATCAGGTCATTAGAGAGGTTTCTTGGCAGCCTGTGAGTTATTTATCATCTTAACAATGATACATAAAGCCTAAGGCCTAAAAACACTAAAATAATGCCAAATATTACAAATTAACATGGGTATATAACATACCTAATGAGTTTGGGTTCCCATTCAACTTTTTTATACATTTTAAAGTGATTCTTTGATGTTCTCAGGCTAGTAGGTTTGTAACTGTGAGGTCAAGAGAGAGATTTATGCTTAAACAACTATATTGGAGTTTGGTTTTGATTTTAAACACCTCAAGAAGGTATATTACACCCACCATGACATATTATAATGGTATTACTTACCATTCTTCTTCTCTATACCTCCTACAACCTCCTTTAGCTCACACTAGGGTTTATAAGCCTTCTTGCACTCTTGGCCCTATCAACTTACCTAAGCATTTCCTTTCTTTCCCAGTGAGTTTAAGCTCAATAAATAACCTTTTAAATTTTTTTTCATCATCCTGAGGCTTTCAATATTCAAACCCTCTACACACTTACTATCACTTCATCTACTTGACAATACATGTGTGCTTCCCTTTACTGTGCCTGTAATAGTTGTGTTTGGGATTTTCACATTCTCAATGCATCCTTATTAGCTTGGGAACTTAAAAGTCATGCATAACACTTGGTAAATTTTTATACATCCTTTCATAACTTTCCCAACTCAAGATGATATTTGAATCTCTTATCTAATACACCAAGTGCTCATTTATATGGGTAGGCCTACAAATGGGCAATTAGGCCCAATTTTAGAGGAAAAAGGGAGTTATGAGGCTATTTTTAGCTATAAATTTTTTTTTCATACCTGATACATATTCTAAAATATATAGATGCACCTTATCCATGTACTTAAATATCCTATCTTGACTTCACTTATGTTTCCATGTTTGAAAGCTTGAAAAGAGTCTTAGGCTTTTAAGCCCTTTAAACCCTTTCTATTGTATCATACTCTTTTTTGAGGCCATTATTCACCTTTTATCATTTTATATGCATGAACCAAGTGTTTAATTACCCTTCTCACACCTGTTTAAGAACAACTTTTCTTAGGCAACTCAAAATACCCTTTCTTTTACAAGGCTTTGATTCTCTTGACCAAGAATGTAGACCTACAAGTCTGTAAACTTGTAGGTCTAAATTCACCTTCAATTTCATCATTTATATAATGTTTCATAGTTTCCTAAACCCTATAATTTTATCACCCACCTTTTAATACAATTGGCCAGATTACAATCTCTCTAAGACATCAAAATGTCTTCTAACACCTAACTTTGCCTATGTAATCTTAGTTGATCCTCTTGAATATGCCTTAATTCACACTGATGATTTTCCTTTTATGAGGAGTTTAAACACCTCTATCACTATTTTTTATTTCTTCATATTCAAAAATGAGACTCTGACTCCTTTGTTCACTATAGAACTAATGTTTCTTATTCACACAGTTTATCTGGATTACATTGCTTTTTTCATTCTAACTATTTATGGTTTTTATGACTCAAAGAAGAAGATGTATTCCTTTTATAAAAGTTTTATCTATATATTTAATTTAAATAAGGATATATTTTAAAACTAATCACATTTTAAACTATATTTAAACTTCATTTTCAATGGCAAATGCATTGGAAATTAGTTAGTAAATAGGGTTGTGGGTACATGACAATATCTCAAAAGCTGCCTTGATCATGCATGGTTAAAGAGGGGTTTAGAGGATTATTACAAGATGATAAATCATTTTTAATTCTTGGGTATGAATTTAACATCATCCTTCAAACATCATCTTGCACTAAGCCTATAATACAAGAGGTTTCTCAAGACCAATGAATACAAATTTTATCAAATGTATGAATGTGTATATGAGTCTTGGATTGAAGATGGTGTAGAGGAAGTAGTTAAAATTTTTTAATCTTCATACCTTTTTATTAATTTTTTTCAAACTCACTTGTACATAAACATTTCATGTTTTTCAAGAAATATGTCCAAACCTGTAAATCTTGACAAAATTTCACATTTGGCATAGGCAGACCTATACCTAGATATATAGCACTAGTTTTGGTATTTAGAGACTCACTTGACTTCCTAAAAATGTTTTCCAATCATTATTTTTCCCTCATTGATCTCCAAAATGCACCCAAATGGGAAAAACTGAGCCTGCAGGGATGAAGAAGACATTCTAAGTGCCTATCATTTTTAACGATTATTCATAGAGGAGGGCCCACCAATCTGAGAACTATGACCATATATTTTAAGGATATTAGGACTCCATCCTTTATTAAAAGGCTCAATACCTAACTCTCTCTCATCTATATGGACCAAACATCTGATGTTGGCCTTTATAAGCTTGTCAAGGACCTGATGGAGGAAAGGGAGTATTTTATGCATTTTTTAGACCTCTACCTACATTCCAAACCTGGATTTGACTTGGGGAAGATGAAGATACACCTAATAAATCATTTTCACCTATAAATAAGACTTCTTGATCTGTACAAGTGAATGAATATCCTCTTTTAAATTTTGAAAGTCACTTGTAATTACTTTTCTTCATTTGAAACTGTCATGAACCTCTCATTATAACACTCTTTAAAAATCATTTTAGATCACCTCTCTATGTGGTCTTCACCATTTTAGGTTCTTATAGTGGGTTTTTGACAATTTTACACATGTTAGTGACCTATAAAAGAGTTTGAAATGAATTATTGACCTTGTCTACAACATAAAGCCTATTTGGGCACTTGTACAGACTAGGAGTATGACATGACTCTAACATATGATATATGAATTAACAAGATACCCTAAACCCTTAACATCACTTGAACCATCTTTAATCATGACATGAAATGACTTAGATAATCATAAGATCAAAATGAACATTACCTTAAACTTATCAAATTTACCTTAAACTATGCTAACATGCATTGCAAAAGGAAGAATTTTATGACTCTAACTTATGGTAACCAAAATTTGGCTAAAATATTTGGCAACCTCTTAGGGATGCATGATTTTCATGCTCATTAGACCAGTATCTTTATCCTTCCATTGGGTAATGGAGTCACTTGCACTTTACTGTAGACCTGATATAGAACCTTGACCAAGATAAGATAGTTAACTTGACTTTTAAACACATAAAAAATGAGAATAACACACAAAGAAAAGAAGCTAGACTAAATAATACAACACTTGTGTTACAAGCACTCAAGGAAAACAAAACATAAAAAACTACTGAAAATAACTAACCTTGAGACATTTTACTCCGAGATCAAAAGGAAAATTTCTATAAAATCTCCCTCTATGAGATAGGTAATGATGTGGATCAAGTTGTCCCTTGGATATGATGTTTGGTGTATCTTACTTGCCAACTCATTTAGAATTCTCTCGAGTGAATTTTTAGCAACAAACATGTTTCCAATGAATACATACTATTATGTCGCTCAAGATCCTTCTCATAATGCTTCTTAATGTTTGAACCTACCTCAAACATGACCATCTCTTGGCTTATAGGAGAAACATCCCCTTTAGCTTTTATAGGATCCATGAAATGATGCACTTGATCTTGAATGATCTCTTGGGGATTACCAAATTATTTTTCAAGCAAGAGAATAACCTGAAAAACATCTTGAATCTATCTAATAGGAGGTATAGGCCCTTAAAGAGCCTCAAATTCATTATAAATCTCTAAATATTGCTACCACAAATCATATTGAGACCCTTCATGTCAATTTAAGAAGGTATGTTTCATGTGATTTTTTTCAAGTGGACCTATCTCCATCTCCTTCCTAGTTATTTTTATGTGATCATGAACTTCATGGTGATTGCTTGAAAGGTCACCAGCCATTATTGCAATTTTACTTTGCTCCTCAAGGATGAGAGACCATTACAAGCCCACTAAAGTCTTCATCTTATTGGCTTAGGGAACCTTCAATATCAATATCAGTTGTAATTTTAACAATATTAGATGCATTTGGAACTCCCTTTTGAAGCATGCTATTAAGGCCATCTTCTAGAACTTCATCCACTATTGTAATATCATGTTCAATTTTTATTCCATGTTCTAGTAATTATTCACTTGGAAGCACTATGACTACAACAACATGAACATCTTGAAGAGTACCTACAATAAACTAATCTTCATCCTTATTTTGAGCTTCTTGAAGTCCACCAAGGATCCCTACATCCTCCTTACTCTCTATTATAACATGACGACCAGATTCTTACTTACTTTGAGGAAGATCACCTTCTTTTTCACCCTTAAAGACTGACTTGTGTTTTTATTCACCAAAAGGTGTTCCAATGATAACTCTTCCTCATATTCACTTGAATTATCCTGCTCACAACCTTCTTTGGAGTTATCTATAACTATAATTTGATTGTCTTCTTCAAACAAGAGCTGCTCAACCTCACAAACCAATTCTAAGCTCTCATGATCAATGAGTTTGTCTCTTTATTCCCTCCATTCACCAATGAATCCATCAAAATTTGAAATGCTTTAGATTTCAATTTTATCCAAAAGGACTTCATTTTTCATTTGAATGCTCTTTCGAATTGATTTCCAAGATGGGAAAGTCTTACATTTTTCGAGCTTCTCAATAAGGATTTCTTGTTTGTCTTAGATTCCTTCCTGAATTGATTTCTAATATGGGAAAACTCTGGTATTTTGAGGAGGGATGAGTGAGGCTTAAATAGGTTCAGGTTCTTCCTTGATCTTAACTTCCCAATCTAGGCTTTTTCCACCTTGTTTAACCCATGACTTCACCACTTGATTCCAACTTAGAATCTTAAAGGACTTCTTGGGGGGTTTTTGAGGAAGGGGAATGGAGTTTTGTGCCAATATAGCTTCATTAGTTTCTCTTCAAGTAGAAATCAAACTCTCTAATTATGATTTTTTTATCTTCAACCCTCTCAACAATAACTTCTTTCTTCTTTTGGATGTTCTCTTGGATTGATTTCCATGATGGGAAGGCTTGAGGGGTATGTGAATAACTTGGGACACTTTTAATCTTACTTGACTTAGTATTTTTAGGAATAATGGGTAACACAAAAGAGGGTTGATGTGGTATATTAGAAGGCACATATGGTTGATAGCATGGAACTTACTTCCCTTCATGAACTATTAGTTTAGCTTCTATACATTGAATTAGGCCACCTATCTCCATCATGTCACTTGTGAGCCTTTGCTAATTTACTTTCTCAATAGGTTCCCACTCTCTCTTTATAAACTTATAATGAGTCTTTCACATTTTGAATGAGATGACTAGGAAAAATTTGACCATACTCCCTTTGTGTGTTGAGCCCTACCATGTACTTTTTATAGACCATGAGAGTTTGCTTGAAACTTGAGATAGACTGATTTGAAACATGACTATGTTGACTAGGGGAAACATGGTCTTGACAAGGCTGATTAGAGGGATAAAATAGATGCCAAAGAAGTTAACTATCTTGTTAGGACTATTAAATAAAATAGGGAGGGTAATACTCTTGATAACAAGGTTGATAAAAATCAAAATGTTGTTGATAAGGGTCACTATACTGATGACAAGAATCAACATGAGTTTTATATAGCTCATCAACTTGTGTAAAACAAAAATCAACATCAACTCAACCATGAAACATCATGAGAAAGGTAGAAATGAAAGAATGCTTGCTTAAAATGGTACTTGAGCTGATATAACCAATTGAATACATCTAGAGTCATCATTTATGTTTGTTTAAATTCCTTGAAAGGTTGGTGCATTAAAGAGCAACACTTAAAAATCTTCAATTAATTGTTAATCTTTTCCCACCGGGCATGTTAGAACTTGTATAGCTCAAATTTGCACAATTAAGAGGGTGATGCAATCCCTCTCAACTTGAGCTATGCAATGGGATTGGTCCTAGGTTTTGGGTGACCTTTAGGTAGACCAAACCTCAAGATTATAAGGATAACTCCCCTTGATGTATCAATTAGAGTCTAGTACTAACTTGAAAAGGAAAAAGGGTAGGAATAATATGGAAACAAACTAATTAAGGGGGTGATACACAAAATAATTTTATCACTACCAACTAGTTGCATGTGCACATGTAGACCAAGAGACTAACCTTAACATACATTACTACTAATTTGAATGTCTCACATCAGCATTTTAATGTGGAGGTTGTGATATATGCTTGGGATAGGAAGAATAATCAAGAGGCCAAGGATGACACTAATGAAGATACATACTCACTCAACCCTTGTAATACACTTAAAAACTTCACATGACCTACAAAAGAAGCTTTCAAATTGCATATAGGTGTTAGAATAGGACAAAATGCCAAGGAAGACTAAGAAAATCACTTGATGAGATCAACCATCCATGTAAACACAATAATTATAGTCATAAAATGAGGTGAAACTATTAGTCTTTCATTGATCAAAGGCATACAAATGAGTAGGGCTTTGCCACACTTAGGTGGAAGATCTTTACAAAGCCCAACCAAGTTGCATATATAGAGAATGAGAGAAGGGAGAAAGAAGGTTATATAAGAGAGTAATTGACAAGTGTCACTTCATGAGAAAACTAATTTCAATCAAGAAATTATTAGAGAGTAGTCCTAGAAGCTCCTTCAACATGTGTTGATTTGCATAATCATGATCTTATAGAAAGTTGGCATAGGAAAGTTTCTTCAGCTCATTAGATGACTCAACACCTTCTTATAAACTGCCTCTCTTCTTGCTTAAAAGTGAAAAGTGGCCTTATTTATCATAAACTCATCTTGAACTACTCTCTTCCCTTGTTCTTGATAGCTTACATCAGTTTGATAACTTTCTTATACTAACATTGTAGTAATTATCATCTCTTCTTAGGTATCTTGAAACCCATTCATCTCTTTATTCAAAAGCCTCAAATGTTAATTCTATCCTCATGAATTCAATATCTCTTCATGAATGTCCTCTCTCAGTCTTAACAAACTTGTGTCAATCTCTTTGGATGCATCAAACACTCTCAGAGAATTGATTTTGTACCTAAAGTCCATACATGCCTTCAATTTTGTGTATTCCTCAAAACACACCAAGCTCCTTGTGTAGAACATTATACAGATGATATTGGAAAAATAATTATAGTTTTGAGTACCCAGTATGCTCTTACAACTTTGTGTAAAAATTATTTACTAGGTATTAAGTGCAAGTACTCTTACTCCACTTGTTTCTCTCTCTAATTAGCCCTCAATTAGGTCTCTAGGCCTAGAAAAATAAAAGTTAGATCCACTAATCTCTCACACATGTGAATCCACTATTAAATTTTTGATTCACTTTTCATACCCTTTGAACATGCTCCATGCCAAATTTGGGGTTTTGAAACATTGTACGAATGGGTGAACCAAGGAATGACCAAAATCCTAATCTTCCATAAGCATTCTCATACTAACTTCGAGAAACAAACATGTAGGAGCACTTTCAAGGTCAAATGTATGTATTTTTTGACTTGATTAGATAGAATACACATTGATACACCTTCTCAAATAATCTACATCTATCTAAGAATTCAAACACCATGTTTTAAGTCCAAAACCTTACAAAAACACAACATTTAATGCATCTGTATAGGTGTAATTACAATAAAATATCATGGTAAGTGTCTTCATAGAGTTAATAATGATAATAATATATTTTCAAGGTAAATTAAATGCATTTAAATCACTTAGAAAACCAATTTCTCCCATTGGATCTCTAGAGAGGTTTCTTGGTAGCCTGTCAGTTGTTTATCATCTTAATGATGATTCTTAAACCCTAGGGCCTTAAAAATTAAACTAATGACAAGAATTAAAAATTTAAAATGGTATATAACATCAAAAATGATCTTGGGTTCCCATGCAACTTGTCTATACAATTTCAAGTGATTCTTTGAGGCTCTCGGGCTAGTAGGTCTAGAACTGTGAGGTCAAGATAGAGATTTATACTTGAACAACTATCTTGGAGTTTAATTTTGATTTTAAAAACCTTAGGGAGATATTTTACACTCACTATGACATATATTAATGGTATTATTTACCATTATTCTTAACTAGACCTCATACAACCTCTTTTAGCTCATGATAGGGTTTATAAGCCTTCTTGCACTCTTGGCCCTAACAACTTACCTAAGCATTTCATTTCTTGCCCGATGAGTTCAAGCTCATGAAATCACCTTATAACATGTTTCTCATCCTCATAATTCTTTCAATATTCAAACCCTTTTCACACTTACTAGTGTGAACAAGGAATCCATAGAGAGGATATTAGTATAGTGTTAGTCAATAAAATCAAATCAAATCAAGCATGCTAAACACTTAACACATATAGCCTAGACACTAGTGAGAGCATTTTTAACACTAACACAATGAAAACACAAATAAAAAATAAAATAAATCTTCTTTTTACCTTCCTTTTAGCTCTAAAACTGCTTATTGAGTTGGCTTTGTTGGTTATGTGCTCAAGAAATCTTTGTCAATGAAGTTTCATTTGCTCCACCTTTCCTTGGCACCTTGGTAATGTTGGTTAGATTAGCTTAGCTTGGATTATTAAATTGGCATGGTAAGACTATTAGAAAAACTTCTTGTATTTATTTGAGAATAATAACTTTACACCAAAAGAGCTTATGGATCAATAGGTTAGGCCTTGTATTTATAGCCTCCAAACTTAACTCTCATCTAAGTTGAGTTAAGCTAGTATTAAACATGGTTGAGTTCAAACCAACCCCAGGTGAGTTGAGTCTAACCCTAATTGAGTTAAGGAGGTGGCATGTAATTATGATTTTCAATTAATGGGCATGACTCATAAATTTAGATATTTGTTAGATATTTTGTGAGTGCTTGATAACTCACAAAAGCAATGATGAAGAAGCTTGATATTTTGAATTTCTATTTTTAGATATTCATTAATTGAAAATGGATTATTTAAATAAGCATTTAATTTAATTTAATTATTTGATTCATTTTTATTAACATTTTAGCTCTTTAAGAAGTTGTTTAAGTGACCTGTTTAATGGGTTCAAAGGCAAAACTACTAGTTGTTAGGTCACAAGGTGACGAGATGAATATGTGAGAGGTTACTATTGCATATAGAATAATATGAAAAATAGGGATGGCTAAACATGATTCTGAGCAGTAATGAATGATGCAAATATGAATTTGGAAAGTTGAGTGATTTCTAAGCTTGATTTTACACTGTTTGGTAGAAATTAGCTTAAAGTTCGATCGAAAAAAGCCAGTTGTGGCTAGATGGGGTGTCTACACTTTTCCCCTATTTGGGAAGGCATTGAAAGCTATAGGCATAGTAACATATTCTCAAATAATGAAAAAAAAATTAAGAAGGAAGTTAAGATAATGATTGAAGAATAAGCTCCAAACAATATTTGGGAAGCCTATAATGATTCCCCCTCGAGGGAGTGGCTGACACATACGATTGATGGTTGGTCCTTCAAAAAGAAGAAAGAAAAAGAATGAAATTAACCCATGGGTGAGATTAATACAATCGATATAATTCTTACACACATTGATATAAAAGTACTAATTTACCCAAAGATAGTTAGAATCAGTAATAGAGGTTGAGACACTGATTTTCCCAAAGGTGGTTATAATCAGTTACATAAGTATGTACCCTATAAGGGTGAATAAATCAAAATAATGATTTTACCATAGGTGGTTATAATCATTAAGATGCTCTAGATTGAGAAATTATTTTTGATTGTGCCCTAATAGGGCATATTAGCAAGCATAACTCAAACATATAACCTATTACACAGATAAAAGATGAACGAGCACAAACGTAGATGTGATGGTATAATTACTGAATAAGCACAAAGTGATGAAAGAGATTAAACATGCACATGAGGATTCACAAAGTGATGAAAGAGATGATTGGAAGAATAATGGTGGCCAAGCTGGCCTGAGATACATCATGTATCCAAACACTCCCTACATAATCCAAATAGACCTTAAGCCAATGTAATTCACCTAGAAGTGGGAGAAAATGGAATCAAGAATAGAATAAAAGAATAAGAATTGATAAATGTGAATGATTTGATTGTACCTGCTAATGTGGAGATGCTCATCCTTATTAGCATTGATATAACTAGAATGGTCAATGGGTTGATTTGATCAAGGAGGGTGGGAAGATTTGCCAAAGTGAGCTAGGTGAAGTTTATGTTGCACCATTGCTTTTAATATCCACAAAACTAATTTTTTTTGTAACACATGATGATATGCACCATGATAAAAAAACACCATGATGACTTAGTTGTAATGTGCATAAGAACTAACTCCCGATCTAATAAACAAGTGAAAATAACACACCAATGATAAAAAACATGATGACATCATTGATATATGAATATAGATGAACTCAATTATAATACAAAAGGAATCACCCAATGAAATAATATAGACTGAGTCAAGGCAAAAAATGAAAGCAAATAAATAAACAAACTAAGTAAACATACACGCAAAAAGATTGAAAGTAAAAGCAACAGAAAGCATTTTATCATTAACCAAGTCAATACCTACGTGTAAAGGCTCAATGGAATGATAAATAGATGGTACCCCCAAGAAAGGCTATATGCAATGGAATGACATGCAGGGAAAATATATCCCAGTATAAGATGTATACTTTTATGTTTCCCTGATAGGATGAAAGCTATGAGTGTGGTCTAAAAGGGTGAATTAGAAGGTTCCTTTAAGCAAGGATACATGCAAAGGGAAGGCCACACCTATAATGGATATGAAATGGATTGGAACCAATAATGGAATTTTCCCTAGTAGGATGGATCGAAGATGGTTGACTATGTTAAGATAGGACAAATGTGTTTTTGGATTTTAGAATTTTTGGAATGTTTTTAGAATTTTCTAGGCATCTCAACTCAATGGAGAATTATGAGACACAAAATGGTTCAAATCATTATATTATAAGAGCATAGCTTATGTTACTCACAAAATTATAAGAGAATTGGAAAAGGGTGACTGAGATGACCTCAATGTGAATTAAGTGCTATTTACATAGTCTCATTAGGACCTCAAGTCACTGTAGTTTCGCATGACAATTAAGAAATTCAACTAAGTAGCAACAAGTTCATGAATAAGGAAAATGACATAATATAACAATAATAATGGCAAGGTGATACAAAAATGCATGGTAAATATGGTGTTCCTAATTTTCCCATAGGTGGTTCTAATTAGAAAACAATGACCTAGGTCAATGATACTAATTTGCCTAGAGGTGTTTATAATTAGTAGCATAAAAAAATGAGGTATAACATGATAAAAATGAATAATGTAATTTCCAAACCACTATCACACTAGTCCAAGATAATACTACCTCAAGATAAAATACTAAATCAATTACTAAAACTTTATCTGAATCCAATCTCTGAAGCTACTAAAAGAACAAATGGAGTAGAAGTAAGGTTAAAAGGGGGGCCAAGGGATGGTAAAAATAAATTTGATTGATATCAAAGGCATGGTAGAAATGGAATATGGTATGGTACAAGGAATATGACAAGATGGAAATTGGCTATAATGGTAATAGGGTTGCCCCCAAGTGATAAGGTAAGGTAAATGGCAGGGTATGAAACAATGGCAAGGCGAATGACAAATGAAAAAGGTAAGATAAATGGAAAGGTAAAGATATGGTTCTATTGTTCCTATTGATCTAGAGATACATGTCCTAATCAACATATGATACAAATAGAATATTCAGTCATTTAAGTTTCTAGCCCACATCCCTTCTAAATAATTGCTCTATCAAGAACTTGTTGCTGATTTAGACTTTAATAATGTTGTGATCTTTGTTGGTCATTGATCTTTTTTCATCCAAACGTTGAGATAAGATGACTTTGTAGTCTCTGTAAAGGAAAGTATGGCTAGGAATAGTAAATACAGATAAATAGTGGATAAAAGGTTTAATTTGGCAATGTAATATAGGTTTGGAATGAATAAATGGATTGTAATGGAATGTATAATGGTTGGGAAACAAATGAAGATCATGATTTTTAAGAACACACAATATTGTTGATTCCATATTTGACATAATTTTGGTAGTGGCAGGGCCAAAGACTTATGAATATGCTCTTGTTAGGACCACCAAATTTTTCTTGTTACATCCTGATTCCTCGCTAAGTTGGTGATTTGATTTGATTATTATTTGATCAAGCTATAAGTCATATGTTGTTATGGGAAAGATGTATGTTGCTTTAATTTCATGATTGCATTTATATGAGTTAGATGTATTGTATATTATTTATAATGTGATCATGTTCATTTTTTATTTCAATAATATTTTATGATATATATGGCACAATGTTATGGACTAACTACCTGCTTGTTGTGAGTTTGACATAGGAGAGACTCATCTATTAGAGCATTACAAAGGGAGAGCATCATCAGAGAGGGTGACATAGATGGAGGTGTTAGGGGATGACAGAGGAATAACTAGAACCCTTTCACACACCACATTAATGGCACTCATTATACACATAGTTGAATGGTTAGCTCTAGTGTATTTTTTTATGATTATTTGCATTTAGACAATTGTTTACACATGGTTAGTTGTGTTTTATCTTAGTTTATTGCTTATGTGTAATTAACTTTGTGTGTTTGAATTATGGATATTAGATGTATATGTAGCATAGAATGTTACTATGTGGTTATGTCATTATATTTTGATATAACATTATTTGATTTACCATTTTGGACTTAAAAAAAATGTTTTTGACCTTATTTTAGTCATATTGTTGTTAATTCATGATGTCAATCACCTATACTAAGTATCAAAATTATATTTTTGTCCTAAGACTAACATATGAATTAAGCCTAGACATTGTCAGTAGTGTAAATTATAATTTAATGATTAATGAGTTAATGGTTATTATAAATTTGAAAAAAATTATAGATGGAAAACAAGCCTCATAAGGAAAGAAATAAAAATCTTAAAAGAGAGGCTTGTGGAAAAGAAGCAGAACATAGAAGAGAATAGGAAGAGAAGATGAAGGGGAAAGAGAAGGGTGCGTGATAGAGAAGAGTGAGCAAAGCAAAAGGGAGGAGATTCTCAGATTTTAAGGGGAATATTTTAAGAGGTAGGTGCCATTATTAACTTTTGTAAGCTGGATTTTTTTTGTGTTTTAAAGATTGTCAGGAATGGTGAATAGTGAATATACTTAGCTCAATTTGATTATCTAGAGTTTATGCTACCAGTTTAAACTATCTTTGTTGAACCATTATTGAGAATATGATAGAAATATCCATATGGATCAATTATCATATATATATATATATATATATATATATATATATGTATATGTATATATATATATATATATATATATATATATGTATATGTATATATATATATACACACACACACATATACATATATATATATATATATATATATACACACACATATACATATACATATATACATATACATATATATATACATATATATATATATGTATATGTGTGTGTGTGTATATATATATATACATATATACATATACACACACAGATATATATATGTATGTATATATGTATATGTATATATATATTCATATACACATACATATATATATGTATGTATATATATGTATATATATATATGTATATATATATATGTATATGTATATATATATATATATGTATATATATATATATATGTATATATGTATATATATATATATGTATATATATATATATGTATGTATATATATGTATATGTATATGTATATACATATACATATACATATACATATACATATACATATATATACATACACACACACACACACACACACACACACACACACACACACACACACACACACACACACACACACACACACACACACAGACAACTAAACCCAATGATAGATATATTTAAGAACCAATGAATATCTAGTTGTATTTATCTACATTATAATATAACATAAATCATGGCTTGTGTGTTTATTATAGTAATTTGGTTCTATGTTATTGACATACAATGAATTGCATAGGATAAAGTAAACTATATAAGCCATATAGTGGTTTATATTTACAACTTATATACAACGAGCAATGAAGTTATTTATTTCTAATGAATGTATACATATATATGGTTATTAAGTCTTATACTCATTCGTTAATATGTATATATGAAAAGATATCAATATCTGGGACATATATCCAAATATCTTTCATACTATAAATATATTAGTCAGTAGATATATGAAAAGTGAGCTGAATCCAAGTATGCATACACCGAAGTAGTTTTATACCAACTAATGTGTATAGATTTATCTATAAAAAATATAAATCTTCTTGTTACTATTGATATATTCCATTTGGTGATTACCCGATGTAACATTTCTTGTTACTATCTACTAGCTTTACTTTGTTTTTGTAAATTAGGATAACGTTATTTGCAGGTTTGCTTAGCTTATAACATTACTAATAATTATGAATGGGAATCCTCTACAAGACTAATCATTATATCATATTACAAACATAAATGAATAGAGAATCATTACATTATAATGTATACAAAATGATTTGACTCTATAATTTAGTGGATTCTCTTAAAGTCATCTTCAGATTCTCTAATATGCAAACTAGGTAGATCTCAGTTCTATAGCAGTCTGATTTGGCTATCATGTTACATTTATGAATAATGTGAAAAAAAACTTACATTAGTGATAATGTCTGCTAGTATGAATACTAGAGTTAAAAAAATTGATTAATAGAGGATACCATGTTAAAGACACCAAATATGCTATTGATCTACCACATACCTGATTAATGAATTTCAAAACTATAGCTAAATCTAGTTATACCCACTATCTTGCACTGTTATATCTACTTAATTATGTTAACTGGTAGGATAATTATAACATCATATAATTATGTGGTAAGGATATATTGTTACATCCTAATAAGATACTTAATCGACTAAGTTAAGTTTGACTATCATGGGTAATTAATATATCCTTAAAATGTAATAATATTTAAACAATAGTCTTATACCATATTTGTTATGATATCTTATCAGAATCGATGTCATAGTAGCTATGCGATTTTTTGACGTTATTGATGTTGTATCCTCCTATAGGTAAGTTTGACATAGAAATATTATACCATGTATAGTTAATGTGGATATTTAGACTAAGAAATCTCATGATAATTATAAAAATGTTAATATGAGTATGGTAGGATTCTATAGTGGGGATGGATACTAAGTTAATCATATTTAATCATAGTATGCACACTCTATTTATAGCATCTACCTATAAATATCCATGGTATATCATTATATTATGTTGGTAACTAAGTTTAGATTTTGGTATTGGATGTTATTCCTTTAATATATATAGAATCTGGCACATACATTATGTTATGATTTTATGGTGTTAATCTTCGCTTATTCTAAGTTTCATAATATTTTATATAATATAAATTCTCCAATACACCAATGAGAATTAGGCTAAAGATTCATGTAGGTACAAACATCTATCTTTGTTCATGGATTATAATATTTATGTAAGTTATATATAGGAATTATACCTATATGCGGTTTTAAATATTCATATAAATATATAGCATAAATTGGTGTATTGCTCATACAACTATAACTACATTAATACAGTCTCCTAGAATGGTAACTAGTTATTTTAAACGAAAGATTGTGTTTTCTTAGATTTATGACTCCTTTATTATGATTGGCTGTTAAAATTAAGTAGAGTGTACATGAAAATGCTAGACTATGATTGATTGTCATAGAATGTACTATATTGCATCTACTTACAAAACTTATAAATATGTAGTCTAATGTGTAATATACTCGGATGGTATGAACTATACTTATACTGCTTATTTTTATTTATGTGACAAATAATATAGTGGCAATTCATTCATACATTTGATAGACTAAATCTATGTATTTTGATTATTCCTATGTTTAACATGTTTTATGCCTACTAGTAAGAAGTAATTTTTATGAATTTGTTGGTTATATTTATATTAATCAAACCTTGCATTGCTAGTACTAAGTAAATAGTGAGACAAACTTCACTAGCTTATTAGTATCACTAATACCAGATGAAGGTAATCTGATCAAATGGTGTGAATGAATTGGACTGATCCTATAGATTAACAACTATTGAAAAATTTGGCCAAAGTAATGTTTATTAGACATTGTCATTTCATATGTATGATTTACAAGTTTATGAGAACAACTATATTCTGGATTGAATGTGAAATATTGTTATATCTTGAATTTTAAAGGCAAATCAATTTTAAAAAAGACATGAGCTTTGGTGGATCTAATTATGATCATGTTTTATGGATTAAGGTTGCTAATAATCATTTTCAAAGTGATTAATTACAGGTTCCATAGAAGAAGCTAGGGTTCCCAAGCAATAAATCATAGGGGTTTGAATTTAAAAGTTCATGGGAAAATTTAGAGAGAAATATTATTTCTTTTTGGTTAAAACAACCTTAAGTCTAACTTTATATTAAGCTTCAATTATGTTTTTAAACATGACTGAATATTAATGTAAAATCATGACTTAAACCTGGACCTTTTTTCCCTTTTAAAACCCAAGAGCCCTTTTGGATTAAATAAGTCTTATTAAGGTTTAAGTGTATTTGTGTTTGTAAACACAAACAACTTTTAAAGGTCTAAACCTTAGGTTAAACCTTTATATATATCAGGCTTAACTTAAAAATCATGCACTTTTGTAGATCCAATGCTTCTTGATCAATCAGAGGATTTGATCCAATGATGTAAATCAAATCTGACACCCAAAAGGACACCAATTACTATCAAGCACTCAAATTATGATTTGATGGTCCTCGCTACCTTGAAAGCTTTAATCTAACAACATGCATCAACCCCAAAGCCTCAGGAACTCCCAAAATCACAACACTGGCATTCAGTCATTGGATTAAATCATTTTAATTATCATATATTTGACAAGTTCACTCCCATCATTTGATGTCTATGAGGACGTATTTGACATTACCGAACCTATCAAATTTAACCTTGAAGCTCAATGCATATCATTCAGTTATTGGATCAATAAATTCAATTATTTTAAATTTGATACATTCAATCCCATCATTTGACATCTAAGAGGATGTATTTGATGTGACCAAACCCATCAAATTTAACCTAAATAATTTTTTAAGCCTAAACAAAGAGGGCATTTCTAAAGAACTTGTTAAGAAATTCCTAACTTTTTACGCAGGCAAACTTAGCATATAAAGACTTTAGCCTAAGTCATTTTGTGTTTTTTAACATAAAATTCTAAATGTCATCTTTAATCCTAAATTTCATATAATCATGGAACTATTTAAAAGGTACTCATCTTGCAAGATCCAATGGTGATCGCTGGCTCACTAGATTTGATCCAATGGTGCAATGAAGTTGAGGACTTTTCAAAGGCCCCATGAGTTTGACACATGGCATAATTAGTGGGCTTAATAAATCAAAAGACCAATTAAATTCAAGGACATGGATTCATATTTTCAAAGCAAAATAAATAATACTTTCAAAAGCTAACGGCTAGTCTTCAACTAACATTTATGAAATTTGTCGTGAAAGGCATGGAACCCTGCCACATAAGCTCCATGTAGGTATGGAAGATCAAAATGAAATATATCCTATGATTGATAACATAGAATACATTAGAATGAGGTCCCATCAAATTTAAGGCATGTATGAAATCAAGAGCTAGATATTTTTGCCATTAAAGCTAAAAACCCTGAACCCTCTATAAAAGACTTAAGTCAGTTCAATTGATCACATAGTAATCAAAGTAAGTGCAACTTGAATTCAGATCAAGTGCCTTAGTGAGATATTTGTTTTCATCAACTAAAATTTAGTTTTATCAATGGTATCAGGTAGGCATTAGATAAAAATTGAAGCAGATCTCTATCTAACTTCATATGGTGAAAGAAGGGTCTTTAGAGACATAGAGTTAGATTTGCTAGCCTTGAATGTACATGAAATTAGGAATTGGTCTAGATTATTATTATTTATAGAGGATTTACATCCAATTTCCTAGAAGGAAAAGAGGAATGATACGGTGCACCAAAGATACAAATACCTAGTATCAATTCAACTGGCAGGCCTTCACCATGTGGCTGCTAAACCAGAGGTAATGCATTACATTGACCTTCTTATTCCTATTTTCATTAACTATAGAATAGATGGGGAATGGATTATTCATGAAGTACCAATAAAGTTTCATGTACAACTACCATGGCCTTTGAGGCTTACTATAAGCTCCCTTTGCCTCATGTTGGTCTCCCATCCTTGAGAGAATAGATAAAATCTCAAAACTTGGATTTGGTCTTCTCACCTTGGTTAATCAAAGGTTCCCATGTTTTCAGGTCCCCTAATGGTGAAATTACTATTACCCAATTTATGGAGGGTGTTAGGGTAGCTATGACCTCATTTAACAAAGCCTTTGGTGCCTCTTTTACTACTTATTTGAGTAAGGTATGGGTATCTTATGTCTATTGCATGTTGGAGTGGAACTTAACCCCTCCAATTGGAGACCTAATAATTTTTTTCTTGGCCAAACAATTTACAACCATCAAGAGAAAGACATCCAATAAATTCTTTATGATGTCTTACCTCTTGGCTTCACTCCTAGCCTCTATTAATTTCCCTTGCATCCAAAATTGATCTCTTAATGGTAGAACTACCATTTCCCATCATTACTCCAAATTGCATATATTCAAATACAGGAACCATATGCAATTCATATGTGATGGTATCTTCCCAATAATTTTTTCGATAATCACTGATATCCCTATGCCTAGCTTTATATTCTAATCAAAAGACAAGTGGAGACTATGGGGGTGTGTGGTTCTATCCAGATTACACTTAAATAAGGATAGAAAGAATCATGGTCCAACCATATAGATTACCTATATATGTTCCCAGTAAGCTTATATAACAAGAAATTGCTTATCTAATCATCCAAGGAATGGATTAGATATGTAAGAAGAATAAAAAGGCTCAGGTTCATCCCTTTCCACTGGACATTGACATAATTATAATCAAGGATTAGAAATAGTTGGAGATCATGGTGGTGCATAGGAACTCTTTTGATTTTCAACTAGATGACCTTAAGATGTGGGACCCCAATAATAGAATGGATAACCATATTTAGGATAAAAAAGGTCCCAAAGACTGAGTACAAACATCAACCAGGTATGGGAGATGGTATTTACACAAAGG
This sequence comes from Torreya grandis, assembly GCA_037957365.1. Taxonomy (NCBI): domain Eukaryota; kingdom Viridiplantae; phylum Streptophyta; class Pinopsida; order Cupressales; family Taxaceae; genus Torreya; species Torreya grandis. The sequence goes on from JARHVA010002682.1 coordinate 1,150,520, forward strand.
CAAGGAACTTTGAAGAAGTCCTGTCCAGGGTTAAAAACTACAACATCAAATTAGAGCATAGGATAGTTAGGGATAATAAGCCCTCTGGAGAAATATGGTAACTACATCCCTTGCATCATCACTTGTTGCTAAGACCATCTGGGATTGCACATCAAGAGCCACATATTAGAGGTCAATCTTCTGAGCCTCAGTAGAGAGAATTGACAAAGTCACCCCAAGTTGGGTAACCTGAGGATGTAAAAGGAAAAGGTAAAGATGTGATTCAAGAGTCTAACATAGAGCATAGACGTAGTGAAGGTCCCCAACTTTAGGCATCCCTACCAAGGCCTTCTTCCCCAGTTGAGGTTATTAGCATGATTGCTTTGGAAACCAAAGAAACAATAGAAAGTACCCTTATTAACATCGCAACTACCTATGGTTCTGATAAGGAAGAGGATCCATTTGAGGAAGAAAGTAAGGAATTAGTTCAATTGGATGGAGGAAAGAGACAGGCATAATTAGCCTTAGTTCCTCTGGAACCAAGAAAGAGGCCTAGGTTAACTTTCACTAACCCTACTAGTGAAATTAACCTCTTCAGTGATGGGAATCCTATTGACGGACCAATTATTCCTGATTGATTTATTTATGGGAAGTTATAAAAAATCACATTTGTTTCTCCTTCACTATCTTTGACTCAAGTTGACATGGATGTTTAGGATAATGTCAAGCCTTAGATTTAGGATATTTTGAATAGACAGGCAAAGAGAAAGATTTAGATCCTTCGCAATAAGGAAAGCCAAGGGATTGACACCCCAAGAGCCTCTAGGATTTCAAAAGTAGAGATTCTTGAATAGCCATAGGTAAAGGAGTCTGACCCTGATGTCCATTTCAATACAGATACATCAACTCTTGAGAGAGTAGTGAACAAGAAAGTTATTATTGGTACTGAGCAGTTCACCTTTTAGAAGGTGTAACTGTTGATAGTCTTAACTCTTATTCCAGGGCAGGCAGTAGGGGAACATCCTATAGTTTTATAAGATGTAGCAAGTATGGTACTCTCCCAGTCAACAATGACCTTGGCTGGAGTTCTCAGAATGAAATAGAAGATTTTCAACTTGGAGAAAGAAAAATAAGATTTAGAAGCTTAGGTCTTCCTTTCAATTCTTGAGGATGTATTACAAGTGTTGAATAAATATTTAATGGATGCATTTGAGAATTTGAAAAGCATCAAGCATAGATTGAGTGCTTTAAACCATCAAACTAAGATGGCACAAGCCTTAATCATCCAATGGTAGGATTTTCAAGCTCAAATGGATGATCTCATCAAGGTACACAAGACAAAGTAGGCCTTGGAATTCAAGATTATCAAACTTAGACATATGGACATCTTCATGGCTGTTTTGATGGATGAAAAAGAGGATTTGATCACTTGGAGTAATGATGTCAACAAATTCATCAAGGGAGACATAGGCTTGGTAACCTAAATTGAGAAAATTTTAGGGAATCTATTAGATAATCATTCTCAAACCACTACTATAGGCTTGATTAGTGATGAATAATTCAATCAAAGAGTTGGTGTTCACATCTAGGGCATTAGAGACAATAAAGGTCACTCAGCCAAGGACAACTAGAAGATCCTTGATATCATTATTTTTGTAGGGAATTAAATTACAGAAGCATAATGTATCAAGGAACTTGTATCTCAAGTAGATAATGTGTTTAACAAGTTGGTAGGTCATAAAGAGGATTGTATCTCAGGCAGGTCAACTTTACATAATTCAATACATATTTGAACTTGTTTAATTAAAGATTGATGTCCTTTATCCTCTTATGAACAATTTTTTGCAAATTATTTTTGTAGGGAATTAAATTACAGAAGCATAATGTATCAAGGAACTTGTATCTCAAGTAGATAATGTGTTTAACAAGTTGGTAGGTCATAAAGAGGATTGTATCTCAGGCAGGTCATCTTTACATAATTCAATACATATTTGAACTTGTTTAATTAAAGATTGATGTCCTTTATCCTCTTATGAACAATTTTTTGAAAATTAATCTTGGTGTGCATATTATTTGTCATTATTTAAAAATTAATGTGTTACACCATGTTTCAAAATAGGATCCTTAATATTCAAGCTAGAATTACTAAGGATTAGGACCAGATCACATTCAAAGACTAGAGAACCCTTGCTCGAACTAGAAATTCATAGAAGGACTAGGAAAGACAAAAGTAAGCATAGGTATTCTAAATATCTACCACCATCACCTTTTCAATGGATTCCTATGCTTCATCTTCATCTAAACATGGCATGGCTTGGAATTTCCCCTATCAATATACTAGGTGTAGTTCATGATTTACCACATAATCTTGAAAAATATTTTCAATTATTTAGTCCAACTGGTATTAAAACTACTAAAGAACATGTTAAATATTTCAAAGTTGCATTAATATTATTAAATTTTATTCATGAATATGTAGCATGTAGGTTCTTCCCATTTGAATTCAAAGATGCTACATCTGAATGGTTCCTTAATTTTCCTGACAATTATATTATCTAATGGAATAACTTTGACACTATCTTTATTGATCAATTTGGAAATATCAAAAGTCCTTGTGCCATTTATAATCAATTTACAACTATTAAGAGAGATACAAGTTAACCTATTAGGTCCTTTAATGCTAGGTTCCAAAAGATGTTTAGTCAGACCATGGATCCATATAAACCTAATGAAGATTTAGCTTTGGAGTTTTACAAAGATGTTATTGACCCCATGACTTATGTGTTTCTTAAAAGAGCTATACTAGTTATCATTACAATAGATCAAGTCTATTCTAAAGCAGTGGTTATTAATGACCAAATGTATCCCCAAGGACAAATGGCTTATTCTATCCCAAATTTTAATCCTCGAATGCCTACATTAAACCTTTTCCCAAATAATAACCAAAATAGTCTAGCATTAAACCAGTTCCCTACTTTGAATGTATTACCTACTAGTCATGTTGCCCCTAATTAAAATTTAGGTTTCTTAAGCCATCAAGTTACCAATGGATTTAATGACAATGACCAAAAGGTCTTAGTGCATGTCAGTGGCATTAATAGTAAGCAAGGTCAAAATGATGAGGTTCCAAAAAATTAGAATGAGTTTATATTGAAAATGGTACAAAAGCTTAGCATTTATTTTTCATAATTGCAAAAACAATTTGGTAATGCTAATGAAAAATTTGGAAGGAACTTCACTTTCCAAAAGTTCAACAGGCCTGGGAATAGGTTTTAGAATGACAGTTTCTACAATAGCAAAGATAATGAGCCTTCCTCTAGCAAAAAGAATATGGATATAAACCTCAATGATATTGCCTTACCAAATTATTGTAGGGTGCATGCTACTTCCAATCATGGTGAGATTGATTGCATTAGGTTTTGTAAAGCCTTTGAAGCTTTTCAAGAAGAACTTGACACATTTGAAGTGGTCCCAAACAAATATGCTGCTACAAATTCTTCTAAATCTAAACCATCTGACTAAGTGCATATGGTGGAGACTTTTCAATTCCATTTTCAAGAGGATAATGAGCTTAAGAATATTCATGAGGAGATTCAAGCATTCCAACAATTTTTGAAGAAATATCCTCTTAGAAATAGGGAACAAAAACAACCATTGACTACCTCTATCCCTCCTAACAATTATGGAACGCCTCTGATCACTGCATCGAAGAATAATCCTAAACCCCCTAGAGGAAGTTCTTATAAGCTAACTACTAATTATCCAAGCAAAACTAGCTACAATATTGTGGAGGATATGAAAAGGATTAAAGCTAATATTACTCTACATGAGCTAACTCATATCATAAAACAAAGAGACTTACTTTTAGAATCTTTGTCCAAGAAAATTGGGAAGCCCCCTAAGAATGATAGTGAAAATGTAATTATGTAAGTAATCAAAGAAGAGTCTCCACCTTTTCTATTTACAGTCAGGATATTTGGGAAGAATGTTCAAAATTGTCTTTTAGATTCTGGAGCCTCAACCAACATTATGCCTGATGGGATATGTGAACAACTTAGGTTAACTTCAATCAAGTTTGATAGGGTAGTCACTCAATTGGATAAATCTAGAGTTAAGGTTATAGGAGAATTATTGAATGTGCATATATTGTTGGCTAGTGAACCTAGGGTTTAGCAATTCATTGATATCCAAGTGGTAGAAATGCCTAGTGCTTATGGATTGCTTTTGAGTAGAGAATGGACTTAGGCCTTAAATGGATATATGTCTACTGATTGCTCACACTTATAGCTTCCTTGGAAAGGTGTGCCAAATCAAATAAGAGTAAAAAGGGAACTTAGAATGAAACACATGATAACATAATATAATTTTGTCAATGAAAGGGTAAATTTCTTGGATTCTGATTTGGGAGTTTTCACTTTAAAAATTACAAAAGAACTAATTTCCAAGAGGTCTCTAATTTTTGGTTTGTGGAAGTTATACATTAATGGTGCCAAATGCAAATTAGGATCAAGAGTTGGTATTGTATTGATAGATCCTTCAAAAAAGCAATACCATGTAGCTTACAAGTTACAATTTCCTTGCACCAATAATTTAGCTGAGTATGAGGCTCTCATACTTGGATTGTAGTTTGCCATTAAGCACAAATTTAAAGAACTCCTTGTCTAGGAAGACTCTGATATTCTAGTTAACCAAGTGAGGAGTAAATACCAATGTAAATTGCCTTACTTAAAGAGATATAAGTTTAGGATGTGGTAATTGATCAAATATTTTGATGCCTTCAACATATTAGCTATTCCAAGAGAAGAAAACAAAGCTACCAATGAGCTTGCCTTTGCTGCAACTAACCTCATGCCTAATCATGATTTCTCAAAGCATAATTATTGAGCTAGTACCATGTCCTTTAGTTCCTAAAAATGTAAATCATTTCCAAGTTTTCAATGATGATCAATAAATCATAGATTTCTTAACTAATTTTTGAGCTTTTAAAGATCACATTATTGATGAAGTTGATGAAACTTTTCCTGAGAAGGAACTTAATGGTAAAATCATCCAACTAAGTGACAATAAGATACCTAAGGGGATGATTTCATTAGAAAGACTATTTGATCTTGACAAGATTTCTGAAGCAACTAAACAACCCAAGGTAAATGGTAGAGATTATCATACAATGAATCTTGGCTCACATGATCAACCCCAAATGGTGAATATAGGGGGCTTGCACTGAAATGTAAAATAGAAAAGCTAGAGAGCTGCTTACAAAATACAAGGATATAATTGCTTGGACTTATGAATATTTTAAAATATTTGACTCGAGGGTCATTACTCATACTGTACCTCTTCAAGAAGGTTACAAACCCTTTAGACATAAGCAAAGGCTAGTCAATCTTGTTTTATAACCCATGATTTTCAAAGAATTTAGGAAACTGTTGGGTGCAAAGATCATGTTTCCTATTAGGCATTCCACTTGGGATACATACCTAGTCCCAGTTAGAAAAAAGAATGGAGAAATAAGATTATGCATATATTTTAGAAATCTAAATAGAGCATTTGAAAAGGATAATTACCCTTTACTTTCTCTGGATGAGGTTATCCAAACTACTTTAGGATCTTCCATGATGTCCTTTTTGGATGTATTTTTTGGATATAACCAGGTGTTTGTTGCTCTAGAAGACAAGATGAAAACAAATTTTACTATTAAATGGGGAATATATGCTTACAAGAGAATGCCTTTTGGATTAATTAATGTAGGGGCAATTTTGCAAAGGGCCATGGACCATACTTTCCAAATTTTAGTGGGAAAGTGTATCATCATATATATGGATGATATTGTACTATTTTCTAGAAATAGAGAGGAACATTTCATATCTTTGAGACAAGTATTTGATAGATGCAAGAAGCATGGTATATCTCTTAACCCCAAGAAAAGTATATTTTGTGTCACTAAAGGAACATTGCTGGGACATGTCATTACCAAAGATGTGATTTCCATAGATCCTGATAGAGTAGAGGCCATCTCTAAAATTGGGTTTCCCAATAGTCAAAAATAACTTAAGTCATTCTTTGGCAAGATTAACTTTGTGAGGAAGTTTATTTCAGGTTTCAATTAGATTGTCAAACCTTTGAATGATATGCTTAAGAAAGATGCTATAATTTCTTGAAATGAATAATCTAAGAAGGCCATCACTGACATTAAGAAGGCAATCACTGAAGCTCTAGTCCTCGTAAGTTCTAATTTCTCAAAATATTTTTATCTGTATTAATTTGCTTCTGATCATACTATGGTTGTAGTGTTAACTCAAAAAGTTGATGGGAATGATCATCCCATAACTTTCATGAGCACCAACTTCAAAAATGTAGAAGTGAATTATTCTATGAATGATAAGCAAACTTATGTATTAGTAAATGTAGTAAAAAAATTTAGACATTACCTCCTTAGAAACAAGGTACATGCCATATTACCTGATCCAGCTAGAAAACTTATGTTGAGTCAAAATGAGCTTGGAGAAAGAAGAGGCAAATGGATGGAAATTATACAAGAATATGATATAGAGATGAAAATAGCCAAATTAGTTAAATGTCAAGGTTTAGTTTAGATGATCGCTAGAATTGACCCAAAATTCCATGTCATGCAAGTAGATCAACCAAACTTCTAACCCAATAAGTGTTATAACTCTATTATCCATTTAATTGTCAATGGTGTTTGTCCCCCACAATTTATAAGAGAATAAAAGAGATCCTTGACTCTCAAATCAACTCATTACTTCATTAGGAATGGAGTCTTGTATAAGAGGAAATTTGAGGGAATTTATTTGAGATGTGTATCCAAGGAAGAAGCAACTTGGATTATGTATACCTTCCATATAAATCTAGGAAGTGGACACCCTTCAAGAAGAACCACAACTCACAAGATTCTTAGGGCTAGTTATTACTAGCCCACCCTCTTCAAAGATGCTTATAAGCATGTGAGGGAGTCCCATTCATGCTAGATCTTTAGCACAAAGGAGCCAAAGGCAGTCATGCCTTTACAACTCATGATGGTGGATAAATGTTTTGCACAATGGGAATTAGACTTTGTAGGAGTAATCAACCCCAATTATTCTAAAGGTCATATATATGTCCTAACTACTATGGACTATTATACTAGGTGGACTGAAGTAGTATCCACTAAGTAACGTAGAATAGAAGAGGTGATCAATTTCTTAGAGGAAAATATTTGTACTAGATTTGGAACCCCAATTTCTTTGGTTTGTGATAATGGATTTGCATTCATTTTTATTGAAATGATGGAATGGGCTTATGACCAAGGCATTGCACTCAAGTTTTCTTCCAATCAATACTCTCAAGGAAATGTTTTTTTTTAATCCAAAAACAAAAATCTTATGAACGCTATCAATAAATTTACTGAAGATAGACCTAGAACATGGCATAAACTTCTTATGTTTGCATTATGGGCAAATCAAATTAGGATCAAACAATCTCTCAAGGCTTCACCATTTTTATTGGTATATGTTCAGGAACCTATCTTTCCCCTCACCTTGAAGTTGCCTACGTTCACATTCATGCAATAATATATGGAGGACAACCAAGAATTTGCTAATTCTAAGATATTAGACATCATTCAAATGGAGTATGCCAGAGAAAAGGCATTTACAACTTCAATAGACACCAATCATTCATGAAAATATGGTTTGATAAGAGATCTAAAGTGAAGGTGTTTAGGCAAGGAGACTTAGTTCTTCTTTGGGACAAAGCATCATAACGTAAAGGTAAACATGGTAATTTCACCCTTTTATGGATTGGCCCATACCAAATTGTCAAAATCTTGGGAAACAACACTTTCAAGTTGAAAGATATCCAAAGATCAGTCTTTACTTTACCTAGCAATGGGTAATACCTCAATCATGTTAGGAATCTAGAACATAAAGCTCTGATACCACTTGTCAGGAATCTATAACATAAAGCTCTGATACCAACTGTTAGGATCTAGGAGCACAATTGATTACCTTTGTATGAGTAACTAAACACGGAATTTAACTAGAAGTAACAAGTAACTAGAATTCAGAAATAACACAGAATATGAGAGACAATACCCAATTGTATTAATACTCTTCCAGAAGGAAATACAACAAAGAAGATGCCACAATATTCTTCACACTCCTATAGGGCTCCCACACCTCTAAGGTGTACAAACAGTAAATCTCTTCAAGAGTTCTCTCTCTCAATCATGGTCACAATAAACAACTCAAGCACAGAGCTGTTGTTCACCTCAACCAGTCATTATCACTACTGCCAGTACCACTGAGTATACACACATACTCAACCGAGTACACAATGCACTCCAAGTAGATCTCCCATGAACTTGCAACAACTTGCAAATCAAACCGATCTTACTTACACATGTATATCTAACTTGATCTTGCTATACCACAGATCAACCTGGCCTTGCACACGTGCTGACCGAGATCTTACACACATGAAGAACCCTTCTGATTCTCCAAACTAGCACTCCTATGGATCTTCTACCAGATCTTGCTCTCCCATAGATCTACCTGATCATACACACTTGGCACTGTGGCACTATGAGGAGCTAACCTTGCTCTCTCTATCTAGCACAATTTACAATACAACCCATGAGTCTATTAAATAGATCTCATACAAACAATAATTAGACTTTCCAATTACACTAATTAGAAACCATAGCTCAAGACTAAAATTAGTCCTTAACATGCAAACAACTAGTTTGTTAACAAACTATTTGTGAAACTGACAGTTTCAAAACTACACAGGTGACTGACATCGATCACTATTAGTCTGGAGGTGACTGATGTTGGCCGATACTAACCAATGTCAGTAGATCTACACACTGGATATGACCGACATCGATTGGCCTGACTAACGTCGGTTGCACTGTAACTCGGCGACCTCCTCCTCCATGTTTGCATTAGTGAAGCTTTTAGCTCCACAACCTAACAAATCATTACTTTGTTGTTGCCCCATCAGGGGTCTTCATGGAGTGAATGTGTAAGATTATTAAAGTTAAAGTAGGTAGGTTAGTTTCTTTTCTTTCTTTTTTTGTCCTTATTGGGCTTGTATATATATTTTTGTTTGCATTTTGTTTCTTTTTCTTACTTTGTGGTGTTCCTTGGTTGTGGTAAAGTCTCATGGTATTATTTTTTTGTTTTGGAATTGATCAAAAGTATGGGTATAAATATTACAAAAGTGAACATGAGGTGGTAATAAAGCAACATGAAGCAACCAAAGGTACTAGTACAGATTGGTATAGGAATTTAATGTCCTACAAAGATTTAAACCTTATCCTCCATCAAAACTTGGCTTTAAGAAGAATCATATGTATATAATGTGAATATAGTTTATTAACTGATATTCATGCTTACACTTAAAACACATCCTTGTCATGGAATAAATTTTTAATTAAAGGAGAGTATCATAATTCCAGGGCATTTGACTGAATCCTTAAAACCAGGTTGTATTCAACCTTTGCAAAAGACCTAGAAAATGTAAAAAAAACTCATTGCAAAATCCATGGAAATAGAAGTAAAGGTGATTCAAGTAATCTCCACCAAGGCTATGGACATCTAGCTAGCAATGGAGTAAGACCTTGATTGGAACCAAAGGTATCTTTGTCAAGGCTATAGATTCCTCATTAGCAGTAGAGCAATGCCCAAGCCTCCCCTAAATTAAGAGTTGTTATTCTTATAAAATATCTAAAGTGATCAAAGTTAAGTTTAATTGGTCAAAATGATATGAACCTAGATGTTGTTTCTTGAAGTTCATGATAAAAAGTAAGTGGAATCTAAGCACACACTGCATGTTTATGTTTTAATATCTAAGTTCAAATTTTACACATAAGAAACTTGTTTTAACCAAAAGTTGATTCAGGAGAGAGTATATGTCCAAATGGGATATCAAATTCATGTACAAGTTTAAATCAAAGCCTTGTGTTCCAACATATTTCTATGTTTCCCCTATGAGTCACTATTTGTTGAGACCAACACCCCCCCATCTTTCTTTTTTGAAAAGGGGACCCCTGTGACTATTTCAAGAACAAATGTATTCTGGATTAAATGTGAAAGATTGTTTTATCTTGAATTTTAAAGTCAAATCAATTTCAAAAAGGACATGAGCTTTGGTGTATCTGATTATGATCATGTTTTATGGATTAATGTTGCTAATAATCATTTTTAAGGTGATTAATTACATGTTCCATATACGAAGCCAGGGTTCCCAAGTAGTAAACCCCAGGGGTTTGAATTTAAAAGTTTGCAAAAAAATTTAGCAAGAAATCTTATTTCCTTTTGGTTAAAACAACCTTAAGTCTAACTTTATATTAATCTTCAATAATGTTTTCAAACATGACCGAATATTAATGTAAAATCATGACTTAAACCTGGACTTTTTTTCCCTTTTAAAACCCAAGATCCCTTTTGGATTAAATAAGTCTTATTGAGTTTTAAGTGTATATGTGTTTATAAACATGAATTTTTTTTAAAGGTATAAACCTTAGGCTCAACCTTTATATATATTGGGATTAACTTAAAACTCATGCACTTTTACAGATCTGACACTTCTCACTCAATTGGAGAATTTGATCCAATGGTGCGAATCTAAGTTGACACCCAAAAGGACACCAATCACTGTCAAGCACTCAAATTATGACCTGATAGTCCTCATTGCCTTAGAAGCTTTAATATGATAGTGTGCATTGACCCCAAAGCCTCAATAACTCTCAAAATCTTGACATGTGGCATTCAATCATTAGACTAAAGCATTTCCATTGTCTTAAATTTGATAAGTTTGCTCCCATCATTTGACATCTGTGAGGACATATTTAGCGTTATCAAACCCATCAAATTTAACCTTGAAGCTTAAGACATGGAATTTAGTTATTATATCAATAAAATCCATTGTCTTAAATTTGACAGGTTTGCTCTCATCATTTGACATCTACGAGGACATATCCGACATGACCAAACCCATCAAATTTAACCTAGACAATTTTTAAAGCCTAAACAAAAAGGGAATTTCTAAAGAACCTTTTATGAACTTCTTAGCTTTTTACGTAGGTAAACTTAGCATATAAAGACTACATCCTAAGTCATTTTGTGTTTTTTAACATAGAATTCTAAATGTCATCTTTAATCCTGAGTTTCATATAATCATGGAACTATTTAAAATGTACTCATCTTGCAAGATCCAATGGTGATCGCTTGCTCGTTGGATTTGATCCAATGGTGTGATGAAGTTAAGGACTTTTCAAAGGCCCCATGAGCTTGACATATGGCATAATTAGTGGGCTTAAGGATCAAAAGACCAATGAAATGTAAGGACTAGGATTTTGATTTTTAAAGAAAAATAAAGAGGACTTTCGAAAGCTAATGGCTAGTCCTTAACTAGCATTTATGAAATTTGCCATGAAAGGCATGGAACCCTGCCACATAATCTCCACATAGGTATGAAATATCAAAATGAAAGATATCCTATGCTAGATAACATAGAAGACATGATAATGAGGTCCCATCAAATTTAAGGCACATATGAAATCAAGTTCTGGATATTTTTTCCATTAAAGCTAAAAACTCTGAACCTTCTATAAAGGACTTAAGTCAATTTAATTGATCATAAAGCAATCAAAGTAAGTGAAACTTGAATTTAGAGCAAGTGCCTTAGTGAGATATTTTTTTTCATAAACTACAATTCAATGTTATCAATAATGAAAGTGGAGCTCTATCTAACTTTAGATGGTGAAGGAAGGGTCTCTAGAGACACATAGTTTAAATTTGATAACCTTGAATGTATATGGAATCACGAATCTAAATTATTCTTCTTTATAGATGAGTTGCAACCAATTTCCTAAGAAGAAAAGAAGAATGCTATGGTGCACCAAAGATACAAAGACTTAGTATCAATTCAGTTGGTGAGCCTTCACCATGCGACTACTAAACCAAAGGTAATGCATTACATTCACCTTCTTGTTCCTATTTTTATTGATTGCAGAATAAATGGGGAATGGATTATTCATGAAGTACCAATAAAGTTACATGTATAGCTCTCATGGCCTTTAATGCTTACTACAACCTCCCTTTTCCTCATGTTGATCTCCCATCCTTGAGAGAATGGACAAAATCCCAAAACTTAGATTCAGTCCTCTCACCTTGGTTAATCCAAGGTTCCCATGTCTTTAGGTCCCCTAATGGTGAAATTCCTATTTCCCAGTTTAGGGAGGGCGTTGGGGAAGCTATGACCTTATATAACAAAGCCTTTGGTGCCTATTCCACTACTTATTTGAGTAAGGTCTAGGTATCTTATGTCTATTTCATGTTGGATCAGAACTTAACCTCTCCCATTAGAGACCTAATAAGTTTTTTCTTGGCCAAACAATTTATAGCCATGAAGAGAAAGACCTCCAAGTAATTATTTATGATGTCTTACCTCTTGGATTCACTCCTAGCCTCTATTAATTTCCCTGGAATCTGAAATTGGTCCCCTAATGGTAGAACTACCATTTCTCATCATTACTCCAAATTGCATATATTCAAATATAGGAACCACATGCAATTCATATGTGATGGTATCTTCCCAATCATTTTTGAGATAATCACTGGTATCCCTTTACCCAAGCTTCATCCTCTAATAAAAATGCAAGTGGAGACCATGGGGGATGTGTGGTTCTATCCAAATTGCACTATAATAAGGATAGAAGGAATCATGGTCTAACCACACAGATTGCCTATATATGCTCTTAGTAAGCTTGTAGAGTAAGAAATTTCTTATTAAACCATCCAGGGAATGGATTGGATATGTAAAAAGAATAAGAAGGCTTAGGTTTATCTCTTTCCACTGGACATTGGTAGAATTATAATCAAGGATTGGAAATAGCTAGAGATCATGGTGGTACATAGGAACTCTTTTGATTTCCAACTATATGACCTTAAGATGTGGGACCCCAATGATAGAGTGGCTAACCATATTTAGGATAAAAAGGTTCTAAATACTGAGTATAAACATTAACCAGGTGTGGGAGATGGTATTTACACAAAGGCAAGGAAGTTTGAAGAAGTTTTGTCTAGGGTTAAAAACTACAACATCAAATTAGAGCATAAGTTGGTCAAGGACAATAATCCCTCAAGAGAAATATGGTAACTACATCCCTTGCATTATCACTTATTTCTAGGACCATCTGGGATTCCACATCAAGAGCCACCTATGGGAGGATAATATTTTGAGCCTCAATAGAGAGAATTGACAAAGTCACCCCAGGTTGGGCAACCTGAGGATGTAAAAGGAAAAGGTAAAGATGTGATTCAAGAGTCCAGCATAGAGCATAGACCTGGTGAAGGTCCCCAAATTTAGGCATCCCCACCAAGACCTTCTTCCATAGTAGATGTTATTAGCATGATTTCTTTGGAAACTAGAGAAATAGTGGAAAGTGACCTTATTAACATCATAGCTACCTATGGTTCTGATAAGGAAGAGGATCCATCTAAGGAAGCAAGCAAAGAATTAGTTCCATTAGATGGAGGAAAGAGACAAGCAAAATTGGCCTTAGTTCCTTTGGCACCAAGAAAGAGGCCTAGGTTAACTTTCACTCACCCTAATAGTGAAATTAACCTCTTAAATGATGAGAATCCTATTTATGGACCAACTATTCCTAATTGGTTTGTTTATGGGAAGTTGCAAAAAATCACATCTCTTTCTCCTTCACTATATTTGACTTGAGTTGACATAGATGTTCAAGATAATGTCAAGCCTTGTATTCAGGATAATCTGAATAGACAAGCAAAGAGAAGGATCCAGATCCTTTGCAACAAGGAAAGCCAAGGGATTGACACACTAGGATCCTCTGGGAGTTTAAATGTAGATATTCTTAAACAATCATAGGTAAAGGAGTCTAACCCTCAGGTCTATTTCAATACAAATACATCAACTCTTGAGAGAGTAGTGACCAAGAAGGTTTCTATTGGTATTAAGGAGTTCACCTTTTAGAAGGTATAACCATTTTTAGGATTAACTCCTATTCTAGGGTAGGCAGTAGGGGAGCATCTTATATTTTAAGATGTAACTAGTATGGTACTAGCCTAGTTAACAATGACCTTGGCTAGAGTTCATGGAATGAAACATAAGATTCTCAACTTGGAGAAAGAAAAATAAGATTTTGAAGCTCAGTTCCTCCTTTCAATTCCTAAGGAGGTATTATAAATGTTGAATAAATCTTTGATGGACACATTCAAGAATTTGAAAAGCATAAAGCTCAGATTGAGTGCTTTAAACCATCAAACTGAGATGGCACAAGCCTTAATCACCCAATGATAGGATTCTCAAGCTCAAATAGAGGAGCTCATCAAGGTACATAAGATAAAGCAGGCCTTGGACTTCAAGATTATCAAACTTAGACATCTAGACATCTCCATGGTAGTTTTGATGGATAAACTAGAGGATTTGATCACCTAGAGCAATGATGTCAACAACTTCATCAAGGGAGACACAGGCTTGGTAACCTAAATTAAGAAACTTTTGGGGAATCTATTAGATAATCCTTCTTAAACCACTACTATAGGCCTGATTAGTGATGAATAATTCAAGCAAATATTTGGTGTTCACATCTAGGGAATTACAGACAATAAAGGTCACTCAACCGAGGACAACCAGAAGATTCTTGATATCATTATTTTTATATAGAAGCAAATTTTAGAAGCAAAATGTATCAAGGAACTTGTATCTCAAGTAGATAATGAGTTTAACAAGTTGGTAGGTCAAAAGAGGATTGTTTAATGAATCCTATAGTGTATTTTGAACTAATCAAAGAACAATCTAACAGGGTGAAAGACTTCCTCAAACAAGGCTAATTGAGGGGCCCACTAGTGTTTCTATGTAGGTAGACTTTCTTTTGTAGAGTATATGTTAGTCTGTAAGCATATACTCTTTCTTGTCAAGTTGACATGTGACCTTCCACATTGTATCTTTATATCAAGGATAGTTGTCCTTATCCGCATGTGGATATTTTAAAGGTTAACTAGTTAACCACCTATGTTTCCTATAAATAGGTAGATGGTTACCATTTTAGA
Source organism: Torreya grandis (assembly GCA_037957365.1). Classification (NCBI taxonomy): domain Eukaryota; kingdom Viridiplantae; phylum Streptophyta; class Pinopsida; order Cupressales; family Taxaceae; genus Torreya; species Torreya grandis. Next base: position 1,165,582 of record JARHVA010002682.1, read on the forward strand.
AAGAGAGAGTTTTTGAGCAATTATATACCAAGAACATTTAATACAACTAAGGAATTCTAAAAAGATTATCTGTATATTTTGGTTAAATGTTCATGCTACCTCTTAATTGTAGATAGTCATCTTGAATTTGAATGATTCATCTTGTTTTAAGTTACATTCTTTATCATAGTGTTGTTAATTTGTGCTAAATGCTAAATTGACTGTAAAGATCTCAAGTATACTTTGTTTTATTTTCTATGTATTTGGATGTACTTAAGTTATTTAGATCATAATAGTAAATCTTTAAAGTAAATTTGGTTCTTACTTATGATTCATATTTTTCCTTTAAATTTTGCCTGATTTGTGATATAATTTGAGCTTATGTTGTTTTATAACATAAATTGGTTCAAATGTGCTCAAAGTAATTGGAATTTTATCATAATATTTGAGATGAAAATATGGAATCATGTTTCTTTCTTACTTTACCCTTCTCTTTTCTTATTTTTATCAAGATTCACTCTAGCTTAAGGATCATTGTTAATACTCATTTAGTTTAGCCTCTAAGTCATCAAAGACTTTTGAATATCTAAATATTTAAACCCTAGTGGCTCCCAACCACTAAATCAAAAAAATATCATGGGCAGTTCTCATACTCTACTTCTATTCCACCATAAACATCATTGAATTATCACAAACTGCAACTCATGCTTTGGATTTTTTCCTCCTAAAATGAGTAGTGTTCATCAACACTAAAGATCACCTATGGTACATTTTGAAGCATCAACAAGAGGGCCATTTCCTGATGGGGGACTGTGTGGGGGATCTGTGGTTCATGGTTGGTGTGGAAAAGGGCTCAGATGATGTTATCCCTCCTCATAACAACACTTCTTTAGAGACGACACTTGAGATTACCATAGATACTGGAGTTTAAGAACTATTACTCTATGAAACCTTATATCTTGAATCTTGTATATTGTGATTGTATTATTACTATTGAAACATTATCTCTAATGAGATGTATTATTTACTCATTATACATTGATAGTAGTGGTTGTGTGTTTGTACCACCTATGACTAGACATCTATAATTACTTTCTATATTCAGTTATGTTTTGTTTCATATAATGCTAGTGATCTATAATAAGTAGATGTTACATGTTTATTTTATAGATGGCATATTTATTATGCTTTATCTAGATCACTAATTAGATTATCATGGTGTAATCTAATAAAATAATGAGTTGTTTAATTTTTTTTTTTTAAATCACGTATTTCTATATGGATCCTAGTGAAGATGTTACATGTGGCATCAGGGCTACTACTCTAACTCTAGGACTGAATGAGTCCACTAAAATTTTTATATCTTTTTATTTACCAAAAAAGAGATAGTGAAAGCTAAAGTATCTAGAGAGTGTCCATCAAATATCAATGATAGTAACCCTCCATTTGATCCTAACTGATTTGCTGTTGAGCAAATTACAAAGTTGGATTAGATTCTTAATGCAATGAATGAAACTAGGGACCAAATTTCAGCCCTAGAATAAGAAGTTCATTGCCATGAAGAGGAAGAACATCAAGATGGACCTGAAGAGCATCCTGTTAAGTAATAAAACCCTTAAGATACAAGAACACAAGTATCTATGGAGTTGGCTAGAGATATGAAAAAGGTTAATCCACCTAAGTTCAATGGAACCATTTTAGGTGATAGATCTAAAGCATGTTTGACTAAGATGGAGAATTATTTCAAGATTTAAAACTACTCCAAGGTCATTAAAGTAGTTTAGGGAGCTTACCAATTGGTTAGTGATGCAACTACATGGTGGGCCAATAAGAAGTTGGAAATGAATCTTAACTCAGCCACCACTACTTGGGAGTAGTTTGTTACATTGTTAAGATCATTATGCCTTCCACAGTTATACTTTGACCAAAAACTTATAGATTTCTATAATCTAAAGCAAGGACAATTATCAATGAATGAGTACTAGGAATAGTTCACTAAACTTATGAAGTATGTACCTCAGTACCAGGTAGATGATAGGTTCATAATTAGTAATTTCATCATGGGATTGAAACCCTAGATTAGTGGAGAGGTGGAAATTCATGGACCTTCTACCATGAACCAGGTCTTCGAGAAGGCAATCAAATAGGAACAAAAGTTGAAATCTCTTACACAATCCAGGGACAAGTTTAAGAAAAAGTTTAGAAGTTCTAAACCAAATTTCAAAAATAAGAAATGGAAGTATAGGAGTGGATACTCTAGGATGCAGTTCAAAAATTAGAATGCCAAATTCAACAATGGTTCAGGCAATAAAAAACTAGGCAATGGTTTCAAAGGTGGTTTCAAGGGAAATTAATAGGTTGACAAGAAAGGATCACCTGGAAGTTGCTCAATTTGTGAAGGTGACCATTATGCTCATGAATATACCTAGCATAATTCAAATAACAAAGGTTCTACTCTTCAATAGGGATCTGTTCAATATCATATTCATGTGGTAGTTGATAATCAGCAAGCCAAATTCTAAGATTTACCCATAAAGCTATCAAGTATTTTATTTGAATATCCAGTTTCCATTTTTATAGCTCCTAAAATACTTAGTAATTATCTATAAGAGCTAGAGTAATGGAAAATGCATGGTCTGCACAATATGGGAATGATTCAAAAGTCATGGTTGACATGTGTTTAGTCAAAGCAGAGATTAGGTTGACTGAATTCACAGTAGTAGTGGATATATATGTAGTGATGAGGCCAAAATATGCTCATTAAATGTATAATAAATGACCTTATCTTAATTTCTCTTTTTATTAAGTTTGACTACCTTTTGTGACTCTTATTTTGATTTGATATGAGTTAGGTTGTAATTGTCCATCTTTTGTTGATTGTGATTCTAACATTTAAAAAAATTTATAATTCCTAACAAGTGATTTGGAAAATTCAAGTTTTGTAATAAAATAGGTCATCATCAGGCTGAAGAACAAATATGAAGCAGATTGCATGTTTTTGGAAGCATTAGAATCAATACAGCTTAGTTCCAGAACCCCACCATGCTATTACAAGTTTTGTCACATTTTCAGACTTAGTTCCAGAACTCTATATTTAGTTCTAGAATTATTTGAATTAATTTCAGTACTCCTGCAGATAAGCTCTAAAACTTTTGTAGTTAGACATGGAACTGATAAGGATATATTCTAAACGGCTGATGATCTGTCAAATCAATGATCCTATTAATCAGAAGTAGACATCCAATTTCCATACTTGTAGATCTAAGACATTTATCACATAGTTGGACATCCAGCCACATCTTAATTCAACATCTATTCTGGGCACAATTCAGTTCCATCGTATCCATAGAACAGTTACAGCCATCAATGCACCACAAGAAGAATATATATACAGACCTGAGAATTTAGGAGTAAGTAATAATTGAATAATAGAGAGATAAGGATAGATTAGTACAATTTTTTAATACAAAACATTTTATCAATACAATAGCCATTTCTATTTTGAGAGAAAATTAAGTTGTTCAATCTTGTTTCTGGGTGGAGCAAGGGCCCACTCCTCCAAGATCCAGGATCTTCATTTTTGGTTGGTATTTATATTTTATTCTCAAAAGAAAATAGGTAGCTCTGTTAAAATTATAAATGCTTCCAACTCCTTAAAGTTAAGAGTCATTACAGATTTGTCCCTATAGGTGTTCTAGATTAAATTCTCATTTATTTGTAATCATTTTCCAAGCATTCTAAATAGTGTGTTTATTTCCAGCAATCTATTTCATTCTACAAAAGTGTGTTTACTTCCAGAAAATTCATTTCTGCAAAGTGTGTTTACTTCCATTAGATTTTCATAGTTTAAATCCAATAAGGTTTTAACCAAAGAAGTATTTAAGACATTAAAAATCCCCTAAAACAAAAGAAAAATACAAATACCTACAATCAATTACTAAATCACTAAGATTCTTCTTGTTGCATATAACTCTAGAAACATCGCTGGTTAAATATGACATCAACAGAAAGTTGATTAAATGAAGGGAATAATGACACCCATCATTTTTTTCGCACCATTGTTGGGAATCCACTAGTTGGAATTTTCTAATTAGGTGTCAACAAGAGCAACAATCATACATTCAGTAATTAAAGAAAATTTTCGTAAAGATTTATCACAAAATCTATGAGTAGACTACGAGACTCCAAGGGTAAATTTCTCTCCAAAATATCTGAACAAGAATTTCCATTGTCCTCTAGATTAAATAAGGAAGTTGAGCAGGAATTGGAGGCACCATTATCTCCTACAAGACAAGAAGCAAAATTGCCATCTTTGGAATTTTTGGATCAGTCACCAGAAGTAAGTAGAACTTTAGGGAGGAGGATTATTTCTCAAGATTCATTGAGGGAAAGTTTTGATTCTAATTGAGTATTCAACCTCCTATTCCTGACTTTTCACCATCCCCAAAGTAGACCATATACCACATTGACTGGGAGAAGGGACTAGAAAATACTAGCGAGATAGCACGAGAAGCTGGAAGAGAACCTGAGTGAACCTTTACCTATCCCATTCAGATAGAGGATGATGAAACCACTATGAAAAACATTTCACCTACACACTTGCCCACATTTAGAGGAATGCCATCTGAGGATCTTAACCAATTTCTATTTGAGTTTAAAGTATTATGTCAGACTTATGATTACAAGATAGATAATCAAAAACTCAAGTTGCTTCCATTTACCATGAAGGATGCAGCAATGAGGTGGCTTATGGGATTAACATCTAATTCTATTACCAATTGGGAACAAATGGAAACTATCTTCCTAGACAAATATCAAGATTATTGTAGAGGAAGAAATCGAAAGGAAATTTTTTCAAAATCAAACAGGAAGAAGATGAAAATATGGAAGATTATTTGGATAGATTCCTCTTTGTGAGTAAAAGATGTGGATTTGTACTTCAAGAAGATTTAAGTAAAACCATTATTCTCAAAGGTCTAGATGATGAATCTAGGGAAACCCTTGATTTAATTGGCGGGGGAAACATTGCTCAATTAAGAATGGACAAAATCATAGAAATTTGTAGAAACTATTCAAGGACAAAGGGTGGACCTAGAAAGAGAAAAATGGTTAAAAATTTGAATCCAGATATGAACAAACTGAAAGATGAATTGGCAAACTTTAAAATAGACATATTAGTTCAATTAACCTCTACCCTGGATGGATTGCAAGCTAAAGCAAATGTCCAAATTGAACCATTAGCCATGTATTGTCCTAGATGCAGGAAGAAGCATGCAATAAGGGAATGTCCTTTGGATAAAACATAAGTATGTCTTATCTTTGAATCTAAAGAACATGATACTCACACTTGTTCTCTTCTTCCACTCATAAAAAATCAGCTCAAACAAACTAGTACATCATCCACCATAAAAGAATTGAATTTTGTTCAGAGATATTTGATCCATAAACTACACTAATAAACTCAATGTGAAGTTTTAAGTACGAATACTGAAATTCTCAAAATTTAAAAAATTCTCAAAAAACTCAAAAGAACTTGCAAAATGTTTGGCAAATATGTTCTCAGTTGTTGAGTTAGAATGGAATTGTCAAAAGACTTGTTTGTTGGGGATCAACCAACAATCTTGATTACTATGTGAAAGTAATAAAATGTAGAATTAAACCAGAAAGATAAGTAACTAGAATCAGAAAACAACAAACAATAAGAGATACAAGAAACCACCCTGAAAAATTGTATTAAACTCTTTACAGAAGGAATACAATTGAAGAAACTTCTTTTCTTCCACACCTCTCTTAGATATACAGATCTCTTTCCAGATCTCTTTCCCTCAAGAGTTCTCTCTCTCAATTATAATCAACTTCAACACTTAGATTGATAAACATATACAATTGTACTGTCTAATTCAATAAGCTATGAAGATCTAATCCTATATATAATATTAGGAAACATGAGTTATGCATTCACAACCATTAGATGCACCTCCTAATCAAGGGCTCAAAACAGTCTTACTTAAAATAGAGATGCATACTTAAGACTAACACTTAATCCTATCATGCAAACATTTTGTTCTGTCCATGAAAATAGCATTCTGGATGCACAAGTGACCGACGTGGGTCCCTGCCTATCTACACCTGACCGACGTCGGCCGACTATGACCGACGCCGGCATCTCCTAGTCGACTCCTGACCGACGCCGATGACTGTGTAATTCTTGCAACTTTTGCACTCGCTCATTTGGTGAAGCTTTTAGCTGCACACCTCAACAATCTCCCACTTGGAGATAAATAGCTGCACCAGTACCTGTACAACAACATCTTCTAGCTTCTCCATCTTCAAACTCAATCATGAAGACCAACAAAAGTTGAATGAAGATTCAACTTTTCCTTTGTTACTGGCTTGGTTAACATATCAGTAGGGTTCTTATCTGTATGGATCTTCTCCAGCTTCAACTCACTATCCTCCAAAACCTATCTAATGAAGTGGTACCTAAGTTGTATATGCTTGGTTCTTGAATGAAAGGCTGAATTCTTAGCCAAATGAATTGCACTCTGACTATCACTGTATAATCTAAAACTCTCTTGCTCCTTTCCTAGCTCTTCCATGAATCATGTCATCCATATCATCTCTTTGCTAGCCACTGTGACTGCAATATATTCTGCTTCTGTAGTTGACAAGGCAACAACCTTCTGCAACTTTGATATCCAGCTAACCGTCATTCCACCAACAGTGAAAACATATCCTGTGGTGCTTCTCCTGCCATCCAAATCACCTGCCATATCTGAATCTACATAACCATGTAGAGAAGTATTTGACCCACCATAGCACAAATGCCTATTGTTGGTTCCTCTCAGATATCTAAGGATCCACTGAACTACTTTCCAGTGTTCCTTCCCTGAATTGGCCATATACTTACTAACAACTCCCACTGCTTGGGCAATATACAGTCTAGTACAAACCATTGCATACATTAAACTCCCTACTGTAGAAGCATATGGAACTCTACTCATGTACTCTACCTCATCATGTGAATTAGGACATTGTTCTTTACTCAACTTAAAATGTCTAGCCAAAGGTGTACTTACTGGTTTTGCATCCTACATATTAAACCGTTTCAACACCTTGTTCACATAATCCTCTTGAGACAAAATCAACCTGTGATTTTTCCTGTCTCTCTTAATACTCATGCCAAAGATTTTCTTTGCTGCTCTCAAATCCTTCATGGCAAATGTGTGAGCTAATTTCACCTTAAGCTCAGAGATATCCTGCATGTGTGAACCTGTAACTAGCATATCATCTACATACAACAACAGAATAATATATCTACCATTATCTAATGTCTTAAAATAAATACAATGGTTAGATTGACATCTACTGTATCCATGCTCAGTCATAAACCTATCAAATCTCAAATACCATTGTCTAGGAGCTTGCTTGAGGCCATACAAGCTTTTCTTCAATCTGCACACTAACTTCTCCTTACCTTTGACCTCAAATCTTTCTGGCTAATCCATATATATTTTTTCATCTAAATCTCCATGAAGAAATGCTGTCTTAACATCAAGCTGCTCAAGATGCAAATCCTCAATAGCAACTAAAGACAATACAGTCCGTATAGAAGTCATTTTAACTACAGGAGAAAAAATCACACCAAAATCAATACCTAGTTTCTGTGCAAATCCTTTCACTACCAACCTGGCCTTATATCTCATCTATCCATTCTCACCTTCTTTCAATCTATAGATCCATATGTTCTTCAGTGTCTTCTTTTCCGCTGGCAACTCAACTAAATCCCATGTTTGGTTCTCTTTCAAGGAATCAATCTCCTCATTCATGCCTAGCTCCCACTGATTCTTGGATTCCACCTGTATTGCTTCATCAAAACTCTCTAGTTCTCCACCATCAGTAAGCAATAAATAGAATAATGAAGGGGAATATCAAATTGGAGGTTTACTTACCCTTTCTAACCTCCTGATGGGCGTCTAAGACTCATTTACAACATGTTGTCCAGCCAAATTCTCTGACAATGACCGACCTCGGTCACCTCCAGGCCTGTTACTGGCTGACGTTGGTTCCATATGATCAATGTCAGTTCGTTCCTGGCCGATGTCGATCACTGTCTGACTGACATCGGTTCCTGTGTTGCCGACGTCAGTTCCTGCCTAACCGACGTCGGTCTCTGTGTTTTCCTGTTTGTGATTATTCTTTCCCATGAGCTCATTTTGGACTGTCACCTCGTCCAATTCTCCATTGCTCTACCCAAATTGATTTAGCTTCTTGAGATGATCACTATACATCACTTTTTCATTGAAAACAACATCACGACTCCTAATTATCTTGTTAGTTCCTAGATTCCAAAGCCTGAATCTGAAATCATCAGAGCCATAGCCAATAAATGTGCACCTCATAGACTTAACATCTAGCTTTTTTCTATTTTCTTTATCAACGTGCACAAAGGCTTCACAATCAAAAACTTTGAGAAATGAGAGATCTACCTTTTTACCTATCCATGCCTCTTCTTGAATTCCACCATCTAGAGCTGTAGAGGGTCCTCTGTTAATCAGGTAAACTGCATTATCCACAACTTCTGCCCAAAACTCTAAGGGCAAACCAACATGCAATCTCATACACCTTGCACGCTCCATTACTGTTTTGTTCATCCTTTCAGCAACTCCATTTTGCTGAGGTGTCCTTGGAACCATCCTTTGCCTACGTATTCCATGCATATAACAATACCAGTTGAACTTGTGGCTGCAGAACTCACCACCATTGTCAGATCTCAGGCACTTCAATCTCTTACCTATTTCATTCTCAGCCATAGCTTTCCATATCTTAAAAGTTTCAAAAACATTAGATTTTTTCTTTATACAATAGACCCATACCTTTCTTGTAGCATCATCTATGAAAGAAACATAGTACCGTGATCCTCCAATAGAAGCAACTTGAGCTGGCCCCCACACATCTGTGTGAATAAGCTCCAATTTGTGCTTCTTCTTTGTTGACCCAGTCTTGAGAAAACTTACTCTCTTCTATTTCCCAAAAATACAGTGCTCACAAAAATCTAGATCTATGCTTTTCAAATCTGAAAGCTTACTTTTTGACTTAAGAATAGACATTCCCTTCTCACTCATGTGGCCGAGCCTAGAGTGCCACAACTTTGCATCCACATCTGAAGTAGATAATACAGAAGGAGAATTATCAGTAATACAATTAAATAAATAGAGAGTACATACTCTCTTACCTCTGGCCAATACAAGTGCACCCTTGGTCACCTTCCAAGATTTAGCTATGACAGTTACTGTACAACCCTCATCCCCCAACTTTCCTACAGAAATCAAATTCCTCTTCAAGCTGGGAACATGCATGACATCTCTCAACACCCATGTGTTGCCATTATACATTTTCAACTACACTTTTCCTTTGCCAACAATTTTACAAGGCTCATCATCCCCTAAATAAACCATTCCAAAATCTCCATGGACATAGTCACTAAAATATTCTCTATTAGGGGTAGCATGAAAAGAGGCACCAGAATCTAATACCCAAGATTCTATATTATTATGTAAAGAGAATATAAGAGCATCTTGTGCAATACTTGCAACTTTTGCTTCTTCTTTACCTTCATGCTGATTGTCCTCTTTAGGTTTTGACCAGCATTCTTTGCTTATGCGCCCTGTCTTTTCACAATTCTAGCAGGCTATCCTCTTGCCATTTCTGGATTTGGATCTACCTCTCATCTTTGACTTAGACCTTGATCTCCCTTTCTTGCTCTTCTCTTTTTGCCTTCCCCAGCTCTCAAAACTTAAAGTGTTCCCTAATGTTTCCTCTGTGCTTTTCTTGTGAATTTCTTCATTCAAGATTACACTAACAACATCATCTACTTTTAAAATATTTGAAGTAGATGCAGTATTACTAACTACCATTACCAAGCTATGCCAGCTCTCAAGTAAAGAGCATAAGATTAATAGAGATTTAATTTCATCATCAAACACTATTTTGACTGAATTTAATTGATTTACAATTCCATGGAAATCATTTAGATGATTAGATACAGATCCACCTTCTTGCATTTGCAAATTAAATAATTGCTTCATAAGATATACCTTAATTGAAGCTGAAGGTTTTTCATATAAATTTGCTAAAGTAGTCATTAACTGTACTGTAAACTTTGCCTGTGATAAGTTAGATATCACAGTAGATGTTAGACTCAATCTTATAGATCCAAGAGCCTTTCTATCAAGAACTTCCCATTCTTCATCTTCCATGTCTGTGGGCTTCTTTGAAACTCCACCTAACGGTAAGTATAGATCTTTCTGATACAGATAATGCTCTATCTGCATTCTCCATAATTAGTAATTCTTGCCATTAAACTTCTCCATTCTCAGTTTACTTTCTTCTACCATTGCTTCTCCCACTCAAACAGAAATCCCTGTGAGTAACCTATAATCAATACACACTAACCAGATCTGAAACACCTGTTAGTCAACCTGAGCTCTGATACCACTTGTTGGGGATCAACCAACAATCTTGATTACTATGTGAAAGCATTAAAATGTGGAATTAAACCAGAAAGATAAGTAACTAGAATTAGAAAATAGCAAACAATAAGAGATACAAGAAACCACCCTGAAAATTTGTATTAAACTCTTTACAGAAGGAATACAATTGAAGAAACTTCTTTTCTTCCACACCTCTTTCAGATTTACAGATCTCTTTCCCTCAAGAGTTCTCTCTCTCAATTACAATCAACTCCAACACTTGGATTGATACACATATACAATTGTACTGTCCAATTCAATAAGTTATGAAGATCTAATCCTATAAATAATATTAGGAAACATGAGGTATGCATTCACAACCATTAGATGCACCTCCTAATCAAGGGCTCAAAACAGTCTTACTTAAAATAGAGATGCGAACTTAAGACTAACACTTAATCCTTTCATGCAAACATTCTATTTTGTCCACGAAAATAACATTCTAGATGCACAGGTGATCGATGTCAGTCACTGCCTGTCTGCACTTGACCTACGTCAGCCGACTATGACCGATGTCGGCATCTCTTAGTCGACTCCTGACTGACGTCGGTCAATCCTGACCGACGTCGGTGACTATGTAATTCTTGCAACTTCTGCACTCACTCATTTGGTGAAGCTTTTAGCTCCACACCTCAACATTGTTACTTCCATTTACCAATTAAACTAGTTTTTAATAACGTTGTGTTATAATTGTCAAAATATAAATTACTTGCATGAGTTCATTTACTAATTAAAATCAAATCAGCAAACTAAAACAAAATCATGCATCAAAATGACAATTTACCAAAACATAAAACGTGATAACGGAGTTTGGCTCAACAATTGATGCCTACATATCCAGGTTCTCCAAAGGAGTGGACCGTTTTCATTAAGGGCACTTTAAACACCTAGAAACAATAAACAACTTTCCTACAAGCTGATATCTTAATGCAAAAATTCACCTTCACCATGACTGAAATCAAGCTTGACACCTTCGAATTTCATGAGTCTTCATAACACCTGCAAAGTTGCTTCAAAAATCCTAAAAATCTCCTCTATGGGTTGAAATATACTCCTCCAATATGCAAATTAGATATAACAAAGTATTAATACTATGTATTATAGCCTGAAAATGGATAAAAATCCATTACATAAGCTTTCCCAAAGCTTTTACAAAGTCTCAGCCTCTTAAAAATAAAAACATAGTCCAAAAATTGATTACTTCAAGTAAAAATTCATGGCTTTAATAGCACTTCGACCCCCGCAGCACAAGCGGTCAAAGCTTATCCCTTTTGGGCAGCAGGTCAAGGGTTCAAATCATCGGCCCTTTCTCTTAGGTGTTTTGCATGAAGTTTGAAATTTTCTCCCTCCTTTTTTTGGCACTTTGGAAACCGTCGACCCCCTCCTTTGGCGCATTTTGACTTTTCTTAGTCCCACATTTCCTGGGAATGATAGTTTTGCATGCTTAAAATAGGTATGTGACTCTTTTTTCAAATTCCAAGACTTAGGTGCTAACTTAGGCCACCATTTAGACTTGGTCATTGCTTGATTAGTGAGGTGACGTGGCAACTTGTGCAAGTTGGCCTTTGGCGCCTTGTTTCAAAGTGATAAACGTTTGAAATTTTCTTAAATAACATGTGAAATAAAAACACCAAACCAAATTTTTTTTGCACCAAATCATTTTGACATGTGTCAAATGGATATTGGTCCACTTGGCATATTTAAAATAGTGCCACATCACTTTTGACTCTCATTTTTTTGACTAATCTTCAAATGGCCATAACAGGAGCTCCTGAACTCATATTTATGTTCTGAAAAATGCATCGAAAAGCTCTAAAAGAGCTCTACAGTGTGCCACCACTAAAAATCTGATTTGGAACCATTATCAAAACTCAATTTCTAATCACACCTCCCCAATGGAGGGCTTTTGGTCTCCAAAAGTCCAATATCCCCTGAAACTACAAACTGGTCTACTGCATCCATGAAAATAGAACCCAATCATAGAAAGAGGTATAAACAATTGTAATAAAATGATTCACAATCAAAATATAAAAATGCCTAATCCAAAGGCATGAGTAAGTGAATCTGCAATTGCAAATGTGATTACAACATATCAAAATTGTATGCCCATGTCACATCCTATAAAGCGGTGAACTGTCAATAACTGAAACAATCCCCAATGTAACTACAAAATAGTTTTGTTAATGTCAACAACATACACAAAATATTTTATACATGTTGCAATACAATGCCTTGGTATGGGACTTATATGCTAAGCAAATGCAAACAACACAAAGTATATATTGCCTAACATCTAAACATGCCTATAGGGTCTTAGCAATGCATTTGTACATCCATGTGCCAAAAAATAGATACATTCAAAATAACAGTCAAATAAGTGTTGTAAGGAATTAACTCAACCTACAACATGCATTCTACTATTATCTCCAACTGATCAAATGAGTTCAAGTCTTATCCATTATTAGATTACCCATACAGTATATTCTGGAGATTTAAAACATAGAGCTTTTCAACACGAGAATTAAAATACTTCGAATGATGAACCTATCTCGAAGTGTTCTCAAAAAATCTACTCTACATCTATCAAAGCTTATTCATTCCCTTAGGTGAATTCATAACCATGCTTTACAAAAAGAATGTAGTGATAATCCACTTAACCAATTCTTTTTTCCTAGTGAATTTGATTTCCTTAGTGGATTTCTTAACATCATTATAGATTGATGTAACTTCATTGACCTTATTAATAGGTTGATAAATCATCTTAGTTTTACCATTTCTAGAATGAGAAGATGATTGAAGTTTAAAACAATTATCAATATGATGTCCACTCTTATTATAATGAGTGCAAATAACCTTCTTAGGTGAGGTCTCCCTTTTACCTCTTCTCACTTTGCCATGACGAGAATGGTCTTAAACACCTACAATATGCTTAGGTAAAGCATGTCTCTTCCAACAAAATGCAACACTATGGTTATGCATTCCACAAAAAGTGCATGGAAATGATTACATTATCTTCTGAATGTTAAATCTAAATTTCTTAAACATAAAAAGTGGATCTGAAGATTTAGTGCTAATTCTAGTGTAGGAACTAGGAGGTGGAATCTCAATACCTCTTCTACCTTCCTTTTTACACTGCACATGCTCTACTAGTGGCCTCGGTCCTTTGCTATTAGAAGTTTGTCTTCCTTTAGCCATGGAAGAAGTTTTTCCAATTTCCACCTACTCACTAGTGTAACCCAAACCTGCATGAAGAGATCTATGCTCTACTTATATTGGGTTAGTAATTCTTTGGCTATCTTGACCAAGACCTCTTCCATTAAAGCCCATTTTCATTAACAATTTGGATCCTATACCCTTAGTGTGTTATTCAAAACTACCAAAAGCATCATTACTTGAATCCGAATCTGAATGGAAAGAAGAAGTAGATGAATTATGTGGTGAATAACTTACAGTGCATTCAGTCATAGTCTCTGCATCTGAAGTGGAAGGTATGGCCTTCTTTGGTTCACCACACTGCAATTTGATCAAGAGCTCATCCTTAGATTTAAGCTTAAATTTCAAACTTGCAATTTGCTCTTCAATAGAGCTTGCATCTCAAGAATGCATTTTCATTCTAAATCTGGCTATTAATGCTTTCAAGCTCTTCCATCTTGGCTTTATGTAACAACTTGCCCATGGTTTCTTGCAAACACACTGATTTCACAACTGCACACTATAATCTAATCAAGTGATATGGATAACCAATAAACTGAAAGTAACTGTCAAAACTCAATTAGAAGCTAACCTAGCTTTCTAACTGCTCTGATACCAACTTGATCCATAAACTACACTGATAAACTCAAAGTGAAGTTTTAAGTATGAATACTAAAATTTTCAAAATTTAACAAATTCTTGAAAAACTTAAAAGAACTTGTAAAATATTTGGCAAAAAATTTCTCAGTTGTTGAGATGGAATGGAATTGTCAAAAGACTTGTTACTTCCATTTACTAATTAAACTAGTTTTTAATAATGTTGTGTTATAATTGTCAAAATGTAAATTACTTGCATGAGTTCATTTACTAATTAAAATCAAATCAACAAACTGAAACAAAATCATGCATCAAAATGACAATTTACCAAAACATAAAATGTGATAATGGAGTTCGGCTCCACTATTGATGCCTACATCTCTGAGTTCTCCAAAGGAGTGGACCATTTCCATTAAGGGCAATTCAAACACCTGGAAATAATAAACAACTTTCCTGTAAGCTGATATCTCAATGCAAAAATTCACCTTCACTGTGATTGAAATCAAGCCTGGCACCTTCAAATTTTGTGAGTCTTCATAACCCCTGCAAAGTTGCTTCAAAAATCCTAAAATCTCCTCTATGGGTTGAAATATACCCCTCCAATATGCAAACTGGATAAACAGAGTATTAATACTGTGTATTATGGCCGAAAAATAGATAAAAATTCATTACATAAGCTTTCCCAAAGCTTTTACAAAGTCTGAGCCTCTTAAAAATAGAAAACAGTCCAGAAACTGATTACTTCAAGTAGAAATTTGTGCCTTTAATAGCACTTCGACCCCCGCAGCACAAAAAATCAAGGCTTATACCTTTTGGGTGGTAGGTCAAGGGTTTAAACCGTTAGCCCTTTCTTTTAGGTGCTTTGCATGAAGTTTGAAATTTTCTTCCTCCTTTTCTTGGTGCTTTGGAAACTGTCGGCCTCCTCCTTTGGCACATTTTAACCATTTTTAGTCCCACATTTGCTGGAAATGATAGTTTTGCATGCTTAAAATAGGTATGTGCCTCCTTTTTCAAATGCCAAGACTTAGGCGCTAACTTAAGCCATCGTTTAGACTTGGTCATTGCTTGATTGGTGGGGTGATGTGGCAGCTTGTGCAAGTTGGCCTTTTGCACCTGTTTCAAAGTGATAAACATTTGAAAATTTCTCAAATAACATGTGAAATAAAAACACCAAACCAAAATTTTTTTGCACCGAATCATTTTTCCACGTGTCAAATGGCTATTGGTCCACTTGGCATATTTAAAATAGTGCCACGTCACTTTCGACTCTCATTTTTTGACCAATCTTCAAATGGCCATAATAGGAGCTCCCAAACTCAGATTTACATTCTGTAAAATGCATCATAAAGCTCTCAAATATCTCTATAGTATGCCACCACTGAAACTCTAACTTGAAACCATTATCATAACTCAATTTTTGATCAACAACCCGACCAAGGATAGTTTATGCTAAGACCAGCTCCTAATCCTTGGATGATGCCATGGGTAGCTCAAATAGTACCAAAAAGTTGGGGACAGCCACCTTGGGCCCCTCAACCAACATGGAATCCTCAGGATTGGGCAAGTCAATCTTGGTATACTCAAGGACATCAACAACTTGGGCTGGTCAAGGAAATCTTTATGCTTGGCCACAACCTAGATTGGGCCCTAGTATTTATGTGCAAGGGAAAACATATCTAAATCATAACCAACAAGCCATAATGAGATCTCTAGCACAAAATCCATAGGCTAAAAATATAGTCCAAACATAAATACTAGAAAAACCATTAGCAAACCCAATAAACAAACAAACAACTCCTATATACGAAACAAAACCAAAAAAAATAGTTGATCTAAATGCAATGGATTATAAAAACATTCAAACCAGATCTAAAAAAATAGTTAGCAGTCCACCTATTATAATCATTGAGATGACAGAAGAAGCTAAAATCCCTAGTCTCACTATACCTAATGAATATGAAAAAGAAAAAGATAAGGAACCGAAAAGAAATTCTAATAAGATTCCATTTCCAGAAAGATTTAAAGAAGCCATAGAAATTAAGGAATCTGAATTGGTGCAAGAACTAAGAAGATTGAATATTGAAATACCATTGTTATAAGCAATTAAGGATATTCTAGAGTTAAACAAGTTAATCAAACTGTTATGTTTTAAAAAACCTGGAAGAAAGAAGCAATACCCCAGGACTATTCAGGTAGATGGGAAACTTGTTGATTTATTAGCAGGAAAGCTCCTACTTCCCAAATATGGAGATTTTGGAAGCCTTATTATTTCTGTCTCTATAATAAATAAAGATATACATAATGTTTTGATTGATTTGGGAGCAACTATCAATGTAATGACAGTGGACACTTTGAAAACATTACCATTAATAGGCATACAACCTACTAACACCATATTATAAATGGCAGATTAGTCTGTAGCAAAACCAATAGGAGTTATTGAAGATGTGGTCATAATGGTGGAATCATGGGAATATCCAGTTGACTTCTTTATATTTCAGCCAAAAGGCAAAACACTTGGTTATCCCATTATTTTGGGGAGACCATGGTTAGCTATAGTTGTTGCCTTAATTGATTGTAGGTAAGGTGATATGGCTATTTCAAATGATAAGAATTCTAAGAAAATTTCATTATATCCCTCTACACGACCTTTTATTGATAATCAAGAAAAATTATGGGTTGATAATCTTGATATTAATGAGCAAAATATGTCTTCTTTGGCTATGATAACATTGTAGGATCATGTTCGAGAAATAGAAGATATGGTTAATCCTTCATTGAATGAATATCAATTGTCATTGGAACAATCAGGATTAGTTTTGGAACCTGTAGAATATGTTCTAGAACCATCACAGTTAGTTTCAAAACCACACCAACAATAATTACCTATAAATGAAGATAATTTCAGTCCAGAGGAACAAGATTTATCTTGAGGAGAGGAAGGATCTGTAGCCTTAACTTTATAGATATCAGGAGATGATGAAGAATTTCTAGAAAATAGCAGTAACGAGGAGTTCAACCTGCAACAAGATAAGTATCATAACTCTTCCTATTGTCCTTTGTCTTGCACTCTGTCTCAAGGAAATTTCAGAGATGTTGCTACATATCATATGTTGTTACCACATGCATGTCCACTAAACACCTTAATGGAACCCTTTCAACAAATCAGCTCATCATATACTAGAACCAAACATGTTGAGATTCAACTAGGAATTTTTTTGAATATTAATAGTTGGTTAAAGAATGATGAAGAAGCCAAATTGTTTGATGTTCTGAAGAATCACACTAAAGCTTTTGCTTGGGACTATAGAGACATGAAGGGAATTCACCCAAGTATCTGCACCCATCACATTTATACTAAAAACATTAGACTAGTTAGGCAACCTCAGAGAAGGATTAATCCAGCATTAAGGGATATAGTCAGACAAGAAATTGAAAAACTATTACAAGTAGGCTTTATCTACCCTATCTCAGATAGCTAGTTGCTGTCTCTTCTTGTAATTGTCCCTAAAAAGAATAGAAAATGGAGAATTTGTGTTGATTATAGGGAACTGAACAAAGCCACCCTGAGAGATTATTTTTCCTTACCATTCTTAGATCAAGTCTTAGACAACCTTTTAGGTAAATAGTACTTTTCCTTCTTGGATGGATTTAGTGGATACAATCAAAACAAAGTTTCTATTGAGGATCAGGATAAAACTACATTTACTTGTCCATGGGGTACCTTTGCTTACAAGGTATTGTCATTTGGACTATGTAATGCTCCAACAACTTTTCAAAGAGCTGTATTAGCAATATTTGTAGACCTAATAAATGACTATGTAGAGGTATACATGGATGACTTTACTGTGCATGGAGATACATTTGATGATGCCTTGAAAACTTTGAACAGAGTATTAACAAGAAGTGAACAACATCACTTGTCTCTTAGTCATGATAAATGTTTGACGATGGTTGATGAAAGGATCGTATTAGGACACCATATTTCAAAAAGAGGAATTCCGGTTGACCAAAACAAAATCAAGATTACTTCAGACTTGCCTATTCCTCAAACCCCCACATATATCAAGTCATGTTTAGGGCATGCTGGATACTATAGGTGCTTTATCAAGGATTTTAGTAAAATTACTACCCCCATGTTTAAGTTGCTTACCAAGGACTATGAATTTATTTGGGATGAAAAGTGTCAACATGCTTTTGAAGAAATTAAAGAGAAATTAGTAATTACCCCAATATTGAAAGGACCTAATTGGGAGAAACCTTTTCACATCCAAATTGATGCCTCAAATAACTCAATTGGTGCAGTTTTGGGACAGAAAGATGAAGAAGGAAGAATGTATGCTATTTACTATCTTAGTAAAAATATTACTCCCTCTAAAATAAATTACACTACTACTAAAAAATAATTTTTGGTTGTGATCTATATAATCAATAAATTTAGACATTACATTACAGGGTACAAAATATTTGTACATACAGATTACTCAGTAATTAAATATTTAATGAAAAAACTAGTGGTTGGAGGTAGAATAATTAGATGGTTATTACTTCTATAAGAATTTAATATTACCATTGTGGACAATCTAGGCAAATCTAATGTGGTAACTGATTTCTTGTCAAGACTGACCACTATAGGGGAGTAGGATCCAGTCAAGGACAACTTTCCAAATGAACAATTATTTATTATTTCAGCTGATGCACCATGGTTTGCTGACATGGCAAGTTATCTTGCAATAGGGAAGTTTCCTCCTTTTACTAAAAAACAAATAAAGAAGTTAATCAAAACAAGTGCACAGTTCAAATGGTTAAATGGAATGCTATTTAAATGTGGTCCTGATTTGGTTTTACGCAGGTGTGTAAGAGAACATGAAATCTTTGACATTCTCCAGGCATGTCATAATGAACCAAGTGAAGGACACTATTCAATGAAAATAAAAACTCATAAGATACTTGGCACTGGTTACTATTGGCCATCTCTTTACAAAGATGTGAAGAGATATATCAGGGAGTGTGATCCTTGTCAAAGAATGGGACAACCAATTGTTACCAATGAAATGCCTCTATAACCACAACTAGTGATAAAACCATTTGAGAGATGGGGATTGAATTTTGTTGGACCCTTTAATCCTCCTTCACAAGGAAATGAGCACATTCTTGTGTGTATTGATTATGTAACAAAGTGGGTAGAAGTGCAGGATTTAACAAATGCCACTGAAGAATGTTGGGGATCAACCAAAAAAGTTGATTACTATATGAAAGCAATTAAATACGGAATTAAACCAGAATGATAAGTAACTAGAATCAGAAAACAACAAACATTAAGAGATACAAAAAACCACCCTGAAAACTTGTATTAAACTCTTTACAGAAGGAATACAATTGAAGAAACTTCTTTTCTTCCACACCTCTCTCAGATGTATAGATCTCTTTCCCTCAAGAGCTCTCTCTCTCAATTACAATCAACTCTAACACTTGGATTGATACACATATACAATTCTTGCACTATTCTACTATTACAATAAGCTATGAAGATCTAATCCTATATATAATATTAGGAAACATGAGCTATGCATTCACAACCATTAGATGCACCTCCTAATCAAGGGCTCAAAACAGTCTTACTTAAAATAGAGATGCGGACTTAAGACTAACACTTAATCCTACCATGCAAACATTCTATTCTGTCCACAAAAATAGATTCTGGATGCACAGGTGATCGACATCGGTCCCTGCTTGTCTGCCTGTGACCGACGTCGACTGATCCATGACTGACGCCAGCATCTCCTAGTCGACTCCTGACTGACGTCGATCGCTCCTGACCGACGATGGTGACTGTGTAATTCCTACAACTTCTGCACTCGCTCATTTGGTGAAACTTTTGCTCCACACCTCAATAATCTCCCACTTGGAGATAAATAGCTATACCAATAATTGTACAACAACATCTTCTAGCTTCTCCATCTTCAAACTCAATCATGAAGACCAACAAAAGTTGAATGAAGATTCAACTTCTCCTTTGTTACTGGCTTGGTTAACATATCAGTAGGGTTCTTATTTGTATGGATCTTCTCCAGCTTCAACTCACCATCCTCCAATACCTGTCTAATGAAGTGGTACCTCAGCTGTATATGCTTGGTTCTTGAATGAAAGGCTGAATTCTTAGCCAAATGAATTGCACTCTGACTATCACTGTATAATCTGCAACTCTCTTGCTCCTTTCTTAGCTCTTCCATGAACCGTGTCATCCATATCATCTCTTTGCTAGCCTCTGTGACTGCAATATATTTTGCTTCTGTAGTTGACAAGGCAACAACCTTCTACAACTTTGATATCCAGCTAACCGTTGTTCCACCAATAGTGAAAACATATCCTGTGGTGCTCCTTCTGCCATCCAAATCACCTGCCATATCTGAATCTACATAACCATGTAGAGAAGTGTTTGACCCACCATAGCACAAATGCCTATTGCTGGTCCCTCTCAGATATCTAAGGATCCACTAAACTACTTTTTAGTGCTCCTTTCTTGGATTGTCCATATACTTACTAACAACTCCCACTGCTTGGGCAATATCCGGTCTAGTACATACCATTGCATAAATTAAGCTCCCTACTACGGAAGCATATGGAACTTTCTTCATGTACTCTACCTCATCATATGAATTAGGACACTGTTCTTTACTTAATTTAAAATGTCCAGCCAAAGATGTGCTTACCGGTTTTACATCCTGCATATTGAATCGTTTCAACACCTTGTTCACATAATCCTCTTGAGACAAAATCAACCTGTGATTTTTCCTCTCTCTCTTAATGCTCATGCCAAGGATTTTCTTTGCTGCTCCTAAATCCTTCATGGCAAATGTGTGAGCTAATTTCACCTTAAGCTCAAAGATATCCTACATGTGTGATCCTACAACTAGCATATCATCTACATACAACAATAAAATAATATATCTACCATTATCCAATCTCTTAAAGTACACACAATGGTCAAATTGACACCTACTATAGCCATGCTTAGTCATAAACTTATCAAATCTCAGATACCATCGTCTAGGAGCTTGCTTGAGACCATACAATCTTTTCTTCAATCTGCACACTAACTTCTCCTTACCTTTGACCTCAAATCCTTCCAGCTGATCCATATATATTTCTTCATCCAAATCTCCATGAAGAAATGATGTCTTAACATCAAGCTGCTCAAGATGCAAATCCTCAATAGCAACTAAAGACAATACAGTCCGTATAGAAGTCATTTTAACAACAAGAGAAAAAATCTCACCAAAATCAATACCTAGTTTTTGTGCAAATCCTTTCACTACCAATCTGGCCTTGTATCTCATCTGTCCATTCTCACCTTCTTTCAATCTGTAGATCCATCTATTCTTTAGTGTCTTCTTTCCCACTGGCAACTCAACCAAATCCCACGTTTGATTCTCTTTCAAGGAATCAATTTCCTCATTCATGCCTAGCTCCCACTGATTCTTGGATTCCACCTGTATTGCTTCATCAAAACTCTCTAGTTCTCCACCATCAATAAGCAATAAATAGAATAATGAAGGGGAATATTGAATTGGAGGTTTACTTACCCTTTTTGACCTCCTGATGGGCGTCTAAGACTCATTCACAACACGCTGTCCACCCAAATTCTCTGATAGTGACCGACCTCGGTCACCTCCAGGCCTGTTACTGGCCTACGTCGGTTCCACGTGACCGACCTCGGTTCCTTCCTAGCTGACGTCAGTCACTTTCTAACCAACATCAGTTCCTGTATTGATGACGTTGGTTCCTACCTGACCGATGTCGGTCTCTGTGTTTTCCTGTCTGTGATAATTCTTTCCTTCGAGCTCATTTTAGACCGTCACCTCGTCCAATTCTCCATTGCTCTACCCAGATTGATTTAGCTTCTTGAGCTAATCACTTTTTCATTGAAAACAACATCACAGCTCCTAATTATTTTTTTAGTTCTTAGATTCGAAAACCTGAATCCAAAATCATCAGAGCCATAGCTAATAAATGTGCACCTCATAGACTTAGCATCCAGCTTCTTTCTATTTTCCTTATCAACGTGCACAAAGGCTTCACAACCAAAAACTTTGAGAAATGAGAGATCTACATTTTTACCTATCCATGCCTCTTCTGGAATTCCACCATCCAGAGCTATAGAGGGTCCTCTATTAATCAGGTACACTACAATATCCACAGCTTCTGCCCAGAACTCTTAGGGCAAACTAGCATGCAATCTCATACACCTTGCACGTTTCATTACTATTCTATTCATCCTTTTAGCAACTCCATTTTGTTGAGGTGTCCTTGGAACTGTCCTTTGCCTACGCATTCCATGCATATAACAATACCAGTTGAACTTGTGGCTGCAGAACTCACCACCATTGTCAAATCTCAGGCACTTTAATCTCCTACCTGTTTTATTCTCAACCATAGCTTTCCAAATCTTAAAAGTATCAAAAACATCAGATTTCTTCTTTATACAATAGATCCATACCTTTCTTGTAGCATCATCTATGAAAAAATATAGTACTGTGATCCTCCAATAGAAGCAACCTGAGCCGGTCCCCACACATCTATGTGAACAACCTCCAATTTGTGCTTCTTCTTGGTTGACCCAGTCTTAAGAAAACTCACTCTCTTCTATTTCCCAAAAATACAGTGCTCACAAAAATCCAAATCTATGTTTTTCAAATCTGAAAGCTTACCTTTTGACTTAAGAATAGACATTCCCTTCTCACTCATGTGGCCGAGCCTAGAGTGCCACAACTTTGCATCCACATCTGAAGTAGATAATACAGAAGGAGAATTATCAGTAATACAATTAAATAAATAGAGAGTACCTACTCTCTTACCTCTGGCCAATACAAGTGCACCCTTGGTCACCTTCCAAGATTCAGCTGTGAGAGTTACTGTATAACCCTCATCCCCTAATTTTCCTACAAAAATCAAATTCCTCTTCAAGCTGGGAACATGCATGACATCTCTCAACACCCATGTGTTGCCATTCTGCATTTTCAGCTGCACTTTTCCTTTGCCAACAATTTTACAAGGCTCATCATCCCCTAAATAAACTATTCCAAAATCTCCATAGACATAGTCACTAAAATATTCTCTATTAGGGGTAGCATGAAAAGAGGCACCAGAATCTAACACCCAATATTATATATTATTATGCAAAGAGAATATAAGAGCATCTTGTGCAATACTTGCAACTTTTGCTTCTTCTTTACCTTCATGCTGATTGTCCTCTTTAGGTTTTGACCAGCAATCTTTGCTTATGTGCCCTATCTTTCCACAATTCCAGCATTGTGGCTTCCTGCCATTTCTAGATTTGGATCTACCTCTCATCTTTGACTTAGACATTGATCTCCCTTTCTTGCTCTTATTTTTTTGCCTTCCCTTTCTCTCAAAACTTAAAGCGTTCCCTGATGTTTCTTCTGTGCTTTTCCTGCAAATTTCTTCATTCAAGATTACACTAACAACATCATCTACTTTTAAAATATTTAAAGCAGATGCAGTATTACTAACTGCCATTACCAAGCTATCCCAGCTCTCAAGTAAAGAGCATAAGATTAATAGAGCTTTAATTTCATCATCAAACACTATTTTGACTGAATTTAATTGATTTACAATTCCATGGAAATCATTTAGATGATTAGATACAGATCCACCTTCTTGCATTTGCAAATTAAATAATTGCTTCATAAGATATACCTTATTTGAAGTTGAGGGTTTTTCATATAAATTTGCTAAAGTAGTCATTAACTCTATCGTAGACTTTGCCTGTGATAAATTAGATATCACAGTAGATGCCAGACTCAATCTTATAGATCCAAGAGCCTTTCTATCAAGAACTTCCCATTCTTCATCTTCCATGTCTGTGGGCTTCCTTGAAACTCCACCTAACGGTAAGTATATATTTTTTTGATACAAATAATCCTCTATCTACATTCTCCATAATTGGTAATTCTTGCCATTGAATTTCTCCATTCTCAGTCTACTTTCTTCTGCCATTGCTTCTCCCACTCAAACAGAAATCCCTGTGAGTAACCTGTAATCAATACACACTAACCAGATCTGAAACACCTGTTAGTCAACTTGAACTCTGATACCACTTGTTGGGGATCAACCAAAAAATTTGATTACTATACGAAAGCAATTAAATACAGAATTAAACCAGAATGATAAGTAACTAGAATCAGAAAATAGCAAACAATAAGAGATACAAGAAACCACCCTAAAAACTTGTATTAAACTCTTTACAGAAGGAATACAATTAAAGAAACTTCTTTTCTTTCACACCTCTCTCAGATGTACAGATATCTTTTCCTCAAGAACTCTCTCTCTCTCAATTACAATCAACTCCAACACTTGGATTGATACACATACAATTCTTGCACTATTCTACTGTTACAATAAGCTATGAAGATCTAATCCTATATATAATATTAGAAAACATGAGCTATGAATTCACAACCATTAGATGCACCTCCTAATCAAGGGCTCAAAATAGTCTTACTTAAAATAGAGATGCAGACTTAAGACTAACACTTAATCCTATCATGCAAACATTCTGTTCTATCCATGAAAATAGATTCTGGATGCACAGGTGACTGATATCGGTCCCTGCCTGTCTGCCTGTGACCAACGTCGGTTGATCCATGACCGATGCCGGCATCTCCTAATTGACTCTTGACTGACGTCGATCACTCCTGACCGACGTCGGTCGCTTCTAATCGACGCTGGTGACTGTGTAATTCTTGCAACTTTTGCACTCGCTCATTTGGTGAAGCTTTTAGCTCCACACCTCAACAAAGAAGCAGTTGTTGATTTCCTTTGGCACATAATTATGGTAAAGTTTAGAGCATCAAGAAACTTAGTTTCAGACCAGAGACCACAATTTATGTCTAATATGATCTAGGCTTTCACATTTTATTATCATATTAATCATAAGAAGTCATATCCCTATCACCCACAAGCAAATGGACAAGTTGAAGTAATAAATAGAGAATTGGAAAACATCCTCACTAAAATAGTTGAAGCAAAAAGAAGAGATTGGGTAAAAAGACTACTTGAATCTATCTGGGCTTACAATACAACTTGGAAAACCACAAAAGGGTTTTCATCATATGAGTTAGTCTATGGGAAAAAGACCTTGTTGCCTATTGAGTTTGAACTACAGACATTGAGGACAACAGCTAAGGTGGGAATTGAATTGGATGTAGCTCAAAAGGAGTGAATCCTTCAACTCAATGAATTGGATGAATTAAGAATGGAAGCACTTCACCAAAAAGAGATAATCTAAGATCAAAGGAAGTAATGGCATGATTCACATATCAAGGAAAGGAAATTCAAAGTAAGAGACTGGGCATTGTTATTTGATTCTAAGTACCAACAATTCAAAGGCAAATTAAGAACTAGATGGTTGGGACCTTATTAGATCGAGCAAATATTTGACAATGGTTCTATCCAGTTACTTCCCATTGATAGTAGTAGAAGAATAATCTTGGCCAATGGACATAGGCTAAAACTTTATAGGAAGCCTCCTACTAAAGATGAACTCTTGAAGCAGATTGAAGCAAACAAAGAATTTGATCATATGGGAGAACCCAATTCTTCCAAAATGATCAAATAATCAGATGACGAGATCTAGAATAAAAGGAAGAGGATGAAAACTAGTAAATGGTGTTCTCTTCCAAAAAAAAAATCTCTCAAAGATTAATTGAAAACCAGCGATGGCAGTTGATCTTTTCAAATAAATGGCTAATTCAAAATAAAAACTTATTTGGAATTCTAATTATTTTCTAACTATTTTTTTACCTGTTAGGAATGATGAGTCATCATGACGGAGGGATTACATCATTAAGGATGGTAATTATGTTTTTAACTTGTTAAAAGTTAGATTGAAAGTTTACATGTGTGCTTAGAATAGATTTAAAAAGATTAGTATGATGAGTCATCTATTATACATCATGATTAAATGTGTGAAATCATGAGAAGGACATTGATGATGGAATAAGTTGGTAGATAGTTATAAAGAATCATTATTATTATTGAATCAACAAAGTAAAAACTAGTTGTAAAAGAACTTCAAAAGAGATACAATGAATTAAATATATCAGTTCCACAGCTAAGTACAGTAGTTTTATAGCCAAATTCACTAGTTCCACAGCTGAGTATAGTAATTCTGCAACCAAATTCACTAGTTCAGTAACCGAATTCACCAGTTCTACAACCAAAGTCTTTAGTTCTGTCGATAAGAGAAGCAATCTTTAGCTAACTTGTGTAAGATTAAATAAGAATGAATCATGGGGATTAAAAAGAAGTCAAAACCAGAGGATGATACTTAGCTCCTTGCAGATGAAGAAGTAGCAACTATCTTTGAATAGGCAGGATGGTTAGAGTTTTTGAAGAAATTTTCCAAATATAATGATGAATTGGTAAGAGAATTTGTTATCAATTTAGAGAAAACAAGGACAAATATTAAGAAGATTTTCATTCCTTTTTCTGTGAATGTAATAAGTGAGATATCAAGAATACCAATGGTGCATATCCCAAACCATGTCAAAGGGACATTAAAAGACCTAGTTGAAACCCTACTAAAAGAGGGGTAAGCTGAACCCCAGTATATTTACAACACACAAAAAATCATCAAAGGAGTCAAAAGGGCAAGTTTGCCCAAACCTTTTGATAGAGTATCATTTTGGATAGTTAAGTATTTAACCTGTGATGGAAAAGAAGTCCTGAAAATCCTCATACACCTTAGATATGGAGCTAAAACACTAGAATATATAGTAAACCTTCCAGGGTTTCTTTTTGATTCCATCCATACAATGGCCCAGAGCTATTCTTGGGGTGTAGTAATAATTAGACATCATGGGTTAGTGCATTTAGTATGCCAGCACCATTTCCTTTTAAATAAAAATGGGGAAGAAATGTAGGAAAATTTTCTTAGCAAATTTGGGCAAAACCTTGGTATTTCCAGAAAAGCAATAGCAACTCCTCCTACCCCTTTAGTTCATTTGGAAACTGATACCACTGTTAAGGAAAAGAAATAACTAGGGGAAGAGGAAACACCAACAAGAAGATCTGGAAGAAGAGCTAAAATTGTAGACCTTACTATGCCTTCTCAAGAAATTCCTTCTTTTGTAGAAGCTACAGAAGAACTAATACCTGTCTTTGACAGTGATGGTTCACCTAGGCCTGAGCAAAAGGATAAAATCAAAAGAAGCTCTAAGAGGAGACCCATGTATGCACATTTTGAGGCTCCTCAAAGATGGAGACATCATAAAAGGTATAATGAAATTTTAGAGGAGATGAAAGAACAAGAAAGGTTGGAAACTGAAGCTGCTGATATTTTAGGTAGCATGGCCATGACTCCTCCTGGACCAAGCCAAACAAAAAAAGAAAAAAAAGATGAAAGATTTGAGGAGCAAGTTTTCCAAGAAATGGGTGAGACAACAGCACCATCACATGCAGAAGATGAATAGGCATCTCAAAAAAGGAAAGGTAAATCCCCTCTGGTGGAAGAAGAATGCTTAACTCCCCATGAAATTTTAGAAAAAGAATAAAATTAGAAAGTTAAATAGGCTTTATTTTTGTCTAGAGTAGAGCTCATTATCAAGGAAAAGGATGAGGAATTGAATTTCCTCAAACTCAAATTAGAATAGAGAGAAATGCTCCTTAAAGAATTAAAAAACCAGTTCATAGCCAAGACTAAGGAATTAGTAGAGAAAAAAACGCAACTGATGGAGAATAAGGAAAAATATATAATTTCTAAGAGATAGACTGTTGTGTCAATAGTCTCTGCAGAGACTGAATTGACTTATCTACCACTCAAGCAGTTATGAGATGATACATGTAGAGAACTTAGTGTAATCAAGACATCCAATAAGGACATGAAAAGTAAAATGGAGGAAGAAAAGAAAGCAAGGAAGGAATGGGAAGAAAAATTTTACAGGGAGGAAAAAGATAAATATAAATATCTTGTGAAAATACAAATAGTTTGCATGATGAGTGAGAAACTACTTGCATGCAGAAGACCTTCTCCTGCATATAGTATGTTTTTAGAGGAACAATTTATTCGCTAGAGTTGGAAAGGATAGCATGTGGCCTTCCACATGATATAAAAGATGAAGCTGATTTCTCGGTAGCCTACTCCTTAGCCAATGCAGAACAAAAAAATCTTCCCTATGAATGTTACCTCTGCAATTTCTTGCTGGAAAAAGATTCAAGTTTTATGATCAATTTGTATGTAGGGGAAATCTAGCTTAATGCATTTGTCTATGTTCTTCAAAATCAGATTGCATGGAAAGAGAGGGAGTTAGAGCATCTGTTAAAGGCTAGTTCATCTGGTCTCTATATGAGAATTCATTATGGCAACCCATTCACCTTTGCTACACAATTCCAATCCCATGCATTTAATGACAAGTTCAAGGAACCTTATCTTTTCAATTTACAGAAAACCATTAATGCCTTCACCTCTTATAAAAGGCAAATTTTGATAATATCTATGATGCATGTTCGAAAAGATGGGAATTTCTCTCAGTGACATTTGAAAGAAGGGAAGTAATATCCCCTTCAAATTTGATCTGGAGTCTAGAAAGGGAAAAAGCTTTATGTATAATAATTCCTCAGATCAATGAAACTCCCCTACGCATATGGATAAGAATGCGGACAAGGCCACCTCTACTTCTCACCCCCCATATCTCCTTAGAAAAATAGAGGACCTCAAGATCCCACTCAATTTGAGGAATGGAAAATAAAAGTAGAAGTAGGAGTAGGGTATAGTACCTCTAAATCAAAGCATTGGGATATTCAGTTCCAGCCATTTGATCTGAGCAATCAAATGGAATGCAGAATATACAATCCTGAATTTGAAGAGTAAAGTTTGTAAAGAGACTTACAAACAAGTATGGGGGAAATGATGAGGCCAAAATATGCTCCTTAAATGTATAATAAATGACCTCATCTTACTCTCTCTTTCTATTAAGTTTGACTGCATTTTGTGACTTTTATTTTGATCTGATAAGAGTTAGGATGTAATTGTCCATCTTTTGTTGATTGTGATTCTAACATTTAAAAAGCTCTATAATTCCTAACAAGTGATTTGGAAAATTCAAGTTTTGTAATAAAACAGGTCATCATCAGGCTGAAGACAAATATGAAGTGGATTACATGTTTTTGGAAGCATTGGAATCAATACAGCTTAGTTTCGGAACCCCACCATGCTATTACAAGTTATGTCACATTTTGGACTTAGTTACAGAACTCTATATTTAGTTCCAAAATTATTTGAATTAATTATGGTACTCCTACAGATAAACTCTGGAACTTTCATGGTTAGACATGAAACTGATAAGGATCTATTCCAAATGGCCGATGATCTGTCAAATCAATGATCTTATTAATCAAGAGTAGACTTCCAATTTCCATACTTGAAAATCCAAGACATTTATCACATAGCTGGACATCCAGCCACGTCTTAATTCAACATCTATTCTAGGCATGCTTCAGTTCCATCATATCCATGAAACAGTTACATCCATCAATGCACCACAAGAAGAATATATATACAGACCTAGGAATTTATGAGTAAGGAATAATTAAAGAATAGAGGGATAAGGATAGATTAGTACATTTTTTTAATACAAAACATTTTATCAATACAATAGCTATTTCTTTTTTGAGAGAAAATTAAGTTGTTCAATCTTGTTTCTAGGCAGAGCAAGGGCCCACTCCTCCAAGAACAAGGATCTTCATTTTTTGTCAGTATTTATATTTTATTCTCAAAAGCAAATAGGTAGCTCTATTAAAATTATAAATGCTTCCAACTCCTTAAAGCTAAGATTCATTGTAGATTTGTCCTTGCAGGTGTTCTAGATTAAATTCTCATTTCTTTGCAATCATTTTCCAAGCATTCTAAATAGTGTGTTTATTTCTAGAAATCTATTTCATTCTGCAAAAGTGTGTTTACTTCTATCAAATTCATTTCTGCAAAGTGTGTTTACTTCTTGAGATTTTCATAGTTTGATTCCAATAAGGTTTTAGCCAAAGAAGTCCTTAAGACATTAAAAATCCCCCAAAACAAAATAAAAATACAAATACCTACAATCAATTACTAAATCTTTAAGATTCTTCTTGTTGCATATAGCTTTAGACACATCCCTGGTTAAATATAACATCAACAGAAAGTTGATTAAATGAAGGGAATAATGACACCCATCATGTAGCACCACTAGGGTAATATGATGTGATCCTAGGATTCAAATATCTTGTAAAACATAAGGCCAAGGTTGACTTTTACTTAAATAAGGTTGAGTGTCTAGATGATTTTGGAAATTAGATGTAAATTCAAGGTGAGAAGTGAGAGTTGAGGCTTAGGCAGATTTATACTATGTAATTCAAGATAGCTCAAGGAAAAGGATGCCAAGAATTTATTATCAAGATAAATGAAATAAAGGAATCTAAGGAACCATCCCTTGAATTTTATCAATTCCTTAATAATTATCATGATGTGTTTCCAAAGGAATTACCAGGATTGCCTCCTAAACATGAATTTGATTTCTCTATCAATATCATATCTAGATCAAAACCTTGGTCTAAGGCACTATACAAGATGCAAACCATTGAATTGGTTGAACTAAAGGCTCAATTACAAGAATTATTTTCAAATGGGTTGATTAGGACAAGTGTGTCACCATGGGGTGCATCAGTTGTCTTTATCAAGAAGAAGGATGGTACTCTTTGACTTTGCATAGACTATAGAATGTTGAATAAATAAAATATCAAAAATAGGTATCTACTACCTCATATAGATGATATTTTCAATAAAATACAAGGGACAATGGTATTTTCTAAGATTGATCTTAGATCATGATACCATCAACGAAGGACAAGGGATGAGGATATTCCAAAAATAGTGTTTAGAACTCATTATGGGCATTATGAGTTCACAGTGTTACCATTTAGGTTGAAAAATGATCCAACAACATTCATAAATATCATGAACAATTTATTTAGATATTATATAGATCATTTCATTTTGGTCTTACTTGACATTTTTATATACTCTAAGAATGAAGAGGAGCATCTTTAACATCTGGAACTGGTTCTACAATGGTTGTAGAAACACAAGTTGTATAGAAAATTGTCTAAGTGCATATTTTTTTAAGAGAGAGTACATTATTTGTGACATATTATCTCTATGGATAGCATTTCAATAGATCTATCAAAGATAAGAACCATTATAGAATGGATGACACCAAATAATGTGCATGAGGTAAGGAGTTTCATGGTATTAGAGGGCTATTACAGGAAGTTCAGTCTGAATTTTTCTAGGATAGCTAATCTAATTATTTATCTACAGTGAAAGAACCAAAGTTTTATCTAGTTAGATAAGTGTGATGTAGATTTTTAAGAACTGAAAAAGAGGCTTACTTCAGCACCAGTGTTAATATTTCTTGATCCCAATGGTCAAATTTTATTGATCATAGATGCATCTGGTGATGGCCTAAGAGGAGTATTTATGCAGGATGGTGCAGTGGTAGCTTATAAATTAAGGAAGTTGAAGCCTTATGAGGTGAACTATGCACCTTATGACCTAGAACTTATAAAAATTATGCATGCTTTGCGAGTTTGGTGACATTATTTTTTGGGAAAACTGTTTGAGCTCAAGACGAATATCTTGGGACTCAAGTACATCTTCATCCAACCAAATTTGAATGCTCATCAAAAATGTTGGCTAGAGTTCTTGTTTGATTATGATTTTGATATCAAATATATTAAAGGCAAGGAAAATATACTAGTTTATGCCCTTAGTCATAGAAGGTACATAACATTTGTGACTACTATCAAAAGAATTTTTAGGGATTGAGTGATTGAATTCTTACTAGGAGATGAATTTTATGATCAGGTCAGGCAAGCATTATTTGATAATGCTCATAATCTTAGGTATAAAGGATTTAGATTATAGAATGATGGTTTTTTTCAATACTATGAAAGGATGTATGTGTTAGATCAGGAGAATCTAAGAATCATAGTGCTAAAAAAATTACATAATGCCCCATATTTAGGACATATAGGAGTAACCAAGTTTATGGTAAAGCTTAAACCTCTTTATTTGTGAAAGAGAATCAAGACTAATGTAGTGGACTTTGTGTTATGCTATCTGAAATGTCATCAAGTGAAAGCTAAATATATGCATCTAGATGGATTGTTATATCCACATGATATGCCAAAATGGAAGTGGTAGGTGATTAATATGGATTTTATCCACCGTTTACTATCTTCATGAAAAAAACATTATATGATCTTGGTAGTAGTTGACAAACTAACCAAGGTGGCTCATTTTATACCAGGGAATTTGATAGATGATGCACCTACTCTTGTGAAGAGGTTTGTAAAAGAGGTGTATAGGTTGCATGGATTTCTAGAGAATATCATTTTGGATTGTGATCTGAAGATGACTTCTAGATTTTGGGTAACTCTGAGTTTAGATTTGGGTACATAACTAAATTATATCATTGCATATCACCCAAAGATTGATGGTCAAACTGAGTGATTTAATTAGGTATTAGAGGGTCTTCTTCATATGTATTGCATGGATTAATAATATAAGTGGGAATATTATATTCTGTTAGTTGAGTTTGATTACAATAACTCATAATAGTTAGCTTCAATATGGCACCATTTGAAACACTATACGGAATAAGGTACATGAAACCAATAAGTCGGGATAGGGTAGTTTTTGGACCTAAGATGCTTTCAAAAATGGAAGATCAAGTTAGATTAATCAGGCAGAGATTATTTGAGGCCAATGATAGGCAAAAGAGTTATGTTGATTTGAATAGAATAGATAGGTAGTTTTTAATAGGTGATAAAATGTTATTACGGGTTAATCCATAGAAGAACTTGATTAAATTCAATAAGTCATCAAAATTATCATCAAGATATATATTGGACCCTTAAAAGTTTTAGAAGTGATAAATCTTGTAGCATATAGGCTTACATTGCCACCAGTCCTCACTATATTATATAATGTCTTCCATGTTTCTTATCTTAAAAAATATATAGTTGACCCTTCACATGTGTTGGATTGGAATGCTTTACAGGTTTTGGATCCCAAGGTGGTCATGGTAGAACTAATCAAAGTAATTTGCACTTGTAAAATTCATTTGCATAATAGAGAGATGTCATATTGTAAGGTATTATGGAACCAATAATCTAAAGATAGTGCTACTTGGGAGGACTATGATGAGTTCTATAGATAATTTTTGCATTTATTGGCATGATTTGATATTACATACCATGTTATTTTTTTGTTGAATAATGTTATAAATTTAGAACTTATGTCTAAATAAGTAGCATCGAGATGATGACCAAATTTAGGGGGAAGGATGTTACATCCTAATTCCTTACTAAGCAAACTTACTTGATTATCCATGGATATTTATAGTTGGTGATTTGATTTTATTATTATTAGATCAAGCTATAAGTCATATGTTGTTATGGGATAAATGTATGTTGCTTTGATTTCATGATTGCATTGATATGAGTTAGTTGCCTTGTATATTCTTTATAAAGTGATCATGTTGATTTATTATTTTAGTAGTATTTTTTGATATATATGTCATGATGTTATGGACTAATTACCTGTTTGTTGTGAGTTTGACACATGAGAGACTCATCCCTTAGATCATGATATAAGTAGAGAATCATCAGAGAGGGTAACATAAATGGAGGTGTTGGGGAACTATAGAGGAACAACTAGAGACCTTTCACACACCACATTAATGTTACTCATTATATGTATAGTTGAATGGATAGTGCTAGTACATTTTTTATGATTATTTGCATTTATATAATTATTTATACATGGTTAGTTATGTGTTAACTTAGTTTATTGATTATGTGGAATTAACCTTGTATGATTATGTTGTGGATATTAAATGTATATATAGTGTATAATGCTACTATGTGGTTATGCCATTGTATTTTGATATATCATTATTTGATTTAGCATTTTGAACTTAAAAAAAACATCATTGAACTTATGTTAGTCGTATTATTGTTAAGTTGTGATCTTAGTCACCTATCTAAGTTAGTATCAAAATTATATTGTTATCCTAAGACTAACCTATGAACTAATCCCAAATGTTGTTGATAGTGTAAATTAGAATTTAATGATTAATGAGTTAATTGTTATTATAAAGTTAAAAATAAATAAAGGGAAAAAAAACCTTCATACAGGAAAAAAAGTTATATAATAGAGAGGAAGGAGTGAAGCTTGGTATGAAAGAAAAAAGAAGATAAAAGAATAAAAGAAAGGTGTGAAGTGCAATACTCATAATTAAATAAAGAAAAATCATAAAAGGGAGGCACGTGGAAAAGAAGTAGAATGTAGAAGAGAATAGGAGGAGAAGAGGAAGGGGAAAGAGAAGGGCACATGATAGAGAAGGTGTGCAGAGCAAAAAAGAGGAGATTCTTAAATTTCAAGGGGAAAATTTTGAGAAGTAGGCACCATTGTTAAATTTTGTAAGTTGGAATTTTTTCGTGTTTTGAATATTGTCAGGAATGGTGAATAGTGAACATACTTAGCTCAATTTGATTATCTAGAATCTATGCTACCAATTTAAACTATCTTTGTTGAGCCATTATTGAGAATAAGATAATAATATAGCGATAAGTTGATCCATCTAGATTGATTATGATATAAATAATGTATATATATATATATATATGTATATATATATATATATATATATATATGTATATGTATATATATATATATAAGTATAACTAAACCCAATGATATATAGATTGAAGAACCAATGAATCTCTAGTTGTATATATCTACATTGTGATATAACATAAATCATGGTCTATGTGTTTATTATAGTAATTTGGTTCTATGTTATTGACATATAATGAACTGCATAGGATAAAGTGAACTATGTAAGATATACAATGATTTATATTTACAACTTATATACAGTGAATAACGAAGTAGTTTACTACCAATGGATGTATACAAATATATGGTTATTAAGTTTTATACTCATTCATTAATATGTATATATGAAAATCTATCAATATCTAGGACATATATCCATATATATTTCATAGTATCAATATATTAGTTAGTAGATACATGAAAAGTGAGTTGAATCCAAACATGCATATAACGAAATAGTTTTATACCAATAGATGTGTACATATTTATCTATAATAGGTATAAAGGTTTTTGGTACTATTAATATATTCCTTTCAATGATTACCTGATGTAACATTTCTTGTTACTATCTAATAGCTTTACTTTTTTTATATATATTAGGATAATGTTATTTGTAGGTTTACTTAGCTTATAACATGATTGATAACTATGACTGGGAATCCTCTACAATACTAATCATTATATCATATTCCAAACATAACTAAATAGAGAATCATTATATCGTAGTGTATACAAACTTATTTGACTCTATAATTTAATGGATTCTCTGGAGGTCATCTTTGGATTCTCTAGTATGCAAACTAGGTAGATCTAAGTTCTCTAGCAGTCTAATTTGGCTATCACGTTACATTTATGAATAATGTGGAAAAAAAACCTACACTAGTGATAATGTCTGCTAGTAGGAATACTAGAGTTAAAAAAATGGATTGATAGAGGATACCATGTTAAAGACACCAAATATATTATTGATTTGCTATATGTCATACCTGATTAATGAATTTCAAAATTATAGACAAAACTAGTTATACCTACTATCTTGCACTGCCATATCCACTTAATTATGTTAATTGGTAGGATAATTATAACATTATATAAGTATTTGGTAAGGATATATTGTTACATCCTAATAATATATTTAATTGACTAAGTTAAGTTTAACTCTCATGGGTAATTAAGATATCCTTAACATTTACTAATATTTAAATGATATCTGATAACATATTTGTTATGATATATTATCAAAATCAACACCATAATAGCTATGAGATTTGTTGATGTTATTGAGGTTATAACCTCCTATAGTTAATTTTAAATTATAAATATTATAGCATGTATAATTAATTGGGATATTTATACTAATAAATCTCATGATAATTATAACAGTGTCAATATGAGTATGGTAGGATTATATAGTGGGGATAGATACTAAGATAATCATATTTAATCATAGTGTGTACACTCTATTTATAGTATCCAACGATAAATATACATGATATATCATTATATTATGTTGGTAACTAAGTTTAGAGTTTGTATTGGATGTTATCCTTTAATATATATAGAATCTGGCACATACATTTTTTAATGATTTTTTGGTGTTAATGTTCACTTATTCTAAGTTTCATAAGCTTTTATATCATATAAATTTTCCAATACACTAACGATAATTAGGCTAAAGATTCATGTAGGTACAGACAACTATCTTTATTCACAGATTATAATATTTATATAACTTATATATCAGAATTATACCTTTATGCAGATTTAAATATTCATATAAATATATGACATAAATTGGTGTATTGGGTCAAACAACTATAACTACATGAATACGGTCTCCTTGAATGGTAACTAGTTGTTTTAAATGGAATATTATGTTTTCATTAGATTTATGACTCCTTTATTATGGTTGGTTGTTGAAATTACGTAGAGTGTACATAAAACATTGGACTATGATTACTTGTCATAGAATGTACTATGTTGTATCTACTTATAAAAATTATAAATATTCAGTCTAATGTGTAATATATTGGGATGGTATGAACTATACTTATATTGGCTTTTTTATTTATGTGATAAATAATATAGTGGCGATTCATTCATACATTTGATGGACTAAATGTATGCATTTTGATTTTCTTATGTTTAACATGTTTTATGCCTACTTGTAAGAAGTAATCTATATGAATCTATTGGTTATATTTATATTAACCAAACCTCGGATTGTTGGTACTAAGTAGTGAGATAGACTTCACTAGCTTACTAGTATCACCAATACCAGATGAAGGTAATATGATCAAGTGGTGTGTATGAATTGGAATGATCCTAAAGATCAATAACTATTGAAAACTTTGTTTAAATTAATTTTAGTTATATATTTTCATTTCATATGTATGATTTACATTTTTGTGCCATATTATGTTAGCACAAATTTATTTATGATACACTGCATGCTCATAGGAATCATATAACATATAGGTACTAGCT
Source organism: Torreya grandis (assembly GCA_037957365.1). Lineage (NCBI taxonomy): Eukaryota > Viridiplantae > Streptophyta > Pinopsida > Cupressales > Taxaceae > Torreya > Torreya grandis. The sequence continues at coordinate 1,203,109 of JARHVA010002682.1, forward strand.
TATCTCTCTGGATTACTGCACTATCACTATCTACTCATTTATGAAGGGAGGGTCATTCCCTGATAGTGGATTGTATGGGGGATTGATGATTCATGGTTGGTGTGAAAAATTTCTCAGATGATGCTCTCCCTTCCCACAATAGTACATCTTTGGAGATGACACTTGAGATTGCCATAGATACTAGAGTTTGAGAAATCTTACTTCTTAGAGCCTTGTATCTTGTATATTATATATTGTAATTATATTTATTACTATTGAAACATCATCTTTGATGAGATGTAAGTATTTACTCATTGTGCCTTGATAACATTGGTTGTATGCTTGTACTAATCATGGCTGGACATCTATAATTACTTTCTATATTCAACTATGTTTTGTTTCATATGATGCTAGTGATCTATAATAGATAGATGTTAAATGCTTATTTTATAGATGGAATACTTAGAATGTTTTTTTATAAATCACTAATTATATTCTTGTGGTGTAATCTAATGAAATAATTCATTGTTTAAATTTTTTTAAAAATCCTGTATTTCTAAGTGGATCCTAATGGGGATGTTACATTTTTGTTGTTTGGGCCTGAGAGTAGCTTCTATATGATTATGATATATAATGTAAGTTGTAATAAAGTTATCTTTGATAATGTCTTCATCAAACATTGAAGAATTATTGTGCTCATCTATTGATGCCTCCAAGAGGTTTTCACCAATAAAATTGTATTGATTGTCCCATAACACCTCTGAAAAGGTTTCACTAAGAAACATTAACTTTTGAATTTTATTGTATTCTATAAACTCAAACAAAGTTTCACTAGAATATGTTGAGTTTGTACTTTTATTTCCCCCTAGCACCTCCAAAAATATTTCACTAGGAGATTGATCTTCTTTTTCTTGAATGTGGTCTTGGTCCCCTTGATATTCTTCAATTGATATGTCATCATGGATGCAGTTCAATAAGGTGTCATTTTGTTGGTCCCAATTGACACTTATGGGAGGTAGATTGTCATTATAATGGCTATGGTGGGTGGTGTTAATGGTATGTGAAATGGTAATTGAATGGGAAGATGCAACACAATCCTCGTAGAAGATACTAGGAGAACTTGTGTTGATGTTGAAGTAATCATCCTCAAAAATCATGGAAGGATCACAAATGTACTCAAATATATTTACAAAGCATATTTAACCAATGTTGAAATATCCATGAATATATTTTGATTTTGATGTTGAGTTTTATTCAAGGGACTTTGAATCCAATGTTAAGACTAACATTGATTTTGCTTTTGATGTTAACTCTGATATTAGTTCAAGAATAGAACCTAACTCTAGCTCTGATTCTTATTCAATTTTGGATGTTGCTTTAATGATGGATTATTAAATGTTTGGTATTGGACAAATAATGGCATGTGATGGCATAATGGGCTCTTCAAAATTAGAATTATAGAAGAAGGGTTCAACATAGACTAGATCATCTAGGTGAAGACCCTCAAAGAGAGGGAACAACTTGAGGAGTGACTCCACAGAGACTGACTTATCAAGGTGAGACTTTTAAATGAGGGGGAAAAGGTCAAGAAATAGATCCATAGAGACTGACTTGTCAAAGGGTGGATCTTTAAAAATAGGATAATGGTTGAGACAATGATTTACCCAAAGGTGGTTATAATCATTAATATATGACTCATCAAAGACTGGTTTGTTAGAGTGAGACTCTTTGATAACAAGTAAAGTATCAAAAGTTTATTCATCATAGGTTGACTCATCATAAATAGGTGTTTCAATGAAAACATCATGTATTGGTTGGTTATCTTGGCTTTGGTTTACAATTGGTCATAAAATATCATATTTGGACACATCTTGGTTTTTAAAAGATGACTCTTAGAGAGGTAATGAATGGCTTTGTTGTGGCTTTATGACCATCATGGATTTTCTAAAGTGGGTGAGGGTCGACACTAGATGAAGAATGATTGGTGGTTAGATAATGACCTCTTTGTGAATAATTTCATCTACAATGGGATCAACAAAGGTTGGTTACTAGTTTAGGATGGTAATTGTGACCCATCTAGTCGTAATTATATAACCTTGTTGGGATAATGAACTACCATACCTGGACGAGGATAGAATGGTAATGGAAGGGCATTGTAAAGTGTGTTTGCTAACACAAGTTAAAGGACTATTAGGTGTGGATCTTGAATGTCTTCCAAGATTAAAGGTTGAAATTCTAATGATTATTTCAATTGGGTTTGGATCCCATTCTTTGTATCTCTGTTAGACATAGGGGGTTAGAAGGGGGGAATGGTAGGTTTCTAAGCCATTGATTATAGGTTTCTAGATCTGATGGTAGAGGTTATGTTTATGTGTTTTTCACCCTAAAATTTATTGAGATATGGATGAGATGTACGTGAATAAAAATTAACACAGAGTGGAGGCAAATAACGTAGAGAGGTGTAACAGGGTTTGTTACAAGATTTTGTTTCTCTATTGTATTACTAAAATAATATACTAGAAGAGTTTGGAGGACGTAGCCCATTTTGGGTGAACCACATTAAATCTAATATCTCTTGTTATGTGTATGTTTTCTATTTATTTTTAAAATATTTGATTAATTTGTTTCATAGTTTCTCTTGTATGCGATTTGTTGGGAAATACGGAAGCACACAATTGATTACCAAATACAATCAACTTACATGCAGAATTAACTAGAATCACAAGTAACTAGAATTCAGAAATAACACAAAATATGAGAGACAATACACAATTGTATTAATACTCTTCCAGAAGGAAATACAACAAAGAAGATTGCCACAGTTCTTCTTCCTTACATACCTCTAGGGCTCCCACACCTCTAGGGCATAAATAGTAAATCTTCCCTCAAAGATCTATCTCTTACGGTCCCAACACACAACTCAAACATAGAGTTGGTGTTCACCTCCAACTAGTCAGTATCCACTACTACCAATACACCAGTGCTCCATGCACTCCACAAGTGTTCCATGCACTCCAAGTACACAAACGTACTTCAAGTAGATCTCCCTTGAACTGTAACAACCTGTAACCCAAATGATCTCACTTATGGAAGGATCTTCCTTGCCTTCCTCTTTGCTCTCTTTTTGAGTACACACTATACTCCAAGTAGATCCTGCCTGATCCTGCTCCTTGTTGTGTTGTTGTCCTCCCTGATCTTGCACCCCTATAAATCAATCTAGTTCTGCACACCTGCAAACCTAGATCATGCACACACATACACCTATAGATCAATGATCTTACTTACCATGTAGATCTCCTAACGTAGCCATGCACACCTGCTGACCAAGATCCTACACCCCTGAAGAATCCTGCTGATTCTCCAAAACCAACACCCACACTTGGCACTGCTATGGAACTAGTAGGAACACCCTTGCTCACCTCACACACAGAAGGAGCTAACTTTGCTGAACTCAAACTAGCACATCTTACAATACAGCCTATGAGTCTCTTAAATAGATCTCATGCAAACAATAATTAGACATCTAATTACAATAATTAGATCCGCAGCTTCTAGTCTAAATTTTGCTCTTGACATGCAAACACTTGGTTCATTAACTAACTACCCATAAAACTTGCAGTTCTAAACCGCACAAGCGATCGACGTCGGTCCCTATCTGCCTAGAGGTGACCAATATCAGCCGATCCCTGACCGATGTTGATTGCTTCTCTTCACTATCATGACCAACGTCGGCTGATCAGACCAACGCCGATTGCTCTGTAACTCAGCAACCTTCAGCAACCTCCTCTCCTGTTTGAATCAATGAAGCTTTTAGCTCCACAACCTAACAATCTCCTACTTGGAGATAAATAGCTGCACTGTACTTGTACCTATACCCTATCTAATCTATTTCCTGGCTTGTATCCCTCTTCAAGATGAATCCTGAAGACCAAACACCACACAACCCATGGTGCACCTCCTATCATCCAAGTAACCTACCGCATCCGCATCTACAAACACATGTAGAAAAGAACTTGACCCTACATAGCATGTGCACCTACTACTGGTCCCTCTCAAATACCTAAGAATCCACTGAACTATCTTCCAGTGCTTCTTTCTCGAATTGGCTCCAAACTTTCTGACAGCTCCCACTGCATGGGAAACCCAGGTCCAATACTCATGTACTTAACCTCATCATGTGAATCAGGACACTGCTCATAGAACTATCCAACCCATCGGTGTGCTCACCAGCTTCACACAATCATCTAGAGACAAAATCAACTTGTGATCTCCATGTCTCTAGAACCCACTCATGCCAAAGAATTTTGCTGCTCCAAATTCCTCATGACATATTACTGAACTAAATTTACCTTTAGTTCAGCAAAACCCTGTATGTGTAACCCTACATGCAAACACACAACATACAGTAATAGGATGATGTTGCAACTCATCATCCACCTAGTAAAGTAACCCACAGTAGTTACCCTGACATTGACTAAAGCCATGCTTTGTCCTCCACCTGTCAACCCTGTACCACTGTCCTACAGCTTCCTCAAGACCATATGACCTGGCCTTCCATCTCACGTGTCCATTTTCTCTATTCTTTAACTAAGGTATCCATTCATCTCTGTTCTTTCATACTAGCTGGCAACCTTACCAAATCTCCCACTTGGTTTTGCATCCTGTTCATGCCATGCTCCCACTGTTTCCTGGATCCTTCCTGCTCTACAGTCAGCAACTAGTATAAAGAAGAGGAATAACGAATTTGAGGCTTACCACCTTTAGTCCTCCATATGGGCATTTGAGACTCCATGACAACTTGTTGTCCACCCAAAATCCATTACAATGACCGACCTCAGTCACTACACAGTCTACATTCGACCGATGTTAGTTTCCATGCGCCTATCTTGACTACCAACTCTATCAACATCAATGTCCCTATTGCCGACGTCAGTCCTCTTGACCAACATCGGTCTTACCTATTGCTGACATTGGTCCTCTTGACCGACATCAGTCTTACCTTGCCTGACATCACTGGCTTCGGTCTGCACATGACCGACATCGGCACCTGTCTGTTCGACATCGATTCCTCCTGACCAATGCCAGTACTTGTGTTTTCTTGTGAGTGATGACTTTTTACCTGTAAGCTCTCCATAGATCAAAACCCTGTCCAAACCACCCTGCTCAGAGTTACTCAGCCTTCTCCACTGATCCTTGTCTACCATCTCCTCCATAAATACTAGGGCTTTCCAGTTCTTAAGCCTGTCAAATATATCAGTCTTCCTCTTAAGAACATGCATCTCCTTCTTGCTCATGTGACCAAGCCTATAAAGCCATGTCTCTGCAATAGAAGAAGAATCAGTAATATAAGCAAATAGATAAAGGGTACCTGCTTTTTTACCACTAGCTAATTCAAGTGCATCTGCTGTGAGAGTTCTTGTGCATCTCTCATCACCTAACTTCCCTGAAGAAATTAGCCTTATCTTCAAGACCAGGACCTGCATGACCTCCTTTAACACCCATGTGTTGGCCGCCTACAATTTCAGCTTCACTTCCCCTTTGCCAATTCTTTGGCAAGGCACACCAGCCCCTAAATAAATCTTTCCAAAGTCTCCAAAGACCTTACCATGAAAAGATACTCTATTTCAGACTGTATGGAAAGAGGCAACAGAATCTATAAAACAAGATTCTACTTTATCCAAGAAACATACCAGAGCATTCTGTGCGACATCACCTACAACATCTGCTTCTTCAGTTCCTTCATGTTGATCTTCCACAAACCAACAATTTTCTTTTACCTGCTCTTTCTTTCCATAACATCGTAAGTGATCATCTGTGCTTTTCAATTCCTCCATTCTTAGCTTAATTTCTTCTGCCATTGCTCTAATCCCACTCAATCAAAAACCCTTGAGAGTGACATGTAATCAAACACAAAACTTGCTCCCTACAACCTTAGCTCTGATACCACTTGTTGGGAAATACGGAAGCACACAATTGATTACCAAATACAAGAAACTTACATGCAGAATTAACCAGAATCATAAGTAACTAGAATTCAAAAATAACATAGAATATGAGAGACAATACACAATTGTATTAATACTCTTTCAGAAGGAAATACAACAAAGAAGATTGCCACAGTTCTTCTTCCTTACACACCTCTAGGGCTCCCACACCTCTAGGGCATAAACAATAAATCTTCCCTCAAAGCTCTCTCTCTTACGGTCCCAACACACAACTCAAACATAGAGTTGGTGTTCACCTCCAACCAGTCAGTATCCACTACTACCAGTATACCAATGCTCCACGCACTCCACAAGTGCTCCACGCACTCCAAGTACACAAACATACTTCAAGTAGATCTCCCCTAAACTGCAACAACCTGCAACCCAAATGATCTCACTTATGGAAGGATCTTCCTTGCCTTCCTCTTTGCTCTCTTTCTGAGTACACACTATACTCCAAGTAGATCCTGCCTGATCCTGCTCCTTGTTGTGTTGCTATCCTCCCTGATCTTGCACCCCTGCAAATCAATCTAGTTCTGCACACCTGCAAAACTAGATCATGCACACACATACACCTGTAGATCAATGATCTTACTTACCATGCAGATCTCCTAACGTAGCCATGCACACCCACTGACCAAGATCCTACACCCTTGAAGAATCTTGCTGATTCTCTAAAACCAGCACCCACACTTGGCACTACTGTGGAACTAGGAAGAACACCCTTGCTCACCTCACACACAAAAGGAGCTAACTTTGCTCAACTCAAACTAACACACCTTATAATACAGCCTATGAGTCTCTTAAATATATCTCATGCAAACAATAATTAGACATCTAATTACAATAATTAGATCCACAGCTTCTAGTCTAAATTTGGCTCTTGACATGCAAACACTTGGTTTGTTAACTAACTGCCTGTAAAACTTGCAGTTCTGAACCACACAGGTGACTGACATTGGTCCCTGTCTGCCTGGAGGTGACTGATGTCATCTGATTTGTGATTGACATCAGTTGTTTCTCTTCACTATCCTGACTGATGTCGACTGATCAGATCGACGCTGGTTGCTCTGTAACTCAACAACCTTCAATAGCCTCCTCCCCTGTTTGCATCAGTGAAGCTTTTAGCTCCACAACCTAACACGATTTGGGGATAAATCTAGGTTTTTATTTACCCTAACAAGGATGAGGGCCTATAATGGCAATGGATGGGTATTGTGAAGCTTTGGTTTTTAATGCAAGCCAAAGGATGGGGGCCTGGAATGTAATCCTTAGAAGTTGTAAAGTTTAGTTGTTGATGCAGACTGAAGGGGGATTAATGGTATAGTTAGGGGATCGGGTACCATTATCATTGAAAGGGAAAACATTGTATGTTAATTAGCCCAAATAAGGGCAATCATGGCATATGATAATTGACATGGTTGGGTTTGTCAATTAGCCCAAAGAGGGTAGTCTAGGTCTATAAAAATGGTCTTGGTCTAGTTTTGAAAGAAGCATTGGTCTGGGAATATGTACACAATCTATTACTACAAATGGTTTAAACATGGATTATAATGGAGCTCTTTCTCCAAAATCGGTCAATGATAAAATTGGTCTAAAATGTCTTCAAGGTCTAATGTCTTGCTTATAAATGGTCAAGTGAATGGATAAATACAAATACTAATCTTCGTAATAGTGTTTCAGACATCTCGAATCTAGGTCTAAAAAGGTTAATATGTCTTTGGGAACAAGTCACAAAGCTACGCTCAAAACAACTATGTCTAAAATAAAGACATAATATGTTAGGTCTTTTAGAAACAAAACACAAAATATAGATTTGAAACACATTAGGTCTAATACAAACAAGAATTTTTAGGTCTCTTAGAAACATGACACAAAATCTAGACTCGATACAAACTAGGTCTAAAAGGCAAGATAATTAATCAAACAAATTTGAAACACTTGGACTCAAACTATGCATTCAGATTTGAACACACACTTGATCATTGGTAAAATATCTTGGAATTTAGGCATATGCATAAAAATAAATGGGAAAATCAATTCCAAGTAGGCAAAAATAAGGATGAGGAGTAAAATATTCAAGCCCAAATGATGAGTAAGACTCAAATGTAAACTAATCATGCCCAAGGTTTTATTTGGAGAGAGAGTTTTGACCATAGTTCTAAGCAATAAAAGAGATGTGAGGCACATGGAAGATAGACCACTTCCTAAATTTAAGAATAAAAGAGTCTTTAAAGCAAGCAAGGAATTGGTCTAAGTTACATAACCCAAAAGTGAGAGATGAGTGCCTAAGCCAAAATTAGATGAGGCATAGGCATAAACCAATAAGCATTTGAATTTGAAATTTAACAAGACCAATTTTGAACTTATTTTTAAAATAATTTGTTTTTCAAATGGATGATAAGCTAGGTAAAAATGGGTGACATAATGGTACTAGGCATAGACTAAAAAGGCACACGTGGTTTCAAGATTGTGATTGGATACAAGGCAACAAGTCTTTGAAACAATACGACAACATAATGATGTTATCTTTCTCTAAAGGTATGACAAATGGTTTGTTTCAAAAAATCTAAGGCACAATACTTGTAATGAAATGGGAAGCATAATGACACCCCTTTCAAACAGGTGACACACACATAAAAAGGTTTGAAAAATGACTAAGGTCAAGTGTGGTGTCAAACGAATGACATAACACCTCTTTAGGTAAAAAGTGGGTGTATAAACATGACTTGTTTTGAACATGGTGTGAGAAAAAACAATTTTGACTCAAAATAATAAAAATAAAAATAACTAAGGGTATTCACTGTAATCCTAAAAACTGACAAGGTGGCTTCGTACTATCAAACTCCATCTATATACTTGTTTTTGAGAGGAAATAATATTTATTAATCCAAAAATTTAGATACATATAAAAATTAGGGTTTTTAGGCCCCCTCTTCTCTTAAGAGTTCATACGATGACATGAAAATTTAGGATACTCACCCTATATTGACAATATATCTACAGTAAGTGGGGTTTATCTAAAAAAATTATCAAGTTTCGTGCATTTTAAATGGACCTGTATGTGTGGTTAACACTAAGGCATAACACATCATTTGGATATGCACTATCTTGTTGTAAAAAGGTCTTGTCCTTTTTAAAACCACTATATTCATCAATTACTTAGTGTAGTGCGATCTCTAAGTTAAAGTTACGTTCTGAGGTAGTCTCTTACTAATAGATCTTGTTTAGCCACTCAAATAAGTATCCTAATATGTTGACCTCAATTTATATACCCCTACCATGGATTAGGGCTGACACGATGCTGAGAGATGAATTTTTGGGTAAACCCTTCCCTAGAGAACTCATGGGTAAGCTATGAACTCTCTCCTACAAGCCAAGATGCAAGAAATAAAAATTATAGGACTTTAGGGTTGTTTTGGAGATCACCCAAATCACTTGGATTTTGGGGAGTGCCTTAGTGACTTGAATTTCCTTCCATGCTTTAGATAAAGTGACAAAAGCAATAATTGAAGCATTTTTTATCACCCAAGTTCCCTAAATGGGATGGGGAATAGCATACACACTACACTTGGTTTATGAAATAAACACACAACAATAATCAAAAAATGAAAGCTATTATGAGCACTTAACTAAAGTGTGAGTTCATTTTTAAAGCACCAAGTGAGATATGATATGGATTTTATCCCCTTGGCATTGTTTGAGTTGTGAACTTAGAAAAATGAAAATAAATGTAGTAAACAATTTTTAAACACCAAATGTAAATGTGATGTGAATTTTAGAGTGTTAAAAATATCTTTATTTGGTCTTTGTGTCTTGAAAAAAGTGTTAGGTAGTCATTGTGCTTAGAAGCTAAAATAAAATGAGCAAATGATATTTGAAATTTAGCTCTCAGGTTTCTTATGTTTTTCACATAGTACAATACCATAGATACATAAAGCAAAACAACTACTTTCTTGTAAAACTTCAACCGATTAGTATAAAACCACAACTACATGTAAAACAAACTATTAGTGAAAATACACAATTATATAGTGAAATAATGCAACTGTTAAGAACATAATACAACTGGAAACAAAATCATAAATAAAAACACAAAACTACCAACTTAAAATGCAAAACGACAATTAGAAATTCAAAACTACAACTTCAAATGCAAAACTATAACTAGAAATGTAATAATGCAACTAGACATGCAAAATTGCAACTGGGAGTTACAGTAAAGCAACTATGAGTTGCAATAATGTAACTGGGAGTTGTAATAATGCAACTACACAAATAAAAAATGTAACTTCTTGTGTAACATCTATGAGCTTCAACTTTTCACTTTTTTTGGTTAGCAAGTTAAGATTTTGATATGAAAAATATTAAAAAGAGGTCCTAAAGTGCCACGGGAAGAACTTTGTGGTGTTTGGGTCCCATCAGGCATGCCATCAATGTGAACAAAGAATCTATAGAGGAGAGATTAGTATAGTGTTAGTCAATAAAATTGAATCAAAATAAGCACATTAAACAGTAACACCTCTAGCCTAGACACTAGGGAGAGCATATGTAACAAACACAGAATAAAAACATAATTAGAAAACAAAAGAAATATTCCTTTTACCTTCCTTGTAGCTCAATTTTTTTTGTTGAGTTGGCTTGCTCGGTTATGTCCTCAATAAATCTTTGTCAATGAAGCTCCATTTACACCATCTTTCCTTGGAACCTTGGTAATGTTGGTTGGCTTATCTTGGATTGGCTTATGAAATTGGCATGGTAACATTACTAGAAAAGCTTCTTCCATCTATTAGAGCATAACAAATTTACACAAAAAGAGCTTATGGATCAATAAGTGAGGTCTTGCATTTATAACCTCCAAAGTTAAATCTCATCCAAGTTGAGTTAGGTTTAGGAATAAGCATGGTTGAGTTCAAACCAACCCTAGGTGAGTTGAGGCTAACCCCATTTGAGTTAAGGAGGTGGCATGTAATTATTATTTTCAATTGATAGTCATGGCTCACAAATTCAAATATTTGTTAGATATTTTTTGAGTGCTTGACAACTCACAAAAGCAATGATGAAGAAGCTTGATATTTTGAATTTTTAAATTTCTATTTTTAGATATTCATTAATTGTAAATGCATTATTTAGCTAAACATTTAATCTAGTTTAATTAGTTGAATCATTTTGTTTAGTATTTTATCTCTTTTATAAATTGTTGAAGTTCTCCACTTAATGGGTCCAAAGGCCAAACTGCTAGTTGTTAGGTTGCAAGGTGACTAGAGATGAATCTGTGAGATGTTAATGTTGCAAATAGGATAATACCCCAAATAAAGATGCCTCAACATGATTATGAGAACTAATGAATGATGTGCAAGGAAATTTAGGAAGTTGAGTGATTTTTAGGCTTAATTTTCATTGTTTGATAGAAATTAGCTTGAAGTCCAGTCAGAAGCCAGTTGTGGCGAGAATGGACTGTCTACAACTAGCACTTCATCTACTTGATAATATAAGTGTGCTTCCCTTTACTCTACCTATAACAATTTTGTTTGGGATTTTCACTTTTTCAATGCATCCTTATTAGCTTGGGACCTTAAAAATCATACATAACACCTAAGAACTTTATATACATCCCTTCATAACTTTACCAATTCAATATTACCTTTGGATCTCTTATCCAATAAACCAAGTGATCATTTATATGGGTAGGATTCCAAATAGGCAATTAGGCCCAATTTTGGAGGAAAAGGGCAATTCTGAGGCTATTTTTGGTTATCAATATTTATTTAAGACTTGATCCATCTTATAAGAGATATGGAAGCACCTAATCCATGCACTTAACTATCGTCTTCTGACTGCACTTATGTTTCCATACTTGAAATCTTGAAAAGAGTGTGTTGGCCCCCAAATTTTGGCTAAGTGTTTTGACATTTTGGTGCAGAACTGGGACAGCATGAAAGGAACCTTGAGCATAAGACAATGGAATGAAATCACCATGGTGTGGAACCTATATCACATGAAAGCACTAAGGCATGGAAGTACCAGTATGAGAAGACCCAGTCAAAGGATAATTAGTCATGAGGAACCCAAGAGCATAGGACTCAAAATAATAACATAAGACTTGGGGAACACATAAGAAGTGGGAGAATTTAAGGAGTGATTCATATGGGTCACCCAGACATTATCCATAATAATTTTTACACCAACTTGAAAGGATGTGAACACATGGTAGCAATGATCTAACATAGAGAGATTATTTAAGGGGTGCAAAGGCCCAAGTCCTTAGGATAAGTTAGTTGATAAAGTGCCATGACTTTCAATTTGTTGAGAGTTTATTGATAAATTACTCATGTCATTAATGTTTTAAATACTTGGTCAGGGATAAACAAGTATAAATATCCCTATTGTAAAGCACTCTGAGGATTGATTTTTTGTTTAATGATAATTGCTTACACTTAATATATCGATTGTGGATATTATAAAACATTTTAGTGTTCATGTTTAGTTAAATGGATAAGTTGGGTAACTATGATAGGTTGGGTTGAAAATTTGGTGATTAGAACTTAGTATGAAATCTAAACTAATCTTTTCTTTTTCTAAGTAACAACTTTAAACTATAATGACATTAATCTACATAATTGTGGTGATCAAGCTTAGTAATCCAAGGAGTAAAGTATTTTGTATTTGCCTTTACGTAATATATATTTAAAAACATGTTTAACATAAAGAATATGATTAAGTTAATGTTACTACACAACAAACCCTACAAGAACTAGACTCTAGCTACATGCTTCGGGTGAGCATGCAAGACCACACTCTTGCATGAAAGGGCCATTGAGCTAGCTCATTGGGATACACTTCTACACTAAAGATATATTAAGAATAAAAAACTAACAGTTTGGTTTAATTACCAAAACCTGAAACACTTATGCATAGTCATGGAATATGTTTGAGCATATCACCCTTGAGATTATTAAACAATGGATTATAAGAGTTGAAGATAATTTTGCAGTTCCCTACCTTGAACCAAGAGTTTCCACACAATAGTGGGTAGAGCAAAATCTCTATAGTGTATTGTATGAAACTTTATTTTTTGAGATCTTGATTCATTTACACACTTGGCTATTTACCTCAAGGATGATCACAAAAGCTTAGCAGAAGATAGTCTTAGACATTAGAATGACAAAGAGTGTTAACAAAACTTGGAGCTCCATAGACATGAGCTATAAACATTTGGTCGAAAGGAAATTTTGAATTACCACATTCTAGATTACACTATAACTACCTCTACATGTCCTAAAGAATCCAAGTTCTAGTTCCTTAGAGAACCGCATGGTTGATACATTAGACATGTTGCTTTAGAAATTAAGAAGTTATTTATTGATTAATAACTTGAAACTATGTTGATGGAGAGCTAAATTCATTTTTTAATGAGCCACACATTTGAATGGGGATTGAATAAGAGTTAGTAAAAGATTTTAGGTTCAAAATGGTAGCCAGTCAATGGGTATTACAGAAGCAAAAATATGATGAAGCTTGACAAAGGATTATAGAAGTAAACAATGTGGGAAGAGACTGGGAGAACTCAAGAAGTGCTACTAGGATCTGTAGGGAAGGGGAAACACACAAAGAGGACCCCATCATTTTTGAGTTATGCCTCATGTAATTTTTATCATATGAAGGAGAATCCAATTGGATGACAAAAACTAAAGAACCAAACATAAACCAACCAAACTCCCCAACCATAATGTGTGCTCATGCTTTTGACTCAGATGATATATGTATACATAATTGGGATAAAAATAGTGTAGAATTAGAGATTAAAGTTGTAATGGGTATTATAACTGAGCCAGTTGACACTCATACAGACTTAACACTTTCCTTCCCTCGTCAAAGGAATTTTACGGTGCAATTTGGAATGCGTAGTAGACCTGACATTTAGGGTAGACAAAACACAAGCCCAAATGTAATTAATCAACTAGCCACCATGCCCCATGGCACGAGCATTGCTGCTATAAACAATGGAGGCTCTATAGGCATTAGAGGTAGACTAAGAGGTGGTACATGAGGAAGTAGTGGACTTCCTCTGCATGGGACAAGATTTGGAGGTCCTCAACAACTACCAATTCAAGTACCTTAGCCATCCATGGTATATTATGAAATAACACTTCACTTACCTGAATATTGAGGGGTGTAAAATGATACAGAACATGTCCATAAATGTGAACTCATTTGGAGGGTGTAAGGTATCACTTCTTCTGAGAAAAAATCCACCCAATTCAAAACTACATTGTTGGAGTGAGAGCACAAATGGTATACAAAATATGACCCTCAACAAGTAGTAGTGGACTATGATTAACTTAAAACAACATTACTTTAAGAATTTGATATTCCTAAATTTGAACAACAAAGTATAGCCATGTTGAAGGACATAAATCAAGAACTTGTTGAAAGTGTATGAGAGTATGATGCAAGGTTCAAAACACTATTGTCAAATCTATCATTTGAAATCAGTGATTTTTAGCGTGCATATTGGTTTGTGGGAGGGTTATTACTTCCATTTCAATAAACATTATCTCATAATAACTTCACTAGCCCATGCATGGATTTGGAAGCTTCCTTTCATGCTGAAGTGATTGGTAATATTGATACTAGGATCAGCCCTTTCATGGAAGACTAGATAGATTTAATGGCATCACAAATTGAGAAGTTAACTACAAATAATGCACATGATACTTGTAGTGGTCTTTGGTGTACTGATTTCAAGTATAAAGGACACACCCAAAGTAATTGCCCACACAATAAAATTCATACCGTACTGAAGTAGTCATGTGAAATCTACCATGAAGAGCATGATATATTCTCTTGTCCACTTTTACAATGAGTAACACACTCAAATGTGTCTGACTATTATGAAATATGTGATGCATACACTCATGACACTAATGATTGCTGAATAATTTGTGACATCCATGAAGCATGTGCATGTGGTATGTGCCAAAAATCTATAGCCAACAATTAGGATAATGGTGGCTATCATGACTGAGGTAGATTATGAAGATGAGGAGATAGTCATTTCCCACCAAGAACATGTTATAAGTGCATATCCTCAGACTACTATCAAAGAGATTGTTCAGTTTACCCTATGTGTGCTTTCTATAAAAAGGACCATCAATTGGAGGAGTGTCCTAACCTATACACAGTCATCACTAAGTAGAGAAATAAAAAGGGTGAAATTATGATTCATATAGAGAAACCACATTGGCATGCACATTCAACCACCCTAACAACACAACAAGTGAATATCACTAAGCGTAGTGGAGGACAATCTCAATCCACATCAACTCCTATTGAGAAGGTACAACTGAGGAGCCTTGAGTGAAGAAGTATCTTGATGTCCAACAATAAAAGGATGTGATCGAAGACACTATGACATTTATATGAGAACTCCAAAGATAGATTCATTTTCTCAAATACAAAGAAGCAATACAACATGTTGATGTGTAGAAGGTAGTAAAGCCACAAAACATGGTGCGATACAACTTCTAGAATCTTTAAAAGTGTATGTTATAAAAAGACATTATCACAAAACTAAATGTTTGGATTAAGAATCAGATATAAACACTAATTAAAACTCAACCTCTAGTGACTTGATATACCAAGGATCGTTGATTGAGTCATGATTGGTAGCAAGATACACCTATTCTTCCTACACCTTTAGAAGATAAGGAGATACTAGTGAATGTTGTTATTGATGATTGGGTAATTTAGGACATCTTAGTTGATAATGGTGCTAAATTCAATGTCCTCACAAAGGAATCATGGTGAAAAATGGCTAGTCTAACATTATAACCTTCACCGCATGTACTGTTCATGGCCAATAAAACTCATGTTTTTATCAATTAGAGTCCTCAAGAATGCAATAGTTGATAACTTGGAGTACCCTTCAAAGCTGATTTTGAGGTTCTTGAGTTAGAAGAGGATGATGACTTCCCAAATTTTTTGGGGAGAAATTTGTGTTATGAAAATAATGTAGATTTAAGTTTCAAAAAGTGCTACATCAGTTTTGAGAATGTTGACCAGCGCATTGTTATTCCTCTCGATCAAACACATGATCCCTCATATGTTGAACCTATTAATGTGGAGGAAGATATAAACCACATTTATAATTTCACTACTAGAGATGATGAGCAACATGACCCTACTCATGATGGCATCCTCTGATAGACAGATACTCATTCCCTTTCTGACACTACAAACAATGCTTGTAATTATTGGTTTCATAGCAATTATAACCTCACTAAAAGAGTGTGTAGTGTCATTGGAAGTCAGAAGACCATTCCACACCATATTCATAAATGTCATAGGTTTTTCTACCTTTTTACTAGATAATTTATAAGGGGACCAATAATAGATGCACCTTTAGAGAGACTTGTTGAGGCTTCATGCTTCTATAGAAAAATGGAAATCTATGACTTTGTCCAGCACCTTAAGGTTTTTTATCACACTGACACTAATCATATTCGATATTTATTTCACCTATTAGATGTTACAACTTTAATATGGTTGAAAACCCATCATGAGAAACTCATTTAGTGGGACCAAGTATGCTCTACCTCACATCACCAGTTCTATCATAACATCAAATTTAGGGGAATAATTAACTATAGCAGAGTACTAGCACCTGAACCCCATATAGAAGCTTATGAGAGAATGTGGAGAGATGAAGAGTCATACTTACCAAAGTTTTTATGGGTGCATGAACTCTATGGAACTTTATGCACCT
The DNA here is from genome assembly GCA_037957365.1 of Torreya grandis. Lineage (NCBI taxonomy): Eukaryota > Viridiplantae > Streptophyta > Pinopsida > Cupressales > Taxaceae > Torreya > Torreya grandis. The sequence continues at coordinate 1,219,840 of JARHVA010002682.1, forward strand.
AGGCATGGTCATGGTATGTTCATGAAGAATGACACATGGGTACACGATTTTGGCATCTCTTGAAGGAGAACATGAAATCGACACTATCTTATTCCTCTCCGAGGATGGATTTATGCCTCACTCTCTAGGACATGAATGAATTTGTTGTTGGTGACCCTAATCCCATTGAGGATCACTTAAGATATATCCATAACATCCCTAAAGAGGGTCTAATTCTCTTCAATGAACCTTTACAACAAATTATTTTCATGCTAGCACTAGTCCTTGATTAGGATCGATGTGAAGAGATACATGTGGGGAAATAAAAACTAGTGTTTCAAGTAGAAGGTGAAGGAACCAATCCATATGACCCTTTATCCAATCATTTGGATGTTCCTACAGACTTTGGCACATGATTTGTTCATGATACAGACATCGATATAGATGACCCCTACTTTAGACCCATTTAAATTTTCTAGTGAAAGATCGACATAGAAAAAGAACCAAAGATGGATACTGTAGGTAATTATTGGAGTGAAATTGAAATTTTAAAAATATTTGAGTTATTAAATAAATATCAGGATGTCTTTCCTAGAAACTATAGTGAGATGAAAGGAGTTTATCCATCCTTAAGAAATATGCATATCAAATTGGTTGATGGCACTCGACCAGTCAAAAAAAGGCGATATAGGATGAATCCTAATCTACAAGTGCACATAAAAGATTAAATTGATAGTATTTTATGCATAGGACTAATCACCCCCATTGATGAATTTGAATGGGTCAGTCCCATGGTGATTAGTATAAATAAAGATGGATGCATCTCTATTTACATGGACTATCAGGTACTTAATACATCTTGTGTCACTGACCCTTTCCCAACACCTTTCATGGCAAAAATCCTTGAAGGTGTTGCTAGATGTGAGGTATATACTTTCAAATATGCCTTCTTAGGATACCATCAGGGCAAGAGAGCTGAAGAGGACTAATCGAAGACTATGTTTTCCACTAAATTAAGATCTTTCACATATAATATCATTCCTTTTGGGATCAAGAACACACCTATTGTGTTCTCATAGGTAGTTGTTGAAACCTTTAAGTATTTTATCCATAAGTTTATTTAAGTCTACTTAGATGATTGGATAGTCTATGGCTCGGTCAAGGATCACTTCTCTAACCTAAGACTGATACTTGAGCACTAACAAGTCTTATAAATATCACTAAACTTAAATAAGTGCCTATTTGCTACACCCTTCGGTGTGCTCCTAGGACATATTATTTATAAGGATGGCCTCATGGTAGACCTAGTGAAGGTGTCTATTACTCTTCACCTCCTAACACCCAAGTCTCAATGCGAGGTCTATGCCTTTTTGGGCCATACCGATTACTATAAAAAATTCATCCATGGATATGTGAAGATTGTCATGCCCCTAGAGGAAATTTTAAAACATAATGAGCACTTCATATGGACTTGCTCCTGTAATTAAGATTTTAAGACACTAAAGGAAAAACTAGTCACCCCTCTTATCCTATAGTTTCATGATTGGACAGAACCATTACATGTCCATGTTGATGCGTTTGGAATGGTAGTTGGTGAAATCCTTGAAACACTAGGAAAAGGTCACCTAGAGCATTTGATCTACATTGACAATAGAAAAGTCACTCCATCTTAGAGGAACTACACAACCATGAAGCGTGAAACACTATCAATGGTCTATGCTTTGTAAAAAATTTGATAGTACTTATTGGTACTCCCTTTGTCTTATATATAGATCATGAGGCCTTAAATTACCCCATCAATAAACTAGTGCTACATGGGTGGATCTACCCTTTAATAGTGTTATTCCAAGAGTTTCAGTTTTCTATCATGGTCAAACCTAGAAAAGTCAATTATGGACTTGACCATCTATCTTGAATTGAGTTCAGAGAGCCACTGCATGCTATTGAAGATGACTTACCTGATGTTCATTTATTTTGTGTTACTCATGTACGTGAAGACCTAGAATATATTTCCACCTTTTTAACATCTAGCTCAGTGCCAGACTATCTCAATCCTCAAGCCAAGAAATAACTTGTGGTTTATGTTACCCCTTTTTTACTCATAGGAGGGTATCTCTACAAACTTGTCCATGATGAGGTTCTTTGGTGTTGTGTTATGAAATATGAGCATCCTGATGTACTTCAATAAGTTCATAAAGGTACATTCGAAGGAAATAATGCTAAAGAGGCTACTGTATGCAAAGTTATACTAGTTGGATTATGGTGGCATACTCATTTTCAAGATGCTAGAGCATATGTTAGATAGTGTGACATATGTTAGTACCTAGGGAAACCAAACTGATGAGATGCCATGCCTTTATGACCAATCCCCTCTCAGGAACCATTTGAGAAATGTGTCATTGACTTTGTTGGCCTCATCACTCCAATTAAATGATGAATAGGTTCCTAGTATATAATAACAACTAACTACCTCATGCACTAGGTTGAATCTATGCCTACAAAATATTATATTGCTACCATTATCATGCACTTCATTTGGGAGCATATCATAATTTGGTTTGGATGCCAACTAGGTTTCACTAGTGATCACAGTACCCATTTCCTAAATGAAACAATTCTTATCTTACTGAATGAGTTCATGATTGCACACCACAAAATAGTGTCATACCACCCTCAAGCCAATGACATTATCAAGGCCTTCAATAAGATCATAGGTACCACTCTAATTAAGATTTTTAATATTGGCCAAAATGACTAGGATGATAGGGTATCTACAATACTATGGGCTTAATGAATAACTTACAAGTGCCTAAATAAAATCAGCACATTCAATATAGTATAGGGCAAAGAGGCGGTCCTTTTAGTTGAATTTTTGGTGTCATCTCTTCACATTTCACATGTAGGATAAAATGGATGAGGATTCATACTTGAAAGCATGCCTTGATACTTTTTTATAACTTGATAAATATCATTCCCTCGCTCATTAGAGTTAGGATGTGGAAAAGCACAAATAAAAATCATGGCATGACCACAACATAAAGCACAAAACATTTTCCCCATGCATAAATGTCTTCCTATACAAATCCAAGTTTGTGCACCATTCTGTAAAACTTCATATTCACTGGGATGGTTTGTCTATCATTCATATCATTCGGCCTACCAAAGCTTGTTGGTTATAAAGGTTGGATGGCCAGTTCCTTCTTGGATATTTCAATGGAAGCCAACTCTGACTGTATTTCATTTTTGATTAATTTAAATATTATAAAATAGAAAGGCTTATGGCATTATCTTAGGATTTCCTATTTTTCAATAAAAGCACTACCTTTGTTATGCACAATGCTTCTTTAATGTAATTGTTTTTAAGTTTGTATTTGTCTTTTTGTGGAGGATTATGACTCATTTTTTGTGTGGGGTAAGATATCTGAATTCATGATTAAAAGTTAAGTGCACAAGCTACCTAGGCACTCAAAGCACTTAAGCATGCAAGTCATTTAAGACATATAAACTATATAGCCTAATGGTAGGGTGTTCCCACCATTAGTTTAAATTTTGAAAGACATAGTTCTCTTCCACTCCAAGGAAAGCATGGGACACAACTGTCCTGAACTTGACATGAAGGTGCGAGATGGGATGTGTCATTAATGTGGAAAAGAATAGTTATGGCAAAAAATGTGTCAATGACATGACATGACAATACCATTAAATGCAATAATTACCAAAAGTGACGATCGAAGAGTGGTGGCCCTTAAAAAATGCATTTATGACAAGATGTGATGGGTGAAAGTAAAGGGATAGTAATTTTTGTTAACCCTTTTGAGCCTATAAATAGACAAGTTAACTCATTTTTACATTTTACCTTTGCATTTATTTGAGTTTAATAGATCCAAGAGCAAATACAACCAAGATTTGAGAGAAAAACAAGTTCATTCAATTCCACAACAAAATATACGAAGCATTGTGAATTTATCTACATGTATTACAAGTTTGTCTATGTAATAAAAACATAAGATAACTTCAGGACATGGCCATAACAAAAAAAAGTTTTAGGTTGTAGAAAAAGTCTGCCATTAGAAGACCATTAAGATCAAAAATCCAAAGTCAACAACAATAACCACATACTCCTTTGGGAATGTTGGATGGCCACACATAAACCTTCAGGCTCCTCAGAGGGTGATGTAGCCTAAGAAAAGGCCCTAAGGATAAATCCATTACCTTCAATACCAAAGGAAAAAGAGGTACTTGGAGGAAAAACATTTTTCATAAGAGAAGAGGCATCATAGGAGCAAGCACAACATATAAAAAGGGGAGAAGTAAGTATGGCACGACAAGCCAAGAAGACTCAATCATCTCTACCCCCACCTCTAATGATTGAGGAAATGTAGTATCTTGAGTCGATATTACATGTGAATAACTAAATCTCCAAGGTGACCTCTTTCATGATTTTTTACTAAAACCATCTTTACCCTAGAAATGAGGTTGAATTATATAATGATTATAGAGTTGAATGCCAAACACCAAGAACTAGTTGGTATATGATCTTAAGATTTTCAATGTGCTAAAAATTATGGGGTTATTACATATTTTTAATTATATGTACTATTGAAAACCCATGAAGGCAATCAAGTTCCTTCTTTCGTGCATCCATGAAGACTACCTCTATTTTATCAAGTAAAGTATGAAGATCACACCCAAGAGGATAAGCAAGGTATTAAAACTATAGTGTTTAGGAATAGATGTGGATGATGACTTGGTGGACACTGATGTGGTCCAAAATATAGCCACAACATTGATGTACCAAAAGTAGGGCCAAACCATACATATAAAGAACCTGCAAGATCCTTCCCTCTAGGTTGTGGTGCAGATCATCATGACCAAGATCAGTGGATCTGATCATTAGAAGGAGGTTGACATGGTGCACCTCTACATCACCCACCAAGTTACTTATGAATTAAAATACAACTAGGTATATTATCCAAAAAATTATTGAAGATTTAGAGAAGACCCATCGAATACCTAGCCACAAGTTTCTATGGAGTGTATTTCTACTTTTGATGGTTTTTTATGATATTGGTGTACTAGACTACACAACAAGATCACTAAAGTGGGAATATCCACCCAAGAAGAGGGCCTCAATAGAGTGATTTAAGGAGTTCACATGCCCAAGGCACATTAATGCCTCTTATAAAATAAAAATGAAGTATTAGTTTGATGACATGGAGGCATTCAGGAAAAAATGACACATATTAAAGGATTTACCCCCTGGCAACTAAGTAAACACAATTTTTGGTGAAGAAACACTTCTCTATCATGTGTATAAGTATGGTCCTTTTTGGATAACTCTTCATATGGCTAAATTTACCATATGCCTTTTCCATGAATTAATTCATTGACTCTATGAATTGGATCCATGACACACAACCAATTGCCTTAGAGGCCAAAAAGATTGATTTGGAGATTCATACTCTATAAAAAATGTATGTCTATCCAAGTAAGAAGGCATACAGGGAGAAGAAGGAGATGGACCTGATAGACATAAAATTCAAGCAAATATTGGTGGGAGAACAAGTACATAACTTGTTTTATATGTTACAACTCAGGAAGGACTCAAAGGGCAAAAAACCTAAGGAAAATCTCCCACTAGTGCCTTCATTGAAGAAGAAGAAGCGGGTTGAGCATGATGCTAGAATAAGTGGTCAATTGGCACCACAAAATCATCAAAAGACTACCCAAGTACCATGTCCAATCCCCTTACCACCTAGACCCTCACCTCCCAGACCATCTCCACCATGACCATCTCCACCATGCCCTTCTCCACCATGCTCTTCTCTATTATGACCTTCTCCTCCCCAACCTTCTCCACCCAAATTACCACCATCATAAGTCCCTCCACCCCCACCTTCTCCCCACACATATCTCCAACTCTTATTTCACCCCCTAAAACATCTCAACAACCATCTCCCCCAAAAGTTTCCTCATCAGGGGTTGCACATAATTGAGCCATAGATCAAGCACCTGAATAGGAAGTCCTTGCAGTCCAGATGAAAGCATCAAAATTTGATTCTAAGAAGACACCCTCCCTAGTACTAGAGGAGGAGGAGGCCACCTCTAATAACTTGACACATGACATTGAACACCTTTATAGCAAAGAGGAGGATGGTGAAGAGTAAGAGATGAGAATAATGGCCAGTACTTGCACCTCCTTAGCTACTGATGCAAAGGTTGAGGTCTTAGAATGTGACCCAAATAAAAGGAATAAGCTAGCTAGGTTCATAAAAGAGCCCACCATTGATGCATCCACCAATCTATACAATTGATATCAAGTGATCATCCCTAATAGGATGATATAGCTATGGTTATATTTCATTCCCCATGATTCAACCTTGGAGACAAGGAAGCATCTTTTTTATTAGACATGTACAATGAATAATGCACCTTTGAATTCCCCCAAGATAGCCTTTCTTTAGGACCTAATGATCTTGTGCTACCCAAACCACTATGGGTGGATCCCCAAAATATCACCCCTCTATAAGCAAGTGTAGCATTTTTTAAGATGGCCTTGGAGGTCACACACCAAAACATTGTATCATATTCTGATGCAGTGGGTATGTATAATAAGGAAGTTGCCACCAAAAAGGAACTCATCAAAAATTTGGTTACATTGAAATAACATGGAAAGGAAGCCATAGAGGTGAAGGTTAAAACATTGAATATGTGTAAGATAATTTTGGGATAGGATCTAGTGTTGATGTATGGCGTACCTATCGATGGGGATTCCATAGAAAAATTGGAAACCTTGGTGAACCTCCTATTAAAGCACTGCAAGGAGCAGCCCACACTAAGAGATGAGGGACTAGAGTTAGCAGAGCAACTCATCAAGGTATTTGAAGTCTATAAGTGCACCCTAGAGAGAGTTGGGGAAGTCATCCCCATTTTAGATGGAATTTTGGAACGGTTGGTGCACCAGAATAATATCTTGGAGGCTCAACTCCAAATAGAAGAAACCCAAAGGCAATAGATGGTTGATGTTGCACTTTTAATAATTTATCACATCAAGCATGCCAAAGCATTTAAGGATGCAGAGATAATGGAAGAAAATATCAATACACATCATCAATAATTGAATTCTAGTTTTACAGCCCTTTAAGGATAGGTTATCAAAGAAGTCTCAACACTCGAAGATGTCTAGAAGGATGCCAATGTGTCCCTAGATGAATTGGTCAAGAAGACCAAGGAGACATCTAGCCAACCCAAGGAAGCTATAGAGGTAAAAATTCCCAAGCTTTTTGACACATTGTCACATTAGAATAATGTTAAGAAGTAGATTGAGCAGATGGGGCTTGAATTTTTGATAGAGGCCACGAATAAAAATTAGTCTAGGACAAACTAAGAGCATAGTATGGGGTGATGTTGGCCCCCAAATTTTTTCTTAGTGTTTTGAGATTTTGGCATGAAACTGACACGACATGGAAGGAATCTTGAGTGGAAGAATATGGCATGGAATCATCATGGCATGGAACCTATAAGGTATGAAATCACTAAAGCATGGAAGCACCAACACGAGAGGACCTAATCAAAGGAGAATTAGTCATGAGGAACCCAAGAGCATAGGACTCAAAACAATAGCAAAAGACTTGGGGAGCGCATAAGAAGTGGAAGCAATTAAGGAATGATTCATATGGGTCACCTAGACCTTATCCATCATAAGTTTTACACTGGCTTATAAGGAGATGAACACATGGTATCAAAGATCTAGCATAGAGTGAGTATATAGGGGCACAATACCCGAGGTCCTTAAGAGAAGTTAGTTGATAGAGCACCATGACTCTCAGTTTATTGAAAGTTCATTTCTCAATTAATCATGTCATTAATTTTGTAAATACTTGGTCAGGGATAAACAAGTATAAATACGCATGTTGTAAATCACTATGAAGATAATTTTTTTGCTCAATGATACTTGTTTATGCTTAATATATGAATTACGGATATTATAAAACATTATGGTGTTCATGTTCAGTTAAATGGATAATTTGGGTAACTATGATAGGTTGGGCTGAACATTTGGTGATTATAACTTAGTATGAAACCTAAACCAATGTTTTCTTTTTATAAGTAATAAATCTAAAATATAATGACATTAATCTGCGTAATTGTGGTGACTGAGCTTAGTACTCCAGGGATCAAAGTAGTTTATCTTTGCCTTTATGTAATATCTATTTAAAAACATGTTTAACCTATGAGAACCAACCTCTAGCTGCATGCTTCAGGTGAGCGTGCGAGACCACAATCTTACCTGAAAGGGCTAGTGCACTAGCTCGTTGGGATACACTTCAATGCCAAAGCTATATTAAGAATAAAAACCCAACAAAATCTTAAGATTTTAAGCCCTTTAAACCCTTTATACTATATCTTACTCTTTTTTGAGGCCATTGTTCACCTTTTATCATTATATATGCATGCACAAAGTGGTTAATTAACCTTCTCACACTTGGATAAGATAACTTGTCTTGGGTAACTCAAAATACCCTTTATTTTGTAAGGATCTGATTCTATTGACCAAGAATGTGGACCTATAGGTCTACACACCTATAGGTATGCATTCACCTTCACTTATATCATTTATAGCAGGTTTCTTCATTTCCTAAACCCTTTAAATATATCACCCACATTTCAATATAGTTGGTCATATCACAATCTCTCTAAGACATCAAAATGTCTTCAAACACCTAACTTTGCTATGTAGTTTTATATGATCCTCTTGACTATGTCTTAACTCACATTGATTATTTTCCTTTTTTGAGGATTTTAAATACCTATATCACTATTATAGAGTTCTTCATATTCAAAATAAGACTCTGACTCCTTTGTTCACTGCAGAACTAATGTTTCTAATTCACAGTCTATCTAGATTACATTGCCTTTTGCATTTCAATTGTATATGGTTTGTCTGATTTAGAGAAGATTTATTCCTTTTATAAAAGTTATTTCTAGAGATTGAAGTCAAAGAAGGCTATCTTTAAAAACATATCACATTTCAAACTACATTCAAACTTCGTGTCCATTGGCAAATGCATTGGAAATCAGTGTGGTTGTGGGTGCATGACAATATCTTAAAATTTGCCTTGATCATGCATGGTTAAATAGGGGTTTGGAGGCTAACTCCAAGATGATAAACCATGTTGACTTCTTGGGTATGAATTGAACATCATCCTTCAAACATCATCTTGCACTGAGCCTATAATTCAAGAGGTTTGTCAAGACCAATGAATGCAAAATTTTCTCAACTATATGGATATGTATTATTCTTGGCTTGAAGATGGTGTAGAGGAAGTCTTTAACCTTCTTGAAGATCCATACCTTTTTATTACTTGTTTTCAAACTCACTTTTGTAGAAACATTTCACACTATTTAAGAAATATGTCCAAACCTACAAATCTTGATAAAATGCCACATTTTAGCATAGGTAGACCTATACCTATAAATATAGCACTAGTTTTGGTATTGAGAGGGTGACTTGACTTCCTAACAATGTTTTCCAATCATTATTTTGCCCTCATCAAGCTCCAAAATGCACCCAAACAGAAAAAATTGAGCCTATAGGAGTGCCTAAACTTCTTAATTATTGTTCATAGAGGAGGACCCACCAATCTAAGATCTATGGGCATATTTTTAAAGGCCATTAGGACCCCCTCCTATGGTAAAAGGCTCAAACCCCAAATTTCCTTCATCTATATGGACCAAGAATATGAAGTTGGCCTTTACAAGCTTGTCAAGGAGCCGATGGAGGAAAGGGAGTATTTTATGCATTCTTTAGACCCATACCTACATTCCAAACCTAGATTTGACCTAGGAAAGATGAATATACACCTCTAAAATAATTTTCACATGCAAAAAAGCCTTCTTGATCTGTATAAGTGAATGATATCCCCTTTTAAGCATATAAAATAACTTGTAACTGCTTTTCTTCATTTGAAATTGACTTGTCATGAAATATCTACCAATCTCTGATTATAACACTCTTTAAAAATCATTTTAAATCACCTCTCTATGTGGTCTTCACCTTTTTGGGGTTTTAAAGTGGTTTTTTGACAATTTTACACAAGTTAGTGACCTATATAAGAGTTTGAAATGACTTATTGACCTTGTATACAACATAAATCCTATTTCAGCACTTGTACAAACTAGAGGAAGTATGACATGACCCTAACCCATGACATATAATTAAACAAGACACCCCAAACCCTTAACATCAATTGAACCATCTTGAAGCATTACATGAAATGACTTAAACAAACATAGGATGAAAATGAACATTATCTTAAACTTATCAAATTTACCTTAAACTATGAAAACATGCATTGAAAAATGAAAATTTTTATGACCCTATCTTATGCTATCCAAAATTTGGCTAACAAATCCCATACCAAGGCCATTGTGTTATGCAACATAGCTTTTTGATGTTAGGAATCTAGATAATGTTGTGCATGAGTTTCTTCATGCTAAACCTTTTCAGCATGTGGATTTGTGACAATAGATTGAGAATGATCACCACTACAAATAGTGATATTGATCTTGGGTCCAATTGGTGGAGTGGTAGGGCATGGTTTTCATTGAGCAGTTAGAGTTTTAACAACACATATCATTCCAGTGCCCTTCTCATTTTATTTTTTGGTAATGAAAACATACACGTCTAGTCATTCTTAGTGTTATGCTCATTTTTATAAAAGGCACAAATAGGTTAGACCATGAAATTGCATTAGTAGTGGCCCTGATATCCACACTTGTAATGTGTCATGGGTGGAATGCGACCACCTCCTCATCCATTGTCATGCCCTTAACCTCTGAAAGATTGACTCTCACCAGTTTCCTTTGTTAGCTATAAAATTTTGGTGAGTACTATTTTCAATCAAACTTTCACCCTTGTGAAGGTAGTTCTAGGCCTTCACAGTCTGTTGAAACATGGAAACAATCCTAGGTTATGGGTGACCTAATCAGTGGATTGAGTCTTTGGATTCTAAGGTCTAGCTCCCTTTGGTATATCAATTAGGATATCTACTCTATGCTACGAACTACCAGGGAAAAGGTAAGAAATAAACTTGAAGGGAAATCCTACCTTATGATGGTGATACAAGTAAATTTTGATTGATCCACTCAATTTGAGCTTCTAAAAACACGGATCAGATAATTAAAAAACTAAATTTTTAACCCCAATTAACCCCTACACATCAGTATTTCATGAAAAGGTTCTATCTTATGATAAAATCTTAAGGGAAATGATGGAATAGCCCTAATTCAAGGCACTAACCAGACATTTATATCCACTGTAACTATAGCCAAGAGATGTTAAACACATAACATGACCTGCATAATCTGATCAACTAGTAACTAGGTAAGAATCAAGAGTTGATAAGGAAGAAAATTTTATCACATATACAAATCAATTACATAAATACACTATACCATCACTTTAGAGTCTAAAAAATATCCTTATATTAATATGAAAAGGTTACACAACACAAATTTTGGCTATAAATGGTCTTGCCAAAAAGAGGATCCAATTCAAGTCTAAAAAGCCAACTTATATAGAAAAAGATACAACCGCCAAGAGGTTGGCACTAAAAATAGAAGAGGAGATTAACTCCCACATCATCCCAAGTCCAATTACAGCTATCCAAAGATAACAAGACCTTTAAAAATAATATTCTTTTGTATTATGCCTTGCATGAAAAGCTCTTTGGTGTTGAAAATGGACGGTGGGCTCGTCTTGGACTAATCTGCCCCACGCATGAAATATATGCCAACTTTAGATGTATTAACTCAAGCTTGAACTAATTTAAATTTGAGTTAGAACATGAAAATTTTCTATACTGCATGAAAAGCATGAGTGGATGTGGCACTTGATAACCAGTCAACTATAACTCAAGACTAGTTAACCTCCAATGAACCTTTCGTTGCATGAAAACTACGCCATACCTTGGATGGAGAACTCCACTTAAACCATATAGAAGCATTTAAAATATTTGTATTTCATGAAAACCAAAGAGAAGTGTGACTTGTCAACTCAAGTGCAATACTAGTCAACTTTACCTCATCTCTACTTGTATGAAAAAGCTCTTTGACAACTAAAGCATGCATGAAAATTCCATGTCAACTCCTTGAAATTCCTTGGTATTTTATTCTTATGTTCTTCACTTCTGCATGTAGGTTGTTTTCTTCTATCCCTATTGATTTTCATGAGCTTATTTCATATCAGGCATTTGTTCTTCAGATAATTTATCCTCGAGCTTGTCTTGCTTTTGTCTTTGTCTATTCACTTTGGAGTTTTCTCTTCGGGCTCTTATCTTAAGACAAATTGTCTATGGTTTATCCATCTTGGGTATTCATTTTGATCACTTTATCATGGGTAATTTCTCTAAAGCTTATTCTCTCAAGAATTTTGCAATGAACTCTCCATTAGTAAGTCTTTCAAAGGAATTCTTTCAAATAATTTGTCTAAAGGAATTCCTTCAAACTTTTTATTTGCAACTTTCCTCTTTGTATTTTTCTTTCTTTCAGCATTTTCCTCTTGTTCATTTCCTTTGGACAAATTGTCTGAAGGAATTATTTTGGGCTTCCTTTCCAAATTGCCCTTCGAGCATTTTGACAACAACTTTCTCGAAGGGAAAGAGACCCCTCAACATTTTGAAATAGCCCTTCAGATTTTTGAATGAACCCTTCGAGACTTTGTGAAACATCCCTTCATCTTTTAAATTATCCTTTTTCAAAGGGCAGATACCCTTTGGATTTTTTGAAATGATCCTTTACCCTTTGAAAATAACCCTCAGAGCTATGAAAGAACCTTTCATATTTTTTGGCACAACCTTTTTTGAAGGGAAAGAGCCCTTCAAGATTCTCAAAATGAACCTTCCCAAAGGAATTCTACCCTTTGGCTTTTGTGGCATGAACTTTCCCAAAGGTAAAGAGACCCCTTAATATTTCTAAATTTTCCCTTGGCATTTTCGTTAAGTACCTTTTCTCCTTGCAAAGAACCTTCTTGAAGGGAACATACCCTTCAAAAGAAATGAAAGTGACCCTTCAGAATTGTGTAAAATAGGCCTTCAAAAAAGAAAAAGACCTTCAGACTTTTGTAAATGGTCCCTCGAAACTTGAAAATGGTCTTTCAAGAAAATGAAATAGAACCCTTCAAAGATGCAAAAAGAACCCTTCAGAAAAGTTGGCTCAAAAAAATGCTTCAAACAAAAAGTTTAAAAGAATTCAGAAAAAGATAAAACCCAAAAGAATTTATTTCAAAAGAAATAGTCATTGTTCTTTTGTGATGGGCTCTTTGTGGAAAACTTTATTGAAGGAAAACTTGAATGCCAACACTTGGCCTGAAGGTTGAAGATGTATACATCTTGGCCTCTTCTGGACCTATCCCTGCAATTACTTTGAATACCTCAAAAAAACTTGTTTGGATCCTTCCACTTCAATGACATAAAAAGATTTTAATGATAAGGGTGGCAATTTGCCCTATGGGGTCAAAATTGTTAACAAGTACTTTGTACACGTGCTTCATGAATCTCTTAGATGACTCGACAGTCATTAGTATCATGGGTATATGCATCACATATATTAAAATATAGTGACACTTCAACTTGGGTGGCACACTAAAGTAAAGGAAAACTTCATACATCATGATATTCCTTACATATTTCATAGGACTATTTTAACATGGCAGAAACATTCTTTCATGGATAATTGTACTTGTTATGACCCTATACTTCACAGTCACACACCACAGGTTATTGCAAGTGTCATGAGTATCGTTGCTCGTAAGATTCTTGATCTAAGAAGACATAACAACAATTTGGGCCTCTTTGAAGGGGTTGATTCCTGTGTCTATACTTCCCATAGCTTTGGCACAAAGGGAAGCTTCCAGTGCCTTATGTGGATAAATAAAGGTATTTTGGGTTAAGGATCATTATAAAAGAATTAATAACCCTCCTATAAACCATTGATCATGATGTATTGGATTGATTTCAAATGATATCTTGGAAAGAAGGGGTTTTAAGTGATCATCATATGCACGCACAATCTAAGTGAGCTCTTCTTTAATATATTTTAAATTAGCAATACTTTGTTGCTCAAACTCAAGAATTTCAAATTCCTAAATAAAATTAGTTTTTAATAGCTCATAGTTTAAACAACTTGTTGAGGATCAAACTTTCTATACCATTTATGTGCACAATCCAATAGGGTTGTGGACAACTAAATTACCTTACACTCAATATAAATTACATCCTACACCTACTAAATGAGTTCACACTTGTGAACATGTTCAATTGCATTCTCAATACGTTGATACTCAGGAAGATGAAGTGTCATCTCATAGTCAACTATAGGTACACTAAGTGGTTGTCATGGACCATGTGGCGGTGGTCCTCTAATTCCTCTTGAACCCTATGTCGAAGGTCCTCCAATTCCTCTTGAGCCACCTCCTAATCCTCTTGTACCTCTAGTAGAACCACCACCAATACTACCTAACATGCCTCCTAGAGCAATAAAGGCAATTGAAGCATTGGGTGCTAAGGGAGGTTGATTAGTTAGAGTTGGGATTGTAGTTTTACCACTAATTATTTTAGGTCCACCTAGAATTCCAAGGTTAGACATATGTCTTAACTACACTGGAAAGGTAAGGGATAATTGTAAATTTAGTTCACCTTATTGTAAAATTCTACTTTGAACTTGTATTCCCAGAGTCTCTTCTACGGATTCAGCTTCATACTTAGTTTTAAACTCCACACTATCAGTATCCCAATCTCTTACAATAATTTAATCAAACTCAGATGCATGAGCATGCACTGTGGTGAGGAATTGGGCCTAATTAGATTGGGTTCTACTATCACCAATGTTTTTCCTACATCTTTTATGTGTACTTGTGCTAGTGAAGGGTGTGGATCTATGGTTAGGAAGTACTCAATATGCCTTTTTGCCTTTCTATGGATTCTTCCAGCACTTCCAAGATCCTCCCATTTTCCATTTGGATCATTTCCTATCATGTCCTTATGTCATGACTCATCGTACTTACACTTCTACAATTCTCACTAACTAACTTCCATGTTAAACTACCAATGTATACCCCTTCATTTCCACACTAGTTGTGTTGCTCATGCGCAAGATAGTTTTATTCATCCATGGAGAAGTTCTCAAGTCTAGAGTCAACCATAGATTTCTTAATTTCTAAGGGAAAATATCTTAGATATATTCTACGTGGTTCTCTTAGGAAATTAAATTATGCTTCTTTTGGACAAGAATATGTAGACACAACATATTCTAATATGTAGCTATTTAGTTTTCCTCTCCACTAGACATCCACCACATGTGTCTAAGTAGTTTTCAACTTTGGAAAGGTTGTTTGACACTCTGATAACCACAAAGACTTTTGTTCATAATTTGTAAAATGGTCTTGCACGTATGTTGAAATCCAAGCATATAAATGAACATGTAGTTCTATAAATAAGGTTTCATATAAAGAATTATACATAGGTTGCTCTACCCATTGTCATGCAGAAACTCCTAGTCTAATATATTGAAGCACAAGTTTCTCTTCTAATATGTCAATATATCACTCGATATTTCCCAAAGAGAGCCACTCAATCATATTTTTACCATCACACTAACAATTACAATGTGTCCTAATAATGAAACCAAATTATTGGGCATTATCATTAGTTTTTCTTGACTAAATACTAGGCACATGCCTAAAATAAAAGAGGAATCCAATGATCTAACATGTTGACATAGTACATGAGTAGTGACCTCGTGCACTCACCTGAATCATGTAGCCAAATGTGTTTCCCATTGATTTTATTATAGAATGGTGGATAAACTTAACTCTCTATCTACACTTAGGCACTTGGGTTAGTTACAGTTAGTTCTCATTACTACAAACATCATATTATGGTTAACCATGTTATTTACTCCATACATTCCACATACTTCTAATTAGCACCATAACAATAGATTAGAACATATTTTAAAATTTGTAGATAAAAATAGTGATTCCATTTATTTCATTTAAAAATTATAGTCACTCATACACCATAGCTTACTAATGAATAATAAAATATTACAAATATAATTCAATAACATTTCCTCTCTAATATTCTCTCTCCATCTCTTTTCTAAACAAAACTAAAGGGTATTTATCAATAGCCCAACCCCTCTCCTTAGGTTACATCACTAATACAATAGTGATGACTAGCCACTGACTATTTCAGAAAAAGAAGTCATGGCAAGCCATTAAAACAAAATCCTTTTAACTTAGGCTTAACAACCCCTATATATTATATCCATGCTAAATATCCATGCTTAAGATCCTATTATCTCATAAAATAGTGCTAGATTCATTTTTGAATAGTCTTCTCCAATTCTTTCATGAGATACTTCATAATCGTCTTTGCTTCCTGCACCCTTGTCTATGTCTTGTTCTTTTGTCTGAGTCATGTGTCTTTTGTTTCTCCTTGTTTTTTGTATCCTTGTCTCCCAAAACTCACTCTTTCATGCCAAGGTCCTTCATGAATTTCTCTTCTACACCTTATATTCCACATCTTTCTCTTTCATGCTATGGTCTTTCGATTCATTCTTGTGCCCTTGCTCTTCTACACTATGGCTCCAAAACCCTTAGAATATATAAATATAAAATTTTGGGTCCAACAGTACAAACACTTAAAAATGGTTTTAGCATTAATAGTATTTATATAAGTTTAAAACAAAAACTTAAGAAGGGAAGGGATCATACAAATACTTATCATAAAGTGAGGTGGAAAAATAAGACCAATTTAAGTGCTCAAGTCAATTAAAATAAAAGTGGGTCAAAATTGACATTATCAAGTATTTGTGATCAAATTTGAGTGTTTATATATTTCTCCCATTTAATTTAGGAATGAAATTACTAGAGTAAAATCAAATATACACCTAAGTGTATACAACACACTTTATTTTTATGAGAAAGCTTGATCCGAACAATACTTCAGGTGACAATTTGGACGATGGTCCTACCCCAATTGGTGACAAAAATTTTGAGAGCCATAACTTTTGCACCATAGCTTTGTTTGACTCCCCGCTTGAACCATTAGAAAGATAAGAATGAGGGGAACACCGTGAGATGGAATGAATCTTTGCTCGGTGGGTTTTGACCCTTGAAAACTAAATGGAAGTGCCCTAAATTTCAATTTTAGTAGTGTAATCTAAAAATAACAATTTTTCAAATTCTATATTATTGTAACTCGTGGAAGTCGAACCATTTCATCTCCCTCAAAATTGGTGACCTTCCACATCCTCTTGATACCTTCAAAAATATTTATAAATAGATATATATCCTAAAAATAAAAATAGACATCTCTTTCTAGAGATAGGCATATGTTGTATCTACAATTTTGAGCAATAAAACATCTCTTCTCAGAGATAGCATTATTATTTGTGTGTTCTTCATATATTCTTAAACTAAGACTTTTGAGTTTTGTATCAGTGGTATCAAATCAGTTTGTCTTAAGAGTGTATGATCTCGAGGATGAGATCAAACTATAGGAAGCTTGGGTGGAAATTACAAGATCCAACAGACTATCCACCTGTTCACTCTAAATGACATAAAATGGTAGACAACATCGAGACATCTGATCTTTTCAAATAAATGGCAAATGAAGCCCTCCAATAATAGTAAGCACATATGCTACAATAATTTGCCTAAATTCTCTAATAAATCTTGATAGGAAATTATGGCTCCTCATCTGCAGCCCTACATCCTTTTAGTGCTCCAACACCGTTCAAAGTTTAAGTGAATTTTGATATCCCTACATTTGAAGGCAAAATCAATGTTGATACAGTAGAAAATTGGTTAGATCAATTGCCTTCCTATTTTTCTATAAATAAATTCACCGATGAAGAGAAGATCACTTTTGCTCTTTTGAAAGCATCATTGCCTGTCAAAAATTAGTGAGAAGTGTACAAGAAGTTTAGTACGGATGATATTGGACTTAAGGTAGAACCTACCTAGAATGATTTCATAAAATATGTAAAAGAAGAATACTACCTCTTTGGAGCATATGATGATCTGTATATACAATAACAACAACTTTTCCAAGGTAAGGAATAGTCTGTTCAAGATTACACTGACATTTTTCATTCCTTGTCTATGAGATTGGACATCTAGGAAAGTAAGAAATACAAGGTTCTCAAATACCATGGTGTACTACAATGGTACATACAGGGGGAAATAAAACTCTTCAATTTGGGAACCTTCAGTGAAGCATATAAGTTTGTGGTGAAGATTGAGCAAAAGTATGAAAGAAAGAATATGAAGAGTTAGCCTTCAAAATGGAAATTTGAATTCCAAGATAAGAAACCTCAGAAGGGAAAGATTGGGAAATGGTCTGAGTACCACAAAAGTGGAACTCACTCCAAAAAAGAATGTCAATCCATCAAGTACCTAATTTCTAAGTCACAATCCTCAACATCTACTACTCTGCCTCATACACACCCTATATTCAAAAAGGATGAAGAAGATATTATATATCCTGAGCTCAATGCCATTGTTGCTTCATCACATAACCATGAGGAAAGACCAGATGAAAAGGAAATGTTGTTTCACTCTAAGTTATGGGTGAAAGATAAGCCTCTACATTTCATTCTTGATAGTGGGAGTCAAAAAAAATTAATCTCTGCTAATGTTGTGAAAAGTTTAAATATGTCCATGAAGCCTCGCCCAAAGCCATATAGTATTGGATAGTTGAGTCTTGGAAGAAACCTCCATATCACCTACCAGTGTCTTCATTCATATGCAATAAAACCTTTTCAAGATGATGTTTTATGTGATGTGGTCAATTTTTATGTTTGTGATGTACTCCTTGGTCAGCCATTCATGAATGATCAACATGGTATCTATGAATAAAGAACCCAAAATATCACCCTCACTCTTGGAATGTAGCGCTATAATATATCTGAGGTACCACCTTCCACATCTATCTCCTTGATTAGTTCCAAGAAATTTAATTTCATGGTGGTCAAGCCACATAAATCCAAAAGGGCTGATGTTGTAGCCTTGACTACATAATCAACACAATAACAAAATTAAATGGATACCAAGATGGGGAAGTTCAGGACCTTCCATCCACATATTGATGGTTAGATAAAAATGGTGAATAATCGAGCCCTGCATAGCTCCACAAAGCAAAATACATTCTAAGTATGTATTAGGTTCCAATCTATGACACTAAATAATTTATCCATTCCATATCATCCACCTCTATTTAACACTGCAGTCATAGCAGAACAACTGGACATTGGTGAGCTTGATCTATAGAGTTTTGGGCCAGTGGATGAGAATTAGATCAAGACATAACTACCACACTTGATAATGAATCTTGATGCAATGAAGACCATTGATTCTCAAGGAGGGAGGTATGATCTGGAAAACACTTTAGGAAATGATCTGGGTAATACTGGCGATAATTCAGGTGACGGTCCTACCTCAATTGGTGGCAAAACTTCTGGGAGCCATAACTTTTGCACCATGGCTCTATTTCACTCCCCGTTTGAACTGTTGGAAATATAAGAATGAGGGGAACACTGTGAGATGATACAAATATCTATTTAGTGAGTTTTGACTCATAAAAATTAAATATAAGTGCCTCAAATTTTAATCTTAGTAGTGCAGTCTAAAAATAGTAAGTTTCTAAAAATAGTAATTTCTTGAATTCTATATTGTTGTAATTCATGGAAGTTAAACCATTTCATCTCCCTCAATATTGATGACCTTCCACATCCTCCTCTTACTTTTAAAAATAGGTATAAATAGATATATATCTTGAAAAGGAAAATAGACATCTCTTCATAGAGATAGGCATATGTTGTATTTGTAATTTTGAACAATAAAATATCTCTTCTCAGAGATAGAATTATTATTTATGTGTTCTTAAAATATTATTCAACCAAGACTTTTGAGTTTTGGATTAGTGGTATCAGAGTGGTTTGTTTTAAGAGTGTATGACCTCAAGAATGAGGTCAGACTACAAGAAACTTAGGTGGAAAATATAAGATCCAACAGATTATCCACCTATTCGCTCTAAATGACCTTAAATGGTAGACAATATTGAGACATTTGATCCTTTCAAGGAAATAGTGAATGAAGCCCTCTAGCAGTATCAAGCACAGATGCTATAATAATTCATCTAATTCTCTAACAAATCTTGATGGGAAATTTTGGCTCCTCATCTGCACTCCCACATCCTTTTAGTGCCCCAACACCTTTCAAGGTTTAGGTGAATTTTGATATCCCTAAATTTGAAGGCAAAAATAATGTTGATGTAGTAGAAAATTGGTTGGATCAATTGTCTTCCTATTTTTCTATAAATAAATTCACCGATAAAGAGAAGATCACTTTTGCTCTTTTGAAAGCATTAAGAAGAGGTTCAGTACGGATGATATTGGCTTTGAGACAAAACCTACTTGGAATGATTTCATAGAATCTATGAAGGAAGAATACTACCCCATTAGAGCATATGATGATCTGTATATATAGTGACAATAACTTTGCCAAGGTAAGGAACAATCTATTCAAGATTACACTGACATTTTTCATTCCCTATCTGCGAGATTGGGCATCCAAGAAAGTGAGAAACACAAAGTTCTCAAATACCATAGTGAACTAAAATGGCACATACAAGGCGAAATGGAACTCTTCAATTTGGGAACCCTTGGTGAAGCATACAAGTTCACAGTAAAGATTAAGCAAAAACATGAAAGAAAGAATACGAAGAATTGACCTTTGAAATGGAAAAGAGAATTCCAAGATAAACAACTCTAAAAGGGAAAGACTAAGAAATGGTGTTATTACCACAAAAATAGAACTCACTCTAAAGAAGAATGTCGAGCCATTAAGTCCTTACTTTCTGAGTCACAATCCTCAACATCTACTACTCTACCTCATACACACCCTGTAGTCAAATTAGATGAATAAAATATTATAGATACTGAGCCTGATGCCATAATTAATTCATCATAGACCTATGAGGAAAGACCAAATGACAATGAAAGGTTATTTCACTCTAAGTTATGAGTGAAAGGTAAGCCTCTGCATTTCATTCTTGATAGTATCGGATGATTGAGTCTAAGGAGAAACCTCTATGTCACCCATCAGTGTCTTCTTTTATATGAAATAAAACCTTTCCAAGATGACATCTTATGTGATGTGGTCAATTTGGATGTTTGAGATGTACTCCTTGGTTAGTTATTCATTTATGATCGACATGGCATCTATGAATCAAGAACATAAAGGATCACCTTCACTTTTAGAATGTGGTGCTATAAGATACCTGAGGTACCACCTTCCATATCTATCTCCTTGATTATTGCAAAGAAATTCATTCTCATGGTGGTCAAGCCATAGAAATCTAAAAGGGTTGATGTTACAGACTTGACTATACAATCAACATAATAATAGAAAAAAATGGATACCAAGCTGAAGAAGTTCACAGCCTTCCATCCACAGATTGATGGTCAAATAGAAATGATGAAAATTAGGCTGTGCATATCTCCATAAAGTATATTTCATTCTAATTATGCATCAAGTTCTAATCCATGACACTAAATGATGTATCCATTCCATATCATCCACCTCTATTGAATATTTTGATCATGACAGAACAACTGGACATTGGTGAGCTTAATCTACAGAGTTTTACTCCAGTTATGAGAATCAGATCAAGACACAACTGCCACACTTGATAATGACTCTTGACGTAATGGGTACCATTAATTCTCAAGGAAGGAGAAATGATCTAGACAACACTTTAGGAAATGATATGAGAAACACTTCAAGTGATAATTTGAGTGATAGTCCTACCCCAATTGGTGGCAGAACTTTTAGGAGCCATAATGTTTGCACCATATCTCCATTTGACTCCCTATTTAAATTGTTGGAAAGCTAAGAATGAGGGGAAAGTCTTGAGATGGCATAGAGCTCAACTTAGTGGGTTTTGAATCATTAAAACTAAATAAAAGTACCCTAAATTTCAATTTTAGTAGTGTAGTCTAAAAATAGTAAGTTTTTAAAAATAGTAATTTTTTGAATTCTATATTATTGTAATTCATAAAAGTCAAACTATTTTATCTCTCTCAAGATTGGTGACCTTCCACATCCTCCTCATACCTTAAAAATAATTATAAATATATATGTATCCTAAAAAATAAAATAGACATCTCTTCCCAGAGATAGGCATATGTTATATTTGCAATTTTAAGCAATAAAACATCTCTTCTCAGAGATAGCATTATTATTTGTGTGTTCTTGAAATATCCTTCAACCAAGACTTTCAAGTTTTGGATCAGTGGTGTTAGAGAATTTTATCTTAAGAATGTAAGATCCTGAGGATGAGGTCAGACTACAGGTAGTTTGGATGGAAAATATAAGATCTAGCAGACTATCCACCTGTTCGCTCCAAATGATCTCAAATGGTAGACAACACTGAGACATCCAATATTTTTAAAGAAATGGTGAGTGAATCCCTCCAATAGAAATAATTTTATATGCTACAATGACTCACCCAAATTCTTAAACAAATTTTGATGGGTATTTCTAGCTCTTCATATGCACCCCTACGTCCTTTCAGTGCCCCAACACCCTTCAAGGTTCAGGTAAATTTTGATATCCCTATATTTGAAATAAAAATAAATGTTGATGTAGTAAAAAATTAGTTGGATCAATTGTTTTCATATTTTTTTGTAAATAAATTCATTGATTAAGAGAAGATCACTTTTGCTCTTTTGAAAGTATCATTACCTGTCAAATATTGGTGGGAAGTGTACAAGAAGAGGTTCAGTATGGATGATATTGGCCTTGAGGTAGAACCTACCTGGAATGATTTCATAGAAGCTATAAAGGAAGAATACTACCCAATTGAAGATTATGATGATCTATATATAAAGTGGCAATAACTTCATCAAGGTAAGGAAAAATATGTTTAAGATTACATTAACATTTTTCATTCTCTATTTATGAGATTGGGCATCCAGGAAAGTGAGAAACACAAGGTTCTCAAATACCATGGTGGTATAAAATGGTATATACAAGACGAAATGGAACTCTTCAATTTGGGAACCCTTGGTGAAGCATACAAATTTATGGTGAAGATTGAACAAAAGCATGAAAGAAAGAATATGAAGAGTCGACCTTCGAAATAGAAAAGAGAATTCTAAGATAAGCAATCTCAGAATGGAAAGATTGAGAAATGGTGTGATTATAATAAAAGTAGAACTCACTCCATGGAGAAATGTTGAGTCATTACATCCTTAATTTTTGAGTCACAATCCTCAACATCTACTACTCTACCTCATACACACCCTGTAGTTGAAGAGGATGAAGAAGATATTATAGATGTTGATCCCAATGCAATCATTGCTTCATCACAAACCCACGAGGAAAGACCCGATGACAAAGAAAGGTTGTTTCACTCTAAGTTATGGGTGAAAGGTAAGCCTCAATATTTCATTCCTAATAGTGAGAGTAAAAAAATTTAATCTCCATTAATATTGTGAGAAAACTAAATCTATCCATGAAGCCTCACCCAAAGCCATATAGTATTAGATGGTTGAGTCTAAAGAGAAACCTCTGTGTCACCCATCAGTGTCTTCTTTTATATGCAATAAAACCTTTCCAAGATGAGGTCTTGTGTGATGTGATCAGTCTAAATATTTGTAATGTACTCTTTGGTTAGCCATTCATGTATGATCGGCATGGCATCTATGAATCAAGAACCTAAATAATCACCCTCACTCTTAGAATGTATCACTATAAGGTACCCAAAGTACCACCTTCCACATCTGTCTCTTTGATTAGTGTCAATAAATTCATTATCATGGTGGTCAAGCCACAAAAATTCAAAATCACTGATCTTTCATCCCTAACTACATAATCAACATAACAACAGAAGCAAATAGATATGAAGCTAAGGAAGTTCATGGCCTTCCATTCACAGATTGATAGTTAGACAGAAATGGTGAATAATCAAGCCCTACATAGCTCCACAAAGTACAGTCCATTACAATTATGCATCAGGTTCCAACCCATGACACCAAATGATGTTTTCATTCCATATCATGCACCTCTATTAAATATTTTAGTCATAGCAGAACAACTAGACATTGGTGAGCTTGATCTATAGAGTTTTGCTATAGTGAATGACAATCAAATCAAGACACAACTGCCACACTTGATAATGACTCTTGACACAATGGGTACTATTAATTCTCAAGAAGGTAAGAATGATTCAGACAACACTTCATAAATTTCTCTATACAACACTTCAAATGATAATTTGGATGGCAGTCCTACCTTAATTGATGGTAGAACTTTTGGGAGCCATAACTTTTGTACCATGCTTCGTTTGACTCCCTGTTTGAATTGTTGGAAAGCTAGGAATGAGATTAATATTTTCAAATGACAAAAATATCTACTCAGTGGGTTTTGAGCATCTAAACCCAAATTAAAGTGCCTCAAATTTAATTTTAGTAGTGTAGTCTAAAAATAGTAAGTTTTTTAAAATAGTAATTTTTCAAATTATGTATTATTGTAATTCATGTAAGTTGAACCATTTCATCTCTCTTGAGATTGGTGACCTTCCACATCCTTCTAATTTAAAAAATAAGTATAAATAGATATGTAACTTGAAAAGAAAAACAAATATCTCTTCTTAGAGATAGGCATATTGTGTATCTACAATTTTGAATAATAAAACATCTCTTCTCAGAGATAGCATTATTATTTGTGTGTTCTTGAAATATTCTTCAACCAAGACTTTTGAGTTTTAGATCAATGGTATCAGAGCGGTTTGTGTTAAGAGTGTATGATCCTGAGGATGAGGTCAGACTAGAGGAAACTTGGGTAGAAAATATAAGATCCAACAAGCTATCCACCTATTCGCTCCAAACGACCTCAAATAGTAAACAAAAATAAGACATCCAATCCTTTCAAGGAAATTATCAATAAAGCCCTCTAGGAGCAACAAGCACATATGCTACAAAAATTCACTCAAATTCTCCAACAAATCTTGATGAAATTTTTTGGCTTCTCATCTGCACCCCCGTGTCCTTTTAGTATCCCAACACCCTTCAAATTTTAAGTGAATTTTGATATCCCTATATTTGAAGGCAAAATCAGTGTTGATGTAGTAGAAAATTGGATAGATCAATTGTCTTCCTATTTTTTTGTAAATAAATTCATCAATGAAGAGATCACTTTTGCTCTTTTAAAAGCATTATTACCTATCAAAATTGGTGGGAAGTATACAAAAAAAGGTTCAGTATGAATGATATTGGCCTTGATGTAGAACCTACCTAGAATTATTTCATAAAATATATAAAGGAATAATACTACCCCATTGGATCATATGATGATCTATATATACATTGGTAAGAACTTCACCAAGATAAGGAATAGTTTATTTAGATTACACAGACATTTTTTATTTTTTGTCTACTAAATTCAGCATCTAGAAAAGTGAAAAACACAAGGTTCTCAAATATTATGGTAGACTAAAATGGTACATATAGGGGGAAATAAAACTCTTCAATTTGGAAACCCTCGATGAAGCATACAAATTTGTGGCAAAGATTGAGCAAAAGCATGAAAGAAAGAATATGAAGAGTCAACCTCAAAATGAAAAAGGGAATTCCAAGATAAGCAATCCCAAAAGGGAAAGACTTGGAAATGATGTGATTACCACAAAAGTAAAACTCACTCCAAAGAGGAATGGCAATCCATTAAGTCCCTTTTTCTGAGTTACAATCCTCAACATCTACTACTCTACCTCATACACACCCTGTAGTCGAATAGGATGAAGAAGATATTGTAGATGTTGAGCTTGATGTCATCTTTGCTTCATCACAGACCCATGAGGAAAGGCCAAATAACAAAGAAATGTTGTTTCACTCTAATTTAAAGGTAAGCCTCTACATTTCATTCTTGATAGTAGGAATCAAAAGAATTTAATCTCTGGTAATATTATGAAAAGTCTAAATATTTTTATGAAGCCTCACCCAAAGCCATACAGTATTGGATGGTTAATTCCAGGGAGAAACTTCTGTGTCACCCACCAGTGTCTTTTTTCATATGCAATAAAACCTTTCTAAGATGAGGTTTTATGTGATGTGGTCAATCTGGATGTTTGTAATATACTCCTTGGTCAGTGATTCATGTATGATCACTATGGAATCTATGAATCAAGAACCTGAAGGATCACTCTCACTCTTAGAATGTGGCACTACAAGGTATCTCAAGTACCACCTTTCACATCTATCTCCTTGATTAGTGCCAAGAAATTTGTTCTCATTGTAGTCAATCCACATAAATTTAAAAGGGCTGATGTTTTATCCCTAACTACATAATCAACATAACAATAGAAGTAAATGGATATCAAGTTGAGGAAGTTCATGGCCTTCTATATACATATTGATGGTCAGATAAAAATGGTGAATAATCGAGCCCTACATAGCTCCACAAAGTACAGTCCATTCTAAGTATGCATTGGGTTCCAACCCATGACACCAAATGATGTAACCATTCCATATCATCCACCTCTATTGAACACTACAGTCCTAGAAAAAAAATCAGACATTGGTGAGCTTGATCTACAAAGTTTTGCTCTAGTAGATGAGAATTAGATCAAGACACAACTACCACACTTGATAATGACTTTTGAAACAATGGGGACCATTGCTTCCCAAGGAAGGAGGAATGATCCAGACAACACTTTAGGCAATGATCCAGATAACACTTCAGGTAATGATCCAGGCAACACTTCAGATGATAATTTGGGTGACGGTCCTACCCCAATTGATGACAAAACTTCTAGGAGTCATAACTTTTGCACCATATCTTAATTTGACTCCCTGTTTAAATCGTTAGAAAGATAAGAATGAGGGGAACATCGTGAGATGAAATGGATCTTTTCTTAGTGGGTTTTGACCCTTAAAAACTAAATGAAAGTGTCCTAAATTTTAATTTTAGTAGTATAGTCTAAAAATAGTAAGTTTTTAAAAATAGTAATTTTTTAAATTTTTTATTGTTGTTATTCATGGAAGTCGAACCATTTCATCTCTTTCAAGATTGGTGACCTTCCACATCCTCCTTCTACCTTCAAAAATAGGTATAAATAGATATGTAACCCAAAAAATAAAATAAACATCTTTTCTCAGAGATAAGCATATATTTTATCTGCAATTTTGAGGAATAAAACATTTTTTCTCAGAGATAGCATTATTATTTATGTGTTCTTGAAATATTCTTCAACTAATACTTTCAAGTGTTGGATCAGTGGTATCAGAGTGGTTTATCTTGAGAGTGTATGATTCTAAGGATGAGGTTAGACTATAGAAAGCTTGGGTGGAAAATACAAGATCCAGTAGACTATTCACATGTTCACTCCAAATGACCTCAAATGGTGAACAACATCGAGACATTTGATCCTTTTAAGGAAATGATGAATGAATCCCTCTAACAACAGCAACTGTAGATGCTACAATAATTCACCAAAATTATCTAACAAATCTCAATGAAAAATTATGGCTCCTCATCTACACCCCCACATTTTTTCAATGCCTCAACACCCTTCAAGGTTCAGGTGAGTTTTGATATAGTAGAAAAATCAATGCTGATGTAGTAGAAAATTGGTTAGATCAATTGTTTTTCTATTTGTTTATAAATAAATTCATCGATGAAAAGATCACTTTTTCTCTTTTGAAAGCATCATTACCTATCAAAAATTAGTGAGAAGTGTATAAAAAGAGGTTCAGTATGGATGATATTGGCATTGAGGTAGAACCTACTTGAAATGATTTCATAGAAGTTGTAAAACTACCTCATTGGATCATATGATGATTTATATATATAGTGGCAATAACTTCGTCAAGGTAAGAAATAGTCTATTTAAGATTACATTGATATTTTTCATTTTCTATTTATGAGATTGGGCATCCAAGAAAGTGAGAAACATAAGGTTCTCAAATACCATGGTGGATTACAATGGTACATACAATGGGAAATGAAACTCTTCAATTTGGAAACCCTCAGTGAAGCATACAAGTTCACGATGAAGATTGAGCAGAGGCATAAAAGAAAGAATACAAAGAGTCAACCTTCGAAATAGAAAAAGGAATTCCAAGATAAGTAATCGCGGAAGGGAAAGACTGAGAAATGGTGCAATTATGACAAAGTGGAACTCACTCCAAAGAGGAATTTCATGCCATCAAGTCCCTATTTTTTGAGTCACAATCCTAAACATCTACTTCTCTACCTCATACACACCCTGCAGTTGAAGAGGATTAAAAAAATAATGTAGATGCTGAGCCCAATGCCATAGTTACTTCATCACAAACCCATGAGAAAAGGCCATATGATAAGGAAAGGTTGTTTCACTCTATGTTATGGGTGAAAGGTAAGCCTCTACATTTCATTCTTGATTGTGAGAGTCAAAATAATTTAATCTCTAGTAATGTTGTGAAAATTTTAAATCTGTCCATGAAGCCTCACCCAAAGCCATATAGTATTAGATGTTTGAGTTCAGGGAAAAACCTCCGTGTCACCCACTAGTGTCTTTTATCATATGCAATAAAACCTTTCCAAGATGAGGTCTTGTGTGATGTGGTCAATCTAGATTTTTATGATGTACTCCTTGGTCAACCATTCATGAATGATTAATGTGACATCTATGAATCAAGCACCCGAAGGATCACCCTCACTCTTAGAATGTGGCACTACAGGGTACTCAAAGTACCACCTTTCGCATCTATCTCCTTGATTAGTGCCAAGAAATTTATTCTCATGGTGGTCAAACCATAAAAATCCGAAAGGGATGATGTTGAATCCCTGACTATACAATCAACACAATAATAAAAGCAAATAGATACCAAGCTAAGAAAGTTCAAGGTTTTCCATCATAAATTAATGATCAGATAGAGATGGTGAATAATCAGGTCCTACATAACTCCAAAAAGCATAATCCATTCCAAGTATGCATTGAGAACCAACCGATGACACCAAATGATGTAGCTATTCCATATCATCTACCTCTATTGAACACTTCAGTCATAATAGAACAACTAGACATTAGTGAGCTTGATCTACAGAGTTTTGCTCCAGTGGATGAGAATCAGATCAAGAACAACTGCCACACTTGATAACATATATTGATGCAATGGGGACCATTAATTCTCAAAGAGAGAGGAATGATCTAGATAACACTTCAAGTAATGATCTGGGCAACACTTCAAGTGATAATTTAGGTGACGGTCTTACCCCAATTAGTGGTAGAACTTTCAAGAGTCACAAATTTTATGCCATAGCTCTGTTTGACTCTCCATTTGAATCGTTGGAAAGATAAGAATGAGGGGAATGTTTTGAGATGACACAAAGCTCTGTTCAATGGGTTTTGACCTTTGAAAACAAAATGAAAGTGCCCCAAATTTTAATTTTAGTAGTGTAGTCTAAAAATAGTAAGTTTCTAAAAAAAGGTAATTTCTCAAATTTTATATTATTTTAATTCGTGGATGTCAAACCATCTCATCTCCCTCGATATTGGTGGCCTTCCACGTCCTCCTCCTACCTTCAAAAATAAGTATAAATAGATATATATCCCGAAAAAGAAAATAGACATCTCTTCTTAGAGATAGGCATATGTTGTATCTGTAATTTTGAGCAATAAAACATATCTTCTCAGAGATAGTATTATTATTTGTATGTTCTTAAAATATTATTCAACTAAGACTTTTGAGTTTTAGATCAGTGGTATCAGAGTGGTTTGTGTTAAGAGTGTATGATTTTAAGGATGAGGTCAGACTAGAGAAAGCTTGAGTGGAAAATATAAGATCCAACAAACTATCCACCTATTCACTCCAAATGACCTCAAATGGTAGACAACACTAAGACATCTAATCCTTTCAAAGAAATGGTCAATAAAGCCTTCTAGTAGCAGCAAGTGCATATGCTACAAAAATTAACTCAAATTTTCCAACAAATCTTGATGAAAATTTTTGGCTTCTCATCTGTACCTCCATGTCCTTTTAGTATCCCAACACCCTTCAAATTTCAAGTGAATTTTGATATCCCTATATTTGAAGGCAAAATCAATGTTGATGTAGTAGAAAATTGGTTGGATAAATTGTCTTCTTATTTTTTTGTAAATAAATTCATCGATGAAGAGATCACTTTTGCTCTTTTAAAAGCATCATTGCCTATCAAAGATTGGTGGGAAGTGTAAAAAAAGACGTTCAGTATGAATTATATTGGCGTTGATGCAGAACCTACCTAGAATGATTTCATAGAAGCTGTAGAGGAATAATACTACCCCATTGGATCATATGATGATCTGCATATATAGTGGCAACAACTTCACTAAGGTAAGGAATAGTCTATTCAAGATTACACAGACATTTTTTATTTTAAGTCTATGAAATTGAGCATTTAGAAAAGTGAAAAACACAAGGTTCTCAAATATTATGGTAGACTAAAATGGTACATATAGGGGGGAATAAAACTCTTCAATTTGGAAACCCTCAATGAAGCATACAAATTTATTGTAAAGATTGTGCAGAAACATGAAAGAAATAATACGAAGAGTCAACCTCAAAATGAAAAAAGGAATTCCAAGAAAAGCAATCCCAAAAGGGAAAGACTTGGAAATGATGTGATTACCACAAAAGTAAAACTCACTCCAAAGAGGAATGTTGAGCCATTAAGTCCCTCTTTTCTAAGTCACAATCCTCAACATCTACTACTCTGCCTCATACACACCCTGTAGTCGAATAGGATGAAGAAGATATTGTAGATGTTGAGCTTGATGTCATCTTTGCTTCATCACAGACCCATGAGGAAAGGCCAAATAACAAAGAAATGTTGTTTCACTCTAATTTAAAGGTAAGCCTCTACATTTCATTCTTGATAGTAGGAATCAAAAGAATTTAATCTCTGGTAATATTATGAAAAGTCTAAATATTTTTATGAAGCCTCACCCAAAGCCATACAGTATTGGATGGTTAATTCCAGGGAGAAACTTCTGTGTCACCCACCAGTGTCTTTTTTCATATGCAATAAAACCTTTCTAAGATGAGGTTTTATGTGATGTGGTCAATCTGGATGTTTGTAATATACTCCTTGGTCAGTGATTCATGTATGATCACTATGGAATCTATGAATCAAGAACCTGAAGGATCACTCTCACTCTTAGAATGTGGCACTACAAGGTATCTCAAGTACCACCTTTCACATCTATCTCCTTGATTAGTGCCAAGAAATTTGTTTGCATTGTAGTCAATCCACATAAATTTAAAAGGGCTGATGTTTTATCCCTAACTACATAATCAACATAACAATAGAAGTAAATGGATATCAAGTTGAGGAAGTTCATGGCCTTCTATATACATATTGATGGTCAGATAGAAATGGTAAACAATCGAGCCCTACATAGCTCCATAAAGTGCAATCCATTCTAAGTATGCATTGGGTTCCAACCCATGACACCAAATGATGTAACCATTCCATATCACCCACCTCTAATGAACACTACAGTCATAGAAGAAAACTGGACATTGGTGAGCTTGATTTGCAAAGTTTTTCTCTAGTAGATGAGAATTAGATCAAGACACAACTGCCACACTTGATAATGACTCTTGAAATAATGGGGACCATTGCTTCTTAAGGAAGGAGGAATGATCTAGATAGCACTTTAGGCAATGATCCAGGCAACACTTCAGATGATAATTTGGGTGACGATCCTACCCCAATTGATGACAGAACATTTGGGAGCCATAACTTTTGCACTATAGCTCCATTTGACTCTTTGTTTGAATCATTAGAAAGATAAGAATGAGGGGAACATCATGAGATGAAATAGAGATTTGCTTAGTGGGTTTTGACCCTCAAAAACTTAATGAAAGTATCCTAAATTTTAATTTTATTAGTACAATCCAAAAATAGTAAGTTTCTAAAAATAGTAATTTTTTATATTTTTTATTATTGTTATTCATGGAAGTCAAACCATTTCATCTCTTTTGAGATTGGTGACCTTCCACATCCTCCTTCTACCTTCAAAAATAGGTATAAATAGATATGTAACCTGAAAAATAAAATAGACATCTTTTCGCAAAGATAGGCATATATTATATCTGTAATTTTGAGCAATAAAACATCTCTTCTCAGAGATAGCATTATTATTTATGTGTTCTTGAAATATTCTTCAACTAATAATTTCAATTGTTAGATCAGTGGTATCAGAGTAGTTTATCTTGAGAGTGTATGATTCTAAGGATGAGAATAGACTATAGAAAGCTTGGGTGGAAAATACAAGATCTAGTAGACTATCCACATGTTCACTCCAAATGACCTCAAATGGTGAAGAACATCGAAACATTTGATCCTTTCAAGGAAATGGTGAATGAATCCCTCTAGTAGCAACAAGTGTAGATGTTACAACAATTCACCCAAAATCTCTAACAAATCTCAATGAAAAATTATGGCTCCTCATCTACACCCCCACGTTCTTTCAGTGCCTCAACACCCTTTAAGGTTTATGTGAGTTTTGATATAGTAGAAAAATCAATGCTGATGTAGTAGAAAATTGGTTGGATCAATTTTTTTTTTGTTTGTTTATAAATAAATTTATCGATAAAAAGATCACTTTTGCTCTTTTGAAAGCATCATTACTTATAAAAATTAGTGGAAAGTGTATAAAAAGAGGTTCAGTACGGATGATATTGGCATTGAGGTAGAACCTACCTGATATAATTTCATAGAAGTTGTAAAGGAATAATACTACCCCATTGGAGAATATGATGATCTGTATATACTGACCGAGGTGGATCCATGTACCGTTCCATTTTTAAAAAGTCTTCAAATTTAGTTTGAATCATTTTCACATCATATAATTTGTCGAGAGCTTTTCAACACTTCTTTTGGAACGCAAAACAGAGTCTAGAAGCTCGAGATAAAGCTTGTTAAAGTATTCTTGTGACAGGTAATTAATAGGCATCAAAAAGTGACGTGGCACTGTATAAACACACCAAGTGGACCAATAGCCATTTGACACATGGAAAAATAATTAGGTGCAAAAATTTTTGGTTTGGTGTTTTTTATTCACATGTTATTTGAAATTTTCAAATGTTTAAACAAGGTGCCAAAGGCCAACTTGCACAAACTACCACATCACCCCACCAAACATGCATTGACCTAGTCTAAGTGGCGGCCAAAGTTGGCGCCTAAATCTTGGCATTTGAAAAGGCAACCAACTTACCTATTTATAGCATGAAAACTTTCATTCCCAGCAAATG
The DNA here is from genome assembly GCA_037957365.1 of Torreya grandis. Classification (NCBI taxonomy): domain Eukaryota; kingdom Viridiplantae; phylum Streptophyta; class Pinopsida; order Cupressales; family Taxaceae; genus Torreya; species Torreya grandis. The sequence goes on from JARHVA010002682.1 coordinate 1,253,167, forward strand.
TGGGATAAAAAGAAGTCAAAGCGCACCCTAAAAGGAGGAGGCTGACCTTTTCTTCATGCCAAAGTGCTTAAAAAAGTGGTCAGTGGTTTTGAACCCTGCACCTAGGGTGCAAAAGGTTAATGCTTTGACCACTTCAGCCACAGAGGTTGAAGTGTTATAAAAGGGACTAAATTTTACTTGAATAGACACAAAAAGCCAACTGTGTAAGGAGAATCAAGAAGGTTAGAGTCTTATTATTGCTTTGTACGGCCTTGGGCCATTATTTTCAGGTCTAAGAGATAAAATTATAGGCAATTAGAGATCAGAGAAGGTGAATTGAAGAGTTGTATTGATTTTGGAAGCCAATTATTGCATAAAATTAATGAGAATGGTCCTCACTTCGAACAGACCCAGAGACGTAGACTATTGAAGCCGAACTCTGTTATCAATTTGCTGGTGATTTCTTCTAATTTTTATCTGTTGTTTTATGATTTGGATCTTCATTTCTAATTCTAGTTATAATTTTTTTATTCAAAATTTAAATAAAAGTCAGAAAATAGAAAGATCTTTTAAATGCAAAAGTGAGTTGTTCAAATTTGCCACACTTCCATTTTCAATTTACAGATCAGATTTTTGGTATCAGAGCAATTGTTATTTAACAGTGATTGCTAGTGTATGTTGACAAGGTCTAAATCTAAAAAGGGTGAAGGAAAACTCATTAAGTATAATCTAGAGATTGGTTCAATTCGTGCTTTAAGGATGGCTGAAGAAGAGATGGAATCTGAACAAGCTTTTCGCCGAGCCTTCATGGACATGAGAAACATGGTTGAGGAACTATTACGTGACAAACAAAGGAAATTTGAGAATGGAAAAGAAGGTGATTCACAAGAATCAAAAGGTAAAGAAACTAAAAAACCTTCTTCATCAAATGACAATAAAAAAATTGTGGAATCTCTCCCTTCACTAAAATTGGATATTAAGTTTGAATTACCAATGTTTAATGGCAAAGTTAATGCCAAAAAGCTGGATAATTGGGTCAAGCAGCTTGAAGTTTATTGTAGGGTCCAAAAGATTGCAGGAGATGAGTCAAAAATTCATTTGGCTACTCTTCGTATGGGAGGCACAACGCTCATCTGGTGGAGGAGTAAGTTGAAGGAAGCCGAGCTTCAAAAAGGTAACTCAATTTCTACTTGGAATGAATTTATTAAAGAACTCAGAAAGCAATTCTATCCTTTAGGCGATATGTAACAAGCCATGATGGATTGGCAAAGTTTCAGATAAGGAAAAGGCCAAATTATTCTAGATTATACACAAGAATTTAGGAAAAAAGCTTTACTTTTGAATGTTCCTCTATACACACAAGAAACACTGCTAAAATATATAGGTGGGCTGCATAGTTACTTAAGACATATGATTCTTATGTTCAATCCCACTAATTTAGATGTAGTATGTGTTCAAGCCACTCATTTAGAGGCTAGAGGAAAGCAATCAAAATAATCTTTTCCTAAAGTAAAAAGTAGGCAATCTAATGTTAAGCAATCCAAAGGGGAAAGTTCATCAGGAAAGGGTAAACATAAATCCACTTATACTGTTAAAAATGAAGAAGGAAAACCATTTTGTAATCATTACAAGAAAAATCATGATGAGTCTAAGTGTTGGAAACTACACCCTGAGTTAAGGCCTAAGAGGTATCAAAAGAAAGAAAAGAAGGCTAATGCTATGGTTCAGGACTTAGGTTCAGATTCAAGTGATGAAACTAAGATTAAAGCTATGGGATTACATAATGTTTTTTCTCTTTCAGTTTCTAGCACTAAGTCATCAAATGATGCATCTTCTTCTAAACAGAATTATGTGCATATTAATAAGAAAATAAATGAATTGTTCCACATTAGAGTTGTTTCAAAACATACTAAGATTGACACCCTATTTGATAGTGGTTCACAAGCAAATTTAATTTATGAAAAGGTTGTTAAGAAGCTAGGCTTACAAACCAATCCCCATCCGAAGCCTTATCCACTAGGTTGGGTGTGTGACAATGCGAAGCTACAAGTCTCACAAACTTGTAGACTAAGGTTTTCCATCACATCCAAGTTCGTAGATGAGGTTGAGTTGGATGTTTTTCCATTGGACATATGTAGGATTGTTTTGGGAAGCCCATATCTTTATGATTGAAAAGCAATCTTCTATAGAGAGGAGAATAATATTCTATAGAGAGGAGAATAAGTACTTGCTTGTTAAGGATGGCATTGAATATATCATTAGAGCACATCACATTAGAACAAGTCTTTCCTTGGTTACAGGAGGGCAAATGAAGAGACTAGTTAATTCAAGCAAGACTTTTTGTCTCATGTTGATTAAGTCTAAGGAAAAATAATATTCTCAAGCTTTGGAAAAGTGTGATCCTAGACACAAGAATGAATTGGTTGAAATCATTTCTACTTACGATGATGTATTTCAAGATCCTAAGGGCTTACCCCCTAAAAGGGGAGTTCAACATGAAATTCGGCTATTTAAGGATTCTGCTTTCCCTAACATTGGCATGTACAGGTTATCAGTGGTGGAAAACGAGGAAATCAAAAAATAGGTAATGGATCTATTAGATAGAGGTGTTATTCATCCAAGTTCATCTCCTGTTGGTTCGCCAATTATTTTGGTGCCAAAGAAAGATGGCACTTGGCGAATGTGTGTTGATTTTCATGCCTTAAACAAAATTAATATTAAGAATCGTTACCCTCTTCCTCATATTGATGGTTTTTTGGATCAATTAAAACATGCTATTTATTTCACTAAGCTAGATTTGAGAAGTGGATATCATCAAGTAAGAATAAATGAAAGTGATGTGTGGAAAACTGCATTCAAAACAAAACAGGGATTGTTTGAATGGCTTGTTATGCCTTTCGGGTTGTGTAATGCCCCGGCTACATTGATGAGATTGATGAATGATGTTTTTAGACAATTCCTTGATGATTTTGTTATAGTTTACTTAGATGATATATTGATTTTTAGCAAGTCATGGGAAGAGCATGCAATCCACATTAAGAAAGTCATGGATGCATTACAAAGGGGAAAACTTTATCTAAAAATGTCAAAATGTGAATTTGGAAAGACCTCTTTGATATACTTGGGTTACATTGTAGGACATGGTAAATTGAAAATTGATCATGCAAAAGTGGCAGTCATTGTTAATTGGCCTACACCCACTAACACAATTGAGGTTAGAAGTTTTCTTGGTGTAGTATAGTTTTGGTGAAAGTTTATTGCTCAATTTTCATATATTGCATCACCTTTTCATTCTTTGACAAGTGTGAAACAAGTCTTTTAGTGGGGAGGCAAACATCAAAAAGCCTTCGACAATTTGAAAAAAAAGATAAGTACTGCTCTAGTCTTGGCACTTCCAGATAGACAACAACCATTTGAGATTGAGACGGATGCAAGTGAGTATGCTATGGGAGCTATTTTAATGCAAGCTAAGAAACTAGTTTGTTATCATTCTGAAACCTTTACAAGTGCAGTAATAAAATATCCAACTTATGATAAGGAATTGTATGCATTGGTTCAAAGTGTTAAAAAATGGAAACATTACTTAATGGGCAAAGAAACAATAATACATACCGATCATCAGCCCTTACAGTGTCTCCAATCACAAACTAAGCTACAACAGTCTAGACATTTTCGTTAGATGGGTTTCTTACAATAATTTCATCTTGTGACCAAGAATAAAAAAAGAATTCAGAATAAGGTTGCAGATATGCTATCTAGGCCTCCTATGGTTGTTGCATCTATTCTTTTACAACATGGTTCTGTCTCATGAAAGTTATAAAGAACAATAGGTTAATGATCTTGATTTTTAGGATGTTTATAAAGACTTGATGAGTAGTAGACAAGTAGAAGAATTGGACTATCATGTACACAATGATCTTTTATATCATTTGGATAAACTATGTATTCCTCAAAATGAGAGGGTGCACATGATTAGAGAAGCACATACTTCTCTTATTTTTGGTCATTTTGGAGTTGCTAAAACGGTTACACAGTTGAAGATGTATGGTTATTGGCCTCGTATGCAGGAAAATGTTGCTAAATAAATAAAGGGATGTACCCTTTGTGCCACAAGTAAACCTAGTAACAGGAAACTGGGACTTTATACTCCTCTACCTGTTCCTACTCGCCCCTGGGAAAGTATCTCCATGGATTTTGTAGGGGGGTTTCCTATGACACAAAGAAAACATGACTATTTATATGTGGTTGTGGATAGATTTAGCAAAATGTGTGTTTTGATTCCTTGCACTAAGCAAATTACTGGCAAAAGCACTGCACATTTGTTCTTTAAACATGTATGGGTTCATTTTGGTTTGCCTACTTCAATTATTTTTTATCAGGATTCTTGATTTCTTGGGGAGTTTTGGTCAACTTTGTGGGGACTAATGGACACTAAATTAAAAAAGAGCACTGCATTTCATCCACAAACCGATAGACAAACAGAGGTTGTGAACCGCACTGTGGTACATTTTCTTAGGAGTTATAGCAATAAACATCCAAAGTTATGGGATGAAAAATTATGTTACATACAACATGCATATAATCAGGCACTTCATTCTTCTACTATGAAATCTCCATTTGAAGTATGTTATGGATACTTGCCTAAATCTCCTCTAGATGTTTACTATGGATAGGATATAGTTGTTGGTGAACCAAAAGAAGCCATTCGAGCCAAGAAGTTCATTAAACAAATACAACTCATTCATCAGACTGTTCATACTCAATTGGAGAAAAGTCAAGCCAAGTACAAAGCTGGGCATGACAAACATCGTATTGATCACCAATTTGTTATAGGTGATATGGTATGGCTTCACATTAGTAAGGAAAGATTGATAGGTGAAGGTAAAAATTTGAAACCAATCCGGTATGGTCTTTTTCGGATAACAGAAAAAATTGGCACAAATGCTTTCCAATTAGATTTACCATCTAACATGCAGATTTATTCAGTTGTAAATGTGGAAAATCTGAAATTGTATGAGCCTCCAATGATAATTGATCATGATGAAAGTGTATCCATTCCTTCCGTTAATGATTTTTCTCCTGAATATCTAACAGAATTGCAGGAAGATACTATACTTGACAGGAATATGTAGACTTCACAAAGAGGTAATGTTGAATATCTTCGTGTTGGTCTCAAAGGGATGTACCCAAGCAAGGCCAAATGGATGGAAGTCAGAAAGGTGAGGGAAAAATACCCTCACCTCATTACCAATTAATTTCAACTTTTAGAGGTCCAAAAGTTCCCAGTGGGGAGGAATAATCTAGGTGGATCCATGCACTGTTCCATTTTTAAAAAGTCTTCAAATTTAGTTTGAATTATTTTCACATCATAAAATTCATCGAGAGCTTTCTGACGCTTCTTTTGAAATGCAAAATGGAGTCCGGATGCTTGAGATAAAGCTTGCTAAAGTATTCTTGTGATAAGTAATTAATAGGTGTCAAAAAGTGACGTGGCACTATATAAACACGCCAAGTGGACCAATAGCCATTTGACACGTGGCAAAATAATTAAGTGTAAAAAAAATTGGTTTGGTGTTTTTTATTCACATGTTATTTAAAATTTTCAAATGTTTAAACAAGGCGTCAAAGGCCAACTTGCACAAACTGCCACGTCACCCCACCAAACATGCATTGACCCAGTCTAAGCGGTGGCCAAAGTTGGTGCCTAAATCTTGGCATTTGAAAAGGCAACCAACTTACCTATTTATAGCATGAAAACTGTCATTCCCAGTAAATGTGGGATAAAAAGAAGTCAAAGTGCACCCTAAAAGGAGGAGGCCAACCTTTACCTCATGCCAAAGTGCCTAGAAAGGTGGCTGGCAGTTTTGAACCCTGCACCTAGGGCACAAAAGGTTAATGCTTTGACCACTTCAGCCATGGAGGTCGAAGTGTTATAAAAGGGACTAAATTCTACTTGAATAGACACAAAAACCTGACTGTGTAAGGAGAATCCAGAAGGTTAGAGTCTTATTATTGCTTTGTATGGCCTTGGGCCATTATTTTCAGGTCTGAGAGATAAAATTACAAGCAAGCAGAGATCAGAGAAGGTGAATTGAAGACTTGTATTGATTTTGAAAGCCATTTGTTGCACAAAATTAATGAAAATAGTCCTCACTTTGAACGGACACAGAGATATAGGCTATTAAAGCTGAACTCTGTTATCAATTTGCTGGTGATTTCTTCTTATTTTTATCTACTGTTTTATAATTTTGATCTTCATTTTTAATTCTGGTTATAATTTCTTTATTCAAAATTTTAAAAAAATTCAGAAAATAGAAAGATATTTTAAATGCAAAAGTGAGTTGTTCAAATTTGCCACACTTGCATTTTTAGTTTATAGATCATATACAATGGCAATAACTTCATCAAGGTAAGGAATAGTCTATTTAAGATTACATTGATATTTTTCATTTTCTGTTTGTGAGTTTGGGCATCCAAGAAAGTGAGAAACATAAGGTTCTCAAATATCATGATGGATTACAATGGTACATACAGTGGGAAATGAAACTCTTCAATTTGGAAACCCTCGGTGAAGCATACAAGTTCACGGTGAAGATTGAGCAGAGACATGAAAGAAAGAATACAAAGAATCAACCTTCGAAATGGAAAAAGGAATTCCAAGATAAGTAACCCCAGAAGGGAAAGACTGAGAAATGGTACGATTATGACAAAAGTTGAACTTACTCCAAAGAGGAATGTCATGCCATCAAGTCCCTATTTTTTGAGTCACAATCCTAAACATCTACTGCTCTACCTCATACACACCCTGTAGTCGAAGAGGATGAAAAAAATAATGTAGATGCTGAGCCCGATGCCATCATTACTTCATCACAAACCCACGAGAAAAGGCCATATGATAAGGAAAGGTTGTTTCACTCTATGTTATGGGTGAAAGGTAAGCCTCTACATTTCATTATTGATTGTGAGAGTCAAAATAATTTAATCTCTGGTAATGTTGTGAAAATTTTAAATCTATCCATGAAGCCTCACCCAAAGCCATATAGTATTGGATGGTTGAGTTTAGGGAAAAACCTCCATGTCACCCACTAGTGTCTTTTTTCATTTGCAATAAAACCTTTCCAAGATGAGGTCTTGTGTGATGTGGTCAATCTAGATGTTTATGTACTCCTTGGTCAACCATTCATGTTTGATTAATATGACATCTATGAATCAAGAACCTAAAGGATCACCCTCACTCTTAGAATGTGGCACTACAGGGTACTTGAAGTACCACCTTCCACATCTATCTCCTTGATTAGTGCCAAGAAATTTATTCTCATGGTGGTCAAGTCATAAAAATCCAAAAGGGCTGATGTTGAATCCCTGACTATACAATCAACACAACAATAGAAGCAAATAGATACCAAGCTAAGGAAGTTCACGACTTTCCATCTATAAATTAATGATTAGATAGAAATGGTGAATAATTAGGTCCTACATAACTCCACAAAGCATAATCCATTCCAAGTATGCATCGAGTTCCAACCCATGACACCAAATGATGTAGCTATTCCATATCATCCACCTCTATTGAACACTTCAGTCATAATAGAACAACTTGACATTGGTGAGCTTGATCTGCAAAGTTTTGCTCTAGTGGATGAGAATCGGATCAAGATACAAATGCCACACTTGATAACATATCTTGGTGCAATGGAGACCATTGCTTCTCAAAGAGAGAGGAATGATCCAAATAACACTTCAGGCAATGATCCAGGCAACACTTCAAGCGAAAATTTAGGCGACGGTCTTACCCCAATTAGTGGTAGAACTTCCGAGAGTCATAACTTTTACGCCATAGCTCTGTTTGACTCTCCATTTGATTCGTTGGAATAAAAAGAATGAGGGGAATTTTGTGAGATGACACAAAGCTCTGTTTAATTAGTTTTGACCTTTGAAAACTAAATAAAAGTGCCCTAAATGTTAATTTTAGTAGTGTAGTTTAAAAATAGTAAGTTTCTAAAAAAAGTAATTTCTCAAATTTTAGATATTATTGTAATTCATAGATGTCAAATCATTTCATCTCCCTCGAGATTGGTGACCTTCCACATCCTCCTCCTGCCTTTAAAAATAAGTATAAATAGATATGTATCCCGAAAAATAAAATAGACATCTCTTCTTAGAGATAGGCATATGTTGTATCTGTAATTTTGAGCAATAAAACATATATCCTCAGAGATAGTATTATTATTTGTGTGTTCTTGAAATATTCTTCAACCAAGACTTTTGAGTTTTAGATCAGTGGTATCAGAGCAGTTTAGCTTAAGAGTGTATGACCCTGAGGATGAGGTCAGACTAGAGGAAGCTTGGGTGGAAAATATAAGATCCAGCAGACTATCCACTTGTTCACTCTAAATGACTTCAAATGGCTGACAACACCAAGACATCTAATCCTTTCAAAAAAATGGTGAATGAAGCCCTCCAGTAGTAATAAGTGTAGATGCTACAACAATTCATCCAAATTCTCTAACAAATCTTGATGGAAAATTCTAGCTCCTCATCTGCATCCCCACATCCTTTCAGTACCCCAACACCCTTCAAGGTTCAAGTGAATTTTGATATCCCTACATTTGAAGGCAAAATCAATGCTGATACAGTAGAAAATTGGTTAGATCAATTGCCTTCCTATTTTTCTATAAATAAATTCACCGATGAAGAGAAGATCACTTTTGCTCTTTTGAAAGCATCATTACCTGTCAAAAATTGGTGGGAAGTGTACAAGAAGAGGTTCAGTATGGATGATATTCGCCTTGAGGTAGAACCTACCTAGAATGATTTCATAAAAGCTTTAAAGGAATAACACTACCCCATTGCATCATATGATGATATGTATATATAGTGGCAATAACTTCACCAAGGCAAGAAACAGTTTGTTCAAGATTACATTGATATTTTTTTATTCCTTATCTGTGAGATTGGGCATCTAAGAAAGTGAGAAACACAAGGTTCTCAAATACCATGGTGGACTACAATGGTACATACAAGGGGAAATGGAACTCTTCAATTTGGGAACCCTCGATGAAGCATACAAGTTCACGGTAAAGATTGAGCAGAAACATAAAAGAAATAATATGAAAAGTCAACCTTCGAAATGAAAAAGAGAATTCCAAGATAAGCAACCCCAGAAGGGAAAGACTAGAAAATGGTGCGATTACCACAAAAGTGAAACTCACTCTAAAGAGGAATGTCGAGCCATCAAGTCCCTACTTTCTAAGTCACAATCCTCAACATTTATTGTTTTACCTCATACACACCCTGCAGTCAAAGAGGATGAAGAAGATATTGTAAATGCTGAACCCGATACCATCGTTGCTTCATCACAGACCCACGAGGAAAGGTTAGATGACAAGGAAAGGTTGTTTCACTCTAAGTTATGGGTGAAAGGTAAGCCTCTGCATTTCATTCTTGATAGTGAGATTCAAAAGAATTTAATCTCTGATGATGTTGTGAAAAGTCTAAATATGTCTATAAAGCATCACTCAAAGCCATACAGTATTAGATGGTTGAGTCCAAGGAGAAACCTCCATGTCTTCTTTCATATGTAATAAAACCTTTCCAAGATGAAGTCTTGTATGAAGTGGTCAATCTGGATGTTTTTGATGTACTCCTTGGTCAGCGATTCATGTATGATTGACATGGAATCTATGAATCTAGAACCCAAAGGATCACCTTCACTCTTGGAACATGACACTACAAGGTACCCGAGGTACCACTTTCCACATCTATCTCTTTGATTAGTGCCATGAAATTCATTCTCATGGTGGTCAAGCTACAAAAATTCAAAAGGGCTGATGTTGTAGCCTTGACTACATAATCAACACAACAATAGAATTAAATAGATACCAAGCTGAGGAAGTTCACGGCCTTCCATCCACATATCGATGGTTAGATAGAAATGGTGAACAATTGGGCCCTGCATAGCTCCACAAAGCATAGTCCATTTAAAGTATGCATTGGGTTCGAACTCATGATACCAAATGATGTAGCCATTTCATATCATCCACCTCTATTGAACACTTTAGTCATAGCAAAACAACTAGACATTGGGGAGCTTGGTCTGCAAAGTTTTGCTCCAGTGGATGAGAATCAGATCAAAACACAACTACCACACTTGATAATAACTCTTGATGTAATGGGGACCATTGATTATCAAGGAGGGAGGAATGATCTAGACAACACTTCAGGGAATGATCTGGGCAACACTTCAGGGGACAATTCAGGGGATGGTCCTACCCCAATTGGTGGCAGAACTTTCGAGAACCATAACTTTTGCACCATAGTTCCGTTTGACTCTTCGTTTGAACCGTTGGAAAGTTAAGAATGAAGGGAACGTCGTGAGATGGCACAGAGCTTTGCTTGGTGGGTTTTGACCCCTAAAAACCAAATGGAAGCGCCCCAAATTTCAATTTTAGTAGTGTAGTCTAAAAATAATAATTTCTCAAATTTTGCATTGTTGTAATTCATGGAAGTCAAACTATTTCTTCTCTTTCGAGATTGGTGACCTTCCACATCCTCCTCCTGCCTTCAAAAATAGGTATAAATAGATATGTAGCCCGAAAAGGAAAACAGAGATGGTTCGTTCACTATGACTATGCACCTATTTCTTTCACCCAAAAAATATGTTAATTGACAAAGAAATCAATGGCTTTTTCATCCTCGTCGGATGACAAAGAAGAATGGTGGCAGTGATGAAGAATAATGGATCCATATATGGGAAATACACAATATTTGCTACAGTATAATGGTCCAATGTTCAATATTGGGCAAGTGGAGAGTGGAACGATCACCGATACGCTAATAACCCAGAGGTGTTTGTTGATCAGTTACCATTACAAGAGATGCCTAAACAATTTTCTCTCACAAGCATGTACACCTGATATTTGGTAAAAATGGAATGGAATATAACGATGCAACAAGTTTTGAAAAATAATGGCCAACTGATGCTCTTTTTATCGACTCATAAGGGAAACTGTCATTTTATCATATCCACCTCGCACAAGAGAGTGCGGTGTCTCTGGTGCATGTGTGCCTTACAGAGTTTGCAAGAGTAACCAATAATACTACAGCTGTGTGGATGAATTTCAACCAAAAAAACAATAGCGCTTGCAATTTTAACGAGTGGTGGTCAAGCGGCTGTGTTCGGCATAGCTCACTGAGCAGACGTAATCCTGGAATATAATTAGCTGAAGTAGTCCTACATAAAACATTAGAATTTTATATCTTAGGGAAGGGAGGAAGATATAAGGTTTTGTTTTGATTGCAGATGGATTTCGAGTCTCCTTAACTCTGTAACAAGCCAAACGCGGAGCTCTTCCGTGATGGCACATGGGTATGTTCAGACGTGTATGTAGACCATCAAAGACGATACTTCGTGTTATTAATACTTACAGCAACCTTCTTATGTGACTTTCATATATTTCATCTGCCAAATATCAATAAATCAAATATAATATTTGTTTCATCTTACTTACACCTTTATTTAGGAAGCCTTTCTCATGACTAATGCCCTCTGAATAATATATTATAAAATTATCATATTACTATAATAATATTTATTTATATAATTAATATTGTGTATATTATATTATTAGTATATTAATAATTAATTATAATAATATTATATTATATATTGTTATATTATAATTATAAATCAATGAGTTTTGTTGTGAGGTTGAGTTGTGATGTTCTCATGAGGTCAAAGAAAAAGACAATGAAATAAACTTGATGATTCGAGTGGAGGGAGTAAATTTGATGATTGTGTGACTATATTTGTAACTTTGATTGTAAAATATAATCAAATTTTTGGGTAGATCATATCAAATGCAAGGTGACATTTCACAAAGACCATTATTGATATGATCAACGTAAATATAAAGTTTTAATAAAATAAAAATAAATTATATTGATAAATTTGACATATCATTAAACTTTGCACGTGTATTTTCTTAGGTTTCTTTGAGTCAATCACATGAAATTCAGTGTCATTTCCCCTCACCTCACCATCACCGTCCAACGCACCATAAGATTATTGTTGCTTAACATTTCTTGCACAAAAAGTGACATGAGGTCAGCATGCATGGGTTTTGAGTGAGGTATGAGTGTCAATTTTATACTCTTTCACTGTACAAAATCCCATTTACCAAAACAAACAATCACATCCCTTTCAACATAATTTACGGAGTCTAAACATTTTTTTGTTTAATGCCTATACCTACCTTGAGCCCTAGGCACAACGACGATGATAGAACAATGTTGAGAGTTGTATATAGGTTATTGAGAGCTTTATGGTATTTAATATATCCTATGAACGAAAACTCGTGACTGTCTTAAATCAACATTTAAATACAAATTTTCGTCAAATTAACTTTGTTCTCCAATAAATTCACAACCTTCATCTTTACCACCACTCTTTATTATCAAATATTATTAATAAAATCCCATCTAACGTAACTTAGACCTTTAAAATAATTATTAATTATTTAATTATATTATATTTATATGAGTTATGTGAGCAATAGGTTGGGTTGCCTCGCCCATTAAAAAATATAATAATAATAAAAAATTTAACGTCCACGAGACTAAAAATAGTCTATGGGACAGCAAGACAACTCAAGCAGATTTAAGTAGCACTGTTCGCTTCTTGTGTAGGCTGATGATGAGCCCCCCTAATTGCTCAATGTGCTCTTCGTTGAATAGGTTATGCCAAGAACTGTCACATATAGTATCCGCAAATTTATCTCTGCTATCTTTGTAGGCCTCACATTCTAGAATAAAGTGTTGTTCAGTTTCCACTTTCCCAGAATTGCAAAATCTACAAATTCTCTCTTCCCAAGCCTCCTTTGGCCTCTTCCAACGCCCGGTCTCACAACGAAGTTGGTGAGAGTTGGTTCTCAGCTGAGCAATAAGAATTTTAGCCCTCCAAGAAATGTTGGCTCCTATGTACGCTTTTTGGAGTTGATCACAAGTGGGGTTGAACTCATTTATATAATATAGTTTCTTCCTCCCGATCTCGCTTCCCCAATTTCTCTTGTAAAATTTCTCCATAACAAAGACTTTTATTTCTTTATTATTTGTGGGGCACATATTGAATTGAACATTCCATTTACTCATCCATGTGATATTTTGTTGCATCCATGTCCTTTTTCGCTTACATAGTGTATCACTAAAAACAACTTTAGGCCATCTATCCTCTTCCATTTTTTCGATTCTTTTTAAATAGCTTAAAAGGCGAACCATAGCAAGTGCCTCGATAGGAACAGCCCCCATTTCACTTAGCATGATGTCATATGGAACCGTGCTTTTGATTTTAATCTTGCTTGTAATCAAGCGCTTTTGGATTCCTTCAATTTGTTTCCATTGTGCTATAGTAGTGCTGCTGGCCCATAATTCACACCCGTAAAGAACAACTGGCAGCACAAGAAGACCGAACAAGGTTTGAATAGTTTTCCAATCCCACAACTCCGCTTCACGGCACTTATTCTGAAGAGCATAGAAAGCCTTCCACCCACCTAATGTCTTTTTATACCTGCAGCTAGACCAGCTTAGCTTTTTGTTGAAATCGATGCCAAGGTATTTATAATCCGCAACCTCTTCGAGAAGACTTCCATTGTAATAAAATTCATGTTGATGTTGTTTTTTATTATTAGAGAAAATCATAACCTTAGTCTTGCTGATATTGACCTGCATCCCCACCATTCTGCAAAAGCGCTCAAGAGAAGATAGATGGTCTTGCAAACCACAGGCAGATTTGGTAATTAAAATGAGATCGTCCACATATAAGAGCAACTTTATAACAAATTCACCTAGCTAAATGCCTTCGCCCTTTTGTATGTTTAACCACTCTTCCATTTTATCAATATATAAACCAAATAAAGTAGGAGACAAAGGGCAACCCTGTTTGACCCCGATATCGCTCCTGAAACATTCTGAAATGCCATCTGAAGTTCTGATTTTCACTTTCACCTCTTCGTACATCCTATGAACAGCAGCTCTGAGATGCCTAGGAATCCCCAATTCTTCCATCCTAAACCAAAGCTTGTCTCTCGGAACGGTATCAAAAGCCTTTTTGAAGTCAACAAAGCAACAAAAAACCTCTTCCTTTTTCTCCCACTCTTTTTCAATAATGTGTCTCAGAGTGACACAATGATCCACTGTCGAGTGCTTTGGCCTAAAACCAGCTTGCCCTTTAGCACGTTTATGGTTTTCTTCTGCCCATTTGCTGATCCTAGTTTCTATCATGCTGCCAAAAAGTTTAGCAAAGAGGGGATTGATCATTATAGTCCTGTAGTTGGAGGGATTGTTAACATCACCACTCTTAAAAAGTGGTATTGCAAGGCTGATTGTCCAATCTTTCGAAAACCCTTCTTGGCAGATTTTGTTGAAGATTTCAGTGATGTACGGTGCAAGAGTTTTCATGCCCCACTTCAAATATTCGGCTTGAAGTGCAACAAGATCTTTTGCTTTATCTCCACCCAACTTCTTAATCCCTGTCTCTACCTCTTGCACAGTGAAAATGTTTGTAGTATCGTTGACCAAAGGTGGGTGTCCCACTCCACCCTCGTGTTCATAAAGTTTCTTAGCATATTCAAACCATTGGGTGGCAGTAATATTATTTTCATTTTGCTTTCTCCTTGGTTGGAGTTCTTTCCAGAAACGTTTGGGGTTATTTCTGCCCAAAAAAATTAGCTCCTCTCTCCTTGTGAACATAAAATCAGTTTTTTTCTTCTTTAGGATCTGTTTGTAGGCCTTAATGTCGAGGTTAGTTTTATTCGACTCCCTTAGGTTCCTCCTGGCCCTCTTACATTCCTTGTCAAACCATGCATTAGTTGGAAAATAATTAGTTTCAGATTTTCTATTTTTTGCTCTCTTGCATTTTGAAAGAGCCTCGTGAATCAGATTTGATAAGTCATGACTGTTAACACCATGCTTATACATAGGGTGTCCCATACAAAGTTCCTCAAGAGTAGCTCTAAAAGTGTTATTGTTTTCTGAAGTTAACAAAATTCTGCCCTGAGAAGGTGGGTGTTGAGGGCCTTGGATTTTTGCCCCAAGCCGCCTATCCTTTGCCCAATACAAATTTATGTACAGTGGTCTATGATCTGATTTTAGATCCCAAATGTGCTCTCCAATTTCAACTTCTTTAATATTTTTATACAAATTCTGCGAACAAATTACATAATCTACCACACTTGCCCCGTTGTATGTGTTGCAAGTGAAATTGCCCGACTTAGCCCATCTAGCCAAACCATTACAGATTATTAGATCAAATGTGCCACATAAAGTGATCAATTCTTCCCCAAAATGATTGTAGCCTTTAGCATCTTCGGATATTCTTTCCCATTGCTGATTTCTCTCTTCTGTGAGCCAAATAGGGTTATCATTTACTTCGGCACTGAAAATACTTGCTTGCCAATTCGTTGTCCTAGCATTGAAATCTCCAACAAGAAGAACATCCCCACGCTGCGAAAAAATAGCAACATCTTTCTTTAACGCAGCATAGGGGTCATTGTGATCTAAGCCACATTTTTTATAAGTTTTAGATACTTGTGGAGCAAAGTAACAGGCTGCGATCCTGAGAAGAGTGTTATTTTCCACGATTTTGAACCATATGAATTGTTTATTAGAATCAATCTTTTCCAACTGAATGGCACGACCTTCTCTTTCTTTTACTAGAACCATTATATCTCCATGACCTTTACCATTTGTCGCTGCCTCATTCCATACTGCCATCTTCCAGTAGCCTTCAAACAATGGGGTCTTACATCCCTCATGCTCATGTGTCTCTATGAGACAAATAATGTCTTTGCCTTTCGCGATAGGTCCTAACCCAGGCCCACGTCTCCACGGATAACCTCTGCAATTCCAACAAACTAAACTTAAGGACGCCTGGGTTAAGCTTGATTGCTATTTGTTTTGATGTGCAAGGCTCAAAGTTGAGTTTTTATCAGTAAGCGTGATTGTGGATCTTGCGATATCGCTGCATGTTAAGGTGTTTGTTGTCGCACCTTTGTTGCCTTCTTACTGCCCTTCATTGGAGCGGTGGCCAAAATGAGCAATAATTGCTTTTCCCTTGAACATCCAAGCTCTTTTGCCTTCATTTCTAGCGGTTCTGATTTTTTCCATTTCCATCCTTCTTTCTACTTGCTGTCTCATAGTTAAATCCTCCTCTAAAATGAAGCGAGAACCCCTCAAGAGCTGTTTTTTGTTAAGTAGATTTTGTTTGTCTCTAATGCTGGGCATAACTACCTTGATTGGCCTATTACTCTCAACGTGTGGTTTGCCAACCCTCCAAGCTTGGCAGATTTGTCCTTGCCACAACAACACATCTTGTAGGAAATCCCTCGTTAAGTCAAGGGTATGTTCTCCTTCCCCATAGTCTTTTATCCCTTTGATAATTACATTGGATGCCCTAAGCTGCCTTTCCTTGACCTCTCCGTCTTGTGTGTTCCCACGAATCTTTGCCTCTTCTCTTGCCATATCAAGGTGCTTGTTGTTTTTGTCCCAAGTTTTGGTGCCTTCTGCAAAACTTCTCCTCTCCTCTTCAACCTCTGCCTTTCCTAGCAAACTAGTGTGAAGAATCGTTTGCTCCTTATTATGAGATGGCTCGGTATTTGCTGTGACCTTGTTTGTTTCCAATGTAACATTCAATTTTTTCCATTCATCCTTCATGTTCTGCCATTCAAACTTCCCAGCTGAAAGTGTTTCTTGCAGCATTGAGATTTGAGCTTTTAAAGTGTTGTTATTGTCTGCAAGAGTTTTATTTGTTGCAATTAGCACCTGTATATTGCGGTAACTTTCTTGCTCCTTAGCCTCTAGGAGCTCCAACCTCCTCTTGGCCCTCAAAAGTTCTTGCACATAAAGATCTGGACACCAAGCGAGAGGTGTGGAGGTAGGGCTGTAACTAACAGAATCACCTAATTTGCTGCTACCATACAACTGACTGTCACCCCTTAAGTGTGGAGGAGGGCACATTTTGACATCTTTTTGTTTCTTCTCTTGTTTATGCAATCTCTGCCCGTGTTTCTTCTTTTCATGTGACCATTTTACGCGAGCAAGTCTACGTTTTAAAATGCCCTTGAACTGTTTAGCATTGACCCAGATATATTTCCCTGTCTTGCCAAGTGATGCCATTTTGACTTGTCCTAGATGGTTAGTTTCAAAGTGCACCATAATTTCTTGACCGTTTTTTACCAATGAGATGGTTTGTTTTCCCATAGTTTGCATATCCACCGTTTGCTTTCTCATTATTTGTGTATCCACGATTTGTTTTTCCATTGATCAAAAGAGAGAAGGGCGAAACAAAAGCTAACTGGAGGGGAAAAAAAAAAAAAAAACAACCGGAAAGTGCACCTTGAAACCCCTGGCTTAAACCCCTGCCACTATCTTGCTCTGGGCTGGGCCCCAGTCTTCGTTTTGCCCTAAGAAACGGCGGGAGGCTGGGCTCAAATTGTCGTGTTTGTTTGTTTGTTGCTCTGACTTTTGACGTTCCGTTCGTTGTCCCTGTTAGTAGTCCGTTGTGGAGCCCAGTCTGTTGTGAATCCTATGAAAGTCGTCCCTATCGCGGAGCCCAGTCTGCTGTGGATCCCGTGAAAGCCCAATCTTGTATAAAACCTGGTCAGCCGTTAAGATCACTTTTTACCGGGATCTGAACCCCCGTTGAAGGGTTTGACAATGCAGTATATGTTTAAGCCTCTCGCGTCGATGCAGCGCTTTTATATAGGGTAGCAGGAATCGCATCGATGCAGCACTTTTAATGAGTGCTCTTATTGGAGTGTTTTCTTCAATATAGATGGTAGGGCTCAGGGGTCTCATTGATGTGACGAACACATTCTTTTCTTCAACATATCTTGTGCCACTTGTCTTAAAAGGACTGCACACAACGCAGACCATTAACAGATGGGAGATAATAAAAACCTCAAAACCCCAATAAAATCTTCAAATAACGGCTACGTGTAACGGAAAAAAGCCCAAACGATTCCGTATAATAATCTCCAATCACCCACTTTATTCACATGCCCTGGCACGTAACAGTAACCGCTCTTCCGGCCGCCCCGCACCCCGGGCACAAAAATAACGCTCACGCAATCCGCAGCCTTTTGTATCCGCAATCCAACGGCCGGGTCTCTCCTCAGAATACTCCCCTAATCTTTATTCTTGGTCCATAATCTTGATTCTTGTGTATATATACAGGCACCCTGTGCATTTTAACCCTTCACGCCATGGAAGAATCCCAGCTGTTAAGCGGAGTGGTATCAGATAACAAGTTTTTCAGTCGTCTGTTGACAAAAGAAGGGCAAATAGGCTGCTCTGCCAGGGTTTTGTACTACGCGGCCCCGGGCGCTGTTCCGTTCGGCTGGGAGTCCGAGCCGGGCACACCCAAGCATCAGATAAATTCAGAGCAGGACAAACTGGCATTTCCACCGCTAAACCCACCGCCGTTTCTGCAGGCAGCCGCTAGCCGCTCTCGTCCTTTTCTATCAGAATCGTCCCCTCATTCGCCTCTGAAATTGTCAAGAAAGATTTCGGCGTCAAACTTGTCTCTAAAATTGTCCGGCACCCTCCAAATTATGAAAGCGATGGTGAAGCTATTACGATCTCAGCATAAGGTTTATGCGCAGATTCCAACGCAGGAAGAAGAGCGCTACATTTGGAGGCGGGGTTCAAAGTCTGGCAAAAAGAAGAATAACGATAAGATGGAAAATATGGATATTTCGGTGTGCCTCCATTGGAAGCCCTTCGGTTTCCCGAAAGTGCTGTTCAATCTATAATAATGGTTGGGCCTGGGTTTATATTCCTTATCAACTGGGTTATTTAAATGTTTGTCTGGCTTCTGAATATGTACATTTTGAATAAAAAGTTGTGACATGGAGAATGGGGGTTAGATGGATGGATACAGAATTTAAAAACATCTACGAGACCAAAATAGTTTATACGATCTCGTTACAGATTATAAGTATTCAGTTAATCTCCATTTTCCGATGTCGATGGGATAGAAGATTTGAAAATTCCAATTCCAAAGAGTTGTTATTTTATATAGGTTGACATATCTGAGCGATTGAACCCCTATTGTAAAAGCTTTACCGATTGATATTATACATTTAAATGTCAATCAGAGTAATACGGCTTTTTATTGATAATAAAAGATTAGAGTTTCTTAAAATATAAAGAATATAATTTAAATATATTTTTAATTCCTTTCCGATTCTTTTGGTGAGCGTGTTTTCTTAGTTTTGTTTTGGCTGCAATGAAAGTATATAGTTGAATGTTTTGGAGTTCTTGAGATATTTTTGTATTAAGCTATATAAATATTAAATTAAAATTTAATTTTGATATTTATTTAATAATGTTTTTTTAATTGTAAAATTATATAGTATTATAAATTTTGTTAAAAATAAAAAAATTAATTATTAATCAAATTAAAAATTTAATAACATATATAAAATTTAATAAACAAAATGAAATTAATAAAACATTTATAAAAAAATCTATAATTTATTTTATTTATTTAATATTAAATTTTAAAATAAATTTAAAAATATACATATAATTAGAAGAGTACTATTTTATTAATTTCACAATATATATCATATTAATTTCATCATTTATAACATTTTTCTTTTGTTGATTAGTAATAGATAGTTTAGACTCTTCACTATATGTGTAAGATGTCACTATTTTAAGAGATACTACTTTATAATAATTAAATGAATGTCAAATTTAAGATCATCAATAAAAAAAAGTCAATTTTATGTGTAGAGGGAAATTTCAGTGCCAATGTTGTGAAGGACATGAGGGGATGATGTTTAGACCAGAATTTAGGTGTATCCGGGAGTCAAAGACAGAACCCAGACCTCCAACTTCAATTAGCTTCACTCAATTTCAAATTTTGGCAAGACTACTAGGGCTTCCTTTAGAATTTTGGGAAGAGGTGGTCTTGAAGGGAATTGCAAACTCTTTTAGTTAGTTTTTGATTTTGGATCCAATGACTAAATCTAAGAGATCAAAATATGTTGACAAAATTCATTCTATATAATATGAAAATGATCCTAGGTTTAAGGTTTGATTGCTCTCTCAAGAAGCAAGACAACCCCGAATAGAGAAGGAAGGAGGGCTTCAATGACTCCAATGAAGACCAAGATGTGGGGGAAGTTAAAAACATGAGACTAAGTGAAGAGACTGACCCTATCAAGGATTAGTATGGGGAGTTAAACATTGAAACACCATTTGATACTCAGGATGAAGTGTTTAAAGACATCGCTAAAGGTGAGCACGAGAATTTAAATGCTAATAGACACCCCAAGGTGTTAGGGTTGCAGAAAACATTGAAAGATAATAAGGGAAGATGGTGGAGGAGGAAGACCATGAATATGGTCATGAAGAAAAGATCGTATGTGGTTTAGACACACCATGTATGGCAAGTAAACAAGAATATGCTCATGAGGAAGGAGAGTTATAGGCCTTGAAAGTTCTTTATCAAGGCCTATAAAAAGGAAAGGAAAATAAAATTATCATTGATTCTAAGAATCAAAATGAAGCTCAAATCCTGACCCAAATAAATGTTAGTAAGCTTAGAATTCATGCTTTTGCGGGGGGATCCATGTTTAATGAGTGCACTAGAACAATAATGGCAGAATGTGAGGTAGATTTCATCCTCAAGGGAGAACAAGATAATGATGAATGGAACTTGGTGACTAACAGAAGATTCAAATTCAAGAGATCAATTTGGGCAAGTGATAGAGTGACTAGGAATACCAAACTGAATGAACTCGCTAGATCTAGAGAAAAATACTTAGGGCACTGAGGTGTTTGAGGAGTTGTTCATTGTTTATTTTTATGGCATCTTATTGTTGGGTTTAGGCTATTTTTTGTTGGGTTGGATGCGAAAGGAACAAGACTTTTGAACTGTATTGTTTGTTGAAAGGGTTGGTCTATATGAAACTAAGAAAATAGTGCATCCTAGTGTAAGAGTGACTAGGAGCACTAACTGTAAGCAAATGGTTAGTTCCAAATCATGAAGCTTGGGGGTTAGCTCAAAGGTGTTCTAGTTTTGTGAAGGAATGCATATATGTTGTTGAAGTTTGGTTGTTTTCAATAAACTTTAACGATAATTTATCAGCGCCTTGATGAAAATTTGTTTCTTATTTATTTTTTGATGAGCTTTAATATTGTATCTTTTTCAATTAAAAAATTAGAATCTTTTAAAACCCACTTTGTTACCTATATCCAAAAAACATCTTATTTAAATTTTTTTGTGTTCATTAAATACTTTTTAAAATTATTTCTATAACTAAATATCGAAAAAAAAAAATTATCAAATTATTATATTTAAATATTATATATATATATATATATATATATATATATATATATATATATATATATATATATATATATATATATATATATATATTTATTTATTTATTTATTTATATTTTCTTTGTTTTTTTTCATTTCTTTTTTTTTAAAGTTCGGTATCCAAAGGTTTACACTTATAATATCATAGCAATCTATATATACGTTTACCTAGGCCAAATCTATATATATTCCTCTTGATAATATATTCAAATCATAATATCAATAAGGCAGAAAATATTGTAAAATAGGGAGTTTACTGATAAAAATAGAGGTCCATTTTCAAAGCATAAAACTAGTGCATCAATATTTTATAAATTTGCATTCAATTTATGATTAATGTGAAATTTTATATATTTATTTCTATATATTTCAAATAAAGAATTGTTATTGTAAGAAATGTTGGGAGTTTGAAATAGTAAGTTTTGTAATGGAAGACTACTTTGTAAGAAATAGAGATTTTATGGTTTCATATTTTATAAATATATATTTAAAATTTTTGAATTTTTAAAAATAAATTTTCAATTTTTTTATATATTTTTTTCTCAAAATTAAAATATTAAAGTTACAATTTTAAATTTATAAAAAAAATATAATAAATATTTTTTGACAACTATATTTATAAGTTTTAATATGTTCGTATGATAATTTTTATTTAAACTCATTCATTTTAAGTTTGTCTAAAACTTTCCACTATTTCAATGTTTCTCATCATAACACTTAAATTTCATGAGGTATTTTATAAGTGCTAATTCATATGTTTTTAGTGTGTTCATTCATTTTTCATTTATTAGTTTATATTAGGTATTATTGATGCATTTTCAATGTTTAATGGTAACGCTCCTTCTTCTTAGCCCCCCAAACTTTTAACTCTTGCCCATATGTTTCTTAATATTTGTGTCAAAAGTGTTGGTTCTCTTGGCCCTATCCATAAGCACTGACACTTTTGGTCTCTTTTTTCCTAGTCCTAATTAAGTCAAAGTGCAATTGTCCCCTTGGTCTCGCATTTTTTGCTTCTAGTCATTTGATGTTAGTTTATACACCATTTAGGTCCTAATTTAAATTCAAATTTCTATAAATAAATAAGCATTGTAATTCATTTGACACTAAGAGATACACATATGATCTATCTAGCATTCACAGAAACATCATAAACATTGAAAGATCGATAAATCATTAGATAGTTTATCATTTTTAAAACCTAGTATTTCCTACACTTGAGCACTTTTGGCATACAAATTGGGGTTTTATCTATCCAAATTATAATTCTAAATTCATTTTCTATACAATTTGTATGTACACCTAAAATAGTCTCTAATATAACGATCCTCTAAAATAAGAAAACCTGTAAAAGACCATTCTACATCCAACACACACAAGATGTCAATCCACAAAGTTTTCTAGGACTATAGACAAGGTTTGTGTGCAATGGAGGTTCAAGGGATATAAAATAAGAATATATAGACATAATCTCTAAGGAGTTATGATATGAAGGACCTTACTAGATCCAAAGTATCATTAGATGTTGAAGCAAGTGTTATAGGAAAGATAAAGGGTGCCACTATGAATATTCAAGATCTATAAGGTAATCAAGGTGTCATTAGATATTAAACCAACATATCTAACTAATCTAAGGGTGTATCTATATGTTGAAGTGAGATTCAAGCTAATCTAAAGTTTTCAATGCAACTTAAAGGTCCCTCTAGGCATAAGAAAGATTTATGAATAACAAACATGCAAAATATAACAATGAACTAATAAGGATATGATAATTTATACATACAAGGCATGAAACAAGAAATATAATAACATTTATCTAAGTAAAAAAATAAAAATTGCATGGTTAGGGATATTTATCTTGGGTTGAGTTATCGGTGCATTAATCTCCCCTTGTCTTGTCACACTTTGTGAGAGATTTTTGTCTAGGTGAAGGCAATGTGTATATTTAAGAAGACATAAGTAGACCAAAGTTGGGACTCCAAATACTTGGTAAAGCTTGTTGGTTCAACTCATATCCTAAATATCTTCAAAGACCTTGTGCTAACTTACCTTCCATTAGTGTAATCGCCTTATCCCTAATTCCTCTTCTTCTTTCTAAGGTGAATTTAAGAGTATGAGCAAAGTAAATTTGATCTAGGAGCATCTAGGTTCACAAGTAGTCTTACACCAATCATAAACATGGATTGGGTTTTATGCACATTTGTGTGTGAGGTTATGTATTTATGCAACTTTTTGGTAATGTGGAAAACATTATGTGCATCAAATATTATCAACAAAATCCTCATTAACATCATTATA
The DNA here is from genome assembly GCA_037957365.1 of Torreya grandis. Lineage (NCBI taxonomy): Eukaryota > Viridiplantae > Streptophyta > Pinopsida > Cupressales > Taxaceae > Torreya > Torreya grandis. Next base: position 1,276,834 of record JARHVA010002682.1, read on the forward strand.
ACTATAAAAAATCATGGATGCAAAGTGGGGATAATATCAATCATATCCCATAGGTTAATTAACACCTTTTTGGGATGGTGACGAAAATGTTGCTTCATGAAAGTAATGGTTTCATAGTCGTTGGTCTATAATAAATGGAGGTTCCACCCATCATGAAGGCACAAATAAATTAACTTAAAATATCATCATTTTTAGACACATGGATAATTTTCCAAGACAAAGCGAGCTTGAGGGGTCATTATAATTTATTCGATTGATCAAGAGAGATTCTAATCAATTGGTCAAAGATGAGAAACACTAGTTAAAGAGGTATATTTAGTTCATCCCAACTCCAATGAGAGGCATAAGAGAGTTATCTCTAGATAAAGAGATAGAGAAGGAAAATCTTGAGGAACTTACTAGGGTGGTGTATGTTCACAAGAGAGAATGTAACCAGACCATAAGAGGCTAAGATGTAAGTTTTATTCTTCATATTTTAGTGAGGAAAGCGTGTGTATAATGTAATATCTATAATAGTTTTCATTTATTTAATATTAAAGAGAGTTTTTTTTTGGTTTCCAAGTATAAGTATTGTGTCTAGTTGTATATTTCCATTAGTGAGTTTAAGTCATAGATGTAGAAGTAAGGAAACTATTAAATCCCCCCCCCCCTCAATTCTCTTTTACATCATTTTGCATAAAATAATGGTTTACCTTACTAGGTTGAGTGTGTGAGGGTATAGTGTAGTTAGTTGCAAATTATGAAAAATAAGCTTGTATTGTTATCATTATTGAGAGTTGTGAGAAGTAGATATGACACACAGAGGAATACCTCTTAAAAGAGGAAGGGCACCAATATTTGAAAACTTTGAAAATATGCTAAGAGGAATCTAAGTGAATTTAGATGCAATGGAAACTATGCAGAGGAGAGGAAATATAGTTCAGATTTGAGTGATGATGAAAGAGGAACTCAAGAGATTCAGGTTGAACTGATAAAACATATGAACTTAAGGATAGACTTATAAAGTCCATTATAAACATGGGTATCAATCCTAATTTTAACACCCATAGTTATGGAGGAATTTTATGCCTTGGTGATATTATTTATTGGATCACATAATTAGAGAATTATTTTGATTGTGAGTGAATGGAAGACCTTGAGAGACCAATCTTTTCATTAACCAGAGTAAATGAGTTCATCCTTGTGGTGAGATAATGTGCAATTACAAATGGACAGTCAAGGTAAGGACAAGATCAAGACTTCCAAGAGGATGGTTACAAAGTTGAAAGGTACATTTTTACCTTCAAATTATGAATAGAGTTTTTCTAGAAAGCTACCAAATTTGAGACAAAGAGAGACATGTAAATATTATGAGTATGAATTTGATAACTTCATCATTAGATTTGGTCATTTGGAGTATGATCAAGATAATATATCAGTATATTAAATTAGATTCAAATTTAAATATAAAACGAGTTTGGAATGTTCAATTTTAAGTCGGTATAAAAATCCTATTGATGTGCATTGAAGTCAAAAGAGAAGTTGCCAAGAAGGGGGGGATAAATAGGTAAAGGAAGTATCTAAATAAGAAGAGTACAAACATACATAGGTAGAGAACATCATAAGTTCACAAAGGATAACATATATTTCTTAAAATCAAAATCAAACACAAAGAAGAAGAGCTTATTCTTCAAGAGGAAGATGATATTTTGGTAAAGGAAAAGGTAGATGATTCATGGGTAAGTGCTTTGAATATGGCAATGTTGGATAGAGATAAGTTTTAATGTCTTAAAGTATTTAAAAATAGAAATAAAATAAATGACGAGGGTCTAATTATGCATCCCCAAAACACATGGATGAACCAAAACATGGAGAGGCTCTTATGATGAAGAGAGTGTTGTTGAAACTGACTAAGAGAAGAATGAAATAGAGCAAAGAAATAATATATTCCATAAGATATATAAATCTAGTTTTAGGGTTATTATTAATAATGATATCAAGGATAATTTTGTATACATTTAAGTGGTAGAAAATATTGGGATAAAAATAAAAGTGCATCCTAGTCCGTACAAGGTGCCTTGGTTGTAAAATAAAAAATCATGTTTTAGTGAATGAGCAATATATGTTAGTTTTTAGATTAGGTCTTACAATGTGTAGACTTAAAAATTTGGTACAAAACCATTTTCTATTAGGTATTTGTCATGTTTTATCACCCTTGGTCCATTTTCACACATTTGAATATTTTTTGTATACTTTCCCATTGTATTAGGCCCCTTATTATCATCTCTTGACTTAGTTTTTCCTATAACTTAAATTTATGTTCACTTTTTTCCAATGATAATAAATCCATTCAATCTAAAGTATTAAAAAAATGTATAAATCAAGTATTCATTAGTCTTTGTAAGACCTTAGATGCTCTTGCAATGTCCAAAACACTATTTTAGGGTTTTTGTCTAGGTCTAGTTGGCCCATCATGTTGTTTCCTTAACTTGTGGATTTGTTGTATGTTAATTTTCACATTTTTATATCCTATAGGGTTGGCCCATTTATATATGTGCCCTTGTGAAAACTATATATGCAAAGGTAACCATAGACATCTCTTATGATTTGAGTCTCACATGATAATTTTATAGAGACTTATCAAGAAGTCTTCACATCTTATTAAGGAATATACATATTAATTTAATTTTACCCTCATCCATTTTGTGACAAAATAGGGTGATAAAAAAATATGTATATGCATTTTATTATCTAAAGAGAGAATGTGAAGTCCTAGCTCTCACTTAGGTTGGTAATTAGACTCACAAAGCACTAGAACTACATTAGATCTAATTCCAAGCATGTGGGATACGTAGTTATAACTTATTGAGAGGTTTCCCAAGTTAACCAACCTACATACTTTATTTTTATTTTAAAATTATAAAGGAAAAAAAAATAAAGGACATGAGGGGATGATATTTGGACTAGATGGATGTATCTAGGGATGGCAGAAGTCAAAGACAGAACCCAGACAAGCAAAGAGACCAAACAAAGCTACCTCTATGTTTGACTTCAATTGGATGTGATGAGCAGAATAGAGGGCCTTGAGGGATCCCTTAAGGAGCCATGCTCAAACAAAGGGAACATATTCAATCTTCTATAGGGACAATATTAAAACTTTTCTTGTATCTCAGGCAAGTAGAGTTTCTAATGGATTAAACCTAGAGCACCTAATCTGAGGTAAGAAGGTGTCTTCTTATGAACATGCTTCAAGCTCTTGGGTTAACAAAGTGGTAGGGAGGGAATATATATGCATTGCATAAACCTAAGAGGTGATTTTCATGGAGGAATAATGGGGGGGATTTGTTTATAAATTTGTGATACAGTGATAGATCGATCCCAACTTCAATGGAGAATAATTTAGTTAGAAAATTTTAAGGAAAAAGACCAAATATTGACTTGTTCAAGGACTAGGCTAAAAAAAAATGGAAGCCCAAAAGACCTATAAATCTTAGGTCTGATTCAAGATTTTTTTTATTATTTCCCTTACAAATCAATGGCATTATTTTGTTGTTCTATCAGGAGGCCCTTAGTTCTTAGGGAGAGGCCCTTGGTTCTTAGGGAGAACTTGTTTGTCCCTTAAAAATTGGACTCCAAGGTTGGAACTCCACATGGAAAGCTTCACTCAATTTCCAATTTTGGCAAGGCTACCAGGGCTTCCTTTAGTATTTTTGGAAGAGGTGGTCTTGAAGGTAATTTCAAACTCTTTTGGCTTGTTTTTGATTTTGGATCCAATGGAAAAATCCAAGAGAAGGTTGTTGTATGCAAGACTTTGTATCAATGTTAATCTAGACAAGGTATTCTCAAAATCTATAAAGTTGAGATCAGAATATGTTGACAAGATTCTTTCAATATAATATGAAAATAATCTTAAGTTTAAGGTTTGATTTCCCTCTAAATAAGGAAAAAAACCCCAAATGGAGAAGGAAGGAGGGCCTCAATGACTCCAATGAAGACTAAGATGTGGGGGAAGTCAAAAACATGAGGCTAAGTGAAGAGACCGACCCTATCAAGGATCAATATGGGGATCTAAACATTGCAAAACCATTTGATAATTAGGATGAAGTGTTTGAAGACATCACCAAAGGTGAGCATGAAAATTTGAATTTTAATAGACACCCCAAAGGTGTTAGGGTTGGAGCAAACATTGAAAGATAATAAGGAAGGGAAGATGGTGGAGGAGGAAGACCATGAACATGGTCATGAAGAAAAGAATGTATGTGGTTTAGACACCCTATACATGGCAAGGGAACAAGAATATACTCATGAGGAATGAGAGTTACAGGCCCTGAAAGTACTTCATCAAGGCCTATAAAAAAGAGAGGAAAAGAAAATTATTATTGATTCTAAGAATCAAAATGAAGCTCAAATCCTAAATCAAATAGATGTTAGTAAGCTTAGAATTCATGTTTTTTTTGGGGGGGGGTTCCATGTTTAATGAGTGAACAAGAATAATAATGGTAGAATATGAGGCAAATTTCATCTTTGAGGGAGAACAAGATAGTGACGAATGGAACTTGGTGACTAATAGAAGATCTAAATCCAAGAGATCAATTTAGACAAGCGATAGAGTGACTAGGAGTACCAAACTAAATGAATTCGCTAGATCTAGAGCCAAATACTTAGTGAATTAGGATGTTTGAGGAGTTATTCATTATTTTTTGTTGGGGCAACTTATTGCTAGGTTTATACTGATTTTTGTTGGGCTGGATGCAGAAGGAAGAGGACTTTTGAACTTTATTGTGCGTTGAAGGGGTTGGTATGTATGAAACTAAGAAAATATGACATCCTAGTGTAAGAGTGACTAGGAGCACTAAATTCAAGTAAATGGTTAGTTCCACATCATGAAGCTTGGGGGTTAGCTCGAAGGTGTTCTGGTTCTTTGAAGGAATGCATATATGTTGTTGAAGTTTGGTTGTTTTCACTGAACTTTAATAATAGTTCATCAACTTCCTAATGGAAATTCACTTCTTGTTTATTTTTTATTGAGCTTTAACATTATATCTTTTTATATAAAAGTGTTGGGATCTTTTAAAATCCATTTTTTTACTTGTATCCAAAAAAACATCATATTTAAAAATTTTGTGATTGTTAAATACTTTTCTAAATTACTTACATTACTAAATATCAAATCAAATCATTATATTATATTATATTTTATATATATATATATATATATATAGTCTCACCCCCTCAACCTCTTTTAAATTTTGTTTTCCATTTTTTTACATATTTTCTTTGATTTTTTCATTATCCTTTTTTAAATTTCGACATCCAAAGGTTTACATTTATAATATCATAGAAATTTGATTGTCATATAAAGGTCATAGGGATGGAAATACATTTACCTAGGCCATATATATATATATATATATATATATATATATATATATATATATATATATATATATATATATATATATATATATATATATATATATATATATATATATATATATATATATATATATATATATATCCCTCAATATGCATTCAAATCATAATATCAATGAGGCAGAAAAGATTGTAAAATAGGGAGTTAACCAATAAAAATAGAGGTCTATTTTCAAAGCATAAAACTAGTGTATCCATATTTTATAATTTTGCATTCAATTTATGATTAATGTGATATTTTATATATTTTATTTATATATTTCAAATAAATAATTGTTATTGTAAGAAATGTTAAAAGTTTGAAATAGTATGTTTTCATATTTTATAAATATATATTTAAAAAAAATTGGACTTTTTAAAATAAAATCAAAATTATTTTTTATATTTTTTTAATATTTTTTTAAAAATTAAATTGTTAAAGTTTACAATTCTAAATTCCAATCTAAATTTATGAAATAAATATAATAAATATTTTTTGATAACTATATTTATAAGTTCTAATATGTTGGCATGATAATTTCTCTTTACTTTAAGCTTCTAAAACTTCTCGCTATTTCAATGTTTCTCATCATAAACATTTAAAAAAATTCATGAGATATTCTATAAGTGTTAATTCATATGTTTTTAGTGTATTCATTTATTTTTCATTTATTGGTTTATATTAGGTATTATTGATGCATTTTCAAAATTTGATGGTAACTCTCCTTCGTCTCAACCCCCCAAACATTTCACTCTCACCCATATGTTTCTTAATATTTGTATCAAAAGTGTTGGTGCTCTTGGCCCTATCTATAAACACTGACACTTTTGGTCTCTTTTTTCCTAGTCCTAATTAAGTTAGAGTGCAATTGTCTCTTTGGTCTCACATTTTTTGCTTCTAATCATTTGATGTTAGTTTATACACCATTAGGGTCCTAATTTAAATTTAATTATCTATAAATGTATAAAAATTGTAATTCATTTGACACTAAGAGATACACATATGATCTATCTAGCATTCATAGAGACATCATAAGCATTGAGAGATCAATAAATCATTAGATAATTTATAATTTTTTGAAACTAGTATTTCCTACACTTGAGCACTTTTGACATACAAATTGGGGTTTTATCTGTCCAAATTATAATTCTAAAGTCATTTTCTATGCAATTTATATGTATTCCTAAAATAGTCTCTAATATAAGGATCGTCTAAAATTTGAAAACCTGTAGAAGACCATTCTACATCCAAAACACACAAGATGTCAGTCCACAAAGTTTTCTAGGACTATAGACAAGGTTCATGTGCAATGGAGGTTCAAAAGATATAAAAGAAGAATCTAAAGACACAATCTCTAAGGAGTTATGATATGAAGGACCTTACTAGATCCAAGGTATCATTATTTATTGAAGTAAGTGTCATAGGAAAGATAAAGGGTGCCACAATGGATATTCAAGATCTATAAGGTAATCAAGGTGTCACTAGATGTTAAATCAAGAGATATAACTAATCTAAGGGTGTCTCTAGATGTTGAAGTGAGATTTAAGATAATATAAAGTTTGCAATGAAACATAGAGATCTCTCTAAGTATAAGAAAAAGTTATAAATAATAAACATGCAAACTATAACAATGAACTAATACACATATGATAATATATACATAGAAGACATGAAACAAAAAATATAATAACATTAATCTAAGTCAAAAATAAAAAGTATGAGGTTAGGGATACTTATCTTGGGTTGAGTTGTTGGTGCATTAATCTCCCTTTTTATTGTCACACTTTGTGAGATATTTTTTGTCTAGTTGAAGACAATGTGTTTATTTAAGAAGACCTAAGTAGACTAAATTTCGGAGTCCAAATATTTGGTAAAGTTTGTTAGTTCAACTCATATCCTGAATATCTTTAAATACCTTGTGCTAACTTACCTTCCATTAGTGTAAGCTCCTTATCCCTAATTCCTCTTCTTCTTTCTAAGGTGGATTTAAGAGTGTGGGCAAAGTAAATTTGATCTAGGAGCATATAGGTTCACAAGTACTCTTACATCAATCATAAACATGGGTTGGGTTTTGTGCACATTTGTGTGTGAGGTTATGTATTTATGTGACTTTTTGGTAATGTGGAAAACATTGTATGCATCAAATATTATCAACAAAATCCTTAGTAACATCATTATAACTCTAAAAACTCATGGATGCAAAGTGGGGACAATATCAATCATATCCCATAGGTTAATTAACACATTTTTCAGATGGTGATGAAAATTTTGCTTCATGTAAGCAATGGTTTCATAGTCATTGGTTTGTAGTAACTAGAGGTTCCACTCGTCATGAAGGCATAAATAAATCAACTTATAATATCATCATTTTTAGACACATAAATAGTTTTCTAGGATAAAGGGAGCTTGAGGGACCATTATAAGTTATTAGATTAATCAAGTGAGATTCTAATCAATTGGTCAAAGATGAAAAACATCAGTTAAAAAGGTAGCTTTAGTTCATCCCAAATCTAATGAGAGGCATAAGAGAGTTAGCTCCAGATAAATAGATAGAAAAGGAAAAGCTTGAGGAGCTAGCTAGGGTGGTGTATGTTCACAAGAGATAATGTAACTAGACCATAAGAGGCTAAGATGTTAGTTTTATTCTTCATAGTTTAGTGAGGAAGTGTGTGTATAATGTAATATCGATAATATTTTTCATTTATTTAATATTAAAGAGAGTCTTTTTTAGGTTTCCAAGTTTAAGTATTGTGTCTATTTATGTGTTTCCATTAGTGAGTGTAAGTCATAGTTGTAAAAATAAGTAAACTATTAAATCCCCCCCCCCCCCCATTCTATTTTTCATCATTTGGTATTAGAGAATGGTTTACCTTACTAGGTTGAGTGTGACAGGGTATAGTGTAGTTAGTTGCAAGTTGTGAAAAATAAGCTTGTATTATTATCATTGTTGAGAGTTGTAAGGAGTAGATATGACACACAGAGGAATACCTCTTGAAAGAGAAGGGGCACCAAAACTTGCAATCTTTGAAAATATGTTAATATGAATCCAAGTCACTTTAGATGTAATGGAAACTGTGCAAAGGAGAGGAACTATAGTTGCATATTTGAGTGATGATGAATAAGGAGGAACTAAAGAGATTCAGGTTGAAGTGATAAAACATATGAACTTAAGGATAGACTTATGAATTCCATCATAAATATGGGTAGCAAGCCTAATTTTAACACCCATAGTTATGGAGGAAGTTTATGCCTTGGTGATATTATTGATTGGATCACATAATTAGATAATTATTTTAATTGTGAGTTAATGAAGGACCTTGAGAGACCAAAATTTTCATTAACCAGGCTAAACGAGCATGCATTCTTGTGGTGAGATAATATGCAACTAGAAATGAAGAGTCAAGGAAAGTACAAGATCAAGACCTCAGATAGGATGATTACAAATTTGAAAGGTACATTTTTACCTTCAGATTTTTGAATAAAGTTTTTCTAGAAAGCTACCAAATTTGAGGAAAATAGAGACGAATGTAAAACATTATGAGGATGTGTTTTATAAATTCATAATTACATTTGGTCATGTGGAGGATGATTAAGATAATATATTATTATATTAAATGATATTCACATTTAAATATAAGATGAGTTTGGAATGTTCAATTTTAAGTTGGTATAAAAATCCTATTGATTTGCATTGAAGTCAAAAGAGAAGTTGCCAAGAAGGTGGGGTTCAATAGGTAAAGGAAGTATCTCAATAGGAAGAGGACAAACATACATAGGTAGATAACATCATAAGTTCATAAAAGAGAATCTAAATTTCTCAAAATCAAAATCAAACATAAAGAAGAAGAGCTTATTCTTCAAGAGGAAGATGATATTTTGGTAAAGGAAGAGGTAGATGATTCATGGGTAAGTGCTTTGAACATGGAGATGTTGTAGAAATATATATTTAACATCTTAAAGTATTCAAAAATATAAATAAAATAAATGATGAGGGTCTAATTATGCATCCCCAAATCACATGGATGAACCAAAACATGGAGAGGCTCTTATGATGAAGAGAGTGTTGTTGAAACCAACTAAGAGAAGAAATATATAGAGAAAAGAAATATTATATTCTAGAGTATATGTAAATATATTTTTAGGGTTATTGTTTATAATGGTATCAAAGATAACTTAGTATACAGTGAAATGGTAGAAATTATTAGGCTAAAAATAATAGTGCCTCCTAGTTCATACAAGGTGTCTTGGTTGCAAAAGAAAAAATTATGTTTTAGTGAATGAGCAATGTATGGTTAGTTTTTAGATTAGGTCTTACAAACTGTAGACATATAGTTTTGGTACAAGACCATTTAACATTAGGTATTTGTTATGTTTTATCACCCTTGGTCTATTTGCACACATTTGAATATTTTTTGTATACTTTCCCATTGTATCAGGCCTCTCATCTCTCAACTTAGATTTTCCTATAAATTAAATTTATGTTCACTTTTTTCCAATGATAATACATACATTCAATCTAAAGTATTAAAAAAACTTATAAGTCAACTATTCATTAGTCTTTGTAAGACCTTGGATTCTCTTGCAATGTCCGAAACATTATTTTAGGGTTTATGTCTAGGTCCAGTTGGCCCATCATGTTATTTCCTTGACTTATGGATTTATTGTATGTTTATTTTCATCTTTTTCTATCCTATAGGGTTGACCCATTTATATATGTTCCCTTATGAAAAGCATATATGCAAAGGTAACCATAAACATCTCTTATAAGTTGAGTCTCACATGCAAATTTGATAGAAACTTATCAAGAAGCCTTCACATGTTATTAATGAATATGCATATTAATTTAATTTTACCCTCATATATTTTGTGAAAAAATAAGGTGATAGTGAATAATGTTTATGAATTTTATTATCTATAGAGAGAATTTGAAGACTAGCTCTCACTTAGGTTGGTAATTAGACTCATAAATCACTATATCTACATTAGATCTAATTTCAAGCATGTGGGATGTGTAGCTATAACTTGTCGAGAGGTTTCCCAAGTTAACTAACCTACACACTTTATTTTTGTTTCAAAATTATAAAGGAAACAAAAGGAGAAGGGGTAAAGGTCCCACAAAAATAAAAGAGACATAATCAATGCCCTACCAATTGTGTATGGGAAAAAATTGATGAAATTTTATTACTTCTAAGACAAAAAAAATACAGGATGAACAACGAAAGAGATAGGATGGGATCCCCAAGAAAAAATCACATAAAAGAGAGAGGAAATAGAAAAATAGAGGGATAACGAGACCATCTAGAAATGAAAGAGAGAGAACAAACACAATAAAATTGCCAATAATTACCTAATCCAAAACAAGTCAATATGTTTAAAATGACACTAAAAAAAATCAATAATAAGCTTTATACATAAAATTAGGTGTCTAAAAAAACATGCATTCCCTAAAGATGAACATGATGACTCTCTAATAGAGAATCTAAATACATTTAACACTATGGTAAGTCAACTAATTTTAGTCAAGATTAAAATGGACAAAGAAGAAAAGTGTATTACTTTGTTAAATTATTTTCCCAATTCATAGGATAACCTTCTTATGACCATTGATAGTATTGCATTTACATTAAAACTTGTGGATGTAGTCGTATTAAGAGGGAATGAAGCAAAAATTCATAGAGAATTAGTAAACAAAGGATGCCTTATTTGTGAGATGTCATTCCAAAGAGAGAAATAAAAAGAGTTTAGGGGAATGATAATTAAAGTCTATACATAAATATAAGACTCTAGGAAATGTTGGAATAATTTTTTTAATTAATATGTGCATTTTTTACATGGCATACTCTTGATAAATATGTTTGGATGTGTATAATCTAATCTAATTGCTAACTAAATCTATATATATGTACACAAACATTACAAAGCCATGAAGGTAGAAAGAACCATTACAAAAGTTGAAATAATTGTGCTTATATGTGACTATTCCCCTTTTGACAATTGAGTTGATCAGTTTCAGAATTAATGATCAACATTTTGGTAAGGATCACTTCCCCATGAAAGAGGGTGTTGCCCTTGAAACCCACATCAGATAAGCCTTTAAAAACATATGATATACACTTTTTGGGATGGAGGCAGAAAAATTTAAAAACCTAATAGTATCGTGTGATGTGATTTGACCTTTATAATGTGGCATGGAGGTGTGTAGGACCCTACCAAAGCCACTAGTGGGAAGCACATAAGGTTTTGTGTACTCATCCACATCGAATCTACACATATTTCAATTTATCATTATAAAAATGTGTTTATTATTTTATGTATATGGTTTAATTATCTTGTAGATACCTCAAACCTCTATAGGTTATTCTGGGTATCGTATACCATTTAAGAAGAACAAAAAAAAATTGAAAACTATGAGAAGAGATCTTCTTACATCATGGTAGCTTCAATTACGCATGCATGACATGATGCATGGTTTATTTACTAGGGAACTTCATTTCATATGACTCCTCATAGGTAGTGGTTTTGTAAATATGAAAACATCTGTGGAGGTGATGTCTTCTTAGGAGACAAATTGACATTTAAAATCATAAGTTAAATTTTGGGGTTAGATTAATAATAATTTTTGGATATATTTTAGTTGTCATGAATGTAATTAATGTTATAAATGTAATATTTCCTATTTTGTACTAAATTAAAATTTATGAAAGTCATCACTGTTAACATATGTATAGTGGGTCAATGGGTAGGTCTATCTTAAATAATTTTATGATGTATTAAGGTTGCAAGTTATAAATACTTTGTTGAATATTTATGTGAAGGAAAAATGTGATAGTTCATCTCTTGTTAGCTATTGAATATATATGATTGATATTAATGGATTCTCTCTTTCGCTCATTTGTGCACTACTACAATTTTGTTATGTTTACTTCTTGATTTATGTTACAACTATTTAAGTCGTGTTACATCTCAATTTCTCACTAAGCAAATTTACTTGAATATTTATGGATTTTTATGATTGATAATTTGATTTGATTATTATTAACTAAGTTGTAAGTAATATGTTTTTATGAGACAATTAAATGTTTATTTGATTACGTGATTGCATTGCTATGAGCTAATTGTATTGTATATTCTTTACATTACGATCATGTTGATTTGTTATTAAAGCAATATTTTATGATGTATAACATGATGATATAGACTAACTAGCTTCTTATCATGAGTTAGATGCATGAGAGATTCATCCCTCATAGCATGATAGAGGGAGAGCATCATTGAAGAGGTTGACATAAATGGAGGTGTTGGGGGATGACAGAGGAACAGCTAAAACCCCTGCACACACCACATTGAATAATACACATTATTGCCTAGTATGAATTATTATAATCAATACATTTTTAATGTTGTCTGCATTTAGATAATTGTTTATGCATATTAGTTATATGTTAGATTAGTTTAATGATTATGTGGAATTAATTTTGTGTGATTTCATTGTGGTTGTTATAAGTAGATTTGGATGAATAATGTTACTATGTGTTTATGATATTCATGATTATTAATGTTTTTTGAGTACATAAATTTGTGTTAATAGTATCTGATGCTACCATATATAGACTAATCCTCATGTCTTTAAAATGTTAGATAGTTATCTTTATAATATTCAAAAATATCATTATATGGCTTAAAAACCTTTATATATATATCAAAAGACATAGATAAACTATATAACGTACTAAGGATAAAATAATTGCATTATTATAATACTATTAGGATTGGTATGATAGTTGTCCAAAATACCAATTACTGTTGAAAGGAATATAATTGAATTTATATTAGTCATATTATCGTTAAGTCATGATGATTTTTTACCTATACTAAGTTAGTAACAAATAAAGCAATTGTGTTATAATTAGCAATTGTAATGGATTTTTATAATTAAGAAATAAAACCTTGATAAAGCAATTGTATTGTATATAAATTGTGTTATAATTAGAATAAAACATATATTAAAATATGATTTGGGGATGAGTTAGAAGAAAGCAATGATTTAGGAGAGAACAACGAAGCTTTAAAATGGGAGCTTTAAAAAAAAAGAGAAAAAGTCATTCAATTAAAAAAAAAGTTGGTGGTGACATGGAAGGATAAAAAGGGAATTGGATAAAAAGAAGGGGTCACAACATAGGAAAGGATAAGAAAATAGAAGAGCAGAGTGTGAAGGGGAGAAAGGAAAGAGTAGATCATAGAAAAGAAGAAGCGTTGAGCGAATGAAATGAAATAGAGGAAAGGAAGGCATATCTGGTATCATCTGACACTATCAAAGGTTGGTGATGTTATTTCATGAAAATCTATTAGGGATAAATGTATTTAATTTACCATGATGCCAAGCTTAGGAAATATGTAAACAAACTGAGTTTTGTTTGAAAAAATGTTTTAGATATTTATATAATCCGATAGAATTATATCTAGAAATTTTGAGTATATGGGGCATTACATATTGTGCATTATTGGGGGTATAAAACATGAAGTCTGAGTGATTAGGGGAAAAACAAATGAATCAATGTTTAAACTATGTATTCATTTAGTGTTGAATTACACTTAACTAGTAAACCAAGGGTATTTGTAATCAAACCTTGAGATTATATAAGTCTGAAACTACATATGTAATGTTAGTCAAAATAATAAACTATGTGAATTATGAGTATCTGATAGCATATATTTTAATAGGGATACTCAGTTCATGAATATTCAAAATAATGAACAATGGACTGAACAACTTTGATGAATGATTGGATTTATATGGATGGTGTGCTTGTGACATTTAAAAATTATGAATGTATATATACATATGCAGACCTTTATTCTACAAATTGTAATAATGGTATATGTTCAAATTATGTGTATATTCATCATGTAAAAACAATTATATATATATATATATATATATATATATATATATATATATATATATATATATATATATACAGTGATATATATAATAACTTCTAAAAATAATAATATGTATATTGTGTGCTTTTGATAGTGATATAGATATATGTGTAACTGCTATTAATTGTTATTCAATCCATAAAATATATGGCTATGTAAATAGAGTGATCTGTGTAAATATAGTGATATGTGTATTATGTGAATCAAAATAGAGAAATAAGGAAAATTGAACTATGTGTAACTTAATGTCCCAAACATGAACTTATGTTAAGTTGGTTGTGTGTAATTGATATTCAAATCAAGTGTGTGTGTGTGTGTGTGTGTGTGTGTGTGAGTTTACTTGTTTAAATACTAGGACTAAGCACAAATTTGTATAAAACCTAGTTCATCAAACTAAGTCTAAATAAATTAGTTATTAAATAGAGATATTTAGTAGCATATACCAACAACATTTATTAGTATAAACTCGGTAGCTATATTAATGTAATCTTGTATTCCTATTATTCTGATCATGAGACTTGTGTGGAAACCAATAATGTATATAATTTTTAATATATATTATGTAAATCAACAGGGTCACACTCGATTTGACACTTTTGATATATATATACATATATATATATATATACATATATATATATATATATATATATATATATATACACATATATATATATACACACACACACATATATATATATATATATACACACACACACACACACACACACATATATATAACTAAACATAAGAAGTTTAAATACTTGTACAAACTGTGTGAGTGTCTGCATGTTAATTAGATGTTGATTTGACTTAAGAAGATCAGAATATGGATATAAATAGTCTATTGACTATAACACTTTGTTTATTAATATTATGAGAATATTAATATCTTATAATAGATCATCAATATATTTTGTGAAAAGAAAGGTTATAATGATTGTTGAAATTATATGAAGCTTTTGATTGGAATTATAAATGACTGATGACCTTTATAGACAGTATTTATATATTATTGAGTACTTATATGCAAAACATAATATGAATATAGTTAATATGTACAAGGGTATATATATATATATAGGAAATATATTTATATATAGACATAAGTATGCATATAAAAATATAATATATATAGGTATATTGGGTCATATGCCTTTATCTAGAGTTTAATGGATTGTTAAAAATAAGTCATAGGATTTTGAGGGATAAAAAACTATAAATATATGAATACAACCTCCTAAAGATGTAACAAGTTGTTTAAATGAAATATTATGTTTTCATAAGAATTATGACTTTCTTTGTCATGACTAGTTGTTGGTAATTGAGTATTTGTTACATGAATAATGGACTATGATATTATTATTTGTCATAGAATGTATTATATTTGAAT
Source organism: Torreya grandis (assembly GCA_037957365.1). Taxonomy (NCBI): domain Eukaryota; kingdom Viridiplantae; phylum Streptophyta; class Pinopsida; order Cupressales; family Taxaceae; genus Torreya; species Torreya grandis. Next base: position 1,292,562 of record JARHVA010002682.1, read on the forward strand.
CTACCTATAGAAAATAGAAATATATAGTCTAAATATATACTATACCTAGTTGGTTTAAATTGTACTTGCTATGCTTATTATTATGTATTTAATGATATAGTGGAGATTCATTCATATGTTTGACGGACTAAATATATGCATTTGATTATTTTTATGTTTAACATGTTTTATGTCTACCAGTAGGAATTAATATGTATGAATATGTTGGTTGTATTCATGTTAACTAAATCTTATACTGTTGGTACTAAGTAGTGAGATGAACTTCACTAGCTTACTAGTATCATCAATGTCAAATGAAGGTAATCTAATCAAATGGTGTGTATGAATTTGACTGATCATAGAGACCAATAACTATTTCAAAATTTGGCCAAAGTAATGTTTAATTAGACATTATCATTTCTTATATATGATTTACATGTTTGTGTGATGTCATGTTAGAATGTATTTTATTTATTATTGTTAAGGTGTGGAGCTAAAAGCTTCAACTATTTGCAGACACAAGAAAAGGATGCTGAAGAACCAGAGCCACCGGCGTCGGCAGTATGACCGACATCGATTAGATGCAGTGGAGAAGGAGACCAGCGACGGCAGACAGTCGGCCGACGTCGGCAGCACCAGACAAGCAGGGACTGGCGTTGGTCGCCTGTGTATTTTTGAAACTGCTGTTGATGAACAGTCAGTTAAGTGAAGCGAGTGTTTGCATGTCAAGCAACTAATTATAGTCACGAGCTGCGTGTCTAATTATTGTAACTAGAGTTCTATTTTTGTAAGCATGGGATCTTATTTAAAGACCCATAAGGCATGTATTGTAATTATTCTAAGGCAAGTAAAAGCATTGAAGCAAGCAAGGTCAAGGAGATCTACAGGTGTAAGGTCAAGGAGATCAGCTGAAGCATTCAAGGAGGGATAATAACTCAGGCTTTAGAGTTGTTGTGTTGAGCAAGAGAGAGAGAGAGAAGAAGGTCTTGAGGTGTGGCAAGCCTTTGAGGTGGAGGAAGAAGTGGCATCTTCCTTATTGTATTTTCTTCTAGTAGTATTTAATACAAGAGTGTGTATTGTCTCTCAAATTCTTTGTTGTCTCAAGTTTCTAGCTACTTTATCATTCTGGTATAATTTTGTGTTTAATTGCATATAAGAAAGTAATCAATTGTGCTCTAATTGGTAGAGCTAGAGATCCCCTGACAATTATAAATCTTACATCACATAGGTACTAGCTTATCTCTCTAGATTCCTGCAGTGTCACTATCTACTCATCATGAAGGAAGGATCATTCCTTGATGGGGGATTATGCAAGAGATCGATGGTCCATGATTGGTATGGAAAACTGCTCAGATGATGATCTCTCTCCCCACAACAATACTTATTTAGAGACTACACATGAGATTACCATAGATACTGGAGTTTGGAAAACTCATGCTCAATGGAGATTTATATCTTTTATCTTGTATCTTGTATTATATTTATTAATATTAAAATATTAACCTTGATGAAATGTAATTATTTACTCATTATACATTGATAATAGTGCTTGTATGATTGTACCAACCATGGTTAGAAATTTATAATTACTTTATATATTTAGTACATTTTGTGCATCTAATGATAGTGATCAATGACATATAGATGTTACATGTTTATTTTATAAGTTAACATGCTTGGGGTGTTAGAGTTGGATCACTAATTATATTCTCATGGTGAAATATAATGAAATAATACATTGAATAAATCTTTAAAATATCATGTTTTTCTAAGTAGATTCGAGTTGGGATGTTACATGTGGTATCTGATATGTGGCTCAAACTCTATGAATTAATGAGTCCACTAACACTTTTATATCCTTATATTTTCTAGAAAGGAGAATGGTGAAAGCTACAATAGCTAATGAGTGTCCCTAAAATGTTAATGACAATAACCCTCTTTTTGATCCTAATCAATTTTTTGTTGAGCAAGTAACAAAGTTGGATCAAATTATCACATCTATGAATGAAATCAGGGACAAAATTTTAGCTTTGGAATAGGAAGTTCATGGCCATGAAGAGGAAGTACACTAGGATGTACTAGAAGAGCATATTTCCAAGCATGAAAACCCTTAAGATGCAAGAGCACATTTACCTACAAAATTGGCAAGAGATATGAAAAGGGTGAATCCACCTAAGTTCGATGGAATTGTTTTGGGTGATAGATCTAAAGCATAATTGACTAAAATGGAGAAGTATTTTGAGATTGGAAACTACTCTAAGATCACTAAAGTAGTTTGGGGGGATTATCAGTTGGTTGCTGAAGTAGTTACGTGGTGGGCCAACAAAAAGTTAGAAAAGAATCTCAACCTGACCACAACTACATAAGAGTAGTTTGTGCCATTATTTAGATCATGGTGGTTTCCATAGTTATACTTTGACCAGAAGCTTACAGATTTCTAGAACCTAAAGGAAGGAGACTTATTAGTGAATGAGTACTTGGAACAGTTAACCAAAGTTTTGATGTACCTTAGTACCAGGAATATGGGAGGTTCAAAATAAGAAAGTTTATCATCAGTTTAAAACCCCAGATTAGTGGAGAGGTGGATGTTCATGGACCATCTACCATGGACAAAGTCTTTGAGAAGATAGTCAAATAGGGACAAAAGTTGAAATCTCTTGCTCAAATGAGAGACAAGTTTTAGAAAAAAGTTTGGAAGTTCTAAACCAACTTTTAAAAATAAAAATTGTAAGCAAAGAGATAGAGACTCCAAGAGTCAGTTTAAAAATCAGAATGCCAGATTCAATAATTGTACAGGCAACAAGAAACCAGACAATGGTTTTAAAGGCATATTCAAGGGAAACCAATAAGTTAATAGGAAAGGACCACATGGAGGTTGTTTCATTTGTTGAGGTGACCATTATGCTCATGAGTGTACCTAGGATAAGTCGATGAACAAATGTTCTGCTCTTCAATAGGGAACTTTTTAGCAATGTATTCATGCGATAGTTGATAATCTACAAGCCAAATTCTGAGCTTCACCCATAGAACTGTCAGGTATTTTGTTTGAACATCTAGTTTCCATTTTGATAGATATAGGAGCTAAAAAAATATTGAATATCTCTTAAAATGCTTAATAAGTTATCTAGAAGAGCTGGAGTAATGGCAAATACATGGTCGGTACAATATGGGAATGATTCAAAAATCAAGGTTGATAATTGTTTAGTTGAAGTAGAGATTAGGTTGCTCAAATTCACAACAGTATTGGATCTTTATGTAGCACCAATAGGGTCATATGATGTGGTCCTATGATTCAGTTGGATTGTGAAGCATAAGGCCAAGGTTGACTACTATTTGAAGAAGGTTGAGTGTCTAGATGATTTCAAAAATTCAAAACAAATTTAGGGTGAGAAAAGAGAATTAAAGCTTAGGCAAATTTTTGTAGTGCAACTCAAGAAGGCTCAAGAAAAAGGATGCCAATTATTTATTATGAAATTGAAGAATATAAGGAACCATCCATTGAATACTATCTATTTTTAAATAATTTTCATGATGTGTTTCCAAAAGAATTACTAGGATTACCTCTTAAATGAGAGTTTGATTTCTCTGTTGATATCATAACTAGATCAGAACCATAGTTTAAGGCACCATACAAGATGACAACCACTAAATTGGTTGAATTGAAAGCTCAACTCTAAGAATTATTATCAAAAGGGTTGATCAGACCAAGTGTGTCACCATAGAGTGCACCAGTTGTCTTTGTCAAGAAGAAGGATGGTACTCTTCGGCAAGTTACATAGATTATAGAATGTTGAATAAGGCAACTATAAAAAATAGGTCCCTCACCTGTAACCCTAGTTCCAATTGCCTAAATTTTTTATAGAAACATTGGTTAAGCTAAACTCAATCAACCCCCATTGACTAGTTGAGTGTTTGCTACACCCAATACTCCAAGGAGGGGATCAAACCACATGTAGCTCTCCCTTGTTAGGTTCTTGTGTGGAAATTATCATTCAATGAATTCAACCTATGAATATTGGCACGTAATACTTTGAAAATGGAAATCTTGGCTTGAATCTTGGAATGCTTCAGAATTGGTTAAGCCATGTTCATAGTGATTGTTTGGGAAATTGGGATAAATAGGGTAGTCCTTTTGTATGTGAAATATCTTGTAGATGTGTGCTTGGTAAGTGATAAATTTGACATTATTGTTTGGGAGACAAGAACACTTATATGATGGCATGGAGATGTCTGAGTAAGATAGATAGTTGGTTTGACATAAACTATGGGTTTTTTGGTAGGTGAACATTAGCAACTTGAAAGGGTTAAGCTCTATAGTAAACATGTGGATGTGATAAAATAACAAATATGAGTTTAATATGATGTTGCTTTCCTTTTTGACACTATGGCTCAGCTTCTTAATTTTTTTAAAAATGGCTCACCCCCTTTCTATTATGTCTTTTATTCCTCCTATTACCATTACTCTTGAAGAATAAATGATACGCTATTTGATATTTCTCACTGCTTACTAGACATTGGAATGCCAATAGCTTATGTGATAATATGAGAGGGCATGTGAGGTTTATAAGATTATAAATGTGAAGCTGAATGGGCATAGATATTTGGTGCTCAAATCTCAAATTACATGATTGATTTCGTAGACTACTGATATCAACTTGTTTGATTTAGAGATGCTTCAACTAGATTAGTAGGTTACCGATCTTTAAAGTTAATTAGAGTAACAAAAATCCCAAAATCATGGTATTTTTTTATATCTATTTTTTTACATATGATATCTAATATTTAAAAAATATATATTTTATTTAGACAATCAATCATAGTTTTTTTAATATTTAATATTTTTTGGTATGAATTTTATAATTTGTGAAGAGTGTGGACCCTGCACAATTTATGAGTGCTCATTAAGTTCATTCCATGATAAATCATTATAATGTGTTGGAAGGTGCCACTGTAGAATTAATTAATACATTACAAGAAATCACTTCTTTCCTATTGATGAAACTTGACCACAGTCCAAGTAGCATCATGATTTGATTGAACTCCATCAACCCCTTCAAAATGCATGATTTCCACACCTTACAGTAGTGGAATAACTTTTTGACTACGTTGTGAGACATTTCCAAAAAAAATGTTTATATTTATGTCTAGACTACCTCCAAAGCTTTAAATTTAAACTCTAATTAGTTATGGGAATATATTATGGTTAGAGTAATAGTCACTTTTGGATAGTTTTTACTTGGCATGAATGTAATTAATGTTATAAATGTAGTATTTATTAATTTTAATTAAAGATATATTCATAAAATGTAGTATTATTAATTATATGAATCTTAATCAGTATGTATAAATATTGGTTGGTAATAAATAGAACAATCAACAAACACATCTTTAAATGTACATGTAATCGAAATGATTAGGTCAATGTAGTTGAAACAAATTGGTTATAAGGTCAAACCCCATCTATAGAGTACATTTTTACATCAATAATAGTTGATGACCAACATTTGTATGTTTTGGTTACATTCATGTCATTATTAGATATATAGTGGGTCAGTGGGTAGGTGGATATTAAATACTAATATGATGTAGTAAGGTTGCAACTCATAAATACTTGTAAAATATCTATTCCAAGGTAGAATGTGATAGTTCAACTCTTTCTAGCTATTATATATTTATGGTTACTATTAGTGGAATCTCTCTTTTGCTCATTTGCGAATCACTATAATTATGTTGTGTTTACTTATTTATTTATGTATATCATTATTTAAGTTGTGAGGATCCTTAAAGTACCATATTGTGCCCTTGGGTGAATTATTGAGTGTTACTTCTTAATCATAGTGGTCTAAGGTCTTAAATGGCACAACATCAAGTAGGCTAACATATAGGAAGATTCAAGTTGATGTTTAAATATGGAAGGGTTAAAACCCTCCATGGGATTTTTTACATTCTAGTTTTTTTTAAAATATGATTTTTATATACAAGATGATTGATGTGGGCATTCACATTGTATTTAACAATGATAGCTACAAAATGGTTTGAGGAGAAATGGTATTAGTAATAGTATTATATACTAGAACGTTGTTCAAACTTAAGGAAAGCACTATAAGTGATGGATGTAATAGCTATAATGTTGTTAAGTTTCTCAATGAATCAAATTGGGCCCTTATGTTACCTATATAAAATACAATACTTTGGTATCAAACATTGGGATATATTGGAGAGAAAGGCCTTTGAGCATTATAAACTAAAATTGTTGTTGAATGAATTTCATTATTTTCTTTATAATTTGACTTCTATAAACAATATGTATATAATAAGTAGACTTGATTAAAGTTTCCCAATAGTGCTCCAAAAACATACATGAACTTTTTAGTTAATATATAGTGATGTGTTTGGATATTTGAAGGTTCTATCACTCAAAAAATATTTTTATTATGTTTATTTTACAAATTATTACTTGAAGAAAACTTTGGTATATTGTATTAAAAATAAAGTTGAGGTTATCAATAAATTTAAGGAGTTTAAGGCTCTTGAAAACCAAACAAAGAAGAAGATAAAGGTTTTGAGAAGTGATAATGGTGGGAATTAAATTTCTCAAATGAATTTGAGATGTTTTGTAAGTTTCACAATGGAATAGTAAGGCAAAATACAACTATGTATACACTATAGCATAATGCAATTACAGAAATAATGAACATGAGTATGATGGATAATGCTAGAAGTATGCTAAGTGGTGCAAGCTTAGAAAATAAATTCTTGGCACAAGTAGTAATAACTGATTGTTACTTTTAAAATGATCACCTACATGATCCCTTATTGATAAAACTCCACATTTAAGCAAGGAATGGAAAGAGACACACCCTCCAAAATTTTATGGTTTTGGGTTGTGATGCTTATGTGTATATTCCAATGGAAAAAATAAATAAGTTAGACTATAAATCAACTAAGTGTATCTTTATTGGATATAGTAATGGTGTAAAAGGATACGAGATTTTGAACCAAAAAATAACAAATATTTTTTATAGTCATAAAGTAATCTTTAGAGAAGTGAACAATATTAAAAAGCAATGACAACCAGAGGAAAATTTGGAAAAGGTGCATGTTAAATTAGAGGAGGGAGGATCTGTATGTTAATATGAAGTAATAGAAGAAAATGAACCAAAAATGGAGTTTCCCAAGGAAGCTTCAAATAAACCAAAGGATGACGAACTATAAGAGGAAGGATCTCAACTATGGTCTTGAGAAGATCATATCGAATTAGAAATAAGCTATAAAGGTATAGTCCTCTTGATTTCCATTTTGCATATACTTTGTTAATGTTATCTATTATCAATAAAGATCTTAATACTATGGGTGAGGCCCTTGGTTCAAAATAAATAAAATTATAGAAGAAGGCCATGGATAAAGAAATGGAGTCCTTGGATAAAAATATGACATATGACTTAGTGAAATTCCATGCTAGTAGAAAAAATGTTAGATGTAAATGGGTGTTCAAGAATAATTACAATACATAAGATAAGACAGAGAAGTATAACACTCACTTATTAGCAAAGTGATTTTCCTAGGTGAATGGAACTGATTTTGGTGAGATTTTTTTTCTCTTGTTTTTAAATAAAATTATATTATAATTATAATGTTTATTATTGTTTATTTTGATCTTGAAGTTAAATAATTGTATATAAAGACAACATTTCTATATTGGGGAATTTGAGGCAAAAAAATGCATGGTGTAGCTAAATAATTTTAAAGTTATTATATAAAAAAGAAGAATTGGTTTCCAAGTTGAAGAAGACTCTTTATGGCTTGAGTAAATCATCAAGGACATGGAATTATAATTTTGTGTTGGGACTTGGGTTTATACAAAGCAGAGTTAATCACTATTTGTATTTCAATAATGTTGGTGATAAAAAAATTATCATGTTTTTATATGTGGATGGTATGTTGTTAATTAGTAATAACAAGGAAATTATCAAGAATTTTAAATCGTAGTTATCATCATAGTTTGAATGAAGGATTTAGGTATTGTAAAATTCATGTTTGGTGTGGAAATTAAAATAAACTAACCAAGTAGGAATATGTGGTTAAATCATAAGAAACATATTGAGATGATATTGCACAAGTTTAGAATACATGCATGTAAACTTATGAGTATTCTTTTTACTACTGGTAAAAAATTATTTGTTGAAAAATGTCCCAAAACATAAGAATATTTTAAAGATATGTCTCAGGTTCCTTATAAAATTGTTGTTAGAAACCTAATTTACACTATGGTTTGTATTATATCTAATATTTCCCATGCAATGGGAGTTGTGAGTAGATATTGTCCAACACAAGAAAATAACATTAGATTTTTGGGAAAAGGAACAATTTAGTAGATCTAATAGTATGAAATTTGATACCAAGCAACACTTTAAAAAAAAATAGTAAATGTACAAGATTTTGTTGACACTAACTATGCTAGAGATCTTAATTGTCAAAGATCAACAAGTGGTTATGTGTTTAACTTGTTTGGTGGAGAAGTTATCTAGATGAGTAAGAGGTAGGCACTCATCTTAATATCAACTATAAGAATTGAGTACGTGGTAGCTACTGATGTAAGTAAAGAATTTATATAGTTATATAGGTTGTGTTCAAATATTGGTTTCGTATAGCAAGTAGTGATGATATATTGTGATAGTCAAAGTGAAAATTATCTAAAAAATATACCTATTTATCATGCTCAGTCAAAGAATGTTGATGTATGATACCATTTTGTTATATACATGGTTGAATACAAGAAGGTGCTATTGTAAAATGTTGTTACTTTGGACAATTGATTCATTGACAAATGCTATGAATACTAATAATTTTTATTGGTGCAAAAAATTAATGGCTTTGACTTCCCTTAACTATTAAAAGTATGACCCGATGGTCCTATATGGAGAATATTTAACAAGTGGGAAGATGTTTTAAATGTGTTGTATACTATGCATGATCTACACTCTACATAATTTACAGGCATCTAGATTGTACAAGTGTATTTTTAGGGTCCTTATGGATGGTTTTAGTTGGCTTTATACCAATGGTATTGTATGGATGGTTTATTATCCAATGGTTTTGGTACACATTGTATTTTAACTCTACTAGGATGGTTTCCTATTCATTTTCATATGAATACTCACACATGAACTAGGGTAAATCAAAGCTTAAAGGTACATTATTGTACTCTAAATTATTGAGTTAAAGTAATGAGGAAGAAGGTTATTGTGTTAAGTTTTTTCTTGAAATGTTTTTCACAGGTGAACATATCATTTATCATGTATGTGTGCCATTTTCCCTTTATATTAGAAATTTATATTATTTTAGCATTCTTTCTCTTGCATAATTTTGTTAGTCTATTTCTTTTCATTTTATCAATATAGAGTGCGTTTTAACCAACAATACAAGGTATGAGCTATATGATCTAAAAATACATGAGAATAATATCAGTGTAAATGTTGTATTGTACCACATTTTGGAATCCATTATTGTATGTATTATAATCCTCATATTGTATCTATATTATACACATTGTATAATAGTAATATTTATTATAATACATTTCCTATTATATTGACAAAAATGTTTTCAATTAGTTTTATATAAAAACATGGTAATATGATATAAATTTTATATTTTAAATATTAAATGAATAAATTAAATTTATAAACTATAAATTTATTTATAAATAATTTAAATTTCATAATTAATGTAATTAACAGTGATTTTAAGTTTTATATTGACGAAATGGGGGTTTTCTATTAGGGCCCTCATCTTTGGAAAGAATAAAAGTTATTTTAATGTGCCAAAAGATATTAAGTTAGAGAGTGAGTATAATAAAATAAAATAAGAGGTGGAAGGAAAAGTACACTAAAATCATAAGTATTATAATGATGAGAAGGAGAAACTAGCTCAATCCCTTTCCTGATATGAGAATTATCCAATTGGGAAAATATTGCTTCCCCTAAAATTACCTTTTATTGACCTATATACAACCATGATCACAAGACTCCATTGTGAGCACCTCAAGAAGGTGAGAACGTAAAGGAGTAGATACTTTAGGAATAATAATAGAAATATCAATTAGTGGTTCTAACAATGGTCTATTAGCTATAATAAGTCTTACAAGAGGAAAAAACTCTTAAATGTTCTTCTATCACTGGAGAGAAAATGACAGTTCATATGAGATTCACAAGAAATACTTTAAATAAACACATAATGATGAGCATGAAGTGTCTCTAAACCATTGATAGGAACAATAATTTCTTTAGGAGGGATCAAATCCTACTGAGAAGGAAGAGAAGGAGAGAGAACATTCAAAGAGGGAAAGGTTTAGCAATAATCTTGGTTAAAGAATATTTTGACACCATTGGGTGATGGTGATCCTCCACTCCATGTCACAAAGTATAAGTAGCCTTTTTTAAATTTTTATTTACTCCCCTTAGACCATTTTTTTAGAAGCCTTATTTAAACAATTTGTGGTAAGATGCCCCTAAGAGAAATGTTCCCAACATCTAAAATCTAAGTGATTATAGTAAAGATTTTATTTCCACACCGTGTCTTCAAGTTTTAGTTAGATCTCATCAGGTAGAACTTTTGAAAAGTCTACTTCAACGCAAAGTTTAGAAAAGGCTGTGAAATTCCATTGAGCCATTTCATGAGAATAATTATGAAAGAGACCAATGGAATTCTAGATAGAAAATAAGGTAAGTAGAAACTAAATATAAAGGGAGAGGTTTAGGTGTCATAACCTGACAAAGGAAAAAGAAATTGTATCCATTAAGGGATCAGAATATGCATATCAAGGCTTTAAATAAAGACCAAGGCCCCTTGCGAGCCAAGGACTAAAATTGAGGATTAATTCATTGTCCTCAACACCACACATTCAAACAATAAAAAACCCCTTTGTACATGGATAAATAAATATCTCTTGAGAAAACAAACATTTACAAGTGGTGGAAACTCACCTATGGAGATCCACTAATTTTGGCTAGGGATCATTGAACACATTAATGAGTCTATGTTTTTGATAATAAACTTATTTATCAAAAAATTCATCCCTAGACTCAATGATATGAATAAATTCAGAGAGATCCACAAATAAATAGCTAGAGAGAGGATTATTGACAATAAGAGTAGGGTGCTCAAGGGCTCTCTTAGAATATAGATTTAGGCCTTGAGATCAAGTCAGAAGGGTTAAACATTGATCACCATACAAATATGCTATGGATAGGGAAGAGACTGCTTAGGAGAAAGAGGTGATCATGCAAGAGAGTGGGGAATGAAGGAAATAATATGAGCATTTAAGATGGAATGAGGATCTACACATAGATGAGTTTTTGGGTAAGTGCAGAAAGTTAGGGAACAAAAAGGGGCCTACTCATGGAAATGTTTTTCCTAAAAATTGAGAAATATCAACTTTTGTACATTATTTGAGATGGATAAACCCAAAATTTGAATATGGTATAAGAATATGAATTGTATAATTTTGAGTTTAGTTTCCAAAATGCTTTTTTTTTTTTTTTTAAATGGTTAAGTATAAGCAGGTCAAACATAAAAATTTAAAGATCAACTCTTTTTTTAAAAGGAAAATAGAGTAGATAGTTGGTTGTGTGGCCCCTCATTTATTAGTACCATTAAATATTGTTTAAAACACTTTGGTAAAAATTTAGATAAGATCATCTAGCATGTGACCTTTATTCAAAAAATATATCCAATTAATATGTGTGTGTGTATGCATACATCTATACATATATATACATCTATATATACACATACATATGTATATACATATACATATATATACACATATATATGTATATATACATATATACACACATACACATACACACACACATTTTAAATTATAAGTAAATAGATCATGAAAATTGACCAAAAAAATTGATAGCCATCTATGCACCCCCTTCCCCCCCTAACTTCCTCAAAAAAGGTTTTTTTTAATGTGTTTATAATTAGTCCTAGTATGTGACTATATATATATATATATATATATATATATATATATATATATATCAATGAAAAAAATAAAAACTTATGTAGGCATGTATATTTTTGACATATAGCGGCCTAAAAAAGCCATGGTTAGAAATGAACATAGATGGAAACCTTAAAATAGTCTAAAAATTAAAAAAAATCATATATTTAGAAAGAGGAGAGCATGCTTATTATATTAGTGATAATTTTATGAATTATCTCATTGAAATTCATAATGTTTTTGGCAATAGACATTGAATTTTCTTATTTTCTATCAAACATCTCGGATTTAGCTGTGTGTCTACAAGTTGAAGCCTTTTGCTTGGGAATCCAAGCCATTTTTGAGTCAAAAGGCATGGTTTTTTAATTCAAACATACAAGAGGTTGTACATGTTATAACGTATACATGATATAGTGTGAATGATTTACATTGACATAACAAAATAAAATAAAATGAGTATATGTGTATGTGTTTATATTTATCTATCTATTTATTCAATTTATTATTTTTATATTTTTATTTTAAAGTGGAGTGTGTTAATATATACATTACCATAAAAAAATTGATATACTGATGCAATTTTGGTGATTTTATGCCTGTAATAGTGATTTTGACTATATAGAATATGATTTAGGGTTCAACCAGACCTAGTTTCATTAAAAAATGAATGAAATAGTAGATTGTTTCAATGGTGGAGGTAATTAGGGCCAATTTGAACCCCATGATTGTAACTACATGTATATGATGTGATTTAAGACTAAATTAGCTTATATTTCCTAACATATTGAGTGTAATAGTGAATTGATGTAATTTGAGTGAAATCAAACTTCATGAACCTAATTTTGACTATAAAGGATGTAATTTAAGGCTGTCGACCCCAATATCATAATAAAATAAACAAAATATTCCATTGTTTGAATCTGAAGGAAATTATGGATAATTTGAGCCCCTTTAACCTAAATGTGATTAAAAATGTGATTTGAGTCTTAATTGGCTCCAATCTCATCAGATAATGAAGTAAATAATCATTTGGTTTAATGACAGATGCAAGTTCAACATGAATAACATGTGGTTTTAGGCTTAATAAACTCTAATGTCATCACCTAATGAATGAAATGGTCAATTGGTCCAATGGTGCAGGCAATTAGGGTCAATATGAGACCCTTGAACTTAATTTCCACTATACAATGTGATTTGAGGCTAAATTGGCTTTGATTTCATCATAGATTGAGATAATTAGTCAAATGGTGCAATCATTGACATATTTTTTTCAAAATTGAGCCACATGAACCTATTTTGAACTATATATGATGTGACTTGAAGTGAAATTGACCCTAATGTCATCATATAATAAACTAAATCGTTGATTCATTCAATCAAAGAGGCATTTGAGGCAAATTTGAGCCCCTTCAGCCTAACCTACAAAAGCATGATGTGATTTGGGCTAAATTTTATCATGAATTGATCCAATTAGTCAATTGGTGTAATTAGAGACATGATTTGGGATAAATTGAGCCCCATGAACCTAATTTATGGCTTGATAAATTGTATAGGATGGGCTTAATCAACCTTAATTTTATCAAAAATGCAAACATGAATATATTTGGGGCTAATTTGAACCTATTGAACCTAATTGTAAGTATATAATGTGATTTAGGGATAAATTAGCTCATATTTATTGACATATTGACCTAATTAGTCAATTTTTACATCCCTAAACCCTAAACTTAATTTTATCACAAATGCAAAATTGAAGGTAATTAGGGCTAATATGAACTTGTTAAACCTAACTATGAGTCTAGGATGTGATTTGGGGCTATAAATTAGCACATATTTCCTAACATATTAAGTCAATTACTTGATTGTTACAAATAGTGATACAAGTTGGATGAAATTGAGCCCCTTGAACCTAATTTTGACTATAAAAGATTTAATATGGGTATCAATTGACCCCAATAACATAAAAAAATAAACCAAATATTCTACCAATTCAATCATGAAATAAATTGGGGTGAATTTGAGCCATTTTAACCTAACTACAAGATCAAGACATGATTTCAGGCTAAATTAGCTCTGATTCCATCATGAATTGATCTAGTTAGTCAATAGGTGCAATTAGGGACATGGTTTGGGCCAAATTGAGCCCTACGAACCTAATTTATGGATTAATTAATTATATAGGATGCATCAATGGCTTAATTAACCCTAATTTTATCACAAATATAAACACAAAGATAAATGGGACAAATCTAAAGACTTTGATCCTAACTGTGAGTCTAAGGTGTGATTTGGGACTAAATTCACTCATATTTCCTCATATATTGACCCAATTAGTTGATTATTATAAACAGTGATTCATGTTGGATGAATTTAACCCCATGAACATAATTTTGACTATATAAGATGTAATTTGGGAGTCATTCAACCCTAATTCTATAATTGCCTAAATCAAAAATTCCATCAATCCAATCATGAAGGAAATTAAGGCTAGTTTGGGCCCTTTAAACCTAAGAATTAGTCAATTAGTGCAATTATAGATGTGATTTAGGCCAAATTGAGCCCTGTAAACTTAATTTGACTATATAAGATGTAATTTAGGAGTCAATCTAACCCACTATCATAACATTTTAAATTAAATAGTTTATTAATTCAATCATGAAGGAAAATTGGGCCAATTTGAGCCCTTTCAATGTAATTATGACTATAGAATGTGATATGGGGTTTAATAGCCTCTAATTTTATCACAAATGCAATCATAGAGGAAACTGGGGGTAATCTGAACCCTTGAACCTAACTGTGATTAGAGTATGTTAATTAGGTCCTAATTGAACCTAATTTTAGTTGTATAGGATGTAATTTGGAAATAAATCAAGAGACAATTATATCACATAATATTATAATGACATAATTATATGATATATAACTATGTAAATATAACACATACACTTTATGTTCATTATAGACCAAAAAAAATCTTTCAACAACTATTTTTAACCTCGATCGAGAATTGTGTCCCCACTTACATTATTTGCATCATTATATGGCCTACAAGTTGAGGACAAAATCTATCAAGTTATTTTTTTGGACCTCACCTTTAAAATCTATCAATTTATTCCTTTGGAAATGTGCAATTTTGTCTAACTATGAATGACATATCTCATTTAAATAAGAATAAGTGAAATCACAAAACATTGAATCAATTACAAGTGTCGACAAAAAAATAAAAGTTGTAAATGCAAGCATTTTACTTGAGATAATGTAAAAACACTAACCCTAATGAACCAAATGTTGTATATAATGATGAAATTAATAATGATAAATTAAATAACGATGATGAATGTTTACCTAAAAGTCTAAATTATGTTACAATTCCACATTCAAAGTATGAACTTTTTTATTTTGTTGATGATGAATCTATGCATGGTGATTTACCCCCCTGACAATGAAAAAAATTACATGGAAACACAAAATTATGAAAGTAACAATGAAGAATTTCCTATGGAAACACTAAAAATGAAAGTAACAATGAAGAAACTACTAATGAACATAATGATATGGAAATACCCTCTCAACAAATGACACCATTAATAACACCTCCAAGGATTGTGCATAGAAAAGGCAAGTACTTAAATGAAGCCAATGAAAACATTTTGAAACCAATACATAACAAAATGTTTAACTACCATTCAAGAAGACTAGCTAAAATAATTAGGGATAATTTATTTGAAAAATTGGACTCTGATAGTTAGAAATGTCAATTGTTTATTTCATTGATGAAAGTGATTAAGATAAGACCTACAATGTACATATTAGGACTAAGAACATATAACATGGATGGTAAAGACAAGTTAATTATTAAAAATCTACATGATGCATATCATACTATAGACATGAAAACACATAACAAAGATGTTAATGTTGCTTGACATATAATTACTTGTGTTGTAAGTGGTGAAACTAGGAGAAAAATGTTTGATTTCAAAAACTAGAGTAACATTGAACATAAATAGAAAAATAATGATGAAATCAATTGGAATACGTAAAAGACTTAATGATGCCAATACCAATGATATTTGGTCATTATATAATAAACTTACAGAAAAGTACAATCTATATTTGATGCTCTTAAATAACTACTTACATAATTTTGGAAAGATAATACAAGAGTTTCACCCAATATAAGAGATGTAGTGAAAAGAAGAGTTGGTTCTCATAACCGTAAACCACATCCAAAACATTTCTTGAATATGAACCAAATATAAATGTTCTCTAATTTTTTTAAAAACATCCACAAATATCTATAAGTCAAATATATTTTGAGATGGCCAAACCTTTTTATGTAAAAATAAATCACACACCCACCACATGTTATTTTTTGCCATATATGTTATACTTTGCATACTAACAAAATTTTATAGGAGTGTGGCATAGAGCTTCCACCAAAATCATCAAGGCAATTTATTCCAACCATTTTTTATGAAAGACCAAATGAACATTTTTTATAACAAAGCATGTTTGGATGGTAATTGCAACATTTGTGGTAGATTTCCAAAATAAAAAAATTGTATCCATGAGTAGAGTAAAAGCGAAATTGGATAGAAATTAGTTGGTTTGATAAAATAAAAATTTATGACATATCAATTAAAATATGGAAAAGAATATAAAAGGTGTGAGTTTGTTACAAAATAAATACATTTTTTACAATTTATGGTCAAATTCACAAAGGAAATTGTTTATGAGTATGCAAGGAACACACACATCATTAGATGGTTGGATGAATATTTCAAGTTAATAAAGGACACATTCCCACTTCATTTTATTTTTTTATTAGTTGACTTTGTTAAGAATTACACATTATAAACACCAATAGAAGTTCAGTCATAGTATTACAACTTAGTACATGATGCCATTTTTTTACATATAGCATTCATGCATACACCTAATAGTACAAATTAATATCAAAAAATATTAAGGGAGAATAACTTCTATTTTAGTGATGATCGATAAAATTATATAGAGTATGTGTAAGGTTTTTTTGAGATGTTCTATGGAATTTGACTGAGAGAAACATTAATTTTAATCAACATTATATTTGGTCAAACAATTGCACATCACAATTCAATATTGTACAAATATTTTACTGGTTGAGCAGGATGCATGTTACCACTAGCATAGAGTATATTTAGAGTTTCACTAAGGATGGACATGGAAAAGGGGATTATGATGGTTCTAAAACATGTGTAAAAAGAGTCATTTCAAGAGAGGAGTTAAAGATTGAATATGACATTGTTTTGACTGATGCAAAAACCATTAATGAATGGTGTAATGAGAAAATGGGCCAAGGTGCTCAAGAAAATTGTAGTGTGCATAGATATTTCTAGTTTATGGAGAAAGAAAAATTGGAAAAGTATTATTATTTTATGATTATACTGGGATCAAGTGAGCTCCACTCATTTATTAGCTCAAATCTAGGTTCTTGGAATATTAATATAAGACACTTGGCATGCTTCTATTTTACATGCATGGAATTTGTTTATAATAAGTGTGAGCCACAAAAGTGGGTGGATGAATGGAGTTACAAACCTCTAATTATAATCAACATATATTAGGTTCCACAAGCATTAAAACTTACATATATGACATTGTCACATGACTTTGACCATATATCTGATCTAGTGTAACCAAGTAAAAGATTAATCATTATGTACTATTTATTTTCATTATCTAACTTGATAGCATCGTTAAAAAGTAATGAAGAGGGAATAAATTACTAATTATGTCTATGTGTAGAGGAAATAAATAAATTAACTTCATTAGTCATAGATGGAGAAAACATTTACCTTCCCAATGGGTCTGTGGTAGTCAATGGAACTTGGATTTGGTGATGTCCTATCAAAAATTAAGATGTATGGTTATTTTAAGACTATGAAACACATATGAAGATATTTCACTATTCAAATTTGGTTCTTGTGACAAATATTCAAGTGGTTAAATATAATGGGAGGCCATTAAATAAGAATATATGGAAAGTTTGTGAGTCAGACCATGAATCTAATCTTATAACTATCAATATTAAGGCATATCCTATTCTTGAGATTGAAATTATAATGTATGTTGACTTTTCAAATATAGATGTATTTGATTTTACCAAATTTTATTGACTTTGTAGGTAGTACATATAAATTTCATTTTTAATTACAACTAACCTTTTTATAGTTTAGTGGTGCCAAATAAGCTTTTAGCTTCACGAGGTTGGCACTATTAGAAAAGAATTTTAGATTTTTTAAGCTAAGAGAAGCTTAATAAAAGTACTTTGTTATTATGAAAAGGGCATTATTGAGGCTGAAATGGGTAGTGGGTCACTTGACTGGGCATGATCAGAGGCCAATAACCTGGTCTAAAATGTTATCTACCACCCAATATATGTTGGTAGTGCCAATTTATTTTCATAAAGCACCAGAGGTGGAGATCTCCAACTTCCACTTCAACTTTGACAAAGTTTGTTGTCAATGTTTTTAAGATCCTAAAAATTCGTGAAAACATATATCTGAGTGGATTTTTAGGTTTTGGTCTTTGGATCCCATGTTATTTTCCTATACAAACATGTTTGAAGTGATGTATTTTCATGAGGAGATCTTGAAGGTATAAGTGTTAGTTGGAGGACAAGAACTTGTCTCTTCATTGCAAAAAGGTTACATGGGATTGATCACAATAACATGTTACATCGGTTCATATCTAAGGTTCCATAGACATGCTCTAGGGTGAAATTAGAGGGATTATACATGCACATGATGCTTCTTTAGATACATTAAAATGACTTATGGTTTATGTTTTACATGCATATGAAGTTACCCTAAAAAACTACATTTTTATCTTATTTGGAAGGGCATTATCGAGGCCAAAATTGGTGATGGATCGCTCAAATAAGTGTCATTATAGAAAAATAAGATGGTCTTATAAATTATCCACCACCTTATACATGTTGGCAATGACATTTTCCTTCCATGAAACACTAGAGGTGGAGATCTCCAACTATCGCTTCAACTTTGACAACATTTATTGTAAATGTTTCCAAGCTCCTAAATAATTATAAAAACACACATCTAGGTGGATTTAGAAGTTTTGGTCTTTATATCACGTGTCATTTTCTTATCTATACATGTTCAAAGTGATGAATTTACATGTGGAAGTCTTAGAGGTGGAAGTGTCTATTGGAGGACAAGAGCTTGTCTCTTCATTACAAAAATGTTGCATTTGAAGATTGATTACTACAGTGTGTGCATAGATTCATCTCCAAGGTTACATAGACATGATATGTGGTGAAATTATTTGGCTTCAACATGCACATGAGGGTTCTTTTGGTTCATGAAAACTACTTAAGGTTTTTGCTTTATGCACATCTGATGTTACTCTCAAAAACTATAATTTTGTCTTATTGGGAAGGGTGTTCTTGAGGCCATAATAGGTAGTGGGTCACTCAACCAAGCATGATTTGAGGCTAATAAATTGGTCATAAATGTTATATGCCACCTTATATGTGTTTGAAAATTCATTTTCCTTCCATGAAGCATTGGAGGTAGAGATCTCCAACTACCACTTCAACTTTGACAATATTTATTGCCAATGTTTCCAAGCTCCTGAACAATTGTGAAAACACACATTCTGATGGATTTGGAGGTCATGGTATTTATATCATATTTAATTTGCCTATCTATATTTTTTTAAAATTATCTATTTGCATATGGAATTCCTAAAGGTATAAATGTCATTTGGAGGACAAGAACTTATCTCTTTACTACAAAAAGTTACATTTCAGTGTTAATTACTGTAGTTTATGTCATAAATTCATATCTAAGGTTATATTGAAATTATTTGAGGTGAAAATAGATGGATCAAAAATGCATTTTATGGTTCTTTTTCTTCTTTTAAATAACTTATGATGTTTTTTGTATGCACGTTTGAAGTTACCCTAAAAATTATAATTTTCTCATATTAGGAAGAACATTATTGAGGCTAGAATGGGTAGTGAGTCACTTGATCAGGCATGATCTGAGAATAAAATCCTGCTCATAGACATTATCTAACACCTCATATGTGTTTTAATTTCCATTTTCCTTACATGAAGCATTAGAGGTGGAGATCTCCGACTGTCACTTCAACTTTGACAACATTTATTGTCAATGTTTTCAAGCTCCTGAATAGTTGTGAAACATGAACCCATATGGATTTGGAGCTCATAGTATTTGGAATGCATGTAATTTTCTTATCCATACATGTTTAAAGTGATGTATTTGTATTTGGAGGTCCTAGAGGTGTAGGGAGATCATTATCAAAGTGGGATAAATGGTTTCAGGGAACATGAGAGCACAATTAGGCTTTTGAACAACAACAAAGCACATTATGATGATGGAAATCCTATAAAAAGATTGTAAATGGGAGGATATATATGTATTATGATGATCTGAGTGACAATTAACTTAGTTTCAAGCATAAAATAGTTTCTCATAGGCATGAATTAAGTAAGGAGTGAGATTTTCAAGCGGAAAACAAATTCTCAATGGTTTCAAAGGGATGCTTTCAAGCATCTATGCTAATGCTAAAATTAGGAAAATTTAAGATTCAAAAAAGAGGTATACCTTAAAAATGTAACATGATGGTTACATAGAATCAAATATACTAGCCAATGTGTAATTTCAAGATGATGGAGATCCTTGGATTGTAATATTCTTTGTTTATCAACTTTTATAGATGTTTCTCTAATGAAAAGTGGTAGCCTAGAAATGATTTCAATACAACATTTTATTGGTTTGGGTGTCACTTGATTATGTATAGTACTTTTTGACTATAGTGGATGATTTATGAGTAGTGCAACAATTATATTTTTGAGAGTAATTCATTGCTTATTTGGTATCCTATCTCTAGTGACACAATTGGCACAAGCATTTTGAGTTTTCATTTATTTTTAAGATACTACTATTTAATTAAACTTTTATTTTTTTTTAATATTTAACTAGAGTTTATAATGCAAAGGAGACCAACCTATAACAAGTAGGCACAAACCATGACTGAGGTATTATTGGTAAATACTACACCATATGATTTTTCATCCAATCAAGATTTGAATAGGTCATTTGGTATTTTTCAAAAGCGCAAAGGGAATTGGCTCTAAGTTATTATTCAAGAAGGCTTATGATGAAAAATGGCTTGGCAAGAAAGAGAAAGAAATTACATATCCCATAAAGTTTGAATAAAGAGCTCAATATGCAAGTTTAGGGTATATTAGTGGCAAAGAAGTTGGAGAATGATCCAAAATAGTTGAAGCATGACAAGCTTACAAAGACAAAGAGGCCAAGTCACTAGCTCAACAAAAATAGAATTATAAGGTAAAGCCATCATTCTTTTTCTCAAATGTAATGAGGAATTGGAGTATATAAATAATGGACATATTTCTAATTAAGAGTAAGGTAGCATTTCACTACTTCAAAGGGACAAAGAAGAGTCTCTAAGAGAAGGGAACAATTCTATGAAGAAGGAAATAACACAACATGACTTAAATATTATATGGGTGAATGAAAGTTGACTCCAAGAAGAAGATAACCTTTAAATAAAGGCAAAAGTATAAAATAAGAATTTAAATCATCTCCAAAGAGAGAACATCTCTAAGGAGGAGGTAGAACATAACCACTTCATCAAACTTACACAATTAAAATGTATAAGGGTATCCCAAGAAGGTATGCAAGATATGAGTATTTCATTGCTTGCTTCAATTGTATAAAGAAAATACATATAGCACAAGAATGTTGGAATACCTATCCATGTTCATTTTTTTAATTAATAACCATTGTTTGGTTATGTGTTGGAATAAGAAATCTATCACTAAAAATCCAAAGTATTTCAAAAGGAATAAAAATTATTTACACCACTCTCCAAGCCAAAGAATAGATCAAGGTGTAAGAAGAAATAAGGAAGAAAGTTGTAAATATCACTCTATAAATTTATATTATAAGAATGGTAAGAATATTTAAATGTTGTCCAAGGTAATAGGCAAGAGTTATTTCACTTATTACAACATGTGTGGGCATTGGCATTAAAAATGATCGAGATTTCATTCATAACTCCACCCAAATAATTATAATGGGCATCCAACAAGGAAGAGGGGTCTAAAGTTAAGAAATAAGAAGTTGTTCCAATGCCTAAAAGTCAAGAGATATCAAATGAATAAGATGATCTACTAAGGAAGAAGCCATCAAGGAGCAAAAACCTATAGAGGAGTCCCCATTACCATTTCAAGTGGGTAAAGGTAAGAGGTCATTCTTGGTGTCATAAATAGAATACATGAAAAGATAAGATGTTAATTGACATGTATATTTAATAAACACCTTAAATTTATTTGCATGAGAAGGTAATGAGTAATTTCATTATTAAAGGGTTAATATGGAACATTTTTCTAATCTATTTGAAAATCATAAGTTAGAGCAACCCATTTCATCAAAGAGGTTGTATCATTTTTAACATTATCATGCTACCATATGATGAGAAGAGATTAAATGGCCAAGATAAGTGTAGTGGAGAGGGAGAGATCAAAGTTGAGGAATCAAAACAAAAGAGCTATAACCAACAAAATATTCCAAGGTCTCAATTATATAAGTTTAATAGATACAAAACATGAATAATAAGTGCCAAATGATATCAAACTAGTATAGCAAGGGTTTCTACAATAGAATAGTGAAATGTCATCAACAAAGCTAATAATGATGACAAGATTGTCCACAAGTAGCCAAACATAGTACCCCATTAAAATTAAGGATCATAAAGAAAATCATCAAGTGGTGAAGCCCAATCATGAGAGGCACTTCACACTAATATATGACTCTATCTAAAATATTATTTGTTTTCTCCCATATAGTTTTAATTACAACATAGATTGAAGTATTATATGTTAGTTTTAATAATTACATAAAATAAATAATAAAGATGATCATATTAAAATATGGCCATAAAACCATCAAATTTAGTTTTGAAATAATAATGTGAGCCAAATTGTATGCAAAAATATGATCACCACAAAATGTGAACACACACACACACACACATAAAGGCATATAAAATAACAACATAATAGAATGTCAGGTGAATGCAATATAGGTATACAATCCAAAAAATGCATACATTTCCATATAGGCATATAAAATAGTACATCATCTAAGAACATAATAGAATGTTGGGTGAATGTCATATATGCATACAATGCCAAAAATATGTGTATTACCATATAGGCCTACAAAAAGGTACATCATATAAGACATCCTACTCATAAAAAACCCTCCATATTTTAGCCTTCTTTGAAAAATACTCTCCCTGGGATACCTTGATCTTAGATGGAGATCCTTCAAATGCCTTAGATTCTTCCAAATTTTGATTGTGAGTCCTATACTCATAGTTCACCTATAGTTAGACCTATTCATATATAAATATTATTATAAACTTTACATACTAGACATGTAACCAAGTTTATAAATTCATTTTAAACTAATACAAAATTTTATTTAAATATGTACTTACCGTAATCTTGTCGTCACGCTTAATTTACCTCTGATGCTCAGTAGTGTTAGTGATATGTCTAGGTGTACACACATGGGTGTGAAATGGAAAAAAACATGAGAAGGTACCCTCAATCATCTAAATGGGACTATAAAATATCATCAAGAAACCCTATGTATAAAATATATTCACATAATTTTATTTGCCCAAGTATAGATTAAAAGTATTAAAACAAATATATATTTACAATTAAAAATTATAAGTTAACATATCTCAGTGAATGGTTGCATAGATGATATTGCAACATTAAGACATGATCAAAAGAATATTCATCAATGAAAAATGAAAGTACAAAAATAAATAAATCACAAAGTAATGTTACCTCTCAAGGTGCGAACCACAAATGGGACAAGAATTTTAAAGTGGAAAACTGAACGTATCATAGAAAAACTCACATGACCTTATACGAAAAATTGTCACCAAAATCTCCACAAGTATAATTTATAAGCAAAATAAATTTGAGAAGAAGAGAGAAAGCTATGAGTTTTTAGTGAGGAAATGAGAAGAGAAAGGCTCTTTTCTAGAACTAGAGGAAAAGAATAAGAGTTACAAAGAATCCCATGATTACCTTAAAAGCCTCCTTTGTGTGTGCCACTTATGGCCTAGTCCCTTAGAGAGTGAAGAGATATTTGTGCCAAGTGGAGGAAGGAGTTACTTATGCAAGTAACTTCCAAATATTAAAGGGGAACAAATAGGTGAGTGACACCTCCTGGAATATAGATTTATGTGAATTTATAATTTACATAAATAAAAAAATCCACACACATAAAAAGGAACTTGGGATAAAATAAATTATCTTAAGTAAAGGGTAATCATAACACTCTCCCTTAAACTTTATTTAAGGGTTTATAAAAAAACAAAAAGGGAGGAAACATTACTAACTTTACCCCTTGATGAGAGCTTCCTTCAATCTTAACATACTACAAAAAAGTACAATTTTTTCTTTAAAAAAGGCTTAGTGAAAATATTAGCCATATATTCTTGAGTAAACAAAAAGAGAGAATAATTTGATTGTCTTCAAGAAGTTCACATTGAAAGTGATGTCGAATTTCAACATGCTTGGACCTTGCATAAAAAAATAGATTTTTTGCTAAGGCAATGGCACTTTGATTATCACGAAAAATTGGAGTAGCCAAAGATTGAGGGTGGCTAAAATAAGTCTTTGAATCCAAATAACTTCCTTGGTAGCATGATTAAAAGCTTTATACTTAGCTTCCATGGAAGATAGAGATACAATAGTCTAATTTTTATTATTCCATGAAATTATGCTAGAACCCAAGAAAAACATTAACCACATGTAGATCTACAATCATTAGGATCACTAGCCCAACCAGAATCTAAATAACATGCCAAAGATAAATTACTATTCGAGGTATACTCGATGTCAAAAGTTACATTACATTTAATATAAAGAATAAGAATTTTATTAACCTTAAAATTATTAGCTTGAGGTTTAGACATAAAATGAGAAATCAATATAATAGAAAAAGCAATATAAGAATGAGCATGAGTAAGATATTTCAAACTACAAACTAATTATCTATAGAGAGTTGGATCAATAGTTTCAGTTTCCATGTCATTAAGTAATATGATACCAAGTTCAGAAGGGGTAGCAACAAATTTTTAATCTAAAATATTAAACCCAGATAACAAGTCATATGCATATTTATATTGAGAAATAGAAATGTTATCTTTTTCTTGCCAAAATTGAATTCCTAAAAAGTGATGTAAGAGACCTAAATCAGTCATTTCAAATGTATTCTTCAAAGCATTTTTAGTGGAAGAAACTATTAAACTATCAATAGCAGTTATGATTAATTCATAAACATACAAAACAATGATAACCATGCCATTTGAAGTGTTTTTGAAAAAAATATTAGGATCATTAGAACTTCAAGTAAATCCTTGAGCTATAATTTTTTTATAGATTTTAGAGTGACATCCTCTAGGAGATTGTTTCAAACTATAAATAACTTTGCTTAACTTGAAAACTATATTTGCATTGCCTTTCTTAATAAAACCAGGGGCTTGAGACATGTAAATTTATTCATGCAAGTCACCATTTAAGAAAACTCTCTTAACATCCATTTGATAAACAGACCAATATATGCGAGTAGTTAAAGTTAAAATAGTTTTAATTATGGGCATGTTGACCAAATCTGACGCTATAGGTAAAATTGGGACCCTTATAGGTAAAAACTTAATTTTTATATGTTTTAGGGGTCTAGTATTTTGTCATAGGGTATAATATAAGTATTCATATGTTATTTAATGCTACTTTAGCCTTGATTATGATATAATCAATCTATATGTCACTTTGAGTCATTTAGAAGGGTTTTAGGGGTTATAAATGCAAGTGGCATAGTTTTCAAGGTGTACAAGTGTCTTGATTTCATTTTAAAAATTTCATAGTTTAGATTCCCTATCAATAATGTCAGTTCATCTAAAACTTGTAGGTTATCTAATTGAAAATCAGAAAATTAACTAAAAAAGGAAGAGTTTGGCACTTGTATGGCCCATGAGGGAGTGTGACACATGGGATAAATTTTTGAGATGACTCTTCAGCTTCCTCAGACTCATTTCCATGCTTGACATACTTTGTAAGTGTCATTTTTGAGCTAAAATCATTTTTATCCTTCTTCACCCTTCTAGACACACAAAAGTGGTCAGCAAGTTCATGCTTAGTACAGATAGTAGAAGAGGTTTCAGACCAAATGACTTTAGGGGGTTTAAGGAAAGTTAGATAACTGAAATTTCATAACAATATTTTTAATATTGGTCAATTATGCTTTATGAATCATCTCTAACAAGTTGACTATGTTTTTTTGCTCACTATTTCATGTACCCTATAGGTTTTGATATTGTTTGGATGATTATGTATAATATAGATGTTGGAATTAAATCCATATGAAATGTAAATATTAATATTATTCTACCCATTCTTGGTTTAGTATTTTAATGTGTTTGGATAAGTAAATCATCTTAGGTTTGCATATTGATCTTATTTAGGATGATAGACTTGTTTCCACCATTTTTAGATCTTCATGCTTTGAAAATGGATTTAGAAGGTTTTGATAGGTCCATTTCCATGTTTTAAATGATATATTAATTTAATTCACCTTCAAACTTCATTATCTAAATCAATCTTCATAGTTTGCAGTCACATGTAACATATACAGTTAGGTAGCCATGAAGGTATGTCTATAGACATCTTTATATAAGGATATCACATTGAAAATGGGGATTGAAAGCTTGAATGAAGATTTGAAACATCCTAATGTTTCATTCCAATATCATGATAAGAGATTAAGTGACTATGAAATCAAATGCCTTAAACATATGGACCATTTCACTTATACTACCTACATACCAGTCAAGGTACACATACGGTATCTCATGATGATGTCATGAAAGCCTTAGTAGTGGTTTCAATCCCTTTGAAGTGTGAGAATTTTATTTTAAGGTATTACGATAGGAATATAACCCATTAAATTAAAATGATAATGTAAACTATCTACCCCATGACCACTACCTAAACTCAGTTTGTCTCAACTGTAGAATAACCACCTACAAAGGGTACCATAGAGATTTGGGGAGCCATTTTGAATTGTTGAAATGAATGATTAAAATATCCTTAAGGTATTAGTATGGTTAAAATATAATGGCATACTCATTTATAATGATATGTTATAAAATTGGAGTGATGAACTACTTTCAAAAGGTAGTGATTGAGTTCTAGGACACAATCCCCAAAATGTGAAAACAAAGAACCTCGCCATTTGTGGATGACATACAACAAGGTTTCCACTTCCTTTTATGAATATTTATGACCTTTTTTTGAATTTTACATATAGCATAAGGAGTATATAAAGTTTTATGGAAATATGATCAATGGATATTGGTTTTTTGGAGGCTCAAAGTTGTGCTTTTATGCACTAAATCCAGGCAATAACATCTACAGGATTTTGATGCAAAAGAGACCATTTTCACACAAAGTTGTAAACTAGACTATTACACCATATTTAAATGTTTAAAAATAGTTAAAATTAGTATTTATGATCTAAAATCCACTTAAGGAGATAGCATACTATGTTTTAAGTCTAACTCACACCTACAAGTGTTCCCTTTTTCTGGAGCATAATCACCTACAACTAACTGTCAGCTTCCACATCATCCATAACAAAGACTTAGGCATGAGGATTCCAAATATATTAATATAAATTGAATACTAAATATCTCAAAATATTCCCAAGGAACATGTGGCATAACCCTCAAAGGAAATGTCAATCTATAGGTTTTTTGCCTCAAAAAGTCAACTATAGTTGACTGTTGCAAACAGTGAATAGGGAAGTAGTGCTTTTGGTGTGAAAATTTCTTAGTAATGAGGAAAATTGATCAAAATAATTTAAAAATATTATTTTGAGGTCTCACTAAGTTTTTTTAACCTTAGGTTTATGTTCCAACTATGAAAAGCCACCTATAGGGGTTATTGTAGAGGAAGAAATAGAGACTACACAGTCAGCTACCTATGACTAGTCTTGAAAATATTTCAACTCCAAAACATGAGTTGAAAAATAATATATATGAAATGTATCTTAGAGGACTTAAATAATTATTATACATGGTTTTAAAATCCTAATCCATGCATTCACACCTATAGGTGCAGTACAATAAGCAAAGCATAGTTTAAGATGGAAAATTATCTTGACCAAACAGGTGTGTGAAGGGGTAAATGAAACTCTAGGATGATGAATGGATTTGGAATACATACATCATGATTATAGAGTTTTTAATAGTCCCATATAATATTAAAATCATGTATATAGGAACAACTCAAATGATTTACCATACACCCCACATCATAAATCGTGCACACAACCTGCTTTATATAGTCAAGCTTGGAACCTGAGGAAGTTGGAAGGTCTATTAATCTAACCAAGGGATGGATTTTTGTGTAAATTGTATTTATTAATTTAATTATCCCCTCAAATCTTTACTTGTTCTGGACAAAGAGGGTAAGTTCCCTCTATTTTATCTCAGACAGAGGGTATTCCCCTTGAGTGTAAATTAGCAGGTTTTGGAAAATGAGGACAAAATAATGGACTAGAGGCTATAGAGACATTTAAAGAAGGAATTTTAATTTAAATAATACATATAAAAACATTAATAATCAATCACATAAGGGATAATCTCAAAAAATTATCCTATAAATCCAAGGTTACAGTCAAGCCTAAAGGGCAGGGTTTTGTCCTAGTGTCCAAATGAGAAGTCACTTACACTTATAGCCTTAGATATGAATTATAACATATTGAATAATGTTCATGGGATTATAAAATAGGTTTTAAATCTCTTTATTTTCATATAAATCATAAGGAATTCATTTTTGATCTCAGAGACAACACTAGGTCGGTGCAAATGGAAGGAAAAGCTCGATAAGGTAAGTTTGAGTGCTCATATCTCCCTTGGTGTTTTTCATGGAGACTCGAGGAGTTTGGATAAGTTTAAATGAGTTTTATACATTTATATTGTGGATTTTATTTTCAACTTAAATTTCCCATATTTATGAACAAAGCTTAAGAGGGTAAAATAGGCCTAGACTCATCAAAACCCTTGCTAGTGACCAGTTTGAGAAAATGGAGTAGTTAGTGCACCCAAATGGAATAGTTTGACCAAAATGATGATTGGATGTTGTAGGATAATCTTTTAGGATATACTCCCCATACTTTTTAACTATATTAAATTGTATTGATGGAGTATAAAATATGGGTTTCTTGACTATTTTGTATAGTGTACAGGTTATAGGAGATTTCAAGAGATGTCAATCACATGAAGGGAATATTAAGACTTAAGATAAATCCTCATGTCAATTTCATGCCTAAAAAAAACTCTTAAATGCCTCAACAAGAGATCTCATCTTAGCCAATCAAAAATGGCATAGTGAACATGATAGTGATAAGGGTGAAAAGCTTCAAGTAAGTTGCTTTTAAGGTGTTTTTGATGCCTATAAGGCCATGTATGGTATTAATACATGTCATTAACTTTATTATGTGGATTTTAATGATAAATTGAATCCAAATTTGAATCCAAGTGTTCAAGGTGTGTGAAAGAGGAGTTTCTTTGACTGCAGGCAATGATGGCTCACTTCTAGAAGATTTTAGATGGATAGGAATGCAACTAATGCACATAGAATCATGTTTTTAACCCTTACCTCTTAGTATAATCATTATACCTATCCCTAGTTCTTTTTGGGATGTTCAAATAGGGATAAATCATGAAGGCAATTTTTTGAGCCAGCAAAGGGAATTTCTTGCAAAATTTAAAGAGTTTCATGCCTTGGATTTACACTTGTGCTTCCTAAATTTACATTATCAATTTCAAATTATCTTCCCATGCACATGTAACTTTTTCTCACAACATGAAAAGTGTCCTTGTGACCTTTGGACTTCTTTCTTTTCCTTTCTCTCTTAAGTTCTATAAGAACTAGCCATTTTGGCCTTTACAAATTATGCTCCACCTAAGTATGGTGAAGCCCTGCTCATTTGTATACCATGGATCAATAAATACAACTAATTTTCACCTCTTCTATGACTTTTCATAGTGTTTTTACTTAAATGATAGATCTTTCTTAGTGATTCACTATGGTTTCCTTATCATTGTTGTCTCATTCTCTCACCTATTTGTAGCTTCTTCTTGTAGGCCATGTGAAGTGTTTTATGATTATTCAAGGTTGAGTGAGTTAGTCTATTCAAATAGTGTCATTATAGGACTCTTATCTAGTCCTCTTATCCTAAACATTCATCACAACTTCATAATGAAATATTGATGTGAGAAGATTTAGTTTGGAAAAGTGTATGTTTGGTTAGTTCCTTAGTCTCATGTGTAACATGTAGTTGGTTGGTAGTTATTAATAAATTTGGTATATCAAATCATTTAGGATAGTTCACTTTCAATTTTATCTCCCTTTTCCCTTGTAAGCATAGGTGTAGTAGTGATCTACAAGTGGTACATCAAGGGAGCTAGCCCTATCTAGAGATTCACCTCATTCTTAGGCTACCCAAAGCCTAGAGGTGTTTTAATTATGCCATTTGGATGAGGAAAGTTGAGACATATCTTCAAAGGGTGAAAATCAAAGTGATATTAATTTTTGGCATTCCTGATAGGACTAATTGTCCAAGAATTTGAAGGATTTTTGATGTTGTCTTTCAACACATCAGCCTTTAGAGGCATCTATCCAAGCATCAATAGCTACTCCAAAGTTACATTAGCTAGTCAAGCAACCTAGGTTTCCCTTTTGAGCATTATTGGTAATATTTTTCTTTATGTTATTGCTTCCTAATGAATTTTCATGGCTAATTTTGGTGTTAAGTATTGTTTTAGACAAGTTGGTGAGGCATATTTAGCTTATGGCATTCCCCATTAGCATTTGTATGGTTCTTATCAGCCTTGTCATGATCCTTACCAGCTCCAATATGACCTTTATCAACTTTTTTATTGATTTTTATCAATCCTATAACCAGCCTTCCCAATACCTTGCTTCTTCTAGTCAACCTAGACACTTCTCAAATTAGTCCATTTCAACCTTCAAGCAAACTCTATTGGGCTATGAGAAGTACATGATAAACCTTGACACACTAAAGGGACATGCTCAATATATTCCTAGTAATTTCATTCATAAGTTGAGAAATGTATTAGAGTTGGTTAAGGGAGAATGGGCACCTATTGAGAGAGCAAATTAGCAAAGACTCATAATTGAGATGCTAGATGTGGGTGGCTTGGTTGCATCTTTAGAAGATAGGCTAATAATTCATGATGACCAGCCTCACCAAGTATATAAACCTTCATATCCACTTCCCCAATATTTATATCATTCCTACTTGACCCCTAATCATGAACCTAATCAAGCTTATCAAAGTCATCTTTTTCCCAATCAGCTAGAAGAGAGAGTTGGAAAGACAAACCTTATTTTTGAGGTAAATCTTGATAGATAGATTGAGTTAGAAAATAATAAAATTCAACATCCATATCATCAATAAGGGAAGTGGAATTTAAACTTGTATTTCTCTCTCCCATTACATCCCCACCTCAAGAAGAGACTTCTAGATATGAAATCCCAAGTTGGAGACAAGGTGGAGAATCCAAGCCTAAGGAGATCCCAATATTTTTGAACACTTCATCCACTGCTCAAATTGCACCACTACCTCAATAAGAGACTCCTAATCTCAACATCCTAAGATAGAATAAGGTAGTGGAATCATGGGGAAAGAAAGGATATAAAATTATTGATAAAGAGTATGAAGTTGAGAAAGAGATTGATCCTATGCAAACCCCTCCCACCCATCCTCAAGAGACCTCTTGTCTTCCATGTTATCCCTCTTGTACTCTTTGTCCTCATGATGATGCATATCAACTTCAAGAGAGAATTTTCCAAGATAACCTAGCCAATAAAATTGAAGAGTTAGAGTCAAAGATGAAATTGCTACATCAAGGTGTGATGGAAGGTTTAGACCCAAAGAAGATCTTCTGCCCAAACACACCCCATCTAACCTTTCTTAAAAGAGTGTTCAAGCTCAATCAGATTACAATGAATTTATTATCAAATGGAAGGAATATAACCAAGATATTATATCCCAAGGTCTACCTCCCCTTCCTCAAGAGCTTCTAAAAGGATCCCCTACAATTCATTCTCAATCTGATGTTGAGTTCTATGTGCCACCTCCACCAATTAGTTCATCTTTTTCTAACCCTATCACCCTTTGTTTTTATGTACCTATGGTATGGGAACCTAAAGAGGAGGAGTTGGTTGATAAAAATTTAGAACTCTTGCTTGAAGTAAATTTAGCTCTTTGGTAGCCTCATTGGACTAAGTCACATGATTACAAGCTACCTTGTCTTGGCATCACCAAGAGGGAGAAGGAAATTGAGGATATTGCAGCCCTTTAGAAACAAATTCATGCTATGACAATTGAGATGAAACTTGAGAGCCCTCAAGAGGTCCTAAATAATAAAGAAGAGGTGATTTCTTGTATTAAAACTTTTGATTGGGTTGATATGGAAGAATGTTTTGTTGAGTTGTGGAGCTAAAAGCTTCACTAGATGAGCAAATGCAGAGGTTGCTAGGTTACATAGTAACCGACATCGGTCAGAACTTGCCGACGTCGATTAGGGGTCGATCGTAAGCTACCAACATCGATTAAGAATCAGCTGACATCGATCATCTGTAGACCGACATTGACACCTGTACGTTTACATGCGTTTCAAGAATTAGATTTGTTCTAATTTTAGGAGAACGGTTCATTTGCATGTAAAGACTAATTTTAGTCTTCAGTCTATTTTTCTAATTATTGTTTGCCTTGGATCCTATTTAAGAGACCCATGGGGCAGTATTGTAATTAAGAGGAAAGGGATTACAACTCAGTTATTGAGTTGATTGTAATTGATTGAGAGAGAGAACTCTTGAGGGAGAATTACTATACACCCAAGAGGTGTGGGAAGAGTGAGATTTTTTCATTGTATTTCCTTCTGGAAGAGTTTAATACAAGATTGGTTGTTTCTTGTATCTCCTATTATTTATTGTTTTTGATTTCTAGTTACTTATTACTTCTGGTTTAATTTCGTGTTTAGTTGCTTATACAAAAGTAGTCAATTGTGATCTAAAATCCTAACAAGTGGTATCAGAGTGGGTTAGTGTTTGTTGATTACAGAATTCACTCACAGGGGTTTCTATTTGAGTGGGAGCAAAGCAATGGCAGAAGAAAGTAAACTAAGAATGAAGAAATTCAATGGCAAGAATTATCAATTATGGAGGATGTAGATAGAAGATTATCTGTATCATAAAGATTTGTACTTACCGTTGGGTGGGGTTTCAAGTAAGCCCACATATATGTAAGATGAAGAATGGAATGTTCTTGATAGAAAGGCTCTTGGATCTATAAGGTTGAGCTTGGCATCGTCTGTGATTTCCAACTTATCACAGCTAAAGACAACGGTAGAGTTAATGGAATCTTTGGCAAATTTATATGAAAAACCCTCCACTTCGAATAAGGTATTTCTTATGAAGCAATTATTTAATTTGCAAATGCAAGAAGGTGGATCGGTATATAGTCATCTTAGTGATTTCCATGGTTTAGTAAATTAGTTAATTTCAGTCAAAATAGATTTTGATGATGAAATTAAGGCTCTCTTAATCTTATGCTCTTTACCTAAAAGTTGGAATAGCTTGGTAATGGCAGTTAGTAATATTGTGTCTGCTTCAAATATCTTGAAAGTTGATGATGTTGTTAGTGTAATCTTGAATGAAGAAATTCACAGGAAAAACACAGGGGAAACATCAAGTAATGCTTTAAGTGTTGAAAGTAGGGGAAAGCAAAGAGAGAAGGTTGATCAAGGAAAATCAAGGTCAAAGATAGGCAGTAGATCCAAATCCAAAAATGGAGGTATCACCTGCTGGAATTTTGGAAAGAAAGGGCATGTAAAGAAAGATTGTTGGTTGAAAGAAGATCAGCATGAAGGAAATAAAGAAGCAAAAGATGTAGGTATTATTGCACAGGATGCTCTTGTATTTTCCTTGGATAAAGTAGAATCTTGGGTTTTAGATTCTGGTGCCTCTTTCCATGCAACCCCAAATAGAGAATTTTTTTCATGATTATGTCCATGGAGACTTTGGAAAAGTTTATTTGGGGGATGGTAAGCCTTGTCAAATTGTTGGCAAAGGAAAAGTGCAGCTAAAATTGTAGACTGGAAACATATGGGTGTTGAAGGATGTCATGCATGTTCCCATCCTGAAGAGGATTCTAATTTCTATAGGAAAGTTGGGTGATGAGGGTTGCACAGTAACTCTCACAGCTGAATCTTGGAAAGTTTTCAAGGGTGCACTTGTATTAGCAGGAGGTAAGAAAGTAGGTACACTTTATCTATCTACTTGTATTACCGATTCTCCTTTTGTTTTATCTACTTCAGATGTAGATGCAAAGATGTGGCTCTGTAGGCTTGGTCACATGAGTGAGAAGGAAATGCATGTTCTTAAGTCAAAAGGTAAGCTTTCAGATTTGATAGATCTATATTTTTGTGAGTATTGTATGTTTGGGAAACAAGAGAAAGTGAGGTTTCTCAAGACTGTGTCAACAAAGAAGAAGCACAGGTTGGAGCTTGTTCACTCAAACGTGTGGGGACCAGCTCAAGGAGCTTCTATTAGAGGATCATAGTGCTATGTTTCTTTCATTGATGATGCTACAAGAAAGGTATGGGTTTATTGCATAAAGAAGAAATCTGATGTTTTTGACACATTTTAGAAAATGGAAAGCCTTGGTTTTCAAGGAGAAGGTGATGGATAGTGATCAGCTCAAGAGGTTGAATAATTCTAAGCAGGGCAATGTTGACTTAGAAAAGGTTATGTTCCAAAATGAGCTCACGGGTAAAAATCACCACTCACAGGAAAACAAGAGACCGACGTCGGTTAGGAAATTGATGTCAATGATCAGGCAGAGATCAACGTCAGTCAGGAAATTGACGTCAGTGGGCAGGTGGAAACTGACATCGGTCAGGTGGAACCGACATCGATCAGGTGCAGATTGAGAAATGACCAGGATCAGTCACTGTTAGAATGAAATTTGGGTGAACAACAAGCTGTCAATGAGTCTCAAAAACCCATAAGGAGGTCTGAAAGGGTAATTAAACCTCAAATTCGTTATTCCCCTTCCTTATACTAATTGTTTCTCATTGATGGTGGAAAACTAAGAAGTTTTGAAGAGGCAATGCAGGTAGAATCCAGGAAATAGTGGGAGCATGTCATGAATGATGAAATTGATTCCTTGGAAGAGAACCAAATGTGGGATTTGGTTGAGTTACCAGCCAAAAAGAAAGCACTGAAATACGAATGGATTTATAGGTTAAAGAAAGGAGAGAATGGACTGATGAGACATAAGGCCAAGTTATATGGTCTTGAGCAAGCTGTAAGACAATGGTATTTGAGGTTTGACAAGTTTATGACAAAGCATGGCTTTAGTCAATGTCAACGTGACCATTGTGTTTATTTTACCAGATTGGATAATGATAGCTACATTATCTTGTTACTGTATGTGGATGATATTCTTGTTGCAGGTTCACACATGCAAGAGATTAATGAGCTAAAGGTAAAATTAGCTCACACATTTGCCATGAAGGATTTAGGAGCAGCAATCTTTGGCATGAGTATTTCTAGAGACAGGGAAAATCACAAGTTGATTTTGTCTCAAGAGGATTATGTGAATAAGGTAGTGGAGAGGTTCAATTTGCAGGATGCAAAACCAGTAAGCACACCTATGGCTGGATAGTTCAAGTTAAGAACAAAACAGTGTCCTAAATCACATGATGAGGTTAAGTACATTGTATGTACTAGACCTGATATTGCCCAAGCAGTGGGAGTTGTCAGCAAGTTTATGGCCAATCCAAGAAAGGAACACTAAAAAGTAGTTCAGTGGATTCTCAGATATCTGAGAGGGACCAGCAGTAGGTATTTATGCTATGTAGGGTCAAACACTTCTCTACATGGGTATGTAGATTTAGATATGGCAGGTGACTTGGATGGCAGGAGAAGCACCACAGGATATGTGTTCACTATTGGTGGAATGGCGGTTAGCTGCATTTCAGAGTTGTATAAGGTTGTTGCAGTCACAAAGGCTAGCAAGGAAATGATATGGATGACTTGGTTCATGGAA
Organism: Torreya grandis; assembly: GCA_037957365.1. Taxonomy (NCBI): domain Eukaryota; kingdom Viridiplantae; phylum Streptophyta; class Pinopsida; order Cupressales; family Taxaceae; genus Torreya; species Torreya grandis. Next base: position 1,328,847 of record JARHVA010002682.1, read on the forward strand.
GAGTTGGAAAAGGAGCAAGAGAGTTGTAGATTGTATAGTGATAGTCAAAGCGCAATTCATTTGGCAAAGAATTCAGCCTCTCATTCAAGAACCAAACATATACAACTTAGGTACCACTTCATTAGACAGGTATCAGAGGATGGACAGTTGAAGCTGGAAAAGATCCATATGGATAAGAACCCTGCAGATATGTTAACAAAGCTGGTAACAAAGGAGAAGTTGAATCTTCATTCAACTTTTGTTGGTCTTCAAGATTGAACTTGAAGATGGAGAAACAAGCTAGAGGATGTTGCTATACAGGTACAGGTGCAGCTATTTATCTCCAAGTGGGAGATTATTGAGTTGTGGAGCTAAAAGCTTCACCAAATGAGCAAATGTAGAGGTTGCTGGGTTACACAGTAATTGATGTCGATCAGAACCTATCGACGTCAGTCAGGGGTCGACCATAAGCTGCCAACATCAATTAGGAATCAGCTGACATCGGTCATCTGTAGACCGACATCGACACCTGTGCATTTTCATGCATTTCCAGAATTAGATTTGTTCTAATTTTAGGAGAATGGTTGGTTTACATGTAAAGACTAATTTTAGTCTTCAGTCTATTTTTCTAATTATTGTTTGCCTTGGATCCTATTTAAGAGACCCATGGGGCAGTATTGTAATTAAGAGGAAAGGGATTACAACTCGGTTATTGAGTTGATTGTAATTGATTGAGAGAGAGAACTCTTGAGGGAGAATTATTGTACACCCAAGAGGTGTGGGAAGAGTGAGATTTCTTCATTGTATTTCCTCCTGGAAGAGTTTAATACAAGATTGGTTGTTTCTTATATCTCCTATTATTTGTTGTTTCTGATTTCTAGTTACTTATTACTTCTGGTTTAATTCCGTGTTTAGTTGCTTATACAAAAGTAATCAATTGTGATCTAAGATCCTAACATGTTTTCCTTTTGCCAAAGAAGAGGAAATCATCCTTGGTTCTTCCATCACTATCCAAGACATCATAAATGGGAAAGAACAAGTCTCTAATTATCCTTTAGATTACTTATTTTCAATCATTAGAGGAGGTTATACTCCTCTTCAAGGAAGCTATGATCTAGTCAAAAATGGAGAAGGCAACCTTGACACTCAAGTGAGTATGCAAAGAAAAATTAAATTTTAAAATTTGTCCTTTCAAGGAGCATATTCATCGATGATGATATGTTTGAAATTATCAATATGGGTTATCATCTTCTCAACCAGTTGGGAGAAACACATTAGCTTTTGAAGGATGGAGCAAGCTTCTATTCGACTCAATCTTCCAAGGAACAAGAAACTACTCCTTTTGAAGCCATGCCTACCAAGAAGATACAAATTGATCATGACATGAAGAGTGGGAAGAAGTATGAGGTATGTGTATAAGCTAAAGAGGAATATATTTACATTAGAGACCTATTTAAGGATGATCTACTTGAGATCAGATCAAGTGAAGTACCAAAGAATAGGTTTGATCTATAAAGCATTAAATCTAAAGGAGAAACATGTTTGGCACTATGATTCATCTCATGAAGAAGAAGATTCAAGAAAGTTTCCTTTTGACCCTATAAAGGAGGTATTCTTAGTTTCTAGTTGTGCATAGTTGTTTGTTTTCTAATTTCCTTAAGTGATTTGAGCACATGTGTGTGTTTGCTTTGCTTTATGTGTGTCCTTTATTTTGTGTGGTTGAGGTAATAAATTGGTCTTGTCTTGATCAAATCTTGTTGTCAATTATCAAATTCATTTTTTATGTTTTATACTTTAAATTACTCCCTAAGCCCAATAGACTGATAAGGCTACTAATCTTTAGTATAACAAGCGTACTACCCTAATGAGTCACCAATTTGTTGACAAAATTTAACCTTATAGGTTACATTGGGACCCCTATACGTAAAAACTTTATTTTTATATGTTTTAAGGGTATAATATTTTGTCATATAGTATATTATAGGTCTTTTGATGTCATTTAATGCCACATTAACCTTGATCATGGTCTAATTAATCTATATGTCACTTTGAGTCATTTAGAAGGCTTTTAGTTGTCATAAATGAAAGTGGCATAGATTTCAAGGTGTATAAGTGTCTTTATTTCCTTTCAAACATCATAGAGGTTAGATTGCCTATCAGTAATGTTAGTTCATCTAAAACTTGCAGGTTATCTAACTGAAAATCAAGAAATCAACTAAAAAAGGAAGAGTTTGGCACTTATACGGCCCATGAGGGAGTGTGACACATGGGATAAGGTTTTGAGATGACTCTTAAACTTCCTAAGAATCATTTACATTCTTTTAATACTCTATAAGTGTCATTTTTGAGCTAAAATTGTTCTACCCCTTCTACACTCTTCTAGACACATAGAAGTGGTCAGCATGTTTATGCTTGGTATGGACAATAGAAGAGGTTTCAAACCAAATGTATTTGGGAGGTGATATTAAACTTAGAGATATCCATTTCCATAATCATATTTTGAATATTGGTTAACTGTACTTTATGAATCATCTCTAACAAGTTGACTGTGTTTTTATGCTCACTATTTCATACACTCTATAGGTTTGATCTTGTTTGGATGATTCCATATAATCTACTCATTGCAATTGAATCCAAACGACATGTACATCTTCATATTATTCTCTCCATTCTTGGTTTAATTTTTCAAGGTGTTTTGATAGGTAAATCATCTCAGGTTTGCATACTGCTCTCATTTGAGATGACAGGCTTAGTTTCACCATTTTTAGATCTCCATGATTTGACAATGGATTCAAAGGGTTTTAATAGGTTAATTTACATGTTTCCAATTATCTCTTTATTCCCTTCACCTTTCAACTTCATTCTCAAAATCAATCTTCATAGTTTGAAGTCATATGCAACATATACAGTTAGGCAGTCATGAAGGTACGTCTGGAGGCATTTTTATACAAGGATGTCACATTAAAAATGGGGTTTGAAAGCTTGAATTAAGATTTGAGACATCTTAATGTTTCATTCCAACATCATGATAAGATATCACATGACTATGAAATTAAATACCTTAAACACATGGACCATTTCACATATATTGCCTACATACCAGTCAAGGTACACATACAAGTATCTCATGATGATGTCATGAAAGCCTTAATAGTTGTTTCAATCCCTTTGAAGTGTGAGGATTTAATTTTAAGTTATTTATATAGGCATATAACCCATTAAATTTAAATTACAATGCACATTATCCACCCTATGACCACTACCTAAACTCAGTCTGCCTGCACTATAGAATAACCACCTACATGTGGTACCATAGAGAGTTGGGGAGCCATTTTTAAGTGTTGAAATATATGATGAAACTCTCCTTAATGTATTATTATGGTGAAAATATCATGGTAGACTCATGTAGAATGATAGTTTGGAAACTTGGAGTGAGGAACTACTTTCAAAAGGCAGTGACTAAGTTTTGGGACATAATCCCCAAAATGTGAAAACAAAGAACCTCGCCATTTTGTGGATGACATACAACAAGGTTACCACTTCCTTTTATGAATATTTATGACCTTGTTTTTAAGCATCCATATAGTACAAGTAATCTACAAATTTTTAGGGGAAGATGATAAATGGATATTGGTTTTTTGGAGGCCCAAAGTTATGTTTTTATGTACTAAATCCAGGGAATAACATCTACAGGGTTTTGATCCAAAAGAGACCTTTTTCACCCAAAGTTGCAAACTAGACTATGACACAATAGTTTAATGTTTCAAAATATTTCAAATGAGTAGTTATGATATAAACTACACTTAAGGAGATAACATATTGTGTTTTAAGTCCAACTCACACCTACAAGTGTTCCCTTTTTCTGTAGCATGATCACCTTTGGCTAACTATCAGCTTCCACATCATCCATAAAAAATACTTAAGCATGAATAATCAAACCCTATTAATAAAAAGTGACTAATAAAGATCTTATAATATTCCCAAGGAACATGTGTCATAACCTTAAAAGGATAATGTTAATCTATAAGTTTTTTGCCTCAAAAAGTTAACTACATTTGACTGTTGTAGATAGTGAACAAGGAAGTAGTGTTATTGGTGTGAAAATAACATGAACATGAGGAAAATTAATAAAAATAATTGAAAAATAGTCTTGGGAGGTCTCAAGAAGGTTTTGGAACATCAGTTTCAGGGTCCAACTATGCAAAGCCACCTATAGGGATTACTATTGAGGAAGAAACAGAGACTACATAGTCAGCTACCTATGATTGGTCTTGAGAACATTTCAACTCCAAAGTATGAGTTGAATAGTATTATAGATGAAAGGGATATTTTAGGACTTTATTAAGTCTTATACATGTTTCTCAAATCTTAATCCATTCATTCACACCTATAGGTGTAGTACAACAAGCAAAACACAGTCAGAGATGGAACACTGTCTTGACTAGGCAGGTGTGTGAAGGGGTAAATGAAAGTATAGGATGATGAATGGATTTAGAATAAATCAATAATTATTATATATTTTTAAATAGGCCTGTATAATATGAAAATCATGCATATAGTAAGGGCTCAAAATACAACCCACATCATAAATCTTACACACAGCCTACTTTATATAGTTAGTCCTAGAATTTGAGGAAGTTAGAAGGTCTATTGATCTAACCAAGGGCTGGATTTTTATGTAAAGTGTCTTTATAAATGTAAGGATCCCATAAATATTTAATTTATCTATAAAAATAGGGTAAGTGCCCTCTATTTTGTCTCAGACAAAGGGCACTCCCCTTGAGTGTAAATTGGCAGGTTTGGAAAATGAGGACAAAAGAATGGACCAAAGGCTATAGAGACATTTCAAGAAGGTATGGGAAGTTGAATCATACCTAGACAAACATGAATAATCAATCACATAAAGGATAATCTCAGAAAAGTGTCCTAGAACTCCAAGGTTACAGTCAAGCCTAAAGGGCAGGGTTTTGTCCTAGTGTCGAAATGGGAAGTCACTTACACTTCTAGCCTTAGATATGCATTCTAACCTATTATATCATGTTCATATGATAATAATATAGGTTTTAATCTCTTGTTTTTCATATAAATTATAATGAATTATTTCTTGAGCTCAGAGACAACACTATGCCTGTGTAAATGGAAGGAAAAGCTCGATAAGGTAAGTTTGAGTGCTCATATATCCCTTGGTGCTTTACATGGAGACTCAAGGAGTTTGGAGAAGTTGAAAAGAGTCATATAAATTGATATTTGTGAATTTTTTTTAAACTTCAACATCCCATCTTTATGAATGAAGCTTAAGAGGGTTAAACATGCCCAGAGTCACCAAAACCCTTGCTAGTGACCAGTTTGAGAAAATAGAGTAGTTAATGCATCCAAATGGCATAGTTTGCCCAGAATGATGATTGGATGTTTTAGGCGACTATCTCAGGATACTCCCCATACTTTTGAACTATATGAAATTGTACAGATGGAGTAAAAAATAGGGTTTTCTTGACTATTTTATGTATTATGTAGGTTATAAGAGGTTTCAAGAGATGCCAATCACATGAAATGGAATCTTAAGACTTAAGATAACTGATCATGTCAATCTAGTGTCTTATAAAAACTCCCAAGTTCCTTAAAAAGAGCTCTCATTTCAGCCAACCAAAATTGACATAGTGAACATGATAGTTAGAAGGGTGAAAAGCTTCAAGTTAGTTATTTTTAAGGTGTGTCTGATGCCTCTAAGGCCATGGATGGTCTTGAAACATGTCATTCAGTTCCTTCCATATATTTTTATGGAAAATTGAAGCCAAATTTGAATCCAAGTCTATAAGGTGTGTGAAAGAGGATTTCTTTGATTGCAGGTAGAGATGGCTCACTTCCAGATGATTCTAGATGGATAGGAATGCAACCAATGCATGGAGAAGCATATCTACAACCCTTCCCTCTTAGTCCAATCATTAGACCTATCCCTAGTTAGTTTTGGTACATTAAAATAGGGCTAAATCATGGAGGTAGTTTTTTGAGCCAACAAATGGAATTTCATGTGACATTTTAAGAGTTTTATGCCTTGGATTGACACTTGTGCTTCTTAACTTTACATGATCAGTTTCACACTCTCTTTCTATGAACATGTAACTCCTTCTCTCAACATGACAAGTGTCCTTGTGACCTTTGGACTTCTTTCTTATATTAGGTGTGAAGTTAATATTCACACAATCACTATTCATCTAACACTATTCATTTAGCACTATTCACTTTTACTATTCACTAGTGATATGGTAGTGGGGCCCAGGTGGTGGGCCCATGGTAGGACCCAGGTGACTAGGCATGTGAGGTGGCACAAGTATGACATGGCATGACCCACAAAGCATCTTTCTTTGTTGAAAAGGTGGGAGAGAGAAAATGGGACACCATTTTCAAGAGGCTTGTGTGAAAAGATAGAAATTCAAAAAAGTAAGAGAATTTTAGCCATGTGAGTGTGGGGATTCCATATTGGAAGCTATTATGAGATTTGAAGGAATATTTGATCTCTTAAACCTTTCACATGGGATATGGGATGAATTCCTTTTGGATGCACATGTCTTTAGTCAAAAAGAGATTGAAATCTCTTTTTAAGAGAACATGGATAGTGGAGACTCTTCATTATTACTAATTGAGAGCCCATGTGGAAGTGTGGCATATTTTTCTAGTGTACATGGATGAAGACAAATTTAAATCATAATACTTTTTTTTTAATTTAAAAATTCACATGATGATGTTTCTTAGTCATGTGAAGTGAATAGTAGTGCCACATGGATGTGGCATATTTTTTCTTCTTTCTCCATTTTTATTCTTTGTAAAAATCATTATTTATTTATGGATGGTTCTCCACAATGGTTAATTATGAAGGTGAAAGAAAGAAAATATTTAGTTAACTTTTTTGTAAATGCTTTTGATAGCATTAAAAGTTTTTTGAAGCTTTGTGTAAGAATAAGGAGGTTAAGAGAAAGAGAGAGTATGAGGTATAATGTAACAGGTTTATGTTACATGTATTCTCCAAGTGTTGATGGATTTAATATAGAGTTACAAAATTCTCCATGGATGTAGCCCAGTTGGGTGAACCACATAATCTTTGTGTCAACATTCTTTTTGTGTGTTTGGTTTGCATTTCCAATTTTAGTTTTTCCATTTGATTTGTAAGTTTCTATTTTATATTTTACATAATCTCCACACTAATTTGATTACAACTTAGAAGGAGGATTAATATTCTACATTGATTTTAATCCTAACAAGTGGTATCAGAGCAAGGTTTTGTTGTTGGTTTTCTAAGTTGCAAGAAGCTAAAGGATTTGTTTAGCTTGAGTGGGAGATATGGCAGAAGATGGCAAGTCAAAGGTGAAGAAATTAAATGGCCAAAATTTTGGATTATGGAAGATGCAAATGGAAGATTATATTTACCAGAAAGACCTCTACTTACCATTAGGTATTAGAGCAAGACAACCATCAACCATGTCAGATGAGGATTGGGAATTGTTGGATAGAAAGGCACTTAGAACCATTTAGTTATGTCTTGATTCAATGATGGCCTTTAACATTTCCCAAGAAAAGACTATTGAGAGTCTTATGATAGCCTAAAGAAAGTTATATGAAAAACCCGTTGCCTCTAATAAAAAATTTCTTATGAAGAAATTATTTCACATGAGAATGGAAGAAAATGGTTATATATCTAACCACTTAAATGATTTCAATATTGTTACTAATCAACTAGATTTAGTTAATATTGATTTTGATGATGAAGTCAGCGCTCTCCTCATTTTGTGCTCCTTACCTAAAAGATAGAACAGTTTGGTCATAGAAAAGAGTAACTTTGTCTCTAATAATGTAAAACTAAAGTTTGAGGATGTTGTAGGTGTCATCCTTAGTGAGGAAATGTGAAGGAAAAACATAGGTGAGACATCCACATCTGGTAATGCTTTGTCCATCAAGACAAGAGGGAGATCAAAAACAAGAGGAAGAGTAAACCATGGAAAATCTAGAAAAGGTTCAAGGTCAAAATCCACCAAGAGGATGGAGTGTTGGGATTGTGGGAAGTTGGGTCATACAAAAATAGAATGTTGGGCTCTTCATGGTAAATATAGCAAAGAGAAAAATCAAGGTAATAATGAAGCTAATGTAGTAGGTGAGACACTACAATATGCTTTGATTCTTTCTTTAGACAATATTCATGAATATTAGGTTTTAGATTTAGGGCTTCATTTCATGTCACTCCCAACAAACATTACTTTAGAGATTATGTTCAATGTGATTTTGGACATGTGTATCTTAGTGATGATGAACCTTGCAGTATTATTGGAAAAAGAGGTGTGGGCATAAAAGTACAAAATGAAAACACTTGGATGCTCAAGGATGTGAGACACGTTGCTAGTTTAAAGAGGAACTAGATATCTATAGGATAATTGGGAAGTGATGGTTGCATTGTCACTTTTACTGGTGATTCATGGAAAGTCACAAAAGGTGTTGTAGTAGTGGCCAAAGGTGATAAGGTGGGTACTTTATATTTATCCATAGTTAGTTCTAACTCATCTTGTGATTTAGCTACTTCAGGTGTAGATGCAACTTTATGGCATTATAAACTAGGCCACATGAGTGAGAAAGGAATGAAAATCCTTCAATTAAGATTACCAGGTCTCAAAGAGATAGACTTAGACCTATGTGAGCACTGTATTTATGGAAAACAAAAATGGGTACAGTTTTTGAAAGTTGGACTAGCCAAGATGGAAAGGAAGTTAGAGCTTGTGCATACAGATGTATAAGGAGCCACTCAAGTATATTGTCTTGGTATTTATTTATATTATGTCACATTTATTGATGATAAAACTAGGAAATTTTGGATTTATTGCATCAAAATAAAATCTGATGTATGTGAAACTTTTAAGAGATGGAGAGCTTTGGTAGAAAATGAAAAAGGATTAAAGCTCAAGTGCCTTAGGTTTAACAATGGTGGGGAGTATTACAGGGAAGTGTTTGATGATTATTGTTCACAAAATTGAATCTAAAAATATATAACAATTCTGAGAACACTAAAACAAAATGGTGTGTTAGAAATAATGAATAGAACAATCATGGAACATGTTAAGAGTATGAGATTGCATGTAGGACTACCATTGTAGTTTTGGGTGGATGCAGTTGATACATCCATGTACCTAATTAATAGATGACCTTCTAGAGATTTAGATGGCGGGATACCAAAAGAGGCATGGAGTGGTAAGAATGTTGACTATTCTTTTTTGAAAGTTTTTGGTTGTGAAGCTTTTGCTTATATTGATAAAAAGAATAATAAAAAGTTAGAGGCAAAATCTCATAAATGCACTTTTATTGGCTATGGTACTGATGACTTTGGATTATGGTTGTGAAATGAATAAGATAGGAAAATAATTTAGAGTAAGGATGTGATCTTCAATGAAAAAGTCATGTATAAAGATCAGTTGCAGGAAAACAAGCAAGAGGAAGCCAAGAAAGAATACATAGTGTTAGAGGACATCACGAATGCAAATGTCCCAAAGGCACTAGAATAAAATGTGAGGCAACAACTAGAACCCCAAACTCCTATTGTGAGGAGATCTATAATAGTAAGTAGACCTCCTAAATGGTTTTATCCTTCATTTAATTATTTATTACTTACTGATGGTGGTGAGCTAAAAATCTTTGAAGAAGTAGTGTAAATTGATGCCAAGGAGAAGTGGGAGTAGGCTATGGATGAGGAGTATGACTCTCTCATGGAAAACCAAACATGGCATTTGGTTGAGCTTTCAAAGGGCAAGAGGGAATTGTAGAAAAAGTGGGTTTATAATTTGAAGGAGGATGGAGACAAGATGAAGTACAAGGCTAGATTAGTGGTAAAAAGATTTGCATAAAAGGAAGGTATTGATTTTAATGAATTTTTTTCTCCTGTGGTTAAAATGACTTCTATTAGAATTATTCTAAGTTTAGTTACAATGGAATATTTTCACCTAGAATAGTTAGATGTAAAGACTGCATTACTTCATGGGTATTTGGAGGAGGAGATAAACATGTAGAAACCACAAAATTTTGAAGTCAAGGGTAAGGAGAAACTAGTGTGCAAATTGATGAAGAGCTTGTATGGCCTGAAACAAGATCCTAGACAATGGTATCTTAAGTTTGACAATTTTATGTTAGAACATGGTTATTCTAGATGTCATTTTAGCCATTGTGTTTAATTCAAAATTTTCAATAATGGTAGCTATATTATTCTACTGTTGTATGTAGATGACATGTTAGTGGCAGGATCTAACATGCAGGACATTAATGCACTCAAAAGATAATTGGGTGATTCTTTCTCTATGAAGGATCTTGGTGCTACTAAGAAGATCCTTGGGATGAGGATATCTAAATATAAAAAGAATCAAACATTGACATTATCCTAGGAGGAGTGCATCAAGAAGTTTTAGGAAAGGTTTAGCTTTCAGAATGTAAAACCTATTGGGACTCCTTTTGTGGGCCACTTCAAGTTGATAAAGGAGTAGAGTCCCAAAATAGAAGAAGAAAAGAAATACATGAGTAAAATCCCTTACTCATCAGTAGTGGATAGTTTAATGTATGGTATGGTGTGTACGAGGCTTAACATTGCACATGTAGTGGGAGTGGTGAGCAAATTCATGAGTGATCCAGGAAAGGAGCACTGATAGTTAGTTAAGTGGATTCTTTGGTATTTGAGAGGGACCATAGATTTAGTGATATGTTATGATAATTCAGATACTAGACTATAGAGATATGTGTATTCATATATGGTAAGGGATTTGGATGGTAGGAGGAGCACTATTGGGTATGTATTTATTGTGGGTGGTACAATAGTGAGTTGGATCTCACATTTATAGAAAGTTGTGGCACTTTCTACCACAGAGGTTGAGTATGTTACAGCTACATAGGTGAGAAAGGAGATGATATGGCTATAGAGACTAATGGAGGAGTTGGGACACCAACAAGGAAAAAGAATACTTTTTTAGTGATAGTCAAAGTGCCATACACTTAGCAAGGAACTCAACATTTCACTCTAGGACAAAGCATATTCAGTTGAGATATCACTTCATACAAATAGTATTAGAGGATTAACTATAATTGGAGAAGATATATATGGATTATAACCCTATATATATGTTCCCCAAGGTGGTGGTGAGAGTGAAGTTGAAATTCTATTCAACTTCAATTGGTCTTCAAGGATGAGGAAGACTAGGGTGAGAAGTTTGTGCCGTAAGAAGTTATGGAATAACAACTTCAAGTGGGAAAATTGTTAGGTATGAAGTTACTATTCACACAATCACTATTCATTTGGTGTTATTCCTTAGGCACTATTCACTTTTACTATTCATCGATAACTGGTAATGGGGCCCAGGTGGTGGGCCATGACGAGACCCAAGTGACTAGGCATGTGAAGTGGCACATGTATGACATGGCATGACCCACAAAGCATCTTTATTTGTTGAAAAGATGGGAGAGAGAAAATGGGACACCATTTTCAAGAAGCACATGGGTTGGCTTGTGTGAAAAGATAGAAAGTCAAAAAAATTAGAGAATTTTAGCCATGTGAGTGTGGGGCTTCCATGTTGAAAGCTATTATGAGATTTAAAGGACTATTTGATCTCTTAAACCTTGCACATGGGAGATGCGATGAATTCCTTTTGTATTCACTTGTCTTTAGTCAAAAAGAGATTGGAATCTTTTTTTGGGAGCACATGGATAGTGGGGACTCTTTAGAGCCAATGTAGAAGTGTAGGCATATTTTTCTAGTGCACATGGATTAAGACAAATTCAAATCATAATATGCTTTTTTTTTTTTTGAATTTCAAAATTTACATGATGATGTTCCTTAGTCATGTGAGGTGAATAGTGGTGCCACATAGATGTGGCATATTTTTTCTTCTTTCTCCATTTTTTTAATTTGTAAAAGTCATTATTTATTTATGGATGGTTTTCCATAATGGTTAAGTGTGAAGGTGAGATAAAGAAAAGAGTTAACTTTTTTGTAAATGCTTTTGATAGCATTAAAATATTGTTAAAGCTTTGTGTAATAATAAAGAGGTTAAGAGAAAGAAAGAGTGTGAGGATAGTGTAATAGGTTTATGTTACATGTTGTATTCTATAGGTGTTGTTGGATTTAATATAGAGATGCAAACTTCTCCATGGATGTAGCCCAATTGGTGAACCACACAATCTCTGTGTTAACATTCTTCTTGTGTGCTTGGTTTGCATTTCAAATTTCAAATTTTACATTTGATTTGCAAGTTTTTATTTTCTATTTTACATAATATCCACACTAATTTTATTGTAACTTAGAAGGAGGATTAATATTCTGCATTAATTTTAATCCTAACATCTTCTCCTCTCTCTCTCAAGTTCTATAATAACTATCTATTTTGGCCTTTATAAATTATGCTCCACCTAAGTATGGTGAGGCCCTTCTCATTTGCATACCATGGATCAATAAAGACAACTAATATTTACCTCTTCCATGACTATTCATAGTGTGTTTACTTGAATGATGGATCTTGCTTAGTGATTGACTATGATTTCCTTAGCATTGTTGTCTCATTCTCTCACCTATTTGCAGCTTCTTCTTATAGGTAATGTGAAGTGTTTTATTATGTGTCAAGGTTGAGTGAGTTAGTCTATTCAAATAGTTTCATTCTAGGCCTCTTGTTTAGTCCTCTTAGTCTATAAATTTATCACAACCTCATAATGAAATGTTGATGTGAGAAGATTCAGTTTGGAGACGTGCATGTTTGGTTAGTCCCTTGGTCTCATGTATGACATGCAGCTAGTTGGTAGTCATCAATCAATTTGGTGTATCACCTCCTTTAGGATAGTTTATTTTTAGTTGTCTCTCTCTTTTTCCTTGTAAACATAGGTGTAGTAGTGATCTACAAGTGGTACATCAAGGGAGTTATCCCTATCTAGAGATTCACCTCATTCTTAGGCTACCCACAGCCTAGAGGTATTTTAATTGTGCCACTTAGATGAGGAGAGATGAGACATCTCCTCAAAGGGTGCAAATCCAAGTGATAACAGGGCATCTTAGCAACAGGTGAAAAAGTTTTATTATAGTCAATTCCTTTAATTTGAGAAAAACCTCTAATAACTAGTTTAGCTTTATATTTTTTAATTTGATTATCATAATTAAACTTAGTCTTAAACAACCATTTACAACTTATCAAATGATGTCCTTTAGGGAGAGGGACTAAGTCCCAAGTGTTATTAGAAATCAAAGAGTTTTATTCATCATGCATTGCTTTTTCCCAATAAGGGTGACCTTGAGCTTATTTTAGTGTTGTAGGATCATTATTATTCTTAAGTTTAAATATTAAAACATAATTATAAAATTTTTGGCTAGTTCTATGAGTATCATTAAGATCTACATCAATTTCAGAAGCTTCTATATTAGTCTTGGCCCACTTAGGCAGAGCTTTAGGTGAAGCAAGACTATAAGAAGGTAAATGGACTTTAGGAATAACGTCATTATACACCACATCATTATAATCATCACTTGATTCCAAATGAAAAGAAACATAAATTATATCAAGAGAATCTGAATTGGAAGCACAATTAAGTACACCATCTTTAGGAATTCTAACATCCCTTTTAATCTTAATTTTGTTAGTTTTAAGATCACATAAATTATAAGTTTTAGATGATTCATCATAAACAACAAAGACAAAAATGTTTGCTTTAGAATCTAACTTCTTTCATTTTTCTATTAGAATATGAACAAATGCATCATAATCAAAAACATATAAATGCTTTAAATTAGGTTTTCTACCACTCCAAGCTTCTTTTAGGGTAATATTTAAAATAAATTTAATGGGAGTCTTATTTATTAGATATATATCATAATACATAGCTTCAACCCAAAATTTATAATGCATATTTTTAGCATAAAACATACACATGGCCATTTTGGTGATAGTTTTATGTCTACATTTAGCAATACCATTTTGCTCAGGTGTGTAAAAAATAGTTTTCTCATGTTTAATACCATGTTGCGTACAATATGTAATACAATCATTGTTAACATATGTAATTCTATTGTTATTTTGTAATATGCGTAAATAACAATGAGATTATTTTTCAACAAAGGCATGAAACTCAATAAAAGTGTCTAAAACTTGATTTTTAGTTTCAAAAAGTAAATCCAAAGTCACCTAGTGCAATCATCAGAAAAAGGTAAAGCATACTTTAAAATATTAATATAAGGAGTTTGCATAGGGTGTAAGAGATCACTATGAATTAAATGAATATTTTCATTAGCACACCAAGATTGATTCTTAGGAAAAGATTCTCTATGAATTTTACCAGCCATATAACCTATTGACCAAATTTTGACCCCAAGTCAAAATTTATCACCCCTATAGGTTAAAACTTAATAGAGGTGTTTAATATTTTTCATGTCTTGTCATGGTCTCTAGTGGTCTTAAATAGTCCCATATGGTCATATGTGCCCTTGTTTAGCATTGTCCAAGTTTTCATCTTAGGTTCACTTGTCTAGTCCTATGCTCAAGTACAAGGTCTTGTATAGTCAAACTTGATCAAAGGTATAATATAGTTTAGGTTTATTATAAAAATTTATTTTAATGACATTTAATGCCATAAAATCATGCTTTAACCTTTATTTGACTCTCATATGCAAAAAAATGTCATTTTTGCCACCTTTTGGCCCATTTGGAAGGGTTGGATCTACCACTTCAAGGAGAGAACAATTAAATAAGATTAAAAACATCCATGATGTTAGAGCTTGGTCATAGAATGTTCAGGGGTAGTCAGGGTCTGACATAAGTCTACAATTTAATGTCCAATATTGGTAAAAAGACCTTTTGCAAGCACTTGTATGGTCTTCCAAGATTATTTTTTAGTTAAAAATAGTTTAAAAGAGTCCTTTGGGATCCCTAAAATCATTTTCCATCTTTGAACCAAGTTTTAGATACAACTAACACTCCAGACTACTTTTCTCTTCTATCATTTCCTTCACAAGCTCAGGAAGGCAAATTTGTATAAAATGGTATGACCAAGAGAGAGAGTTAAGATCTAAAATTTCGGCCATTGTTAGGGGTAAAATTAATCTTGAAATAAATGGAATTGTTTTGTTAATTTTCAAGCTATTATTTATGAATGATCATTAAGAGTGACAACATGTCATTATGGCCTATCCTTCTGAAAGGGGTCTATTCTTGCACCTATTTATCCATACCAAAAATCAATGGATGGAAATAATTTAGAGGGTGGTATGTATAGGTATTGGATATCATTTTATGGTGTTTTCACCATCCAAATGTTTTCTATGATTTTATTTCACTTGGAGGAATAATGTCTTGGTGCATAAGTTGTTTCAAATAATTTAGCTGCAAGTTCTTCTTTCCTTTTTATGGTGGTCATTCTCAGAGGTTTCTAGTGATTTTTCACTCATGGGAGTTCACTCAATTTCATGGAGTTCAATTATTTTGGTCTGAGATGTTTTTTGACTTTATTCTTCAAGTGTGCTTGCTTATTGGGAACATGGTATGTGTCCAAGCATTCCACTATATCTTTGATTGTAAAATTGGCTCAAATACTAGTGGTACATCATAGTGTGAGATCTTGGAGATTATATTAAATCATTGTAAGTGAAGAGAAGTTCAAGATAGGAGTATAAATACACCTTCTAAGAAGAATCAAGTGTCTCTTTCATATGTAGGCTTATACGAACTGCAAGAGTGTTTGGAAGATTCTCAAAGCCATGGAGAAGGTTTGACACATATATTCATGAATGAAATTGTATATAAACACCTCATTTCCACCACCAAGTTTCTTCCAACTGACTATAACCTTCAATTCTCTACTCATAGAAATATATAATAATATATTTGTATGCAATCCATATATGACTATAAAATGAGTGGATATAAGGTGGATTAAGACTTGGTCATAATATTTGTGATGAATTGAAAATATGACAAAGATATATGTAGTAGTTGATAGGGTTGAAGAGTTCAAGAACCCAAAGAAGTGGCTCCTTGCTAACATATATAGTCCATAGTGACATATAGGACCTAAGCCTGTAGGTCCACATTTTGGACCAAAAATCAACCTCATATCAACATACAATCAAAAATTATCTTGAATCCCTAACTTATATGTACATGAAATAGTGTCACAAACCCTCAAAGAGCAATTAAGCCACTCTAAAGTCAGAGATAGTATTGAAACTAAGTTAACAAATAGTCAAAAGCCCACCTACAGTACTTTGTATAGATTATGGAGGAAAGTTAAGAATGATATGAGGCTTTTCATAGGATATATAGGACCTTGATGGCATGAATTATTTTGGTTTGAACATGTTTAAGCATCATGATAGGAGAGAGAACTCAGTTTCAAACTTCCAACACATAATCAGGTGTTCTAATAGGTAATCTATAGGCCTAATTAAAGGGCAAACTTAGTCTCTAAACTTGAGTAAGAGTTGGTAGTGATATTAAAGGTTATTTTGAATCCAATCAGAAATTAAAACAATCTCAATTCTATTTATGAATAAATGGCATGAGGAGAGCTTGAAATCTCCTAATGCAGCCAACACCCTAAAGAACATAACCTATAGGTATGTATGGAAAAGCAAGAGATAAGTGTCTTGAAGGTGTTTAAATTAGATTTTTCAAGCCTTATAAGACCCTATAGCTAGATAATCAACTTATTTAGTCAAGATATTTATGAATTTGGATAAGTGGAAAGACTAGGTCCAAATCCATAACACACAGCCAATGCTCTAAAAGAGCACCTATAGGCTGCTAAAGAGATGGATTAATATCAAGCCTTAGAGTGAAAAAAAAACATGTATGAGGAAGTGTTTGAACCTATTTTGGTATCTTAAGCATGTTTAATACTAAGATAGAGTTAGTGATTTTAAAGGAGAGGGTTTAAATACCTAACACAGTCAGTAGCCCTAATGAGCATCTACAGGTCATTGTAAGGGAAGATAAATTGGCCTCAGGCCCAAAAGAAGAAGCAGAGTATATATGAGAAAGTCTCTGAGTCTAATTGGAGATTCAAGTAAGTCCATGAACTATGGAATAATACCAGGAGAGGTGAGTGTTGAGGTTCTAACCCATAGTAAGTAGTCAAGTGACCCTAGAGACACCTATAGACTACAAATAGAAGCAAGTTGGTCTTGGGCCTGAGTAAGGATACAAATAACATGTAAATAAATTTTTGGTCTACATAACATAGACCAAAATTTCATAAAGTATTTTTGAAACCAAAAGGTAAAAAAATGAATATTGATCAAAACTAGGTTGTAAACTGATACATGGTCATGAAGAAAGGATACACACAATCTGACCTTGTAGTCCAGTCTTCAAGAAAATTAGTGTGTTGAAGCTTATATAGGCATGATCATACATTTAAAATTGGTAAAATGGGTAATAATGGGTTTGAAAATATGTTCATGTAATTTTAATGTCATACAAATAGAGGAAGTATTTACTATTTTGTCTCAGACCTTACCCATTCCTTGGGCAAGGGGTAGTCAAGAGACTTAGGGGTCCACTTGAGTTCAAAGGCACAAAACAAGAATTAAAAAATTAATTAAGAGTCCTAATGGAATTAAAAATTCATGTAAATATTCTCCATATAAATCTATATGGTAACAACACTTAGTGTTCAGTCTAAGTGCCCTTGAGGGCTAGCAAAGAGGAGACTAGCCTAAACCTTAAATAGCCTAATCAGTGTACCAATTACATATAGAGGGGTAAATTTTGATATAATATAATTTTTAATAATTTATATGGATTTTTAAAATATTTTTTAACCTCTCACAATATTTATATGAAGTTTTGAGACCCAAAACCCAATCTAGACTTATCTCACGCTCAGGAAACACTAAACAAGCCACTTGAAGAGCAACTTCATATACTCACACCATTGCTCAAAATTTTCATGGGAGTATGATAAATTTGGGATATTTTAATGGGTTATATAATATTTTTTTCAAATTTTAAGGATTTAATTTAATGATCTATTCTTTATGAACAATCGTTAAGACCCCAAACAGGGCTTAAACCTCTCTTAAACCCTGATAGTGACCAATCATGGAGAAAAGACCTCAAATGTAAATATAATGAAATAGTTTTACCATGAAACTTATTGGATTTTTTTTATGACTCCAAGGAGTTTACTCATATGTACTTTAATGTTGACATCACTTATATAGATTTACACAAATGCCCTATTTTTGCATGTTTTTGGTGTTTTTTAAGTTTTCTAAGAAGGGAAGAGCCTCCCAATAATATGATGAGGTCATATTTGAATTTTAATAGCTATTAAAATCTAAAAATTTTCACAATATATTCTATAGGTGATCAAACCAAGCCTATTTTTCAAGGCAGACTCAAATAGGTTCAAAATGAGACTAGGTGGTAAGGTCATTTCTTGGTTTGCATACTTCTACAGGGTCTTAGGACCCCAAAATTGGCATGGTTATTGGTTATATAATATTTAAATTTAATAACATAATTTATTATTATTTCACATGTGTGTAAGAAGTTTGGAACAAGAAAATAGGGTCCTAAGCAAGGAGGCCTAATTCATAAGAGAGAAAGGCAAAAAATAGGCTTACACTCAGATTATGAAGATGGAATTTTACATGGAGATATAAGGCCATAATGTATCCTATAATATTCCCTTATTTTCTCAATATAATTTATACAACTTCCTATACAAGGATGTTTACAAGTTTTTAGGGTTACAAGAGAACTAGGCCTAGTGAGGACTTAAAGAGCAAAATGAATTCTTGGGAGTTATTATAGGAACCAAAATGATGTTTTTTAAACCTATAAAATATTTTAATATCATTCATCTATTTTTTATGATCTCAATAAGGTGCACTTTTTTTTTGGGTCTCTTGGACTAAATCTAGGCATGGAAACGAAGAGTTGCAAGACACCTATGCATGTGAATGATGGAATGACAGATTATAGGAGTTTTTTAAGGCATGTTATATGTTTAATGAGTTTTTTAAGATTATTTTAATTCAAATTCATGTTTATAAAGTCTATTTGTCACTCCTTACATGCAAAAAGGGTAATTTTCAAGAAGTTAGTCAAGGTGTCAAGCAAGTTTGTAACTCTTATGCCACTTGAAAGGTTGGAGATGATTCAAGAGTGAGAAACATGGACTATTATGTATATTTAGACTATATAATAACTCCCATTCTATTTTTAACTCATGGACACTTGTCAAACTTCTCCTACTACGCCCTCCTCTCTCTCTCTCTCTTCACCATTCTCTATATAAACAACCACTTTTGGCTAAGATTGTAGGATCGACACCTAGTATGGAGAAGATATGTTGGTTTGAATAATATTTTTTCATTTTAATAAATATTTGAAATCTATTTTTGATTTCATAACTTCTTGTCTAAGTGTGTGAAGTAGTGCATAGTTGAATGACAAGTGATAATCATCTATCCTTGTGTTCACTTTACTCTCTCTTGTTTTGTACAAGTAATCTAATCTCTAGAAAGTCATATGAAGTATATTTAGTGTCTTTTTCTATCTCTAAGTTTAAATAATATCATTAGTGTCTACAATCAGGCCTTTTATTCATTCACCTTGAGAAGTACAATACATATTACCTTCATATTTGAAACACTTATGTTAGAGCAATCTAGGATGTTGAAGCTAGTATTGTGAATCATCTTTCATAGTGAAAGTATATTTTAGTCTAGTGGAGATCAAATTGGTGCATAACCTCTTTAGATTAGGTTCCTTTTATGTTCTCTCTATCGATTTTCATCTAAACAAGCAAGTAGTATAGGTGATAGGCTATCAAAGACAAATTTAGGGAGCTAGCCCTTTAATCTAGAGGTTTACCTTTGCCATAGGCAACCCATAAGCCTAAAGATAATCAAATGTTTCACTCAATTTGGAGGAGGCTTAAACTACCTCTCCAAAGGTGTAAAATTGAGTGACAACACAACCATTGTAAACATAATTAATGAAAGGAATTTCAAGGAAACCTTGCATTATATTAAGTTTATTCATAAGTGCAACTCTTTGGTAATTAATATGTCTTAGTATTCCATGCCATAGGTTAGCATAATTAGAAGCATTCAAAGCATGAGAATAAGAGGAATAATAGATTCTAATAAATTTAAACAAATAATCATTATCTTGAAAAGTAGTAGCAACTACTTGAAAATATTGCTTGGCAAATTTAACATAAAAAGTGTCATTAAATAATTCTACTTTATAGTCATGTTTACATAATTAAATAATAGAGAGCAAATTCAATTTTAAATTGGAAACAACCAAGACATCATGCAATTCATCATTAGGTATTTTAATAATTCCTATGGCTTCAACATTGTAAAAAACATGATTTGTAAAACTTAAATGATTGTTACAAAGATATGGTTCCAAAGAAGTAAATAAATTTGTATTAGATGTCATATGTTGAGTAGAACCAGAATCAACAATCTATTCAATAGGAAAAGCATGCAAAGCATAAGTAAAAATAGTTCTAGTATTAGACTTCTGTTTAGATTGAGTCTTATTGTTGCTAGTGCTAGCATTGTCTTTGACATCAAGATTTTCACTTTTACTAGCATGTTTCTTCTTAAATAAGTGATCTTCATCATGATTATTTTTGTCACAATAATTACACTCTAATTTTTTCTTAGGTTTTGAGTTAGATTTTTAATTTTTTTTGTCATGTGTATTATTGGACTTGGCATGTTTTTAACCATTTTTGTCTTGGTGTTTAGAAATAAAAGCATGTTCATTAGTCTTAAGACTACCAAATTGAGTTATCTTTTGTTATTATTAACGCAACAAAATAACTCAAATATCAACTGAGCAAATAGAGTAAGAAAAGTTAGTTGTGATTAAATATTAGTAATAAACTGTTGAAAAGGTTGAGGCAATCATTTTTTTATGATAATATGAATTAAATTCAAATAAGGTTTAATGTTTAAACTAGTGAGCTGAAAATGCAAAGAGTGAACTTTAATTAAGAAATCATCCATAGTTTTGGAGTCATTGTACTTTAAATCAAACAGTTTATCTTGAATTTATGTTTTATGAGAGATTTATTCACATCATAAACATATTTAAGCTTAGACCATACAGTGGATGCAAGAAGACAACCATCAATATGCACATATAATTTGGGGGTCATGGTCATGTCAATCAATCCTAAGGTCTCATTATTTTTCACTTACTATTTATCGTGAACTTCAATGGTTGTAGGTTTTCATAAAATTTGGGGTCCATGCCATCTACTACGTACACCAAGTTTTTAAAAGTTAATATGTATTGCATATACAATTTTTATAAATATTAATTGGTGGATGTGAGTTTAAATTTAGGCACAAGCTCACCCAATACCCAAAAAGTGAATAGGCAAGAAAAAAATCACTTAAAATAAAGGAGGTGTGGAAGAGGGACAAGGAGGACAAAAAATGAGACTTAACTAAAGTGCAAAAGAAATATCAAGGAATAAATGTGAGCCAAGAAAGGATTAAAAATTGCACAAAAATACAACTACAAGATGGTTTAAAACTGTCCAAGTTGAATGAAAGAGATAATATCAATTGTTTTAGAAGCTTTTTATGTGAATGTCCTTAAGCAAACAAATAATATTATTGTTTTAATTGTAAACTCACACCAAAAAATGTCAATAATTAAAATATTGAAACATTGTTAAGAAAAAAAGTATTAAATATACAACAATTTGAACCTCCCTTTTTTTTTTGGTAGTTTGTTTAATTTTAAAAAAGAGTAAATACTCACAACTTCCAATACAAGTTAAAAAAAATTGTTATTAAAAAAAAAACAATTTATGCATATAAAAACTAAAGCTCTTTTGTGTTGAGTTGTGTATTAAAAAAGCTTATGGATTTTAATACACAAATGAATTTTAGTATTGGAAAAGGAAAGGTGTCTTACTATAAAGGAATGCCAGGGAAATAAAATATTGATTTTTGATTTAAAGTGATAAATGATTTGCTTTTATTAAAGAAAACTAATTAATATGAAAAAGAAAGAAAAAAAAATGAAGTAACGATGAACCACTACGTAAAGTCTAAGAACATATTAAAATGATAAACCACAAAAGATGTTACTTGATGTAACCAATGAAATAAAAAATAATAAATAAAGAGAGACGTTGCACGTAATGTTACACAACAAAGGTGGTGGAGCTAGGGTGATGTAGAGGAGCAAGGAGAAAAAGCTACTAAGGAAAAAAACTGAATAGAACCAAGGCAACGTTGATGAAGTGAACTTGAAACCCAACTAAGGCACCACAGATGGGCCAATAAAAAACTAGAAGATTAGTTAATATTCTAAAGATGCTAGTCAAAAGAAAGGTGATTCAGTCACAACTAAAAAAAGGATTAAAAAAATGGAACGATGCCTGAAGTGAGCTAAAAATAAGGAGGCACAGGGAAAGACCAAAATGAGCTCTCAAATGATAGAGAACAAAAGACAAACCCAATGCGAAGGTCAAAGAGATTACTCACAATACAAGGAAAAAAATGTTGGTGTCACACAACCACCAACAAGATGAAAAAAAAGGAAAGACAAAAGCAAAATTGTTGAAGCTAAGATGACCATATAAAGGCACTAAGAGGAGAGACCAAATTTTTAAAAAAAATAGAATCCTCAAGTGAGAATAAAGGTGCTAAGCACCTCTACGAACATAGCTTAAAAAATAAAAAATTGATCTTTCTCTTTTTTTTTACAAAAGAACATAAATAAAGAGAGGAAAATAAAATACACAAAAAAGAGCTAATACAATTTAAATGAAATAACTTGATTGTTAAATTTATTTGTATTTAAAATGTGTAAAGTAATAAAAAAAATAAGATTGCCTGAAAGGAGTTCTTGCTAAAAAAGAATAGGCGGTGAAGAGAAAAAAGTTCCGTAGGAACCACTTGAAACAACGGGTTAACAAAAAAGCTCCAAAAAAATTACAAAAAAAGACAAATTTGAATGGAGAGCAAGAGTGGATCCCTTACAAAAAAATCCAAAATATCTCCCAAAATATTGCACACTCTTATGAAAAAAATGTCAATAAGATAAACTTAGCTCTAATACCATGAAGGGATTATCCCAATAACATTCATCAATGACAAATGGAAGTATAGAAATAAAAAAATCATAAAGCAATATTACCTTTCAAGGTGTAAAGCACAAATAAGACAAATTTTAAAGTGACAAACCGAACGTATCAGAGAAAAAATCATATTATCTTATAAGAATTCTTGTCACCAAAAGATGCACAAGTACAATTTAAAAGCAAGAGTAAATTGAGAAGAAGAGAGAGAGCCATGAGTTTCTAGTTAAAAAATGAGGAGAGGAAGACTCTTTTATAGAGATAGAGTAAAATAATGAGAGTTACAAGGAATCTCATGATTACCTTACAAGTCTCCTTTGTGTGTGTCACTTGTGGCCTGGTCCCTTAGAAAGTGAATGGAGGTGTCTATCAAGTAAGAGAAGGGGTTACTTATACAAGTAACTCTCAAATCCTAAAGTGGCACAAAGAGGTGAGTGACACCTCATAGAATCCAGATTTATGTGAATTTATAATTCACATAAATAAAAATCACACACACATAAAAATATACTTAAAATAAAATAAATTATCCTAAATAAAGGGTAATCCTAACATGACAATAATACCTATGTCTGTTTCATCACGTAAAGATGGAGGATAATCTACTGTGGTCATCAACTGAATAAACAATATATGATTTTTAGTTGAGCATAGATCTATATAAATAAATGCATTTACATGAAGTATAATACTAATAAAAAATACCTCTATATATGTATATGTATAAACATTGGTTGAGTAACATCAACAAATACAGTAGTAGATGGCCCACAAACTAGTTGTGAAGATAATGGTACCATTTCCTCTTGTAACATAAAAAATGCATATGCATTATTTAATTTATATGTAATTTAATGGTTACCTTTTAAATACAAATATAAAAAATAATTAACATGTCAAATATATAAGATACCTGCGTATGTGTATGCAACATCTACATAATAAATGTATTTTTAAAAAAATCATCACTCAAAACTATAGCATCTAGGCCCTCAAAAGCAACACCATTGTCATCCAAAGGTTCAATGCATATAACACCACATGATATGCAAAGGTGCGAATGGCCATGCACGCTAGGTGGAGTATCCCCATGTCCACCCTCTCCAACATCAGTCTCATAAAACTTATTTGTATGTTGAATAGGTGTGTTAATAAATACACCAAGTGCATACAAAGTGTCAATCTTAACAACCTCTTTCACTACATAAGGGATCTTAGGATGAAGTGGATTTTGGGTAAGGACTCTTGCAGGTCGATTAAGTGCATGGCATGCACGTAGTTTATCATCTATAGAGCCTTTCCCTTGGCCCTAAAACTCTGAGTAGTCAAAATAATTAGGAATCTTGTTGAGGACAAAGAGTTTCCTCAAAAAATATAATGAAACCTCATAATTATTACAAGGTGGGTAATCAAACACTATTCACCACCAATCCCAAAAAAAAATCTTATCAAATTATGAGAATGAGGCACAAATTCTGGTAGAACTAGGGTCCCTCATTCTCATAATTTTCTTTTCAATTTATATTTTGTTCTTGACTATATGTGTATCCAAATCCTCCTGACTATCTGGGGGTCTTGTGGAATTGTAAGAGGGTCTGAGGGTTAGGAGGTTGTTCTCTTGCACTTGAATGGGCTACTCAAACAAAAATTGGTTTTAAATATAAAACAATGCAAATAAAAATAATTGCTAAAATTTGGTGTTAACAAGTTTTAATTTTACTTGCTTACTTCCTCTTTGCAGCAGCATTGTTGATTCATCGAGGTAACGAGCAATGACAACATGTTTTCTCTTCCTGATAGTAAAACGTGATTGCAGTAGGGCAGAGACGAGATGTCAAGACAAAACAAAATGAAATTGGTTGAGGATTTGGTCACCTTTTTTTTGTTTTTATGCCTACTATAAGAAACATGTATGCATTTCTTACACTATAAGAAATTCCTACACATTTATTATATTTTATAATATGTATGTGTTATGGCTTGGTAATTACCAAGCCTATATTTTAATAACATGTACGTGTTACGCAAGAATGTTCACATAATTGTCCCCAAACTTTGTGCACTTACCTTGCTAAGGGACTATAAGGGATCATAGGAACAAAGAGAGGTGGCAAAGGAGTGTGAGAGTCAACTAGTGGAGCCCATCTCTCTTAAATTTTATTTATTATGTAAATAAATAATAATAATTTTTGTAGTAGCCTCCAGGGTTGTGCCTCAATGGTACATTGTTGTAATGGTGACCACTAGGTCATGAGTTCGATCTTGATTTAAATTATGATGTGTGGTGTGGGGCAGTTACGTGTCATCCAGAGGACTAAGAGAACTTGGCATGTATGGTATTGAGCGATTGTCATTGATAATGGTGTGTCATCCAAGGGTGTTGGGTCAGGTTGATACCTCTAGGTATAAAAAATTTATATTTTCTTAATAAAATAATAAGTTAATATCTAATTGATCATTTAATATTATCTAATTAATTGTTGCTTACTAGTAATTAATTAGATAATATTAAATGATAAATGTATTTATTTTTTAAATTTATACTACACATTATATCACTACTAAGATATATGTACAATAAAAATACATCGCAAAAAATGAACATATTTATAAATATCTACAATGTATAAATGATAGGTGAATAATATTTTAATGACATTTAAGTGATAATATAAATAAATAAAAGTCGTAAAATTATTATAAATGTAATATAAATATATTGTACATAAAAATTTAACTCAACATGACAATTGAACAATACCTTTACGATAATTTATAATCTAAAAACTCTATATTACTATATTAATTAATTAAATAAAACCAAACAAATAAATAAATAACCACTATATAAAAAACTTTAAAAAATATTATAATTATAACTTAATTCTATCAAATAAAGTTAATTTAAAATATAATAATAGAGTCAACTTTATCTTTTTATTAAACTCCCTAAAACAAGCCATGTGCTAGAGTCACATAATAAGGAGTGAATCAAATCCAAACCCTAGTCCACATAATTAATGCACCTACCTTACAACTCCATTATACTTATTATAAAGTTTTACATACCATCTTAAGGTTGGATAATGTGATATGGCTTATACATTCTAACCTAAAAACTAATTTTTAATTTAATAGAATTATAAGCTTAATATTTTATTATTATTTCATGGTGAATTCCTCGCTTTAGATTTATCTCTGGATATTCATTTTTCCACTAAAGTGTGATGTTAGATATTCTTTTTATTTAACTTTTCAGTTGTATATGCTAACCAGCATAAACACTTACACACCTATCAATTATGGTCTTATTGGTGGAGAATATGTTCTCTATTTAGTTTTAGTTTTTCTAACTATTCAAAATAGATGAGCTTTGTGATTGGTGTAAGTGACATTTAGATTGTAGATATGGACATTGGTAAGGTTGAAATTTTTATTAATTTCAATTTGCTATAAGATTAGAATAAATTTGTAAATATAAAGAAATGAATAATATAATAGTTTTTGAAAAAGATATTTCTCAAAAAAAATTATGATAATTATTTATTTACATATCATTGATACCAAATCATATATTTTGATTGAAATTATGAACAACACATGAGTAACAGCATTTTTTAATATTTATTATTGTCAAACAAATTAGTACTAAACTTATATTTGATACTTAATGTAAAGATTAAATGTGGGACGGAAATAATCAAAACTAATGACAATTGTTATTGATTTGCTATCTTATATATCATACGGCTTATATTTCCTCTACCTATTTAAAGAACCTCAAAGTATGACCAAACCTTAAAATATTTAAAAAAATCTTAACATGTAAACATCAAAATACATTAAATTTCTCATCTAAAATGACATTAAGCCTATCGATCATTATGTGCTCACTCTATAAATGCACTTTTTCCTTATTTATTTATTTAAATATTTTAATAGAGAAATATTTAACCAACTGTTCTCTTAAACGTGATAAGGAAAAATCTCATGCATTTGTAATTACACTTTACGTGATAACATAAATCAAAGTAACATGTAAGAGCACAAACATTTAAAATTAAATAATTAATTTGTTAGTTTTGGTGTTGTTCCTAATAATTATGTTGAAGATATGGTTATTTACCAAGCTTTTCTAATAGTTAAGTCAAAGCACCTTATTGATCTTATTTTGGAATCTGATTCTAAAATTGTGGTTGATCATTTCAATAAAAAGTCTTTCCCTCAATTCTAACAATGGAAGCTAAATGAATGTAAGAAAGACATCAACGTCCTCATTCAAGATTTTAAGGGTGTTCAATGGAACCATACTAAAAAGGAAGGAAATTAGGGTGTTGACTTGTTAGTGAAATAGAGCCTCGTATTTAAAAAGATCCTGTTTAGGATTTAAAAAGAGCTTTAAATGAATTCGTGAATGTTGACTTAATTGTTTCTATGGACTCTTGATCCCCATTTATTTTTCTTTGACATTTTTATGTACTTTTAATAGGAGAACAAATGCTTATACCTTATGTATGGGTATGGGAGGTTCTTCCACCTGAATTGATTGTCTATCTTCAATCCTTCTTGATCTTCTTATTTTCTTAGTTTTGATTTGTCAAGAATTACTTTGAAACTCACTGACCCTCTTTATAATATAATATTGTTTTAATATATATATTTTACCATTTATTTAAAATATAATTAATTTAGATATCATACCATTATAATAATTAAATGGCTGTAACCAGTGAATTCCTACACTAAGCATGACTAATCTTATAACAGTTAGAAAATGAAGAATAAAATATATGCAATCACTAGCGTTTATATATAATAATATATATTATATATTCTATTTAATATATATATATATATATATAATTTTAAATATTATAGTATTTTATATTAATTTAATATTATAATTATATATCACAAAATATATAATATAAATATTGTATGTTATTGTTTAGAAGATAATCGCTTTTGTCTAAAGTTACGAATCAAATTTGAGATACAACAAGGAGTCCAGTCTTAGAGAATCACTAAGCTAACATAAACAGCTACCATTGATCACTGAAATCATTAAGTCAACTCAAACAACGACATTCGGCCTACAAATGTTTTGTGAGATTTAAACTTAAATAGGATTGGGTACAACCAACTTACTTTACCAACCTTTCTACATTTCATTAACAATATAAATATTATATATTATATACTATTATTATATACAATTGTATGTGTGTATGTATTTTTTTCTAACTCCCTGTGATAACTTGGACATTATGTTTTTTCCAGCACCCTGTTTCTAATTCGGGTTTGTTTTCATTGCCATCATACTTTATCTTTTATGGACTATAAAAGGGTATAGGCCCTTTCAAAACCAATTGTTTTACCAATAACCATACACATAATATTATTATTTTATTTTTATAAATATTATATAGTATATAATAAAACTACTATCTATAATAATTATATGTATGTCTAGATATTATTATTATTATTATTATTATTATTATTATTATTATTATTATTATTATTATTATTATTATTATTGATTGGCAATCACTTTTGACTAGAGTTAGGATTCAGAAATTGCTTTTAATCACTAGAGCAACAACTGGTTTGAGACACAATAGGGGCCCCCAGATCCCCTAAGAGAATTCTATTAGTGACCACACTACCTCGACAAAATGCTATAGCCCACAAACTACACGCCGCACTAGCCACTAAGCATTATCAACAATCAAAATTACCTTCTCTACCATAGGACCCACCTTCATGTTCTATAAGAACTATCACCAACCACTAGCGATCAAATATGATCCACTATAAATATACTTGATATTCATGATGATAACCAACCTCACAGGCCTCAATGAGATTTGAACCTTAATAGACTTAGATACATCCAAATGACCCAACTAATTCATCCTCACCTCATTAATATGTATATTATATTATTATAATAAATATCTATATATTATTATATATGTATATTTAGTAAAATTTATATGGGCACTAACCATACATAAACTACAAGAAATGTCTTTCAACTTAAAAGCTTAAATATATAAAATAAATCATGCATCCCTACATCCTAAAAAACCATTTTTTATTTTTCACCAAAATAAAAACTAATATAATAATATTATATATTACCATATAATATAAATATTATTATTATTTAATAATTAATATAAATAGTGTTTTAATTTGATGCATTTTTTTTAAAATTATTATAATTTATAATTTACATTTTATAAGGTACAAATAAATATTATTAACAGTAGACAATGTAACCATATTGTTAAGATAAGACGAGTAAGACAACTATCATGGAACCACGAATATGATAGGTGTCATATTAAACACGTACATGTTAAAAGAACTACGAGACATAATTATATTATTGAATAAATTAAAATGAGAAACATACATCAAATATATCTATATGTGTATATATACAATTTAATTAATATATAGTATATTAATTATAAATATAGAAAAATAATATAATATACATAATATTTATAATATGTATTTAAAAAAATATCTATAAATATACTATAGATATTTTTTTAAATACATATTATAAATATTATGTATATTATATTATTTTTCTATATTTATAATTAATATACTATATATTAATTAAAGTGTATATATACACATATAGCAATGAGCTTTGTAAGGATGTAAATTTTGTTTTATTTTGAGCTAGAGTAATGGTGAAGTGGCGGGGAAGGGTAAGGCCATACAAAGCATAAAAATGGTGAAATATTTTGATGTGAGTTGGACGGTGATGGTGAGAGACAGTGACATGAGATTTCAAGAGATATTGTACACTCCGAGGCCCATATCATACACCAAACCTAGATTCAGGGCCATTGTTGTATTTCAATGACCTACACTCATTGTAAAGAGTCCCCTAGTATACATGGGGGCAACATCTTTGATTCATTATGTTTTATTGTCAAGGATATATGATGACATTATGAGAGTTGATTTGATTGGAATAGGATTAGACATCCGATGTGAAATTTGAATCAATATTGTAATCCACTAACATGGGAATAAGATATTGAGGTCTCAAATTCTATCATTACTCAAAATCACTATGACACGGAACTCCTTCAATCCATACAACACATTATCATATGAAAGAATACGTAACCTTATTTTCCGCCACCATCTTCTTCTAGAGATAAATCAAATTATTATTGTTTAATACTTCTTATTAAAAAAATGATACCGCAATTACCGATATACACCCTAACTTAAATCTAATACACCCTTAATTTGTCTTGGAATAGCTTCTAAAACACTAAATCTTCATATCACGTCATTTCTTTTCCGGACTGGATATTTATTTAAAAGATACGAACCACCAACGCCGCCAAACTATGTCTACGTAAAATATATGACTCACTCCCCGATCATTTCCCGCAACATACTTTATCTCCTTTTGATTAACATTCTCTGTTTTCTTTAAAATTTTATAGCAGATGGACGGTTAAAACAACACGAAAATACATCGACAGATTATTTCTTACCCTATATTTGATGGCCGAATCCTCACCAAACCAACATGAATATCCGTCTGCGTCCCTTTATCCGACGCATAGCCACAATGACGCTGAAATCGCCGCCAGTTTTAGTAGACAAATTCAAGGAAAATCACAACATTCTCAGTGCCATAGATAACACTATAATAAAAATGTGCACAGAAGGACAACTCAGAGAACCCCTCGTTGTTTTACAGAACACAATCCATCCATTACACTACGAAACATACGCTTCATTACTTCAAACTTGTGCCCTCGCCAAAGCCCTATCAGTGGGGCAAAAGCTCCATTCTCTTATTATCATAAGCGGACTTGAATACCATGAATTTGTGAGCATTAAACTTACTGGCATGTACTGCCGGTGCCAAAGCTTGGAGAATGCACGCCAAGTGTTTGACAAAATGCCTCACCGAAGAAAACCCATATTATGGAACGTTATAATACGAGGATATGCCAGGAAAGGATTTTATGAAGAAGCTCTGGAGCTTTATAATCGGATGCAAGAGGAAGGAATCAGTCCTGATACTTTTACATTCGCCTGCGTGCTTATGGCATGTGCCAGTCTTTCGGACTTGACGCAAGGCAGAGACATCCATGACTGTATAATTAGGAGGCAGTTGGAGTCGGATATCTATGTGGTGAATGCCCTTGTGACTATGTATGCAAAATGTGGAAGTTTGGAGAAAGCACTCGAACTGTTTGACAAAATGTCTCAAAGAGATGTTGTTTCCTGGAATTCTATCATTTCAGGTCAGGATTCTTTTTAATTTTTTTCCCGAACTTGTAATTTAAAAGAAAATTAAATCCATCAATTAGTATTGAAGGAAAAAAAAACATAAGCTAAAATTTTCTATGTGAACTAGATTTTGAAGTTAAATAGCTTCAATTTTTATCGTTATCTTGGTCTAAACGGATTGGCAAGATTTGATTTAACAGGATGAAAAATGAAAAATATTAGTGAAAAGTTTTCAATGTGAACTAGATTGTGAAGTTAATTCGCATTAACATTTTTTTGGTATCTGGGGCTTAAACAGACAAAGTTTGATTTACCAGAAGCTTTGTCATAGGTTCCACATCTAAACAGGTACAAATTTGAGCAATATATAGAAGGTAAAGTGTAAAGTGTCCTTGTTCCCACATGAGGGTTTCATAACTAGGTTGTGACCGAAAAAAATATTTTTAGCTTACCTATTTGCAATTACAACCTATTTATTTGAATTAGTACATGAAATCTTAAACAAAGACATCCAACCAAGCTTATGGAAATTATTTTAAAACTAGACAGTCATACAAACCATAATCTAGAGAAATGCATACACCTTGATAGGTGTTACAGGTAAAGGATGAAACACAGTTCCTTTTAACGTGCCTACTATGTAATAAGGTTCTAAGAACAACTAAAACATCTATTTGTAATTATAACCTTAGTGTATGAGTTAGTATATCAAGCCTGAAATCAATGCAGTCCAACCAAACCTACAAAAATTTGTTTAAAGCTAGACATCCTTAGAAATAATCTTCTAAACTAAGATATACACTTTGACAGGTGTCCGAGTCAAAGTAAACATGTGCTTAAATTTAGTACATTGGCTGAAATTCATGAGCACTAATAGTAAGTTCTATTCTCCTCGGGTGGCCTCTTATAACACATATATTTTTTGATTTTTAAATGGATATTTTCACCAATTGTTTTGATAGGTGTTTCAGATTAAAATCATCATATAAAATGCACATAAATTTATTACACAGTCCAAAATTTACAAGTACTAATAGTAAAAACTTTTTTATCCTCAAGAATTAGCCTACAATATAAATTTCTGTCTCTCCTCAAGTATTAGCTTATAATACAGATATTTCTTGTTGGTTCAATTGAAATATTTGCCTACTTCTTTATACTTGTAAAACATCATCGATCTCTTGATTTTTTTGACCTTGCAGGTTATGCACAGTATGGGAGACCAGAGAAGGCAATGAAATTCTTTAGCCGAATGCATCTAGCAGGCATGAAGCCGGAGATAGTCACCATTGTCAGTGTTCTCCCAGCTTTGGGAAATATGGAGTCTCTGCAGAATGGAAAAGAGATCCATGGTTACATAATCAAAAGTGGCTATGAGGCTGATGATTCTGTTGGGAATTCCCTTTTATCTATGTATGCCAAATGTGGAAGTTTGGAAGATGCACAAGAAATATTTGAAACAGTATCCCTGACAGAAGTTGTTTCATGGAACGCCATGATTACAGGTAATGCAAGAATCCCTCAGGATAGCCAACAAGATAATGTACAATAAAATAAACCAGAAAAAAAATAAACATTTATGCACAAATACTTTAATAGATAGATTTTATTCCTAACTTTCACTTCATTTAAGGCCAAGTTACATCACTACTGTCTGCCCAAACTATTACATGTTTACTTTTTAAACAAGAGTTTGTTTGCATTTTCAAAAATCAGATTTATATAAACAAACAGAAGACTAAAAGAAAGTCTCATCTTCTATACTTATGTTAATTTCCTAAAACAAGGAGATTCTAAACTTAACACTAATCTAAATTACCATGCCGACAGCAATCTGATTTAGTTTGTTACTGCATCAACAGGTTATGGCCAGAATGGGCACTATGATGTGGCCTTGAAGGTTTTTGACCAAATGGTGTTGGCAGGCTTGAAGCCTAACGTGATAACATGGTCTGCAATTATTAAGGCATGTGCACAAAATGGGTACCCTGAAAAAGCATTGGATTTTTACAGTGAAATGCGAATGGAAGGAGTGGAACCTGATTGTGTTACCCTTGTGAGCGTTCTGGGAGCATGTTCTCAGTTAGAATCTCTGGAGAGGGGGAAGAAAATCCATGGTTATGTCAGAGCAAATGGATTTGAATCAGAGATCATGGTAGGGAATGCGCTCATATCTATGTATGGGAAATGTGTGGATATTGAATGTTCACGACTAGTATTTGACAAAATGTATAAACGAGATGCAATTTCATGGAGTGCAATGATTGCAGCATATGTTCAGAGAGGACATGGTGATGATGCTTTGAAACTTTTTCAACAGATGTTTCTAGAAAACATCAACCCAAACTCAATGACCATCACTTCTGTTCTATCAGCATGTGCTCGGCTGTCTGCTCTAAAACATGGTAAGGAGATCCATAAATACATCATCAGAGACGGACTTGAATCACATATTTTTGTAGGAAGTGCACTTATAGACATGTATGTAAAATGTGGTACCCTAGAGGTTGCTCGTTATCTGTTTGAAAAAATGTCCGAAAGAAACACTGTGTCGTGGAATGCAATGATTGCTGGGTATGCGATGCATGGTTATGGTGAGGAAGCTCTTTCCCTCTTTCGTCAAATGCAAGGCCAAGATGTCATGCCAGACCATATTACGTTCATTGCTCTTCTCTCAGCATGCAGCCATGCAGGCTTAATAGATGAAGGTTGGCACTACTTCAATTCTATGAGTGAAAAGCATCACATAACACCTGCATTGGGTCACTATGCGTGCATGGTTGACCTTCTTGGACGTGCAGGACGACTGTATGATGCCAAAGAGTTAATTGATAAAATGCCATTGGAACCCAATGCAGATGTGCTTGGTGCCTTACTTGGTGCCTGCAGGATCCACTCTAATATAGAATTAGGAAAAACTGTGGCAGAACAGCTTTTTCGATTGCAGCCTGAAAATCCTGGATTTCATGTCTTGCTGTCAAACATATATGCTGCAGCTGGCAGGTGGGATGATGTAGAAAAGGTGAGAACAATGATGAAAGACAGCGGACTGAAACGGAGGCCTGGATGCAGCTGGATTGAAGTAAAAGATAAGATTCATGCATTCAGTGTAGGAGACAAATCACACCCACAATTAGAAGAAATCTGTGCAATGTTGGATAATTTGGCAGGACAGATGAAGAAGTCAGGTTATGTGGCCGACAAAAACTTTTCCCTGCATGATGTAGAGGACGAGGAAAAGGAACAAATTCTCTGTCACCATAGCGAGAAGCTGGCCATCGCATTTGGGCTTATCAGCACATCCCCTGGCACACCTATACGGATCATCAAGAATCTGCGGGTGTGTGGTGACTGCCACAGTGCGACAAAGTTTATTTCCAAGATTGTTGAGCGGCAAATTGTTGTCAGGGATGCAAATCGGTTCCATCATTTCAAGGATGGCATATGTTCCTGTGGGGATTATTGGTGACGATTTTCTAGAACAGTAAATACCAGTCCATGTGAACTATTTAAGCATATACAAATTATATATGCTTTCTGTATTCAGAGAATTCTTTATCTGATCCTGGTCTAGTCTTGTGATTTGTATATCGAGGCCTGGGTATTCATAAGTGCAAAGAGCCTTATAAAATCTTCATTTGGTGCATATGGAATGAATCATTGTTGAAGTGTTGGTTCAAGCCGAAGTTATCAATTATTGGTTCCTTACTACAGACATCTGCCTTGGGAATGGTTATGTCCAATTAATTAGATTTGGGAACATGTAGATGGCTTCTCATCTAGCCCTGGATTACAGCATGTCTGAGTTATTTATGCTGGGATGAGATAAAAGAGTTGCTTATGGTGGGTGGAATAGCAGGAAGCCCCAAAAGAACATGTGCTTGGAAGTCCAAATTGTAATATGGAGAGAGATAAGACACTATTGGAGGTTAGAATGAGTTGCATTCTACTTATCTCTGGCCCTAGCCTGGTTTATGTACTAAGGGAAGAGAGTATTGAAATTAAGTGATACGAGAAAGAACAATTATTCCCCTGGAAGGTTCGGTTATGTATACCTGATAGCTTATAGCTGAGGATCTGTGCAAGGGGGACTATGCTCTTATTAGTTCGACCAGGAGCACAAATATGGCTAGTGCTCTTGTTTTTGCCCATGTATGGTCCAGTTTGGTATTAATCTGTTGTTCGAGGATGCTGCACAATTTGAACTATAATGAATGGTAGCAACTAATTTATGTTCAGCTTCTCTTTTTAACATGGAAGTTCTTATTCCCGGTGAATTTGTCATCAGGTTGTTGTGGATCTCAATTTTTATACAAAATAAAAATCCGGTTTGAGTTTCTCAGGTGAAGCTAGATGGTGGCGAGGTAACTCCAGGGCTTTATCTTCACTTGGCATTTGTTCTAAGAGGCTTTTAAGTTTTACCATCATAAGCAATTGCATCTTTTGCGCTTCTTTGTTGCCCTGATAGATCCACCAATGCTCAGTCCAACAAGCCACTCTTTCTCAAAGAAGTTCAATGCGTGTAAGGATTAGCTTCATTTTGTTTTAAGTCTCTTTTTCATTTCTCTTTGTCCAACATCTTTATTGAGTTTTTATGTGCTGTCAGGAATTGATGCATTGAGGTGCTGCATTAAGTTTCTTTGAAGTGCAACAGCGCTCTGTCAAAATTCTTTTACATGCATCAAGTCAGAAGTTTCACGTAACATGGAGTGGAAGAAACCTAACATATGGGAGATGGAAAATCTTCAGGCCATAACTATGCAGGGACAAAATGGCAGTTGATGTTCTACATGCCTGTATTAGAGATTCAGATGGAAAATTATCACGCAAGAGAGGCGAAGGCACTCTTAAAAAAAAATTATTACTTTTTAAATCCAGCTGATCAGCAGATTTCTATGGACTTCCACAAATGCCTATGCCCATACCCATGCCAATGCATGTGTGATCTCAATTTTCACCGTGAGATTTGTATGCCCATGTAGTACACATTTTTTATGTATATCCATTTCTGCATGTCTACCTCTAACTTGGCCTTTTCCCTCTAGTTTATTTGCTTTTGCTGCAAAGTGCAATAAACAACTATAGACTCGGGAACAATAGTAGCTACAGGTTTGGGATCATTGTACACATTTTAGCAGAATCAATAAAATACAGCGAACCAATAAAATACACCATTGTAACTGCTCGTTAAAATATTTGGTGACATTCTTCTGATATTTAAGTGATCAAGTTTGTTTCTATGGAGCTATTGGAATTCAACGACTTGATGTGGAATGATATGCTGCCACCTAAGTTGGTAGAGTATGACTCCCAATTGATATAAAAAAGTAAAGGTTGAATTTCTTGTAACCATTAAGCCAAAGCCAGATGCCAATTTGGCATATAAGACTCCTTGAGGAAGTCTACAAAGAGATTTCTTTCCATTTACCTTATATTGTTCGAATTTTGTACCTTATATGCAAATATTTGAATTTAATACATGTTTTAAAAGCTGATGTATGGTGGCTTGAACCCTTGATTTTCTAAGAATATAAAAATGCAATTGGACGTAAATCATGGCGAGCGTTCACTGGTTGATGGGAAAAGACAGCAGCCTCACTGCTTGGTCAAATATTTGGAGACACTCTTCTGATATTTTACCATCATAACCTATCGAGATTAATGTTAGCATTTTATCTTTTAAGTTACGAAGTTTAGTTCAATGGAGTTATTGGCTTTTGATGATTTGATGCAGAATCTATATGTTGGGAAGTTTGGAAACCCATTATTCAAGGACTTAAAAGTTAAGCTAGACACTCAAAGTTCCTAGTGTCCCTTATTGTAGAATCGATTGATATTGGTTTTGAGCATTTGGCTATGTATAAGCTAATTTGGTCTTATTCTAGCAATATTGGTACCATGGTCAACTTCCAAAGCCCGATCCCTTTTTTCAGCTTCCCGAGACAGCCTCCATTATATTTTTTTGATCCTTTGGTCCAATTGTCTAGACCATACTCTACAATCTTGACAACCTTTTCTCTCCTATTTTAAATGGATGGGCCCATTTGCCCCCCTCATCGTTTTATTTTATTCTAGACATTGGAAGTTGGCATTTCTGCCAATATGGCTAAATTTGCATCCAAAGTTACCATTAGTATGAAACAGTTGTGTTTTATTTACACACATAAGCATTATTGATTAGACATCTAGCATTAAGCAAGGCACATTCTTTTGTTCCAAATTTTCCATGATCCAAATCCCAAGAGGCATATTTTGCTATTTAGATATTCAAAATAGAGAAAATAATAGAATTGGAACATAGATTTTTACTAATCATGTTATATAAATGGCATATTCCTAAAGGAGATGTATGACTACTTATCTTCTACTATCTATCTATTTTCTAATGCTACAAGCACGCGCGCGCGCACGCACGCACACACACACAGACACACACACACATATTACAAGGTCATAAAGGCCTAAATAACAATTATGGAAGTCAAAATGGTCGAGCTTTCATGTGACTTTTTTGCCTTCCATCGGTTAAATTGAATGATGTTAAAAGTTTAATGGTTAAAAACATCTCTATTGTCAACACTTGGCGATACTGCACAGTGTGAGTTAGCCTTAGGCGGTGTCGCATGTAGATGTCTGAGACCCTAAGGAATTTGTTCGTGGAAATTACCTCAAGTTTGGCATGCACATTGATGGCATAGTGCCCAATTTGCTTAAATTGCATTGCACTACTATAGAAGTGTGTGAGGCATCTAATGGAGATGGATTAACGACCTTATAGGTAGTGTGTACCTCTAGATGTGGTTTGGAATACCACATATGGTTGTATAGGATTCACTATTACCACAAGTTGTGAGAATGTGGTTGGTGGCATCAATGGATCCCCTTATGGAAAATTCTCTTGGATTAGTTTCCCCACCTTGAGAAGCAATAAACCCATTACATTAAGTCTAGGAATCAAGATTGTAACTTTGGCTTATATTTGAACTGGGGTGAATCATTTCCCTTGATGAGAGAGTTGACCTACTTTGGCAACTCTGTATATTGGCATAGAACAATTTAATGCATATATAGTTTTCAAAATATGATTTGTTTTTAGCAGTTGAGATCATGCTATTGTAGGAGGTGAAGTTTTAGATGTTGAATATGCATAAGTGTATAACACAATCTTCTTAGGAGTTGGTGCAACATGATTGGAGTGTAGGATCACTTTAGGCATCCAATATCTCTTGTTGCCCACTAATACAATGACAGTATGAGGATTGGCTATCTACAAAGACTAGCACTTATGCATGCATGAATGCCTAAGGAGTACATCACAAACATTAATTGTTGCTACATCACAAATTAGCTCCTCTTTGAAAGGATAGATAGGATATGAGAAATGAACTTGGTGAGTGACACATATACCTTTGGTGTTATAAGAACTGAGGCATCCTAGTTTGAAAGGTCATGGATGAGGCATGGTTGACAAATTCAGTTGCTTGATAGTTGCTTTAGAGATGAGATTTTTCATGCTACCACCATTGATCATAAAATCCAGTGGTCACCCTAGCACCCACATCTGCAAATGGAATAGGCATTATGCTTCAATGTATTGTGCTCCTGGTGTAGCTTTTGCAGTGGCCACTGCAACATTTGAATCAAAGTCAATGATTCCTTTAGAGGACTTAACTTCAAAATCCTCTAATTTCGCCCATGTAGGAAAGTTATTTTGTGTATGGGACATATTTTGAATGGTTGTTGTTGTTGTGTTTGTCACACTATTCACCTATCTTAGAATGTTGTGGCTTCTTGTCTAAAGAAGGTAATATATTTGGTGTCGATGATGTGTCACATATTTCTTTCATCTTAGACTCTTTCTCAATGGTTGCCACATAGTGATAGGCTTCTCCCATCATCTTGACCTTAGCCAACTTCAATTTAGATTAAATGAATGGTTGTAGGCCCTTACAATACTTGAGAACTCTATGCTACTCTAACTTGAATGAGCCCAGTGTAAATCATGGAAGGCATTGGTGTAAGCATGGATTGAATGGTCGTGTCCTTGCCATAGTTGTTGCCAGTAAATGTAGTGGTCATCACAGACATCTTCAAGATACTATTCATCCTTGAAGGCATCTAGGAAGTTTTCCTAGGTTGGTTCAGATTCTTCTTATGTTTGGTCTTTCTCCCACATAGTATGGGCTTGGCACCACTTCTTGA
Source organism: Torreya grandis (assembly GCA_037957365.1). Classification (NCBI taxonomy): domain Eukaryota; kingdom Viridiplantae; phylum Streptophyta; class Pinopsida; order Cupressales; family Taxaceae; genus Torreya; species Torreya grandis. Next base: position 1,368,435 of record JARHVA010002682.1, read on the forward strand.
CAGGGGAAGAAACTTTTAGAAGTGCAATCTTGATTTTCTCTTCATCAAACAAGTCATTCATAGATAATCATGATTCTAATTGATCTAACCCCTCATTTACTAAATTTGAATTAGTTTTACCTCAAACACAAAACTTTAAATTCACTTGAAACCTAGGGGGACTTGACCACCAAAAGCTTTACCTCATGAGTGAGATGATGGAACCAACCATTTGAGGACTTCAACCAGTTAGTCGAACATAAATGCTTTTGCTCTTGCAATTTTGTCATTATTGTTTCTTGGATTGCATCTTGTGAGTCATCTTTTGCCATCTAAACTTTACTTAAATGATGTGGAAGATAATCTAAGGGGTCACCTGGTTTTTGGTTGAGCTAAATATACTCAAACCTCATTCAATGGGACATGCACAAACAAGATGAACCACTTACCTATATCCCAGGAGATTCAAGGGGACATCCTAAATGTGAATCTAGATATGGTGTTTGTGTGTGTAAAAGCAATATGTAATAATAATCATAATAGAGAAAATAATAGAACTAGAATATGTGGTTTTATTAATTTGTGTGTTCTGTACATGGCATACTCTTGAAGGAGATGTATATTTGTTAATATTCTACCATATAATTGCTATCTAATGCTACATATATGTATACATAGATTACATTAAAGCCACAGAGGCATAAATAATTGTTATGGAAGTCAAATGATTGACCTTTCCATGTGTGACTATTACCTTTCATCACTTGAGTTGAAGAGTGTCAAAAGTTTAAATGTCAAAAAGTTTGCTTGTCCCCATGGGAACAGAGTTAGCAGTGTTATCAGAACTTGATGGTACCACATGATGTAACTTAGCCTTAACAATGTAGCATGTAGGTTTTTGGGACCTTGAGGAAGCCATCAGTGAAGCTGTAAAATGTTTGGTGCGTAAATGGATGGTGCCATAGCTAGTCTTTCCAAACTGTGTTGTGTCAATATAGAAGTGTGTGCACATGTGGTGGAGAGATAGATTATTGATCTTGGAGGTACCATGTGTTTTACCCTAATTTGGATTAATGGGTGAGATTGATATAAAAAATATAGAACATTGAAATGTAATTCAGATCAATAGATATGGTACTCAAGCATACATCTGAATGTAAAAGACTAAGATTAATTCTTTTGATTTGACAAAGGCATATGCTGAATATATAAATTACTAAAGAGATCATGGTACTTAGATTTTATGGATGATTGTCTGGATGTGATTATATTTTGGAAGTGAAAATCAAGGATAAGTAGGCATGTGTTTATTTAGTTCCAAAATTGATTTGTTGTTTGCACTAGGTCAGTTTTGCAGGATCATGGTAGTATTACTAGTTGATAGTGACCTACTGGTCAGTACTGACTTGCACATAAGTAGGGCACAATGATCATACAGTCACTTGTGACTATCTTTTCTTGCTATGTGTTTTTTTATCTCAAACCTTGATGATGTGCTCAGCTTTACAAATCAATTTCTTTTGCTTTAAAAACCCTAGATGTGTTTGTGAGTGCTATAAACCTAAAAAAATGAGGGATGTGTAATAGGTTGAGTTGACCCCAATTGCCCCCATTTGATGATTAACTCCTACTTGTATATCTAATACTTCAAAGAGGAAAATTAAGCCACATGTAGTTTTTCCACCTAGTGTGATTATGCAATCATGCCCCTTCACTATATGTATGCAACTAATGATGTGGCTTTGGTACTTGACAATGCTTGCTTTGACTTTGCTTTTGAGTGTTTCAGACTTGACTTGTGACTGCTCCTAGTGTAAGTTTGCTAATTTGGAAGAATATGGAAAATTTACTAAGTGTGCAATAGTGTATAGATCTATATCAGATAAGTGCCAAGTCCATTTTGAATGAGCCCTTGATTTGTTTATATATGGATCAAATTGAATAATTTCTCACTCCATCAACACACTAGGCTGATGAGTTGACCCTAAGGATGGGTTTTATTTTAGAAACTAGTCATTGCTAGGAGTAGGTTGATACTGACTAAATCAATTTAGTATCAACTAGAAATATTGACCAAGTCTAATAAAATCGATCTATGTACAAGCAAACTGAATTGATAGTCTAGAGATGTCTATGAAGGATATTTAGTAGGTTTGAAATAGATAATGAGGAACATGTAGGTGTGTATCAACATAATAAAAGGATTGACTTTTAAGATAATGTGCAAGTGTGAGAAGATGGAAGATTAGGAGCTTGTTTACGTGCTCAAGTCATACATGGTAAATGTGTGTCAATCTTGTCATTGTCAAGTAATGAAGACTAGGTGTTAGTATCTAAAAATGTTCCCATTTTATTAGAGTAATAAAATTATTAGAGTAAAAGAATAAAATGTACCTGAGTGTGTACAACACACTTTTTCTTTGGGAGATGGTTCCAAATATACAACTTTTCTCCATGCAAACCTATAATGTAAATGAAGTAGTCAATATCCACCTATGAAATATGAATTTTAAATATGAAAATTGAAAAAGTTTTAAGAGTAAGGAGTACACAAGTATGTAAGTAAATCATGTTGCCCTATAATTTGTTAGAGATGATGATTTCTTGTTGAAGCATTGGAGAGATATGCTTCTTTGTTGAATCATGTGGAGAGTTAGGGGATTATGCCCCAAATGTGTGTATTTAAGTAGGATCCTAGGTTGGGAATGCAACATGCCCCAAACCTCATGAATGTGGAGAAAATTATGCAATATACTAACCCAAATAACTATGCAGGAAAAGTAGAGAACCGTAAGGCTAGGTTTGCTCAAAGAACTATCTATGCAAGTAAATGAGAGAACCATCGAGCCAATCTTGCTTAAAGAAAATGAATTCAACCATTACATATGTATTATATATTTAAATTTAATGTTCGGTCTAGTTAGATCAAGTTCACTCCATGTAAAAACAAAGTGCATGATCGAAAGAGAGTGAACAATGTTCATGCTTCCATCATGAATACAGGGTTTGATTGTGTAGTTTCATTCAATGTAGAATGTAAAGCATGATTGAAAGAGAATAAACCATGTCCATGCCCCCATCATGACCACAAAACTAAAAAATATGAACTAGAATGATTATCATTTGCCATTAGTTGTAATGTATGTATGTGCATGAACCAACATCATGTCCCATGAATCTGTACCAACTGATATAGAATGTTATGCATATATATGCCAAATTTGAGAATGTGATCTCAAATGTATGTGAATGTGAATACCTGTAATTTTTTGTTGTGCATATGCCCATACATATTTATCCATGTGTGTATGAATATGTGCTCAAGTGTATGTAAAGTAAATGCATGCACATGGCATATGTCCATGTGCTCTGTATCAATGTGTCAATATATGTCATGTATTTGGACCAATCTGATATCTAAATAATTTTGAATCTATGAAATCTCTGAAGACTATACTCTGATATGATTTTTTGCTCATTGAAACTTATGTCTCTATGACAAGCCCACTGTAATGCCCCCCTTTTGAGACAAGGGATGTATCTTGTAAGCCACTCATCTCAAAATAAGAGTTACATGTACCATGTTATGTGTAAAGATAACACCATGTAATATCAGTTGATCATGTAGAGAATATGTCAAAACACACACACACACACACACACACACACACACACACACACACACACACACACACACACACACACACACACACACACACACATCAATCAAGGCATGTATGTAGCATGTGAAATGTAGGGCATGCAAATGTCATGTCTAAATATATTTATCAATGAAGCATATAGTTGTAGGATCATTGAATAAGAGTGCACAATAATAGGCCATGATAGAGATCATGGCACCCCTCAATGTCAGCAAGCTCAACAAGTGCAAGTGTTAGAATCACACATAGGGCCAATGGCCACATACAAGCGACATAAGATGTCACAAAAAATAAGGCCAAGGACTAAACACAAGGGGACATAGAAAATAGATCAAAAAAGGGACATTAAATGTGCCATGTCAAGCAAGGTCAAGAGCCACACACAATAGTCAAACATAAAACAACATATCCTTTAAAAGAGTAACAACATCAATGGAGCATAAAACAAGGAACTAGCATACACCATCCACATATGTCAATGCCACAACACAATATAATGGCATATCATGTATCATTGTGTAAGAAAATGAGTAACTAGAAAGGCATGTGTAAACAATATAGGTAGCTCAACCAGGGTTGATTTTAAGAGGCCCTACTAGAAAACCTATTAAAAATATTTGGTGAATCTAGTGAAATTTGATTCATTGGTGTGACAAATCCTCTATGGGCAATATCAAATCCTCTATTGATTTTTTTTCCATATAACGGTTTGGTTGTACCATAAGACAAATGTCAAGCAATTACACTGAAAGGATATGTTGAATTCCCATGCTAGATGTTTGTGCTAGATGGCTGGGTCACATGGATGGGTCGAATGAATGGGACGAACCACTGAGCTGAATGGTGAGGCCGGATGACTGGGCTGAATGGCAGGTTTGAATGGGGGGCCAAATGGCTAGGCTGAATGGCAGGACCGAATGGGTGTTCTGAACAACTGAGCCAAATGCCTATGTCAAATGACTTTCTGAGTGTCCAGTACCGAATGTTGATGTTGGGACATGCTGACGAGTGACTTGTTTGGCATTATTGTGGGTCTGATGGTGTTTTTATTCATCATTATCATTCGGTTCCTCCATTCAACACTATTGTTCAGTTATGTGGTCCTTTGGTTTTGGTTCTGCTTGTTGGTTTGGTTGGTATCGACAGGCAATTATATTATATATATATATGTGTGTGTGTGTGTGTGTGTGTGTGTGTGTGTGTGTGTGTGTGGCAAATTTAAGTGTAATATTATATATTATTGTAAAGGGTTGGTGAGCTGAGCCCAAAAATAATTTATATCCCTAAAATTTTGGTGATCCGGTCCCATTTGTTGACCCTAAAAAATCACCAAAACCAAAATCTAAAAATTGGAATATTTGTGAATCAATGAATATTCACCACTAAAATTTACCATGAGTTCAACATGGTACAAAGGTCATAAAAATATATAAATTGTAATAGTGAAACATGTGGAACCAAATGCCCCCAATATCAGCATGACCACTGGGTGGAGGGAAAATCAACATTTGTATGCCCATGTTTAACATGCATGTCTTACATAGCACTCATATGATGTGAAATCCACATGTATATTCAAATAATATTCCATCTACTAATCATGAGATAACTAACATATGCAATTAGTGAATATAATCAATCAATGTCATGCTTAGGTCTTGACTTTGGATTTTTTTAATATTTAAATGTTTTCATATTGTTTGATTCTTTGTTTGTTTGTTTTTAAAATATTTGGGATTTGGAAAGGCTAACCAATGATCACATCAATGGGAGGGCCATGGGAAGTGCTTATATTGGATGGTGGAGGGGTATTTTGTCATGGATGGATTGTACTAATTGTGAGTGCTTTGGGATTTGATAAGGATTCATGTAGTGTACCATATATATCATGATCATTACTCATAAAACTTAGGGTATGATGAGTGGTTCTAGAAGGTTGATGGGTCTATGGTGTCAGTTGTATATTAGGAGGGTGCATCTTTGTATGTGTTTGTAGTGGAACATGATGAACTACTTGTGGTGATAATTGAGTATGACTATAGGAGATGGCTTCCTCTGTGGTCTCTCAGTCACTTATGATGTGATCAATTGAATAAATGATAGTATAGATAGATATTGTATATGTGTAACAATCAACTTTGTGTGTTCTTCCAAAATATGTTTATTAGCCTTCTCTGAATAATGATCCTAAATAATTTTATCAACCTTATTTGAATAGTGATATGAATAGGCATATCAACCCTATTTGAATAATGATATTCAATATGTGTATCAATCATATATGAATAGTGATACGAAATATGTGTATCAACCAATCATGATGGTGGTGGGAGTGGATGACAAGATATCATTGACTATAGAGGGTACTCATATCATACACCTAGAATTGTGACCACTTTGTTTATTATATGTACTTTAGGCATCCATGTACCTGTAGAGGGAACTACACAAAGTCTCTACACTCATGGGCATCATAACAACATGTCAAATATTTCACTAGTTTGTAAAACCAAGAATGGTTTAGCTAATATGGTTGAGCCCACCTAAAAGGGTGATACTATGCATCCCAAGTTATTATGTCTCTATCCGTAAAATCCTTTAACTAATTTAGATGTATCTTCTAAATCTTGTCATGTGTACCCAAGGGATCAGAGAAGTGTCATCATGCATATGTTCTCACTTGAACCATTGTCAATCATAACATTGTGTATAGGTAGTTCATCAATGTAGGCTCGTATGAATAATGCATAAAATTTGAATCATCATCAACTATCTCACTATCATCAAATGTAATCACGAATTATTGAGGTGTAATATTGTTAAGTGTATCAATGATAATATCTAATTGATGATCATATGTTAGCAATGGAGGATGCTTGTTGTATGTATAATGTACCTATGAAGTGTCCTTGGTTTCTGTTAACTCATGTTTAGGAAAATGATCATTAAGGATCTTCAACTTTTGATTTCTATTGTGTTATAGTTGAGATTCCTCTGCAGGAGTGTCCAAATTGATAATGTTGTCATCTATGAGATCATGTATCTTATGTCTTAATTTGAAACATAGATTCATTGAATGCCTTAAAATTTGATGATACTTGCAATATGCATTACCATAATATTTCATTTATCTAGGTCTGCTTTGATATAACTCTTATAGAAGGAGGAATGTTTTAAGGTTACACCAGAACAATTTATTTTGTAGCACACGAGGAGGTGATGGTAATCATGAAAACTACCTCTTTGGTAGAGTTATCAATTGTAACTGGTTTGTAGGTTATGATAGTACATTAACTGTAATCTTTGCCTCATTCTTGTTATCAATTGGGTTGATATTATAACTCATTTTTATTTGAAACTTCATTGTTTAAATAATTGTAGGAGTTGATGTATACTTAACTTTTCTCAAAGCAATTAACTTGACTTTGTTATCCCTCATTGTATGGAATACTTTGTCGAATGATTTGAATCTCTTCAATAAAATGGAATCATGTAGCAGTGCAAGCAAAATTTGTCTGAATATATCTTTTAGTTCATTTTCGGCCATAACATTGGTCATCTTGGCTAACATGGTATTTTATCGAAGCACATAGTCACTAATTGGTTCATTGGATCACTACTTCAATTTAGCAATTGATGCATAGAATAACTTCTCATTGACATTGATGGAAAAGTGTGCTATAAATTGATTGGATGGTGGGTCAAATTCTCCTATAGATTGAAGAGGAAGATCTTAAAACCATCTCAATGCATAGTCCCAAAGACTTCTTGGAAATAACTTGGTCAAGAGTTTGTCATTATATACATAGTCCAAGCATGTTGCATGAATGATCTAAGATATTATTCAAGACCACCATTACCTTCACATAATAGAAAGGTGGGAGCAACGAATCGTGTCAATAGAAGGTAGGATACTATCTTAGGGGCTAATGGGTTATGGATAAAAGTGTGAAAATATGTGGCATTACTAGCTCTTAATGCACGTTGCTCTAATTACAACTTCACATGTAGATCTATAGCAGTCTACTCAAAGGAATGTACATTAGATGAGGTTTTCAATGGAACATGTGTAGCCATCATGGGAGGGGTGAAGTTTTAATGTATAGTAACGGGAATCATAATATGTTAAAGGCTTTGTGTTGCCCCCAAACTTTGGGTTGAGGTCACTAAAAGTGTAGGCATAGGAATAACATCGGTAGTAGTGATATGAATACCTAATGTAGAAGAAATAACTCAAAAGGATTGGTTGATAATGGTAAAAGGATATTGTTGAGGTACTTGAGATATAACAACGTTATCTTGGTGTGTAGACTTAGATGTCAGGATCAATTGGACAACTCCACCCACATCTTCAGGACATTGATGTAGTCTTTCACAAAATTTGAAAAATATTTTAACTTGGTTAAGATCCACCCGATTAAGTTCAAAGGGATCAATTCTATCTAGGCCCTCATAATTATATTGGTCATCATGTGCATTTTGATTATCTTGATTATCATGTTCCAATGGAGGCATATCAACATAATCATGTATTTGCACATATTCATCAATAATTAAATTATCAAAAGGAGAAGAAATATTTATTGTATCCATTTTAATTGAAGTACTAGGAATATAATTATGATCTATAAGGGTCCCACTTAATTTAGCATGCCATCTTAGAGGTACAAGGTAGCTAGCCTTCTTAGATGCAATAGGATGGGATCATGGAAGAATGTAGAAGTCTAGGGCCAAAGATGAGAAAATTTATCATCCTTTGTATGGGAAAATCAAAAATCAAATCTGAGACCCTAAGACAAAAAAATGAAATCCTATAAAATTAAAATCTCAAGGGAAAATGAAGGGATTTACATTATTTGATAGGTGTACAAGTTCACTAATATGTTTTAACATAATTTGGATTAATGGGTGAGATTAATCTAATTAAGATACAACTTTGAAATATAATTCAAATCAATAGATATGGAATTCAAGCATACTTATGAATATAAGAGACTAAGATTGATTATTCTAATTTGACAATAGCATATGATAAATATAGAAAGTAAGAAATAGATTATGATACTTAACTTTTGTGGATGACTATCTGGTTGTGACTAGAGTATTGAAGTGAAAGTCAGGGATAAATAGGGTTGTGATTTGTTCAGTTTAAAAACTAATTCATTATGTGTTGGGTCAGTTTTGTAGGATCAAGTCAATATTTTTAGTTAATACTGACTTGGTGGATACTAATCTATGAAAAAATAGCGAACAGTGATAGTACAATCACTTGCATCTATATTTTATTGCTCGATGTTTGTGATCTTGAACCCTGATGATGCACGTAACTCAATTAATCAATCCCATTTGCCTTCAAAACATTATGTGTGCTTGTGATGGTTAGAAACCTACAAAAATAGGGGAAGTGTAATGGGTTGAGTTGACTCTAATCATCCTTGTTTGATGATTTAATATTGCCTACATATCTAATACTCCAAGGAGGGAAATCAAGACACGTGTAGTTCTCCCACCTAGTATGATTTTATAATCGTGCTCCTTCACTATATGTATGCAATAAATGATGTGACTTTGGTACTTGATAATGCTTGATTTGACTTGAATTTTGAGTGCTTCAAACTTAGCTTGTGACTGTGCTCATCATGATAGGTTTGAAAATTAGGAATAATATGGAATATTTTCTTAGTGTGCAATAGTGTATAGATGTATATCAAATAAGTGTCAAGTCCCTTTTGAATGATACCTTGATTTGTTTGTATATGGATCCAATTGAATAATTCTTCATGCCACTGACATGCTACACTAATGAGTGGGCCCTAAGTATGGCCTTAATTTTATAAAATAGTTTATTCTATGAGTGGGTTAGTATTGATCATATTATGTCAATATCATAAAGCAATGTTGACTAGCTCTAGGAGAACTAACATGCGCACAAGCGAACTGAATTGAGAGTCTGTTACAAGATATTTAGTGGTTTGAAATAGATAGTGAGGTTCCTATAGGTTTATATCAAGATAAAAAAGGGTTGAATATAAGGTAACATCCAATTGTGAGAGGATGATAGATTAGGACCTTGTTTGAGTGCTCAAATCATGCATATGTTAAGCTTGTCCTTGTCAAATACTGAAGACAATATTTTAGTATCTACATAGTGAACCCTTGGATGTGGTTTTGGAAAACTGCAAACCATTTCACATGATCCAAAATTACTATAATATGTGATAATGTGTTTGGTGGTATAGCTATAACCTCCTTTTTAGAATCCCCCGTATCATCCCAACAATTTCATGTTCTACTTCACATGGGTTGATAGAAGGCTAGTTAGTGAACACTAGCTACCTAAACCCTAATGTATCTCTCAATCTATTTTCCTTAAAAATATGGGAAAAAGATTTATCTATTTCATGTCCACAAGATTCATAGTGCACACGTTGAGGGTAAGGAAGTGAAGCACAAAATAAGATGACCGAGCCAAAAAATTTAGATTTCTAATGCAAACACTTTGCAAGAGCATAATTTTAGGCTCTAAACACGTCTAGAGAAAAATGTATTGTCTTGTAAACCTTTTTTGATTATTTTCAAATTTCATAGTGACAATCATTACAAATTAAGTCACATGTTTCTAAGTTTAGATTTCTACAAATTTCATAGTGACAATCATTACAAATCTAGTTACACAATTCCAAGTTTAGATTTCTTTAATATGTCTTCTACAACATTCTACATCAAAATGTATCATTTATATCTTTATTGTATTATTCCAATTATTAGCTAGGAATTATTATTATATTATACATGCATTATTATGCTTAATTTAGTTTAATTTATTTATTTGCATTAAACCTATAAATTCATTTACAATGATTTATTATTATTTTCATTATAATTAATACTTAATTTTTATGCAGTGTTAATATCTTTAATTATTTTTAATTTAAGTAAAATTTATTAATGACATTATTGTTTTATTATTAGTCCTTACTAAAGCAAGGAAATATATGAATCACTTGTTAAGTTGTGGAGCTAAAAGCTTCACTATTGAGTTCATGCAAAGGTTGTTGGACTAACACAGTCGCCGGCATCGGCAGTATCACCGACATCGGTCAGGCATGGTTCAAATCCAACCGACATCGGTTAGGGATCAGCTGACGTTGGTCATATGCAGACTGACAACAACTGGCATCAGTCACCTGTGTGTGCGTGTGCGTTTACATGCATTTCCAGAATTAGATTTGTTCTAATTTTAGGACGGACAGAGTGTTTGCATGTAAAGACTAAATTTAGTCTTGAGTCTGTGTTTCTAATTATTGTAATTAGGAAGTCTAATTATTTTATGCCTTGGATCCTATTTAAGAGACCCATGGGGGCATGTATTGGAAGTAAGCAAGTAAGCAAGGTCAATTAGATCTGCAAGGTGCAAGATCAAGGAGATTAGCTGAAGCTAGGGAATAACAACTCGGTTATTGAGTTGGTTGTAATTGATTGAGAGAGAGAACTCTTGAGAGAAATACTGTACGCCTAAGAGGTGTGGAAGAGTGAGATTTCTTCATTGTATTCTGGAAGAGTTTAATGCAAGATTGGTTGTTTCTTGTATTTCCTATTATTTGTTGTTTTTGATTTCTAGTTACTTATTACTTCTAGTTCAATTTCGTGTTTAGTTGCTTATACAAAAGTAATCAATTGTACTCCAAGTTCCTAACAGCTGGTATTAGAGCTAGGATCACTAACAAGTGGTAGAGCGGGTTAGTGTTTGTTGATTACAGGTTCACTCACAGGGGTTTCTGTTTGAGTGGGAGCAAAGCAATGGCAGAAGAAAGTAAACTAAGAATGGAGAAATTCAATGGCAAGAATTATCAATTATGGAGGATGCAGATAGAAGATTATTTGTATCAGAAAGATATATTTTTACCATTGGGTGGGGTTGCAAGCAAGCCCACAGATATGCAAGATGAAGAATGGAATGTTCTTGATAGAAAGGCTCTGGGATTTATAAGGTTGAGCCTGGCATCTTCTGTGATTTTTAATTTATCACAGGCAAAGACAATGGTAGAGTTAATAGATGCTCTGGCAAACTTATATGAAAAACCCTCAGCTTTGAATAAGGTATATCTTATGAAGCAATTATTTAGTTTGCAAATGCAGGAAGGTGGATCTGTATATAGTCATCTTAATGATTTCCATGAAATTGTAAATCAGTTAAATTTAGTCAAAATAGTTTTTGATGATAAAATTAAGGCTCTCTTAATCTTATGCTCTTTACCTGAAAGCTGGCATAGCTTGGTAATGGCAGTTAGTAATACTGCATCTGCTTCAAATATCTTGAAAGATGAGGATGTTGTTAGTGTAATTTTGAATGAAGAAATTTGCAGGAAAAGCATAGGGGAAATATCAGGTAATGCTTTAAGTATTGAAAGCAGGGGAAGGCAAAGAGAGAAGGGCAAGCAAAGGAAATCAAGGTCAAAGATGGGAAGGAGATCCAAATCTAGAAATGGAGGTATAACCTGTTGGAATTGTGGAAAGAAAGGGCATGCAAAGAAAGACTGTTGGTTGAAGGATAACAAAGAAAATCAGCATGAAGGTAATAAGGAAGCAAACGTTGCAGGTATTGTTGCACAGGATGCTCTTATATTTTCTTTGGATAGTCAAGTAGAATCATGGGTTTTAGATTTTGGTGCTTCTTTCCATGCAACCCCAAATTGAGAATTTTTCAATGATTATGTCCATGGAGATTTTGGAAAAGTTTATTTAGGGGATGGTGAGCCTTGTCAAATTGTTGGCAAAGGAAAAATGTAGCTGAAATTGTAGAATGGAAACACATGGGTGTTGAAAGATGTCATGCATGTACCCATCTTGAAAAGGAATCTGATTTCTATAGGAAAGTTGGGTGATGAGGGTTGCACAGTAACTCTCACAGTGGAATCTTAGAAATTTTCCAAGGGTGCACTTGTATTAGCAAGAGGTAAGAGAGTAGGTACACTTTATCTATCTACTTGTGTTACTGATTATTCTCCTTCTATTTTATCTACTTCAGATGTAGATGTAAAGATGTGGCACTATAGGCTTGGTCACATGAGTGAGAAGGGAATGAATGTTCTTAAGTCAAAAGGTAATCTTTCAGATTTGAAAAGCATAGATCTAGATTTCTGTGAGCACTGTATTTTTGGAAAATAGAAGAAAGTGAGGTTTCTCAAGACTAGGTCAACAAAGAAGGAGCACAAGTTGGAGCTTGTTCACACAGACGTGTGGGGACCAGCTTAGGTAGCTTCTATTGGAGGATCACAGTATTATGTTTCTTTCATTGATGATGCTACAAGAAAGGCATGGGTTTATTGCATAAAGAGGAAATTTGATGTTTTTGACACATTTAAGAAATGGAAAGCTTTAGTTGAGAATGAAATAGGTTTGAGATTGAAGTGCCTTAGATCTAACAATGGTGGTGAGTACTGCAGCAATAAATTCAATAGTTACTATTCTATGAGTGGAATACGCAGGGAAAGGATGGTTCCAAGGCACCTCAGCAAAATAGAGTTACTGAAAGGATGAATAGAACAATAATGGAGCATGCATAGAGTATGAGGTTGCATGCTGATTTGCCCTTAAAGTTTTGGGCAGAAGCTATAGATACTACAGTTTACCTGATTAACAGAGGACCTTCTACTACTCTGGATGGTGGAATTCTAGAAGAGGCTTAGACAGGTAAAAAGGTAGATTTTTTATTTCTCAGAGTTTTTGGTTATGAAGCTTTTGTGCACGTTGATAAAAAAAATAAAAAGAAGCTGGATGCTAAATCTATGCAGTGCACTTTCATTGGTTATGGCTTTGGAGATTTCGGATTCTGGTTGTGGAATTTAGAAACTAACAAAATTATTAGAATCCGTGATGTAGTTTTCAATGAGAAGGTGATGTACAGTGATCAGCTCAAGAGGCTAAATAATTCTGAGCAGGGCAATCTTGATTTGGATGAAGTAATGATCCAAAATGAGCTCACGGGTAAAAATCATCACTCACAGAAAAACACAGAGACCGACGTCGATCAAGTAACCGATGTCGGCGGTCAAGCAAGAATCGATGTCGGTCAGATAGTAACCAACATCGGTCAGGTCGGTTAGGTCGATCAGGTACAGACCGAGAGTTGACCGGGATCGATCACTGATAGAGATGAGTCTCAAATACCCATAAGGAGGACTAAAGGGTAAGTAAACCTCCAATTCGTTATTCCCCTTCTTTATACTATGTGTTGCTCACTGATGGTGGAGAACCAAAAAGTTTTGATGAGGCAATGCAGGTAGAATCTAGGGAACAGTGGGAGCATGGCATGAATGAGGAAATTGATTCCTTGGAAAAGAACCAAACGTGGGATTTGGTTGAGTTTCCAGTCGAAAAGAAAGCACTGAAAAACAAATGGGTATACAAGTTAAAGGAAGGAGAGAATGGACAAATGAGACATAAGGCCAGGTTGGTAGTAAAGGGATTTGCACAGAAACAAGGTATTGGCTTTGGTGAAATCTTGTCTCCTATAGTAAAGATGACTTCTATTCAGACTGTATTGTCTTTAGTTGCTATTGAGGATTTGCATTTTGAGCAGCTTGATGTTAAGACAACATTTCTTCATGGAGATTTGGATGAAGAGATATATATGGATCAACCGAAAGGTTTTGAGGTCAAAGGTAAGGAGAAACTTGTGTGCAAGTTGAAGAAAAGCTTATATGGTCTTAAGCAAGCTCCAAGATAGTGGTATTTAAGGTTTGACAGGTTTATGACAGAGCATGGCTTTAGTAAATGTCAATCTGACCATTGTGTTTATTTTACCAGATTAGATAATAGTAGTTATATTATCCTATTGTTGTATGTAGATGATATGTGTGTTGCAAGTTCACACATGTAGGTAATTACTAAGCTAAAGGTAAAATTAGCTTACACATTTGCCATGAAGGATTTAGGAGCAGCAAAGAAAATCCTTGGCATGAGTATTAAGAGAGATAGGAAAAATCATAGGCTGATTTTGTCGCTAGAGGATTATGTGAATAAGGTGTTGGAGAGCTTCTATATGCAGGATGCAAAACTGGTAAGCACACCTATGGCTGGACACTTCAAGTTGAGCAAAGAACAATGTCCTAAATCACATGATGAGGTTGAGTACATGAGAAAAGTTCCATATGCTTCAGCAGTTGGGAGCTTAATGTATGCAATGGTATGTACTAGACCTGATATTTCCCAAGTAGTGGGAGTTGTCAGCAAGTTTATGGCCAATCCAAAAAAGGAGCACTGAAAAGTAGTTCAGTGGATTCTTAGATATCTGAGAGGGACCAGCAGCAGGTATTTATGCTATGCAGGGTCAAGCATTTCTCTACATGGATATGTAGATTCAGATATGGCAGGTGACTTAGATGGTAGGAGAAGCACCACAGGATATGTGTTCACTATTGGTGGAACGGTGGTTAGCTGGATTTCAAAGTTGTAGAAGGTTGTTGCCGTGTCTACTACAGAGACAGAATACATTGCAGTCACAGAGGCTAGCAAGGAAATGATATGGATGACACGGTTCATGGAAGAGTTGGGAAAGGAGCAGGAGAGTTGCAGATTGTACAATGATAGTCAAGTGCATTTCATTTGGCAAAGAATTCAGTCTTTCGTTCAAGAACCAAACATATACAGCTTAGGTACCACTTCATTCGACAGGTATTGGAGGATGGACAGTTGAAGCTAGAAAAGATCCATATGGATAAGAACCCTACAGATATGTTAACAAAGCCGGTAATAAAGGAGAGGTTGAATCTTCATTCAACTTTTGTTGGTCTTCAAGATTGAAATTGAAGAGGGAGAAACAAGCCAGAGAAATAAGACAAAGGATGTTGTTGTACAGGTACAGGTGCAGCTGTTTATCTCCAAGTGGGAGATTGTTAAGTTGTGGAGCTAAAAGCTTCACTGTTGAGTTCATGCAAAGGTTACTGGACTAACACAGTCACCGACATCGGTAGTATTGCCGACATCAGTAAGGGGTGGTTCAGATCCGACCGACATCGATAAGGGATCGGCTGACATCGGCCATATGCAGACCGACAACAACCGGTGTCGGTCACCTGTGTGTGCGTGTGCATTTGCATGCATTTTTAGAATTAGATTTGTTCTAATTTTAGGACGAACAGAGTGTTTGCATGTAAAGACTAATTTTCGTCTTGAGTCTGTGTTTCTAATTATTGTATGCCTTGGATCCTATTTAAGAGACCCATGGGGGCATGTATTGGAAGTAAGCAAGTAAGCAAGGTCAATTAGATCTGCAAGGTGCAAGATCAAGGAGATCAGCTAAAGCTAGGGAATAACAACTCGGTTATTGAGTTGGTTGTAATTGATTGAGAGAGAGAACTCTTGAGAGAAATATTGTATGCCCAAGAGGTGTGGAAGAGTGAGATTTCTTCATTGTATTCTGGAAGAGTTTAATGCAAGATTGGTTGTTTCTTGTATCTCCTATTATTTGTTGTTTCTGATTTCTAGTTACTTATTACTTCTGGTTCAATTTCGTGTTTAGTTGCTTATACAAAAGTAATTGATTGTACTCCAAGTTCCTAACAACACTTTTCAATTTCTATACTTTTCATTCAACCAATGAAAAATCTTAAAATACACATTATTTTAGTAATTGTAAAGTTTTGTATAAAGTTTCATATATAAATATTGGAATACTGAATAGTTGTTAGTTAAGCATATTCATATACATTCAATGGAACTATAAATGTCCTTATTAAATGGATATAAAAGTGGGGTTGCAAATAGTTTCAAAGTGCAAGCTATCCACAAGTGTCTGGTACATGCACAAGGAGCATAACTAAAACTAGTACATGTTAGAAACTTTTGTCAATTTATAACTTATGTTAAGTTATCATTCTATCTCTATATGGCTACCTTCTAATTTTATTCTTAGTTGGCTTTGCTAGAAACATTGATTAGATCATTTTAGCTCCTAGTTTTTAGGGTTTGATGCCATTTTTTATGGACAATTTATTATTGTGTTTTGGTGGGCATTATACCAAGTGTTGATTCTTGGACATAATGCTCATGTCCATTTGGATTGTTGAGAGTGGAGGGTCCCCTCAATTATCCCTACAACTGTTTTGTTCTCTGTGTTTTCTCTTCCTTTCGAATAAATACATTCCACCATTCCATGATTTTTTCCACTACCGCTTTCAACTCTTACCTTACTCGACACTAACAACTTGTATTCCTTAAATTATTCATGCATTATTTTAAGTTTACAACTCATGCCAATTCTTCTTTCTTTCAGTTTAGATTTCACAAGTTCTACTTATATGCTGAAAATTCCAATGTATGTTGTCATGATTATTATAATTTAATGAAATATTGTAACTACATTTTGACCATGTTCTCAACAATAGTGAGGTTAATCTCACTAATTAATATACAACAATAAATGACTAGTTCCACTAGTTCCACCTTGTTACAATACAAAACTCTGTGATGGAGTTATCTATATAAAATGTTTATTTGTATTGTTTTTATGAATCTTGCCTTAGTGATGGATATTAAAAGAGATTTGAAATGTTGATTTGTTTGATTTCCTATACAATTATCTCTAGAAAACTTTCATTAAATTTGGAAGTTTAAAATCTTCAAAATGGCATAATCAAACATGCATTTTGGTAGTAAATAAATTAATTTAATAGAGGTATTGAAAGGTGGTAGAAGGTGGAGCAACCCCTTGATTTTTTAACTATACAAAATACAATTGAACCTACATAATGGTAGGAGATTGTTGTTTGATGGTGAATAAATTTTTGACAATGGCTTTATGAAGATAGAAATATTATTGGATGTCAATTACAACACTTAAGTTGAGAAACACATCACTAATGGAAAAAATGTAAAAATTAATGATTAAAATTTATAATGATATTTCCTCAAAACTAGTTGTTCATTATGATTATGATTTAATATGACAAAAATGACTATGTTAAAGTAATAAAAAATAGTGGAAAATGAACACAAAATTTAAAACCAAAAAATAAATAAAATACAAAACCTTTTTTACAGTTATAACTTGGGTTGCCTAACCTTAAAATTTAGGTTGGGAATTTAAACTAATAAAATCAAAATATAACATTTTGAGTATTATTACTAGATCCATATACAAAGAATAGAAGATTGAATATGAAACCACTAGTGAGATCCAAAATATCAGATAATAATTATTTGATGTAATTAAATTTAAAAAACTCTTACCTATTATTACACTGTGAAGAAACTAATCCTACAACATAAAATATTATTTTTAATTATATTTTTTATCTTATATTCTATTAATTATTTTAATTAAAACCCTTCTCAAATGTAAATTTTCATTAACATTATATTTTAGGTCTTTAAGTATATCATTGGTAAAATAATAATTTTGTTATTTATTCTAAGTTGCTTAATCTAAAACATATACTTTTCTAGATTTTAGATTTTTTTGTGTAAATGCATTGTTAGGTGTCATAAAGTATTGTATGATTGGAACACATTATTGATAGGAATTTTTTTATGATTTTTCTTCTTTTTAATTTTTGATCTAATTCTTGGAAATAGTAGTCAAATTAGTGTGTGCAAAGTTAGTTAACATGGGCTAACCCTTGAGGAGTTGCAACTACATATCCTACATGCTTGGAATCAAATTCAATGTAGTTATTTTGTGCATGTGAGTGAAATTTCAAGTGAGTGTTTTCTCTCCTCTCCTGAGTGATGTTCAATATAAATTATATGAACATTTTCCTAACCCCTCCTTTGGTACACATTAATGATGTCACAATGGCTTGGAGAAAGTTGAAGCATCAAGATGCTAGTTTTTCACAAGTGTAGTAAAATATACGGTCAATAAAGGTTTTATGTCAAGTACTTAAGGTAGCACGCCATATAGAGATTATATGGATTATTAGCATATTAATAGGGTGATATGTGCACATATGGCTAGGTGAGATTATATGGTTATTTGTGTATTAATAGGATTATGTGCATATATGGTTAAGTAATATTATACTTATATTTTGATGTAATATACTACTTATTTAATGATTTGGGCATGGGTAGGGGACGTAAAATAAATGGTAGGTGATTTACTTTAAATTATATGTATATAGTCATAGTGGTAGGTGAGAGCATACATTGTAATTAGGTGCCCATAATCTTGCATTTATATAAACATGCCCCTTACATGTGAGAGGAAGTGAATAATATTGTATGTGGAGTGGTTTTTTCCAATAAGGATCATTGTATGATGTTTCCTTACCTTAAGTGTTTGATATAATATATTGGGTTATTATATTTTTGAGGTGTGAAATTCTTAACACTTTACTTGAATTATATAGAAGGATTCACTATTTGTTCAATACTTAAATGATACCTAACATTTGAATAAGGATGAGCTTGTATTATATGGTTATATAGGAAATGACATCACTATTACTGACCATGAAAAATAGTAAAAAAACAAATCAAAGGCATTAGAAATTTGGCCAAGGTGGAAGGACCCACAAAAATAAAAAGGATGAAATAAATGGACTACTTGTCTTGCACAATTTGATAGAATTGATGCTTCAACTTGAACCACCAAATTTGTCCCTAGAGAAATAAATGTCCAAAATGAGGTACAAAAACTTAGAAGATATATAAATGAGGCTTAAAATATGAAAAAATGATTTTTGAAGACATCAAGAGGGATTAAAATCTGGATAGAATATAACGTAAAATAAAAAGTGTAAAAAAAATCAAATATACTCAAGTGGTCTAAGTATAACAAAATAGAAAAATAACATGATAAAAAAGAGTTTTGTACTAAAATCCAACCATTTAAGATGAAAAAATCTTCACATATCATTTTTTTTCCTATATCATAAGAGTGCAAACATTACATCACCACATGACAACTTTGATTTACGCTTGGGCCTTCTTGTTATGGTGGTGATATTATAGTAGACAACAAAAACAATTTCACAACTCTAATTATTTTTATGTTAGGGATCCTACTATCAAATTACTCTACCAAAATTAATGTAAAAATATCAAAGCTTAACATTTTTACCTCAAAATATAGAGCATAGTCTTTTATAACTATAATTTACAAAGATCAGTTGTAGAAAAAAACATTTTGCTGCCAGTGTTCAACAAAATATCAAATATACATGACCACTTACATGAAATGAGATTATTGAATTATATCAACAAAAGCTAACAAAACCATTAGAATGAGCATATAAATTACATGTGTCATTTAGTCTCTGTATGCAATAATAAATGTGACATAAACAACCCATAGAGCACGAGGTTCACTTGATGAATAATTGTATCACCAAAAGAAGAAGAGACATTTAGTGTATCATTTAGTTGAAGTAATAGGAATCTGATTATGATCTATATGGCTACCACTTAATCTAGCACTTTGTCTTAAAGGTACAAGGGGGATAACCTTCTTAGATGGCATGGGAAGGGATCATGCAAAAATGTAGAAGGCTAAGACCAAAGGTGAAAATTTTTATTATCCTTTGTATGGGGAAAATAAAAAATCAAATATGAGATCCTAATATAAAAATATGAAACCCTATAAAAATGAAATCCTAAGGGAAAACTTAGGGATTTGCATTACTCAATATGTGTACATGTTTACTAATATGTCTTAACACAATTTAGATTAATGGGTAAGATTAATATGATTATGATAAAACTTTGAAATGTAATTCAGATAAATAGAAATGGCATTCAAGCATACATCTAAATATAAAAGACTAAGATTGATTCTTCTAATTTGACAAAGGTATATTCTAAATAAAGTACTAACAAGATCATAATACTTATCTTTTATGGATGACTATCTGGTTGTGGATGTATTCTAGAAGTGAAAATAAGGGATAAATAGGGTTGTGATTCATTCATTTTCAAAATTGATTCATTGTCTACATTGGGCTAGTTCTATAGGATTGGGTTAGTGTCTTTGATCATTATTGTCTTACTGGTTGGTACTAACCTGTGCAGATGTAGGTAAGAACTATTGTATAGTAACATGACTATATTTTCTTGCTCTTGGAACCTTGATAATACACATAACTTCATAAATCAATCTCATTTGCATTTAAAACGCTATGAGTGTTTGTGAGGATTAGAAACCTACCAAAATAGGGGAAATATAATGGGCTAAGTTGAATCCAATCACCTTGTCTCATGATTTAATTTTACCTATGTATCCAATACTCCAAGGATGGAAATAAATCCATATGTAGTTATTCCACAGTGTGTGATTTTAAAATTATGTTCCATCACTATATGTATGCAATGAATGATGTGGATTTGGTACTTGACAATATTTTATTTGACTTAGACTTTGAATGCTTCAAAGTTGGCTTGTAACTGATCGTAGTGATTGGTTTACAAATAAGGAAGAATAGGGAATATTTTCTCAATGTGAAATAATGTATAGATGTATATCAGATTAGTGCCAAGTCCCTTTTGAATGAGACCTTGATTTTTTTTATATGGATCTAATTAAATAATTTCTCATGCCACTAATATGCTAGTCTAATGAATGGACCCTAAGGATGGGTTTGATTTTATAAAATATTTTTAACTAGGAGCGGTTTGGTACTGATCATGTTAGGTCAATATCATATGGTGATATTGATCAATTCTATGAGAACTGACCTGTGCACATGCAAACTGCACTAAGAGTTTGTTGTAGGATATTTAGCATGTTTAAAATAGACAAAAGGGTTCATATAGATTTGTATCAACTAAAAACAATGGTTGACTCATAATAAAGCATCTAAATGTGAGAGGATGATGGATTACAACCTTGTTTGAGTACTCAATTCATGTGTGGTAAATGTGTGTTAATCTTATTATTATCAAATACCGAAGACAAGATTTTAGTATCTATATAGTGAACCCTTGGATGTGGTTTTTATTACTGTAGACCATTTACAAGATCTAAATTTACCATAATATGTGAGAATGCGATTGGTGGTATCACTATAACCTCTTTTTGAGAATCCCCTTGGATCATCCCAAAAATTTCATTATTATACTACACATGGGTTGGTAGAGGGATAGTTAGTGAACACTAGCTACCTAAACCCTAATGCAGGTCTCAATCTATTTTCATTGATAATATAGGGAAAATATTTAGCTATTTCATGTGCATAGGATTCATAGTGCACAAATTGAGGGTAAGGAAGTGAACCATATAATAAGGAAAGCGAGCCTAAAAATTTAGATTTTGAATGCAGACACTTTGTAGGAGCATAAATTTAGCTTCTAAACACATGTCTGGAGCAAAATGTACCATATTATAAACTTATTTTATTAGTTCATACTTTCATAGTGATAATCGTTACAACTTCAGTTACAAATTTCTAGGTTCAAATTTCTACAATAGGTCTTCTACAACATTCTACATCAAAATTTGCCATTTCTATACTTTTATATTTATTAAATTGTTATATTTATTAGTTAGGTTTTATTATTATATTGTACATGTATTGTGATGTTTAATTAATTTTAATTCATTTATTTTTATTAAACTTATTAATTTATTTACAAGGATTTTTTATTATTTTCATTACAATTAATACTCATTTTTTATGCATTGTTAATATTGTTGATTATTTTTAATTTAAGTAAAATTGAATAATGACATCAATTTTTTATTATTATTCCATACCAAGGCAACAATTATAGGAATCAATTTTTAATTTCCTTACTTTTTGTTCAACCAATGAAAAATATTAAAATACATATGATTTTAACAATTATAAAGTTTGGCATATAAATATTGGAATATCCTATAGGTGTTATTTAAGCATATTCATGTACATGTAATGCAAATTTAAAGGCTCCTTTTTTAATGGTTATAAAATTGGGGTGGAAAATCATTGCAAGTGCAAGCTATCAACATGTGTCTGGTACAATATAGGGAATGAAAGAGAAACTAACACATGTTACTAGATTTTGTCCTTTGTAGCTTATGTTTGATTATCATTTTCCTTATGAGTGGTGATTTAACTTTTTAGAGTTTATAGAGTTTAAACCCTAGGTTATTAAAGGGTATGAGATAATACATTAGGTTATAAAATAAGCATTAAATATAACCATTGATTTATGAAAGAACTTAGCTAAACTAACATTTCTAATAATAGAAATAAATGATGCAAACAAGTACTTAGCTTTAAATTGACTAAGACAGAAAATCTAGAGATTGTAAATCAAGACAAGAGCTAATCTAAGTGTCTCAAATAGGATCCAAGTGTCAAAACCCTTCCTAGATAGTAGTGCCCTAACTAGATAGTAGCTAGAATGGCTCTAGTGTCCTCCTTTTGGTGCTAGTGTCCTCTATGCATAACTTCTCTAAGATTTTGGTGCACTTATGTCAAAGTTTTCCAAGCCTATTCTTATGTGCACAAGTTTTGATTCCCTATCAGTGACCTATTTTGACTTATTTTGCATGTAAACCATAGAACTCCATGTTTTTGTGGCATCCAATTGAAAAAATTATGAAAGTGTGATGTTATTGGGGTAGGACGGACATCCTCAACACTTGTTACCTACATACCAATACTCCAAGGAGGGATCAACCCCATTGTAGTTTTCCCCACCTAAGTGTTGTTGCAAGTAGAAGTGAATCTAGTATGAATGTTGGTTTGAGTGAGGCTTGAGACTACAAATATTTGTATTCTAATCTTGGGATGGATATAGATGACTATATGCCTAAGCAGGGTAGAATAGGGATTGATAACCTTGATTATACATAACTTTTTTTGTAGTTAATTTGTGTTTTTTTCAACTAATTTCCATCGACTGAAGAGAGGGATAAAATTCATGTATTTACATTATTCTAGTGTTTGTATGGGTCTTAAAGGAGGTCTAGGCCGACCCTAGGTGGTTGTTGATTTGAAAACATAGCCGTTGGTGACAAAAGGTGGGAAAATGATAATAGCCCCAAAATTGGGACATTAGTGCCATTAGTGCTACTACCGAAGTTTGGCACTAGTGTCCAGGTGGTATAATTTGAGTCACTAGGGGCTAAGATACTAAAGCGAGGGTCTAGGACTACTTTAGGGATGTTTAATTATGTGTTTGGCCCATACAAATGTTGGATATGTGTCTAAATAGGCCCTAAGATAGGTCCAGGGCTAAGTTGTGAATAGGTGGTCTCAAGTAACACTCTTAGCACTCAAGTGTTAGTTTTATATGATTACATTCCTCCCCCCCCCACTTTATTCTATAAATGTAAAAAATTGAAATGACTAGGATAAAGGGAAAAAAAAACATAACTGGACTTACCTATGAGGCCAAGTCCATGGATTCAGATCTGAGTATGTGAAGCATGTTCCATTGCATGTCATGTAAATGAAATGTGTATAGATCAATCCTTACTAAAGATATATTAAAATAAAAAATAAAACTAAGTAAATAGATAAGAAAGAGGAAATGAATGAATACACCTCACTAGGTATGTGAATTGATGCATAAACTTGGTGACATCTTGTGTATGCGTGTATGTAGATAGTGATCAATCAATGAATATCTTGGACTGAGTTGATGGCTTGATCAATCCCTATGTGTGGGTGGCTTGATAACTCAATCCAATTTTTACTCCATCATTACCCACCCCCACTTGGTGGATCATGACCTGTGAATAGCTTGGATAGCACTGATGGTGTGTCCAACCCTCCTATGTAGGTGGATCAAGAACTCAAGTAGACTATGACTCCATAATTTCCTATCCATGTGTAGTAGATGCATCTGAAACTAAAAATATGTGATGAATTTAAAATTATATAATATGGCTCTAGGCCACTTAGAAACTCTAAAATGTAATACAACTATGGGCCACTCAAGAATATAACATGGCTCTGGTCCAATCGGGAATTCTAACCATTTCAAATAGAGTAAGGATTTAAATCTATATTATGATGGTGTGGATGGTGTCTAGATTAATAACATAGAGAATGACATGAATTTTTCCATTCCTTCTGATTAATTAGATCAAAAGTGAGCATATGGAAATAATGTGTCATGCACATGCCCCCAAATTTGATATCTGTGCATATGGATTTTGAATTGAGTTGTAATAATCTATATTTAAGTATCTTAAATTTAAATAGGAATGATCATGCCATATATGGACCCCAATCTAAAGAAACTAGTATGAATGTATGTTAAACTGAGTAAAACTAATAATCTGTAGCTAAACCTATGCAAACATGGACTATACCTACTATAATTTTTTAAAACTGAGGCTACTAGATAGGAGTGCCATATCTAGATAGTATAACTAGTGGACCTAGTGTCCCACTTTGGGTGCTAATTTCTAACTGTATTGATTTTTGTCCAATTAAAATTGGTCTCTATGTGACTTTTTCCCACTATGTTTTCCTAAAATTGATTTATGTATTTTATGCCTGTGTGCTAAAAACTATATTTTGAGTGCATTTGGATGGCCCAATCTCTATGATAAATCTCTATAAATACCCCCTCTTTTTAGGGGAGTTGTTGAACCTATGTAAGAACTATCCTCAAAAGAAAAAGATCTGCATGAAATGTGTTAACCAGAGCATATATGATATCTATGTAATAAACCAATATAATGTGTAGACATGACATCAAAATATAAGATAATATGAGCATAAGTTTGTAACATATGACGTATGTTAGATCTAAAATTCTTGAAGCTATCAAGATAGATATAATAATGTATATGAAAACCAAATTTGAGTAATAAACTAAGTAACTACCCAGGGGGATTGGGCATGATGTCCATCAAGGCACCTAAGGAGGAAGGGGAGAGGTATGAGGTCCTTCATGGCATCTAAAACTAAAGTGTGTAACAAGAAAGAGACAAGTGTCATGGCCATGATACATTTATGAAAACATACATAATAATACATAAGGAATGCAAAGTAGGCCAAGGGGCCACAATATAAGGGACAGTGGCACATGTCACTAAATATAAGAAAATAAGACATACAAGGACATGCTCAAATGTCCACATACACAAATAACAAGCAAGTTTTTATAAATTAACATGGAAGTTCATGTTCAAATGTCTGTATACACAATCAAGAAGGCATACATGAGGACATGGGCACATGTCCAAAGCATACATATAATGAACATAAATGGCTTTGAGCCCTATAATTATGGCATATACAAATTCCATCAAATAAGTATAGAAACATAGAGACAAAATCAAGTCTAAACTAGTAAATCTAGAAATGAAAGTATGCATAAACATGTGGTACAAATTTGTATAAGAGCAAAGATGTACATGAGTTGAGTATAAATTAGTATTAGTTGGAAAAAATTTAGTTTAGTGTAGAATGATATAGCCTAGTAATCATAACTATGTATAAGATGCCCCCAAATGGGCAAATGTGCCAAATGAGGAACCTATGTATGTGCCCTCAATGGGTAGATAGTAGTGAATTTGGACCTGTATGATGGACCTGATTCTTTTAGCAATCTACAAACACTCGACACGAATAAGTGAAGTATGTATGTATGATAAAAACTGACTATACTAATATAGATAACATATGTAGTACCTAGAAAGTATAACAAGTGTAAACATGGAGATGCATACAATCTATAATTTACATTTTTTGAGAAAATATTTGAATATTTTTGTGTTTTTAACACGTTCTATTATTTTTGTGTTTTTTGAGTATAATCTACGTATAAGCAACATGAAAATGAAACTATATACAAGGAGTAAAAATGAATGACAATATGTACAAGTAGGGAAGAACATACTAACTAATGAGTCTTGTAAAATACCCATTGTCAATGTGGTCCTATGTCAAATAAAGGAAAAAATTTCATGTTTGTTGTGTGAAAAGGTAACTAATGTCATATAACTTTATGTACTGAGTGATCTATATCTGACACTACCTATGGAGTGGTGCTAAGAATCCATGAAGCTGATTGGGTTTCCTTGTGAACTTTAGGGATCTTAAAGACCCATCTGATAGAAGATGTTGTAGCTAGCATGGGTGCCCTATGCTGAGAATCCTGGGAACTTGATAATACTGATATAAAAATGAAAGGGGTAGAGAGAGGCTCTCTAGAATCTACAACATATCTCTGACATAGGGGCCTCTCTAATAAGGTTATCTATGGGAGAGTATGTGTACATGGTAATATTATATAATTAAACCTCACATGTACTAGTGGCTCAACTAAAATCTATAGTTTACTAATGGAAACTATGTTTGAAACTATAACTAGTAGTTATGATGTAACTACCTATGGGATAGGTAAAGGATACTCATATAAAAGACCCTCAAGTGTAACCACTTGATTTGCATGTATATACTTGAGGCATCTATGTGTGGTGGATGGAATGCTCAAAGTTATTATATCCATGACCTACCCAATAATAAGTCGAATGTGCTTGCAATAGGTACTACTAAGAATTTAGTGGCCACATGTGTTGGTCCAACCTATAATGGAAGTACAATCTCCACAATGGAGCTCTAAACATGGCCACTAAAACCATGAATAACTATGTTGGTTCAATAAATTTTCTACTCTAAATAACCCAAATGTTGTATAATTGTGATAGTGCACATGTTAATACTTGACCCATTTCCAATTATAACACTCTAAATATGATGATGATCAATATAGGTTTTTACAAAGAGTGCATATAAATATGAATCATCATCAACAATCTCCTGCTCTAAGAAAGTGATAGTCTATATGGCACTATAGTATGATACACACCATTGATATTATGTAGGGAGTGTTCATCCTCTGTAGTAGTGTTATAGGATACCGGTGGTGGATGTGCCTAATACATAGAGTGAACACCTTAAGTGTCTCCTACCTCATTAGTTGTATGTTTTGGAAATGGATTTAAAATTATTTTCATTACCTTAGCTTCCATTTGTTTAACTTTAGGTGCCTCTTTAGGTATTCTCACATCAATGATGTTTGCCTCTATCAAATCATGAATCTTATGTATCGAATTGATGTGCATCTATTTTTATTTTGGCTTGGTATCTTATGATAGTCTTAGAATACATTAGAATCCTAGTTCTTTATAATAGTCCCTGTCGTATCAACCTCTTTGATGTGAGGGAGAGATATGACATTGCATTCCAAGAGTTATTGTAAAACATGTGCCAGTTGCTTTGGAAGATTTGTGAAAACTCTCTGTGGAGGAGCTGATAAAACCAAGCAAGGAGGTGGCTCTAAAGATACATTAACCATGGCCTTTTGATCACTCTTGTTTTCAATGGACCTTACTTTGTAAGGAGGATTATTATAACTCTTAGTAGTTGAATCTAATCGACTTGTGTGTTTTAATTTTCCCATAGAGAGAAGCTTGAGTTCTATTTATTTCACTGCATGGCATAAATATGTGAATGTTGGAAACTTCTTGAGCAAGATAGATTCATGAAATGTTAGTAGTAAAATATGTTTGAATATGTCTTGGATCTCTCTATCTGTCATCGGGCTAGTCATATTTGCCAATATAGTTTTATATCGCAAGACATATTCTTCAATAGGTTCATTGTATTTTTGTTTAAATTGTGCCACTTGAGCATATGAGATCTTATCACTGATGTTGATTTAAAAGTATGCCAAAAATGTATCTGCCAATAGATTGAATGCAATGATGTACTAATTTAGAAGATCATAGAACCATTGTAAGTCTTAGTCCTTTATATTACATGGTAAAAACTTATTAAGGAGCCAATAATTGGACACATAGTCCAAACATGTTACATGGAAAGCTTGTAGATGGTGCTCTGGGTCACCCTTACCATCATACAAATTAAGATTAGGTGTCATAAATCCAAATGGAAAAAGGGTTGTTTTTATTTGTTGTGCCAAAGGTGTATGTAAAAGAACATGAGAATCCAAGGCATGTGATGGCCAATTAGAACCATACTCAAGATGTAACACCTTAGCCTAAAGAGAATGAATCTCATGCATAAGGGATTGTATATCTAGAGAAGATGAACTAGCCATAGGAGGTATTGCCATTATTGAAGGTTGTCAAGTTAAAATAGGTTGTTGTACAAGCTAAGTTGCCCTTAAAGTAGGTGTAACAATATTATTAT
The DNA here is from genome assembly GCA_037957365.1 of Torreya grandis. NCBI lineage: Eukaryota > Viridiplantae > Streptophyta > Pinopsida > Cupressales > Taxaceae > Torreya > Torreya grandis. Next base: position 1,397,179 of record JARHVA010002682.1, read on the forward strand.
TTGGGGGAGTTGAAGATTGACCATTATTTGATTTATTCTTTATTTCCATTATAGATTGTATAATTTATGCATGATCATGGGATTGTTCCATAAGTCTATCTCTGAAACTATGTAAAATCTCATCCTTAGTGACTATAATATTTTCATTATTAAGTGGGGGGAGATTATCCCGATTCCCATCTTGTCTATCATTTTGATCTTGATTGTATTACTCATCTTTGGATGCATTATCATTGAAGTCCACATAATCAAGGTATGAAGGATCAATGGTCGGAGTTATAATTGGTCCTATGTCCATGGTATAAGATCAAATGAAAGGAATCCGAGTATGCTCAATAGGATTGGCACTATGCCTAGCACTTCTTCATAAAGGAAGAGATACAAATTTTTGAGATGGCAGATAGAAAATAAAATGAAATAGTGCTGCTAAAATAGAATATATAAAGTCTATAAATCCTAACATAGCCAAGGGAATAATAAATATAAAGATACAATCCCTAGTATCATTTAAGGATAGGGTTTGATCAGTATTCAAAGTAAATTGAGTTCACCAAATGATTTAACTTTTTAGGGTTTATAGAGTTTAAGCCCTAGGTTGTTAAATTATTTGAGTACACTAAATCAAGGTATAAAATATACAATAAACATAGCCACTGATTTGTGAAATAACTAAGCTAAACTGACATTTCTAATAATATAAATAATTGTTTTAAATAGGTACTTAATTGGAAATTAACTAAGATGGAAGATCTGGAGGCTACAAATTTGGAAAAGAGTTGATCTGAGTGTTGTGGATAGGATCTAAGTATTTAACCCTTACTAGACATTAGTGCCCTAAATAGAGAGTAGTGCTAATGGTATTAGTGTCCTCATTTTGATTCTAGTGTCCTCTGTGTAGAAATGCTATGAGATTCTGGGTGCACCTGTGTCAAAGTCTACCAATCCTAGTCTTATGTGCACAAGTTCTAATTCCCTATCAATGACCTATTTTGAATAATTTTGCATGTAAAACCTAGACCTCTATGTTGTTATGGAATCTGATTGACACAAGTAGTAAAGTATGATGTTAGTGGTGCAAATTGGACATCCTCAACACCCTGTTGTGATGAGAGTTTCCTAAATAACAATTCATCAAGGAGGAATCAAGCCCAATGTAGTTCTCCCCACCTAAATGTTGATGAAAGTGGAAGTGAAACTAGTATGAATTCTAGTTTGAGTGATTTGAGTGAGGCTTGAAATTGGAAATCTATGTATTCTAAGATTGGGATGGTTGAAAATGACTGTAAGCAGAAGTAAGGCATAATAGGGATTGATAACCTTCATTGTGCATAATTTATTTTGAGTTAATTTGTGTTATTTGAATATGATTTCCATCTATTAAATAAAGGGATAAAATTCATGTATATATATTCTATTACTGTGCGGGTCTTAAAATAGGTCTAGGCCGACCCTAAGTGGTTATTGATTTAAAAAGATATCCATTAGTGATAAAAATTGGGAAAAAGACAATAACATCCAAACTGGGACATTAACACCATTAGTGCTACTATCAAGGTTATGGCTCTAGTGTCCAAGTGGTAGAACCTGAGACACTAAGGGCCAAGATGTTAAAGTGAGGATCTAGGATTTCTTTAGGGATGTTTAGAGATGTGTGTGGCCTACACAAAGGCTGGATAGGTCTCTAAATAGTCTCTAAGATAGGTCTAGGGATAAGTTATGGATAGGTGGTCTTTGTATACACATAATATTTTCAAACTTTTATCACTTTTTGACACTTTGTATCTTTTAAGAACCCATTGAATCTCAATCTCTTTGAGTGCATGCCCTAAGGGGTGCACCAAGAAAGGGGTGGGCAGACCATTGGTGATTCATAGGATTTTTTTCTCTTTTCCACTTGTTACCTACATATTTGTCTCCTAAAAACCTTATCCCTAATCTTGTTCTTCTCTCTTGAACAGTCAATAATTTCCTACCTTTTATCCCCTTTTTTTCTAACCTTAACCCCCTTTTGACTATTCACTGCACTACATCAACACTGTTGACTCTATATAGTTTTTATCTCTAGTTTCCTATACTAGGTTGACTGGGTTGACCCTATATAGTTTTGGGTAAAATTCACTTAGGGTCTAGGTGCGCTCTTGGCCGATCTAGCCCGTGACCTAGTGAATTCTTGTCCAAAATTGTGCTAGGTCAAATGGGTAGACCTTTTCAGCGAAAACTTTCAGAAGGGCTTAAAAATCCACCTATATATACAAGTTCATTTCACCATTATTTAGAGAAGAAAATAAGAAGTAAGAGATATTTTGCATTTGCTTATCCACCATTCTACTTGAGGAGTAAGCTTACGATTTCATACTTTCTATGGAGATACGGATCTTGTCTTATGGAGAAGTCTTTTGGATTCATTGATAGGTTGTGTAGCCTAGAGATGATATGTATTTTTCATCCTTACATATCACAACAACCTCTTGTGAATCACCTTGTCTAAGGGAGAGATTGAGGCTCAATAGGTTCATAGCCAAAGGTAAGTATTCCTAACTTTGTTCCTCCTTTGTAAGAGCAAATAGATATGCATGTGTGCTTATCTTCCATGCATTATGATTCCATATACATTAACATGAGTATATATATTTTATGCATGTTTAATTTTGTTGTTTTTAACCCCCACTTTGTGTCATAAGCTTTGGTGAGCACTAGATTAGATTTAATTTACTTGTTATTAGTTTAGTGAGATATCAAAACATAGGAATCCATTAGGGTTATTGCATGATTTTTATTAACTAGAGGCTTTAAAAACCTCCCTATAATAGTGTATTATGGAAAGATATCCCATAATCAAGTTTAGCAAATCACCATATTGGTCATATTCGCAATTATCTAATGTGTCCCCAATCGGAAGTGTATAGTATGACCTATCTTCTTTGAGTTAGGATTGATTTATAGACATGATGAATTTATAATTACATGAAGTCTAGTGAACCTGATGTGAATCTAACCCTTTCAAGATTTATTTCACATTTTCATCATTTTATCATTTTATTTTTACATATTTACGATATTGGGTTGACAGTGTCAATTCAACTCTAACTCTTGTGCGTGAGTGTAACATCAATACAAATTTGTTTTATTTTTACAAGTTTTTTTATTAGGTATAGGCTACTAGATTACCTCTATCAACACAATACATTTTCATACTTATAGATCAAGCTGCTAGGTCGACCCAATCAACTATATACATTTACAGCCATCTAGATCAGGCTAGTAGGTTGACCCTATTGACTCTATACATTTCCAAACTTTAAAAAAACATACCAGTTTGACCCTATTGACATAGTATATTTTAAAAGTTTTTAAAAAATATTAAATTAAAAATCTAGGTTAACCCAGTCGACACAATTAGCAAATTTTGCAAGTATAAATTACGGTACTTCAACAACAATCTTATTTTTCTGTGCATCCTCCAACCCACCAAGGTTCTTTTATATCCTTCTCTATCATTTTTGTTAGTCATTATAGTTCCATTTTTCATAGTTTGTAGTCTTTAAAACTGCCCCTATATAGTCAACTAGGTCGACCCTATCGATGTAATTCTATATTTTTTATTCTATGTGGAAAACTAGGTCCACATTATCGACGTAGTTCTTTTTCAGACCCTTGCTTTTGTAATATAGAAGTGACATTGTCGACTTTGTTTTGTAATCTCTACATACACTATCATGTAAATTAACATTGTACCATGTTTCAAAGTTGGAATTAACACTTATATACTAGTAATTAGCTCACATTTTCATTTCTTGTTGATTGCATGCTTAGAATAGATCACATAGTCTAATTAGGTTATTTTTCAATATACCATTTATTTACACTATTTTCTCTTTTATGCACACACTACCAAATCATAAAATATTAAAATGCATTTAAACAATTGTCTACCTAAGGCCTACCTACTTGGATTTCATCACTAAGGAGGAAGCTGACTTGGTTTTTAGGCCAAGTATAAACACATGTTTAATGGTATATTTTGGCTAAAGACATGACACCCTTATCACTCTCATGTGTGAAGTGAGTGGGTAGGCCCCAATACCAAATGAGTACCATTGCCAATACAAATCCTTTTTAGCCTAAATATCCTAAAACCATCTTTAGATTGATTTCTAGTTCCTTGCTTATAGCCAACTTCCTATCACATCTACAATTATTTTAATAATCTAACAACATTTAAGATAAAAACTTAGTTAGCTTTACTTTCCAATTGTATTGCTTGTTCTTTGCTCAAATTATATGTTGTATTGTAAAAACGTGCATTAGTCAGCATTGGTGCAAAGTTTTGTGTTGTGTGCCTCAATTGGCTCAACCTCATTAATCTAATTGATTTTGTGTTTTCATTCATTTAATGCTTTCCAAAAGTACTTACAATTTTTTTTGTATTTTAATGAACAGTCATTCTACTCGACACGGTCTCTTACAGATTATCAGTTTTTCCTACCTGTAATACTAGGTTGATCATGTCGACATAATATTCTTTTTTGCTTCCCAAGATATAGAACTAGGTTAGCTTTTTTTACTTTGTATCTTTTTCCTATCATTTTAGCTTTTTTTCTAGTACTAGGTTGACTCTGTGCATTTTTTTAGCTCATGTTTGCAGTACTAGGTCAACCTTATTGACTCTATAAACTTTTTCAACCTCTATTTCCACTATTAGGTCGACCCTATCGACTTTATCCACTTTTTCAGCCCATGTTTCCTATATTAGGTTAACCTTGTCGACTCTACACTTTTTCAACCTCTATTTTTAGTATTAGGTTCACACTGTCGACTTTGTATAGTTTTCAACTTTAGTTTCCTATACTAGGTCAACCCAGTCAACTCTGTACACTTATCTATTTCTTCCTATCTCTTTTGTTTTTACAACTATTTTGTGTGTGGTTATCTACTCTTATCTCATAATGATGTCATCTTTGTAGCCTTATTTTATTCAATAACATTACATAATCAAGGATTTAGATCATAACCTCACCTATTTCATTACTTCAGATGAAACTATTCACTTTATTCCTTTATCTTATCTTAATCCAAAACTAATCACTACATTATGTAATGTAGTTGAGGTCATTCATCCTAATCCTCCTCCCATTACTAATATTTGGAATCCTCTACCTAAAAATAATCCTCCTCCCACCAACACTAACAATCCTCTTTCTAACAACACTAATACCCAACCTTTAAATCCATAAATTGATACAACTCAACTTCTTGCACAAATCATACAACAAATGAACATAATGTAAACTTTTAATAGCTCTCAAATGATTAACATGCAACAACATTTATTACACATGACTAGTCAACCACCTCAAGTCATCATGTATCAACCAAATCCAAATTTTGTCCCTCCTCCTCTTAGAGATTCCAATGGGAATATCATCCCTCAAATTCCAATGAATCACAAAATGTTTCAACATATTTAAAATAAACCTTTCGCCCCATTCATTGCATCCATAGATATTGGAAACATTTCTCCAACTATCACATATAATGGGACTAACGACTCTACTATATTTATTATGTATTTTGGTAATATCTATAAGGAATGCGTCCAAACTAACACCTTTGCTACCACCAAGATCTTAGCCAAAATATTTTTTGGTGATGCACTTGAATGGTATAACCAAATTCCTAGACATTCCATTCACAACTAGAGGATTTAGTCAATGCTCTAGTGAAGGAATTCCAATATGATGACGTTCTTGAAAATTACCTTAGCCATTTCATCAATGCCAAGCAACTTCCTAATGAATCTAGTCACACTTTTATCAAATGATGAAATTCTCTCTCTCTTAAAGTGGACCATAACATGAATGAAGATATTATTTTAAAACTATTTGTTACTTCTCTTAAATCTCCCCTTAAATACAAAGTTTGAATCTTTTCACCTAAAACTTGAGAAGAATCCTTAAACCAGGCAAAAAGATAAGACTTTCTTATGAATCAATTTTAAACACTTCAAATAACTACTAAATAACCTTTCCAATCATTTTATCATAGCATTGATTCATCAAAGCCTCCCCAACCTCAAAATAGAGCATCCAATTCAACCAATTTTAACCTAGCCCACCCTCCCTTGAGTCTAGAACAACTTAAGAATAAATTGTTATCCATTAAACCCATGAGCTTTGATCCTTCCAAACCTCCTCCAAAATGGTACAATCCTAATAAATTTTATTGGTGGCATTCTACTATGTGTCATTCTCATGAGTCTTGTCATGATATTCACCATTTTCTTCTTTCTTCCTTGCTTGGTTCGTATTTCAATCTTGATACTCTCGCAAAACAACATTATCAAGACTATCTTCAATTTTTTAAAATTCAATCTCAATAAATACAATCACATCAATATCAACTAACTATTGATATAAAAAAATCATCCCATACCTACACCTCATCCACTAATGTTGTTCAAACCACAATTGATCCTTCTTCCTACACCAATAAGGAAAGGATAGCTAACATGAACAACTTTAAACATATTGTTGCATCCATTTAACCTCAACCTCTTAGGTCACATGAATCAAAGGAGTACCTAATTCAAATTCCTACTCTAAAGTATATCATACATGGTCCTCATTTACCTCTGTTATCTCTTCATACCTCTCCTACACATCATATGTCACATTCAACATACTTAAAATATAAAAAATCAGCACATTTACTTATCTCCAAATGCACCTACAACCCAATGCAAATCATTTTCATGGTTCGATGTTACCTCACTCCACCTCACATGTCGGGTCATCTTGTGATGCTCATCTACATATCCATTTAAAATTTGGGCATCTTATAATGCCCATCCCTATATCCACTTACCTATTGGGGTATCTTACGATGCCCACTCTTATTATAAAATATATACCAATAAAAAAATTCAACTTCAAGAAACCTTCTAAGACTTATAACCTTGTATTTCACATGCTCATATTTGATATAGAAGTTATCATAAATCTTTCTTGTAATTTTTGTCTAATGTTTCTTTCTTTTTGTACACTTTACTTCTTTTAGTTTCACTTTATTAACATCATCATTGTTGCCTTTGGTTTCTTTGGTTTTATTGCAAATTAAATTTGGCATTTTTTTTCATTTGGTTCTTAGATATATCTTTCATTATTGTCTTTTATGTCATTCTTTGCCTTAGTAGCTTTATGATTATTTTTCCCCCATTCTTTAGCATTCACCTCATTGGTGTTCACCTTATGATTTGTAGTGCAATACCATGGATAATACCTAGCTTTTCTCATAAATTACCACATTAAAACATATTTAAACCACTTTTTGGGATGCCTACTACTTTCATTAGTGCTTGTACTCAATCCTTGTAGGTTAGTATGGCTTATCTAGTGACATGACTATCATAAGCATAGCTTCGTTTCTTTCATAGCACTATTTTACTTCTTTGTGATCAACTACAAGTGTACTCATCATTGTATCACTTATTACATATATGGATCTCTTATGATCCCCATATTTCCATTATTTCCTTTCATTTGAGTCTCACATCAGTCAATTTTGAGATTGCACACTTTCTTGTGGGCAAGTCTAGGAGTCTTAGACACCTTGGTCTTTAGGTCCTTTTCTCTAGTGACCAAGTATAAGCTCTCTTGTGTTTATCATATTTAATACCCATGTTTGGTTTTCCAAATCCATATGGAGGAGGAATAGAAAAATCCATCAAGAAGTTAAAATCCAAATCATTTAACAAAAGGCAATGATCCCAAAGGCAACATTCAAAATTCTCAAAATTCAAATCACTCTAAAAGATGTGATTCAAAGCACATCTCTTTTTTCTAGTCAAATATCAAACTCTACATTTGGCCTCACGATAGAGCTAAGGTCTATTGGGGTGCAGTAGGCCAGTAGATTAGAAAAGGAGAATAAAAAAATCTTTTAGTGCTACCTACTTTCTCACACAACTACCTAATCTTTGTAGTAGACTGATGGCTCTATAAGGGGTCCTGAGGAATGGGGAACAAGTTGTGGGAAGGTAGGTCCATTTTAATTTTCATGTATATAGCCTTCATGGGATGATCTATATACTTCACTTATTATCCCAAGCTTTGTGTTCATTAGTTAAAATGTCTTAAGTCCTTGGTGTTGATATTTCTTAGCCTTTCTCACTTGCCTAGTGTGTCTCATTTTTGTTAAGGATGCTCACATCATCCATGTGGTGACTCACATTCCTTATTCACATCACCTATTTTCCTTATATTCCCCTTGTTGGATATTGCTTTTAGTTGATCACATCTAGCTTATTTACACCTCTTGGATTATAGTTTGTGAGTTACATTGTAAGACCATGGATAGGACCATGACTTCCTCACAAACACCCTTTTACAATTTGTTTATTACACCATCTCATTATCATCTTAGTTATGTCATTAGGTGGTTGTGTTTTCTTACATTGTATCTTATAATAAGCACTAAGTTTGAGTTTTCATCCTTTAGAGCTTTTGATTTTCATTTTTCCATCATGTTCTTATTTGATTTTTGAGGACTTCATTTATCTTACATATGACATTAGGCATTATTATATGTTTTTATTTATGTATGACTGCTTCATGTTTGTCTTACATATTGAATTACATTTCATTTTCACTTATTTATGCTTTCTTCACCCTCATTTGACATACTTATATTATATATTGATTTAAATTTTCATTTTCAACCATTTGTGATTCCTTTATGTTTGATTTGACATGCTTATCTTACATGGAGTTAATTTTCACTCACTTACATATCTTTGTTAAAGTTTTCTTGCATTGATATTTCATTTTTCATTCATGTTTTACACACTTTTCAACATGATTTAGTATGTTCTACATTCCTTTTTGTCATTTATGTTTTACATGCTTTCCAATGTGATTTTGTGTGTTTTGCCATCGCTTTGTCATTCATTTGACTTCAATATTCTAACCTTGTCTTAAAAATCCTAATTTTCAAATTTTCCTAAGACCCTCATATCTTTGTCTCTACTAACTCATTTTTCACTATTATATTCCAAACATTTCAATTTGTCACTCTTTTTTATACTAATCTCTACATGTTCACCTAATTTTATTCACATTGGACACCTTCACTTTTCTCACAATTTCCTTCTTTATCTATATCACTAAGGTAAGAAAAGGTATGTATTTTTCAATTCTATCCTTTCATTTGTCTTATTTTCTCTTTACTATATTTTACTTAGCGTCAGTGTTATGTATTATCATGTTCTATTCCCAAAGCACCATCCCAAGTTATACTCATGAAACACATGATGAGCTTCGAGTGTGGAATATGTATACACATATTTTTTCTAAATTTTATCACTTACTAAAACTTTTTATCTTAAAGGAACCCATCAAGTCTCAATCTCTCTTAGTGCATGCCTTAAGAGGTGCATAGAGAAAGGGGTGGGCAAATCATTAGTGCTTTGTAAGATTATTATCCCTTTTTCTACTTGTTATCTACATACTTGTCTCTTAAAAACCTTATCCTTAATATTTTTATTCTCTCTTGCACATTTCTCATCCATTTCCTATCTTTTATCCCCCTTTTCCCAACCTTAACCCCCTTTTGATTGTTCACTATATTAGGTCAACACTATCGACTCTGTACAGTTTTCATCTCTAGTTTTATGTACTAGGTCAACTAGGTCAACCCTATATAATTTTGGGTAAAATTCACTTAAAATCTAGGTCAGCTCTTGGCTGACCTAACCTATGACCTAGTCAATTATTATCCAAATTGTGCTAGGTCAATCAGGTTAACCTTGTCATTCAAAACTTTTAGAAGGACTTAGGGTTAAATTTTCCTATATATACAAGTTCATTTTACCATTATTTAGAGAAAATAAGAAGTAAGAGATATTGTGCATTTTCTTATCCACCATTCTACTTGAGGAATAAGCTTAAGTTTTCATAATTTGTTTGGAGATACAGATCTTGTCTTATGGAAAAGTCTTTTGGATGCATTGATATGTTGTGTAGCCTAAAGCTGATTTTTCTTTATCATCCTTACATACCACAACAACCTCTTGCAAATCACATTGGCCAAGGGAGAGATTGAGGCTTGGTGAGTTCATCTTTAAAGGTAAGTATTCCTAAATTTATTCTTCCTTTATAAGAGTAGATAGATATGAATTTGTACTTATCTTCCATGCATTAAGATTTTATATATATTTATGTGAGTATATGTTTCTTATGCATGTTTACTTTTGTTGTTTACTTTAGATATTATTAGTTTAGCGAGATATCAAAACATAGGACTTCCTTAAGGTTATTGCATGATTGTGCTTGACTGGAGGATTTGAAACTCTCTCTAGAATAGTTTATTATGGTAAGAGATCCCCTAATTGGGTCTAGTGGATCCCTATATTGGTCATGTTCCCAATTATCTAATGTGTCTCCAATTAGAAGTGTATGGTATGATATATCTTCTCTAAGTAAGGATTGATTTATAGACATGATGCGTTTCTGATTGCATACAGTCTCAAGTAACACTCTTAGCACTCAAGTGTCATTTTTAGATGATTAAAAATGGATATTTTATTATTTTATTCTAAGTTGGCTTAGCTAGAAACATTGGGTCCAATCATTTTAGTTCCTAGTTTTTAGGAGTCAACACCAATTTTTATGGATAATTTCTTATTGTGTTTTGGTGTGCATTATGCCAAGTGTTGATTCTTATTAAAAATTCCATGTTTTTTTGGATTGTTGAAAGTGGAGGGTCCCCTAAATTTCCATTGTAATTGATGTTTTCCCTACATTTTGTCTTCCTTTCAAATAAATACAGTCCACCATTCCATTGCTTTCTCCACTACCACTTTCAACTCTTATCTTACTTAGCAATAAATTCTTTTATTCCTTAAATTATTCATGCATTATTTTAAGCTTAAAACTCATGCCAATCCTTCTTTCTTTCAATTTAAATTTCACGAGTTTCACTTATATGCTAAAAATTACAATGTATGTTATCATGATTATTTTAGTTTTATGAAATATTGTAACTCATTTTTACCATGTTCTTGATAGAGGTGATGTGAATCTCACTAATTAATATACAACATTAATTGACTTTTTCCACATTGTCACAATATAAAAACTCTGTGATGGAGTTATCTATATAAAATGTTGTTTATTTGTAATGTTGTTATGTACCTTACCTTAGTGATGAACCTTGAAAGAATTTTGAAATGTTGATTTGTTTTCTTTTCTACACAATTCTCTCTAGAATAATTTCAATAAATATGAAAGTTTAAAATATATAAAAGCTATATGTTATTGCATAAGTAATGTATGCCTCCATGGAATAATCAAACATGAATTGTTTGATATGTGAATAAATACATTTAATATAGGTGTTGAAAGGTGATATAATGGCAGGAGATTATTTTTTGATGGTGAAGGATATTATGAAGAGATAAATATTATTTATATTGGGTGTCAATTACAACACATAAGTTGAGAAACAAGAATCACATAATTAATGGACAAAAATCATAAAAACTAATGATTAATTTTTAGAATGATATTTTTTCAAAATGAGTTTTATATTATGATTATGGTTTAATATGACAAAAATGATAGTGTTCACGTATAAAAAATTTAGTGGATAATGTTAAAAAAAATATGTAATTGTGACCTTTGTAAATCCAAATGTATACAAAAGTTAGAATCCAAAAAAAACATAAGTCATTTTTACATTTAAAATTTTATACCTAGTTTTAAAACTAAAAAAGTTAAAATATTTTAAAGTAAGAGTTTTGATAAAATTGATTAAAATAGCTTTAGGAAAGTTTATATATATATATATATATATATATATATATATATATATATATATATATATATATATATACACACACACACACACACACACACACACATAAGTGGAAGATATGCATGATCTAACATCCTCATACATGTGGGATTATCTTTCCCAATGACCTAATAACACCTAGGAAGCTAAATAATATATGTATGGTAAAACCATTAAATGGAATAAAAACCTACACTAACACCCCCCCTTAAGCATAACTTAGGTGGGTATAAGAATTGGATCTCAACAACTAGGCCTGATTAGGTAACCAAGTACAAAAAAACTCTCATAAAGTAGAGAAAAAGGAGAAAATCTATAAGAAAAAATTCCCCTAAAAGAGAGAAAACAAGAAGAGGGATAAAACCCCACTATAATCGGTAACTGCCTATAGCCACCTTGTGTCCTTAAAATGAGCTCGCTAGAGTGACTATGGGTCAGAAGCATATGCAATGAAGAGTGGATCACCCTAGAATAGTGAATGTGTTTGACAAGTGTTTGATGGATATCCAATCAAGGTGTGGTTCCTATGTAAGGAATTGTACTCCTCATATATAATATATGAGCTAACTCATACACTCAATTATGGTGCATTGGAAGCAAAGGTGAAGAAGGATTATAAAATGCCTTGTAACTATGTACGAGATTACTTGATATCTAATGAGTCTTGGATAATTGTACCTATTACCTGATTCATCTAAAGTGGACCATAAGTAGGTGGATCAATAAATAACTCCTTAATATCTAGAAGGTGATAAGGAGATGGTTGATGTGTTTCCCCATCACTACTGTAGTCATCTATGCTAGAAGAGAAGTCCTCATCATCAGAGATGTACTCACGTTCAGAATTTCATCAATTCTAGGTGAGTTTGATGAATAATAATATGAAGAGTTAGGGACAAAGTGTGTGAAATTATGCAGTGGATTCTAATGATTGACTATTCCCACTACCACTATAATATCATTATGCACCTCTCTAACATACACTAAATTTAGAGTGAACTTAATACACATACCCAAACCAAGGTGAGTAATCTATTAGACTAATAGGAGATCAGTTGAAAGTGAAGGTATACTTAGAACATTATTAAATGTTCCACCACTCACTTCAACATACTCTCTCTTGAAAACTTGTGTAGAAGTTTCATCACCCAATCGAATAGTGGACATGTCACATGGTTTTGAGGAAGTGAACTCTACCTGTGAAGAATCCATGTGATGTGATGCACCAGCATCAATAAACCATGTATTAGTCTAAGGTACAGTTGAAACTAGGTCCCTAACTTTTACTTTATCCTTACCATATTCATTTGCCTTTTTTTACCATTACCATTTGCCTTGGAAGATTCTAGAGTTGATGAAATTGGTTTGATAAACTCAGGAACACTTATATTGTTTTTCTCAAGAAGGCTAGTTAGGTGGTCAATATGCTTTTTCAAACATTTGATTTCATCATTCTTTCCTGATAAATACACACATTTGATCCTCTCTTTCTTAGTCTTAACACTAGAAGAGGTCTCATTGGTTGATTTGGAGGTGGGAGGATTTTGATCCTTTTCCTCTTGATCATTTTTATTATGTTTTTTCTCCCTATTATTTGAATCCTTCAATTTCCCATTTCCAACAATTAGAGCATGTGGTTTTGATGATTTTAATGTACCCATTTGTATTAAATTATCTTACTCTTGAGTCAAGTCAGCAACAAAATAATCTAAAGAGGAAATTTTCCATGCAGCTCCAAGAGCATTTTTTTTGGTGTGGAAAGTAAAGACAAACACAAAATAATCTGGACCTAGTTTGGAGAGTATAGAAGGAACTAGTTAATCATATTTATTATCTATTCCACATTATTTTAACTACAATCTCAAAGACTTAAATCTTAGTGAAGAAATCTTGTAGGATGTCAAAACTACCAAGACTTAAGCTTATAAGCTCATTCTTTAGTTCATGACCTCTCATCACATCTAGCTTCCCAAAGAGCTTTTCTAGTGTGACCCATACTTCATTTGGTTTTTTATAGATTCAACATGAAAGAGTAGATCAGGAGACCTGGTAAGATATAATAATCCAAAGGCTTCATCACAATGGTTAAACCATTTAACTTCTTTTGTATTAGTATTTGGTTTAGTCTTAGTGCCCATAATTATGTGATGTAAACCCTTGGTCCATAAAATGATTGGAATTTTAGATTTCCATTCATAATAGTTAAAATTCATGAGAGGACATATCAAATTATGCCCATAATGTAAGTTTAAGTTTTCAAAAATGAAAAGAAGGCACGAATAAAATAAAAAGAGACACACAACATGCCCCTAAAATTAACTCCAATCAACCCCCCAGATTTTGGCACTTTATAATTTTAGTGCCATTAAAAAAAGTCAGCTCCAAGGATATGAGCATGAAGAAATAAGCACTTTTGGAAAAATAGGTTCTTCAATCTGAGTTGCGTATCAAAAGATACAAGACTTTCAATAGTTATTATCTATTTGATTAAATTTGCACTAAATTTAAATGCTCCTTTTAATAAAAAAACTAGTTTTAGTAAAATAATGGATGGGAAGATGTGAACTAGATATATGTTGTTACCTAAATAACTCACCCACTATTTGCATATGTCAGGCGTAGCCAAAGGCCTAATTGCTAGGGGTCACAGAATGACCTCACTAGAGAATTTTGATACTTGTACATAATCTGTGAGATGGGTCTAAGTAGATCCCTAGCATCAAACACCCAGTGCAAGGATGGTGAGGTTAGGCTTCAAATGATAGTGGGAAAATTTACTTGAGGATGATGATGATAGGTAGAGATCTAGTGAAGAGTAGAGGGGACTTTTGAAGTACAAAGTAGGGCATGGTATCTGCACGATGTACCTAGATTTGGATGTTTTTATCGATTCAGGTTGAAACTTGAGCAATGAAGGTGATTCAAACCAAACACAATACCAAATCAAACAATGGTGGCAAAAAATACCTAGATTTGATTGTCAATGTGGGTGTCTCCTCTTTGATGGCTTAGCCAATGTGCCTCATGGCTCTAAACAGCTCAGCCTATGTGTTGAATATAATAGATCTACAAAAAAGGCTTATATGGCCTATATAGAAAACCATGCAAATATTATTCTATTTGACATAGGCCAAATAAAACTAACACATACGAATGTCAAGGTCATTGAGAAAATAAGATTATGATGAAAACATAGATATGCAAATTTATTTATTCTCAATAATTTATATCAGAATATGAATTAGAAATCAGCATTATCTTCAATAGATAAAATGATGCTTGTTACCAGAACCTATGTGCTCTAATACCATAACAAAATTGATTACAATAGATTTAAGAAAGGTACATATATAGGTGGAAGATAGGCATGACCCAAAATCCTCATACATGTGGGATTATCTTCCCCAATGACCCAATAACACCTAAGCAATCTAAATAAAATATGTAGGAAAAAACCATTTAATGGAATAAAAACCTACACTAACATTTTATAGATTCAATTTTGTAAAATAATTAGTATTCAATGTTTTGAATTTCATTATTGGGTATGTCTTCAGGGAATATAAGATTGAATATGGACCCAATAGTGAGATCCAAAATGTTAGATAATAATATTTTATGCAATTAAATCCATAAAATTCTTACCTATTATTACATTGTAAAAAAACTAATCTTAAAACATAAAATATTATTTTTAATTATATTATTTATCTTATATTATTTTTAATTATTTTAATTAAAAACCTTCTCAACTATAAATTTTCATTAACCTTTTATTTTAGGTCTTTAAGTACAATATTAGTAAAATAATAATTTTGTTATTATTTTGAATTGTTAAATATATTCTAGGTACTTTTTTAGACTTTGGATTTTTCTGTGCAGATATATTATTAGGTGTTTTAAAGTGTTATGCAATTGGAATGTAAAATTGATTAGCATATTATATAATTTGTCTTTTCTTTAGTCTTTGACCTAACCCCTAAAATAGTAATCAAATTAATGTGTGTAAAGTTAACTAACTTTGGCTAACCCTTGAGGAGTTTCAGCTACATATCCTACACGCTTGGAATTAAATTCAATGTAGTTATCTTGTGCATATTAGTGAAATTTCAAGCAAGATATTTATCTCCTCTTTTGAGTGATTTATAATACAAACTATATGAACATTCACCTAACCTCTCCTTTGGTACATATTGATGATGTCATAATGGCTTAAATAAAGTTGAAATGTCAAAATGTTAGCTCGATCGAAAGTGTCGTAAAAGATATGGTCAAGGAAGGCTTGTCGTATACTTAAGGTAGAATGTCACATAGAGATTATATGGAGCATTGATGTATCAATAGGAATATATGTGAACATGTTGTTAGGTGAGATTATATGGTTCATTTATGTATTAATAGGATTTTGAACATATGTGGTTAGATAATATTATACTTATATTTTGATGTACTATATGTTTGGGGTATGGGTAGTTGATGTGAAAATTAATGGTAGGTGATTTCATTTAGATGATATGTATCTAATCATAGTGGTAGGTGAGAGAATTCATTATAAATAGGTTTCCCTAGTCATGCATTTATTTAAGCATGCCCCCTACACATGTGAGAGGAAGTGAATAATATTTTATGTGGAGTGGTTCCTTCCAATAAGGAACATCATACAATGTTGCCTTACCTTAAGGGTTTGATATAATATATATATTAGGTTATAATATTTTTTACTTGTGACATTCTTAATAATCTACTTGAATTATAGATAATGATTCACTATTCACTAAATACTTAAATGATACCTAACACTTGAATAAGGATGATTTTGTATATATATGGTTCTCTAGGAAATGACATCACTATTGTCAACTATGGAAAATAACAAGAAGCAAAATCAAATGTGTGGGAAATTCTAACCAAGGTAGAAGGGTCCATAGAAAAAAAAAGGACAGAATACATGGAGTATTATTACCACATAAAATAGAATCGATGCTTCAGCTTGAATTACCAAATTGTCGTTGGAGAAACAAATGTCCAAAATGAGGTAAAACAACTCAAAAGATATATAAATGAGGGACAAAATATGAATTTTTTTTAAGACATCAAGAGGGATTAAATCCAAAGAGAATCTAATGCAAAATAGGAAGTGTAAAAAAACTGAATACACATAAGTGGTCCCAATATTAAAAAGGGGGAAATAACACAATTGAAAAGAGTCTCATACCAAAATTCAACCATTTAAAATGCAAAAATATTCACATATCAATTTTTTTTAGCAGCATAAGAGTGCAAACATTACATCACCAAATGATAACTTTGATTTACATATGGTCATTTTTTTTATGGTGGTCATATTGTGATAGACAACAAAAATAATTTCACAACTCCAAAACATATATTTTTATGTTAGGGCTACTGCTAGCAAAGTACTCTACCAACATTAATGGTAAAATAAAGAAAATTAATATTTTTTACTTCAAAATACAAAGCATAGTCTTTTAAAACTATAATTTGTAAATATCAATTGTAAAAAAAAAAAATTGCCTTAGTGTTAAACAAAATATCAAAATCCACATGACCATTTCCCTAAAATGAGATTAATGAATTATATCAGCAAAATCCAACAAAACCATAATCTTGGGCAGATAATATGTGTCATTTATTATTTTTATGCAAAAATAAATGTGACACAACCACCCATAGAGTAATAGGTTCACTTAAATGAATAATTACATCATCAAAAGAAGAAACATTTATTGTATGTATTTTAGTTGAAGTAACAGGAATCTGATAATGCTCTATATGGGTCCCTCTTAATCTAGTAGTTCATGTTAGAGGTACAATGGAGCTAGCCTTCTTGGATTACATAGGATGGGATCATGAAATAATTTACAAGGCTAGGGCCAAAGGTGAGAAAAAATATTATCCTTTTTAATGGGGGAAATCAAAAATCATATCTAAGATCCTAAGACAAAATTATGAAACCTTGAGAGAAAACATAGGGATTTACATTATTCGATATGTGTACATGTTTAATAATATGTTTTACCATAACTTATATTAGTGGGTGAGATTAATATAATTAAGATATCACCTTGAAATGTAATTCAGATCAATAGATATGGCATTCAAGCATACATCTAAATATAAAAGATTGAGATTATTTTGATTTGATAAGGGCATATGCTAAATGTAAAAAGTACTAAATAGATCATGATACTTATATTTTATGGATTATTGTTTGGCTATTACTATATTTTGGTAGTGAAAATCAAGGATAAGCAGAGTTATGATTCGTTCAACTTCAAAATATATTCATTGTCTACATTGGGTCAGTTATGTAGGATAGGGTTTGTATTTTCAATGAATACTGACATGTTGGTTAGTACTAACCTATAAAAAAATTAGGTCACAATGATTTTAGATTCACATGCATATATATTTTCTTGCTTTATGTTTATGATCTCAAACCCTAATGATGCACACAACTCTATAAATCAGTCTTATTTGCCTTAAAAATCCTAGGTGTGCTTGTAAGGGTTAGAAAGTTGTAAAAATAGGGTAAGTGTAATGGGGTGATTTGAATCCAATAAATTTTTTGATGATTGACTATTTTATATGTATTTAATACTACAAGTATGGAAATCAAGTCACAAGTAGTTCTCCCACCTAATGTGTTTTTGTAATTTTGCTCCTTCATAATATGTATGTAGTGAATGATGTGCCTTTAGTACTTGACAATGTTTGCTTTGAATTAGATTTTGAGTGCTTAAAATTTGGGTTGTGATGTATCATAGTGATAGGTTTACAAATTGGGAATAATATGGAAAAAAAATTAGTGTACAACAGTCTATAGATGTATATTGGATAAGTGCCAAGTCCCTTTTGAATGAGGCCTTGATTTGTTTATCTTTGGATCCAATTAAATAATTCCTCACACCACTAATATGTTATGTTGATGAGTGGAACCTAAAGATGGTTTTGATTTTATAAAATATTTATTGTTGTGAGGGTGTTGATATTGATCAAATTAGGTCAATATCATCTTGTGACAATGACCAGGTCTAGGAGAACTAACTTGTGTATATGCGGATTGAATAGAGAGTATGTTGTTGGATATTTAGTAGGTTTGAAATAGATAATGAGGTTACTATAGGTTTATATCAACATAATAAAATGTATGACTCATAAAATGACAAACAAGTGTAAGAGGATGGTATATTAGGATGTTGTTTGAGTGTTCAAGTCATGCGTGGTAAATGTGTGTCATGCTCATCATTGTCAAGTACCAAAGAAAATCTTTTAATATCTACAAATTGAACCTTTAGATGTGATTTTGGATTATAGTAGACCATTCCACATGATCCAAAATTATTTAAATATGTGGGAATGGTCTTGGTGGTATCACTGTAACCTCTTTTTGAGAACCCCCCTTGATCATCCCAAAAATTTCATTATTCTACTACACAAGGGTTGATAGAGGGTTATTTAGTGAACACTAGCTACCTAAACCCAAATACATATATCAATCTATTTTACTTGATAATATATGGAAAATATTTTGTTATTTAATGTGCACGATATTCATGATGCACAAATTGAGGGTAAGCAAGTGAAGAATAGAACAAGATGAGCAAGCCAAAAACAACATATTTTAAATGTAGACACTTTGGAGGAGCATAATTTTAGGCTCTAAACATGTCTAGAGTAAAATTTACTATCTTGGAAACCTTATTTGGTTAGTTCCAAATTTCATAGTGACAATTGTTACAACTTTAGTTACACATTTATAGGTTCAAATTTTTGCAATAGGTCTTACACAACATTCAAGATTAAAATGTACCATTTCTATCCTTCTATATTTATTCTATTATTCTATTTATTAGTTAAAAATTATTATTTTAGTGTACATGTATTGTGATGATTAATTAAATTAAATTTATTTATTTACATTAAACTTATAAATTTATTTACAAAGATTTATTATTATTTTCATTATAATCAATATTCCTTTTTTATGCCCTTTATCCAAAATTTATACTAAAGACCCTCCTCTAAAACTGATTATCCCTAAACCCAAAATGATCAACTAGAGGAGGGTACCTCCAGAGAGGTGGTTAGGAAAGGAAGATTTCCCCTAATAGAGGAGATCAAATACAATAAAGAGTAGTTATAAAATATCAACAGTAAACTACATGAGGATGGGATGAATCTGACGAGACTTATATAGGAATGGAATGCCTTGAATGGACAAGTGGACAAAATAATCCAATCCTTCACCCATTCTACTAAGGTTGACATGACCCCCATAAAGTAACACATGATGGTGGTGGAGACCCCCCCTCATAAGATCCCTAGTATTACTCCCATCAAGAGGACCCTGGTACATGAACAAGTGCAGAAGTGACCATGGATGATCGTACCCAGGGATGACATTAAAGGTCCTAGAAAAATAACAAGGGCTAAAATTTCAAATAGAAAACAAGGTGCATTAGAGAAGAAGATCGAGGATGATAAGGAACTAACAAAAGGCCCCGCCTTCTGAACTTGTTTTTTGTTTTTTGTCTATTGTTTTTCCTTATACAAGGGTAGTTAGCTTATTTTTGATACTTTTTGTTGTTTCAACCTGTGGGGCTTACTACTCTATTTCATATTTTTTAACCATGGTTCTTGGTCCCTGTAAAACTAGGTCTTTTACCCTATCAAATAAAAAAATTCATTTTTTATGCATTGTTAGTTATTTTCAATCTAGATAAAATTGACTAATGACATTAGTTTTTTATTATTAGTCCCTACTAAGGTAGTAACTATAGGAATCACTTTTTAATTATCCTAATTTTTGTTCAACCAATGAAAAATCTTAAAATACATAATATTTTAACAATGATAAATTTTCACATATAAATACTAGAATATTGTGTATGTGTTATTTAAGTATATTCATGTGCATTTAATGTAGTTTTAAATGTTCCTCATTTAATTCCTATAAAAGTGGGGTGGCAAATAGTTACAAAGTGCAAGCTCTCAACATTTGCCTAGTATATGCATAGGAAGTAGAAGCAAAACTAGCCTTGTTATTATCTTTTGACATTTTTAGCTTATTTTTAGTTATTATTCTCTATTTATATGGATACTTTATAATTTTATTCTAATTTGGCTTAGCTAAAAACATTGGATCTAATCATTTTAGTTCCTAGTTTTTAAGAGTCAACACCAATTTTTATGGATAATTTCTTATTGTGTTTTTGTGGACATTATGCCAATTTTTTATTCTTGAACAGAACATTCAAGTCCCATTTGGATTATTTAGAATGGAGGGTCCCCTCAATTCTCTTTCAACTACTTTATTATATGTTTTATCTTCCTTTAGAATAAATACATTCCATGATTCCATTACTTTGTCCACTACTACTTTCAACTCTTATCTTACTCAACACTAACAAATTATATTCCTTAACTCATTCACATGTTCTTTTAAGTTTACAGTGCATGCCAATCCTTCTTTATTTCAATTGAAACTTCACAAGTTAAACTTACATGCTGAAAATTCTAATGTATGTTGTCGTGATTGTTATAGTTTTATGAAATATTGTAACTAATTTTTTTACCACATTCTTGGCAACAATGAGGTGAATTTTGCTAATTAATATATAACATTTAGTGACTAGTTCCACCTTACCACAATATAAAAACTTTGTGATGGAGTTATTTATATAAAATAATTTTTTTTGTAATGTTATTATGATCCTCACCTTAGTGATAAATGTTGAAAGAAATTTGAAATGTTGATTTGTTTGCTTTCCTACACAATTCTCTCTACAAACCTTTCACTAGATGCGGAAGTTTAAAAACTTGAAAATCTATATGTTGTTGCCTAAGTAATGTATGCCTCAATGATATAATCAAACAAAGTCAATATAGGTGTTGAAAGGTGGTATAAAGTGGCACAACTCTTGATCTTTTAATTATATAAAATAGAATTGAACCTACATAATGGTGGGAGATTACTCCTTGATGGTGAAGACATTTAGATAATGACTTTATGAAGAGATAAATCTTATTGATATCAATTACAACACATAAGTTGAGAAACAAGAAATCACATCACTAATAAAAAAAAATCGTAAAAACACATGGTTAATGGTTTAATATGAAAAAAAATGTTAAACAAAAGATGTAATTGTGACCTTTGTAAATCCAAATGCATACAAAAGTTAGAACCAAAAAAGATAATAAATACAAACATAACTTTTTTTACATTTATAACTTTAGACTTGCCTTTCAAACTAGCAAAAATTAATATATTCTTAATTAAGAGTTTTCTGAATTCAATTATGTAAAATAATTATTATCTGATGTTTTGAATGTCACTATTAGATCCACCTTCAGTGAATAAAATATTAAACATGGATCCATCTTCAATGAATAAAATATTAAAAATGGATCCAATAGTGATATCCCACAATGTCGGATAATAATTATTTTACATAATTAGATCTAGAAAACTCTTATTATTACATTATGAAGAAACTAATCTTAAAACCTAAAATATTATTTTTAACTATTTTAATTAAAACCCTTCTCAAATATAAATTTTCATTAACCTTATATTTTAGGTCTTTAAGTACAATATTGGTAAAATCATATTTTTGTTATTTGTTCTGAATTATTAAATGCATTGTTAGGTGTCATAAAGTGTTGTGTGAATGTAATGCAAAATTGATGGGCATATTTATTTGATTTGTTTTCTTTTCAATCTTTAACCTAACCCCTATAAATAGTAGTCAAATTAGTGGATGCAAAAATAATTGAATTTGGCTAACCCTTTAGGAGTTGCAACTATATATCCTACATGCTTGGAATCAAATTCAATGTAGTTCTCTTGTGTATGTTCAAGTGAGAGATTTGTTTCCTCTCTTGAGTGATGTGCAACATAAACTATATAAATATTCACCTAAACTCTCATTTGGTACAAATTGATGATGTCATAATGACTGGAATAAAGTTGAAGTATCAATATGTTAGCTTGATTGCAATTGTAGCAAAAGATATGGTCAACAAAGCCTTTATGTTATATACTTAGGATAACATGCACAGAGAGATTATATGGGTCATTGATGTATTAATAGGATTATATGTGCACATGTGGTTAGGTGAGATTATATGAGTCATTTATGTATTAGTAGGATTATGTGCACATGTGGTTAGGTAATATTATAGGGTAAGTGCACCAACTTGGGGGACAAAAAAGGGACTACCCGTGGACATGATTTTTCTAAAATTTTAGAAATGTGAACTTCTATAGATAATTAGAGATAGCTACACTCAAAATTTGAAGATGGTATAGAAACATGAATTGTAGAATTTTGAGTCTAGTTTCCAAAATACTATTTTTTTTTTAAATGTTTAAGTATAAATAGGTAAAAAATCTAAAATTTGAAGAGCACCTATTTTTTTAAGAAAATTTAAATTGTACCATTCCGTGCAACCCACCATTTTTTTAACATCATTTAATATTGTTAGAAACCCTTTGGTAGATATTTACATTAGATCTTATAGTGTTTTATGAATTTTTTTTAATATTTTTTTGATGAATATTTTTTTTGTTATTAATTTTGAAATTAAGCATGTCCTAAAAACTGACAAAAAAATGGATAGTCATTCATGTGACCCACCCTGACTACCTCAAAAAAAATGAAATTTGACTTTTTTTTTAATGTGTGTAGAATTAAGCCTAGTTTGTTACCATATATTTTTTTTTGCATTTGGATCAACTAAAAACAAATTAGATAAACATGAATAGGCATGTATGGGTGAAGCATGTAGTGGCCTAAAAAAGGTGCTGCTAGAAATAAATATATTTTGAACCCTTAAAATATACCAAAATTTATAAAAATCATACATTTAGAAAGATGACAACATGCTCTCCGTAACGGTAATAATTTTTAGAATTTTGATGTTGAAATCCATAGAGTATTTGGTGATTGAATTTGAAATTTCTTAGTTTTTCCTAAAACTCTCGGTCTTGGCTGTAGATGCATAATCCCAAGCCTTTGGCTTAGAAATCCAAGCCATTTTTGAGCCTAAAGGCTCAGTTTTAAATTAAAATAATGTATACATGTTATATAATGTGTATGTTTTATAAAAAATGTGTACATGTTATTTAATGTGTACACATTTATTTGACATAAAAGCAAACAAACAAATTTCATGTTTGTTATGGGGGAAAGGTCCCATTAGCCATGCATCCTTATAGGGAAAATTTCAAATTTCATGTTTCTTATAGGGGAAAGGTCCCATTAGCTTTGGACAATGAATTAAAATCACATTAGACTTTGAAATATTTACCCATTTCAATATGTCATCTTAAATACTTGTAATTAAGGTTTCAAGGTCTAACACATTATACATTTGACAATATAACTGATTTTATCATGAGAGGTCATAAAATGCATTTTTTAAACCTATGATCAAAACTCAACCTTTAGTGTACCAATCATTATGCATTAGAGTATCAATACTTGAATCTTACTTGTCAAGATGTGATTGGTTACTTTTAATTTTATAGAATAAATGTTGAACAAGTATTAGATATTACATGTTCAGCTTCTGTGTACTTTAATATTTATATACACCAATATGTTTCATTAATAGAATAAATGTTAACAAAATCCTTGTTCGACAATTGAAACATGCACATTTATTAGGATCTTTCCCCTAGTAGGGTAAGGATATACCTTACCACCTTACTTGCTTAAAAGCCGCTTTGCCCTTAAATTTTGTATATTTTTTATTGATATTATCCTAATTGCCTAAAATCCTATCTTACCCTTTTTTTGTTTCTTTGATATCTTTGACTAGACCCCTTTATTTATAAATTTTGAAATGATTTTTTTAAGTGGACAACCCATTGAATTGGACTATGTAGTATAGATAATCTTGTGTAAGTAGAAATAAGAATTGAGCCTTTGGTGTAACAGTGCATCTCTTTGATATCTATTTCAATAATGTTATCTAATGGAGCCCAATACCTATGAATCATGCCTTGGATTATCCCAAAAACATTCCTAAAGTGTGTTGAATAAAATCCCTTAAGTTTCCTCCAAGGTCACTTAGTGCATCTAATTCAATAGATGCATTTTGAGGTCCCAATTGAAACTCTAAAAAGAGTCTTCTATTGTTACAATTATTAAAGTTTGATTCCCTTAATGTATTCAAATACATTATTAAAATTTTGCCTAAAATTAAGATCTCTTGTGAAAATATGGTTAATCCTCCATTCTGTGCACCTCCTTCATTTACCCCTCCATCACACATGGGACAACCATCAACCACTCCATCCATTCCCACATCATCTGAAGAGTGTGTCTTTGACATGGGACTAGTCCTAGCCACACCATGGATACAACAATTGCAATCTCAAAAATAAGCTAGACAACACTTGATGCTTATCAATACTATATAGAGTTTTATACCTTACTATGTAATTGGGATGGTAAGATATGAAAGTAGGATGATGGACCTACAATGTATGTACATGTTAAATTCTTAAATATTTTAGTCAAGTTGGGTACATGTTTTATTTTGTATAATATACAGTTTTGAGCTCAATAAACTTGAAATGGTCACATGTATCCATTAGTGATGATGTGGTTTTAATATGTCATGCCTGTAGTGATGAATGTATAGCTTAGAAAATATCTAAATGCACTTAGGACTTTGTTCAAAACCATTAAAGGATGGCATATTCCTGATATTGACCAAGTAAAACATATGTATAAGCTACCCCAGCTCAAAATCTATTGAACTTACTCAAAATATACATTAAACCTATGACAATGTCCCCTAAATCTAAGACCTGCTTCCCCTCAAGGATGATGCTAAGCAAAGAGACCCAATAATTGTTAATGTGGATGATGAACTACTCACCTAATATACATGGTTGATCATAATTGAGTACCAGTGTGCACCCCCTCACCAAAGGTTTCAAGATTATATATATTTTATACATATATCTTCAATCATCTTGTTCATATTTCATTATAATGAGCTTAAACCTTATGATGTGGATTGCAATAAAGTAGTACATGTGTCTCATAATTCTTGCTCTAGCATAGGATTTGAGGTCGAGGCTCATCCATGTTACTGAAATTTGTTCTCTCCTATGTGTAGGGCTTAATATGAATGTAAGTTTGGGGATCTTTATCTAGGTAATTCAAGGCAGAGGGATATAAATAATTTGAATACATATATGTATAAAATTGATAATGTTCGGTGCTTGCTCAATTTGGATGGGGCCTTAAAAGGCTCTACATGATAATTTTCATACAGTAATGGCATGTCAGAGGCTCCCACCATGTGAATTATTTACTAGACATGAATTGATTGGATCAATGTTGATCTTTAAACATTATTGGCTTTTATATATGTATGTATGATAAATTTATGAATAGGCCTTAGTTGGATTGCTTGGCTCAGTGAAGGAACATGTCTAAGTATCAAATATGGTCATATCTGATAACTCTAACACTTCTCTAGGTGTACTAGACCTACACATGTGGAAATTTTCAATTGGATTAGGCGTCTTAAGGCTCTGACAAATCTGATGCTTCTATGATAAGTGATAGTTAGATATCTAACACAAATATATGTGTATACAAGATACACATGTGCATATGTATATCTAATTGGATCAGACCTCACAAGGATCTGATAGATCTTTTTGATGCTTCTAGGTCCTAACACCTCTAATAGTGTTGACACTTTCAAGCACATACGAGGTACACATGGTGATATATAATTAGATTTGGCCTCTCGAGGCATTTTCAACTCTAAAACTTCTAGTGCTTGATGCATCTCTGATAGCTTTAACACTTTTGAGTGTATCATGTACACAAATGGCATAACAAGGTTCAATTATAGGGAAAATTCAATTGATGAGGCATGGGAGGCCAATTTCAACCCCTTCTTGACATAACTATAAGATCATGATATATACATGATTTGGAACAAAATTAAGTATGATTCTATCTATCATGAATTTAACTAATTAATTAATTAATTGGTTTAATTTGGGACATGATTTGGTAAAAATTGAGCCCCTAAACCAAATTTATGGCCCAATCAATTGTATAATCTACATGCAACATGTATGACTCAACTGACCCTAATTTAATCAAAATTACAAATATGAATGTAAATGTGGCCAATTTCAACCCTTTAAACCTAAATTGGAGTCTATGATGTGATTTAAAGGGCTAAATTAGGTCATGTTACATGACATGTTGATTGTAAACCCTAATTTTATCACTTGAACATGTGCAGTTCCCCTAAACCCTATTTTCATGACATACACACATGTATAAACCCATTACACTAAACCCCTAACCTAAATCCTAATTTTATAATAAACACAACCCCTAAGTTCCTTGGTTTCATCATAAATGCATAAATTCATAATAATGATTAGTGTTACTTTGTGAACCTATTATTCACCTAGTTTTGTAAGGACCTATGATGGGATTTTAGGCAAAATTATTTCATTTCATCTTACATATTGAGCTTTATTTCATCATTCATTAGTATTTTTGCTTTATATTCTTATCAAGAGTCTCATTTCATCATGTAATGGAGATGTATGCATCATATTAGGGATTTATGCATTATATTGAGCCTTATTGCATCATATGATGGCTTAATTGCATCATATTGGAGATTTCTTTCATCATACAATAGTCTTATTACATCGTATGATAGTCTTATTACATCATATGATAGTTGTATTGCATCATATTAAGCCTTATTGCATGATATGATAGCGTTATTGTAACATTTGATAATCTTATTACATCATATTATGGATTTATGCATCATATTACAATCTTATTGAGTTTTATTGCATCATATTATAGTATTATAATAGAAAAATGCTTGAAAATGAGCCTTTTTGCTTGTTAGTATAGTATATGGCTATACTTCAAAGAATGTGTACATGTTATAGGAACTCATACGTATTCATATAACATGTACATGTTCCTTAGAGTACAAACAAAAACTCACTTTTCAACATCTATGTTTATCCCTAATCAAGATTTTTATCTCCACAAACATTCCCTACGTACTCTGTATACTTTCTTGGTTGAATTTTTTTGGACTCCGCATTTGAAGTACTTTCTTAGTTGTTTTTTTCAAAATGGGGTTCGATTCATTTTTAGGGAGGAGGAAGAAATTGAAGAAAAAAACATTGAAGCAATTAGAAGAGTTGAAATAAAAAAACAAGGTATAAATACAAGCAATTCATTCCATACAAGGTACAAACACCAACCCTGATGAGCCAAATGCCTTAAATAATGAGGCAATTGACATAAATCAATTAAATAATGAGGAGATTTATAATAATGAATTTAATTATGATGAAATTCATAATAATGAGTTAAATTATGATGAAAATGACAATAGAAAATTAGATAATGTTGAAAATTCACATTTAAAGTTTTTGATTATGTTGATGAAGAGCCTATGCATGATACTTTACCCACAAACAATGAAGAAATTTTAATGGTCTTGAATAATGATGAAATTAATAATGAAGAAAATTTCATGGAAATATATAATGAAGAAAATTTCATGGAAACATATAATGATTTTGAAACAACCTTTTAATGGATTCCACCAATAACAACACCTCTGAGAATTATGCGTAGAAAAGATAAGTACTTAATTGAAGTTGATAAAAATATTTTGAAACCAATGCATAAAAAAATGTCTAACTACCATTAAATAAGATTGACTCAATAAATTTGGGATAGTTTCTTTCATAATTTGGAGTATAATAGCCAAAGATGTCAATTATATGTTTCGTTGATTAAATTTCTTAAGATGAGACCCATAATGTATACATTAGGACTAAGAACATCTAACATGGATAATGAAAATGATTAAATTGTTGAAAATATACTTGATGCATATCATATTTTAGGCCTGAAATCATGCAACAAAGATTATAATGCTACCCAATGTATAATGACAACTTGTGTAGTAGGTGCTAAAATAGAGAAAAAATGATTGATTTCAAAACAAGTCAAAAACTTGATATAAATAGAAAAACATTAATGAAAGCAATTGAAAGACGTGAAAGATTTAAGAACCCAATACGAAAGAGCTCTAGGTATTCTCTGGTAGATTTCCATGAAAGGATAAGGCTATAGCTGATGCTTTGAAAGACTTGCACGATTTTGGAAAGATAATACAAGAGTTTCGCCCAATACAAGAGATGTAGTGCAAACAAGAGTTGGTTCTCATAATCATGAACCACATCCAAAACATTTCTTGGATATGACTCAAACATAATTGTGCTCTAAATTTTTAGGAAAACATCCATAAATGATTATTATTCAAAGACTTTTTGAGATGGCCAAACCTTTTTATGTAAAAATAAATCACACATGCACCACTTCTTGTTGTAGGCAACATGTTAAATTTTCAATGCACTATGATGTTTTTAGCCATATTCATTGTACTTTGCATACTACTAATATTTTGTAGGAGTGTAGCATAGAATTTCCCCTAAAATCAGATAGGGAACTTATTTCCAATATTTTTTGTGAAAGACCAAATGGACATTTCTTTTATAAGAAAGCATGTTTGGATGGAAATTGTAGCATTTGTGGTGGATTGCCAAAATTTAAAAAATGTATCCATGAGGAGTGTACAAGTGAAATTGGATAGGAATTAGTTGGTTTGGGAAAATACAAATATGTGACTTATCATGTAAAAGATGTCAAAGAATCTAAAAGGTGTGAGCTTGTTACGAAAGAGATACCTATTTCAAAATTTATGGTTGAATTCGTGGAGAAAATTGTTTATGAGATGTAAGGCACACACATAGGGATAAATGGTCAGATGAACATTTCAAGCTAAGCAAGGACACATTCCCACTTGATTCTATTATTTTAGTAGCTGACTCTGAAAAAAAATACACATTCAAACCACAAATGTAAGTTCAATCGTAGTATTACAACTCAACACAAATTGCCATATTCGTGTATATAGCATTCATGTATGCACCTGATAGTATAGAGGAAGATCAAAAAATATTAAGGGAGTACCATTTCTATATCAGTGACTACCAATCACATTGTAAAAAGTATGTGCAAGGTTATTTTGATAAGTTCTATGGATAGTTGACTTAGAGGAACATTAATTTCAAACAACATTGCATTTGGTCAGACAATTGCACATCATAATTCAAGAATGCATAGATGTTTTATTGGTTGAGTAGGATGCACATTACCAATAGTGTAAAACATATTTGGAGTTTCACTGAGGCTGGTTATAGAAAAGGGAAGCATGTATAAAAAGAGCCATTACAATGGAGGAGTTAAAATATGACAATGTTGCTGATTTGATCAATGCAAAAACTATGGTTGACTAGTGTAATGAGAACATATGTCATGGTGGTCAAGTAAATTATTTTATTCATAGACATTTTTGGTTAATGGAGGAAAAATACTTGGCAAAATATGAGGATTGTATGACTTTAATAGGTTTAAGTGAGCTCCATTCATTTTTTAGCTCAAATGCATGTTCTTAGACTATTCTTATGTGACACTTGGCACGCTTTTATTCTACATGCATGGAATTTATTTAGAATGAGTGTGAGTCACAAGAGTGGGTGGATGACTAGAGTTATAAACCTATAATTCCAATCAACACATATCAAGTTCCACCAGCATTGTAACTTACTAACATGACATCATCACATGACTTTGACCATATATTCGATCTAGTATAGCTAGATAGAAGATTAATCTTTATGTACAATTTATTCTCATAATCTATCTTCATAATGTCATTAAAAATTGTTTTTTATGATGCAAGCCATGATTTTATAGTTATTACATATGAGGACAATGAAGAGGGAATAGATTACTACTCATGTCAGTGTGTAGATGGAAATAAAAAATTGTCATCCCCAGTTGTAGATGGATTAAACATTAATTATCCCACTGGGCCTACAGTAGTCACTTGAACTTGGCTTCGACGGTATCCTATAAAAAATTCTAATGTATGGGTGTTTGAACACTTTGAAACTCACAAGAAGATTCTACACTATTCAAATTTGGTTCTTGCAACGAATATTCAATTGTAAAAATATCATGGGAAGCCAAGAAACAAGAATTTATGGAAAGTTCGTGAGTCAGACCATGAATCTATTATTTATACTATCAAGATTAGAGTAGATCCAAGTGGTTTATTGGATTGAAATGTGTAGGTATGTTGACTTGTAAAATGTAGATGTCATCAATTTTACTAAATGTTTTTGATTTTATAGGTAGTACATGCATAAATTTCATCTTTAATTACTTACTAACATTTCTTTTAGGTTAGTGGTGCCAAATGAGCTTCCACCTTCACGTGGTTGACACTGTTAGTAAATAATTTCATATTTTTGAAGCTAAGAGAAGCTTACTAAAATTACTTGGCATTTTTGCACTCCTGAACATTTGCTCATGACAAGTTTATTTTTCCTTGTAACCTTCCAAACACATTTGTTGTCAGTATTTTCGTGCTCTGGAACAGTAGTGAAAATTCACTTATGGGTGGAAGTGGGTGTCATAGTGGTTAAAACACATGTAATTTGCCTATATAGATGTGTTTGAAGCAATGAATCTTCACCTACCAGTCTCGAAGGCAAAGTTGCTAGTTGGAGGTAAAGAAATTGTCTCTTCACTGCCAAAAAATTGAATTTTAGAACCCTTTACTGCAACTTCTACCATAGATTATTCTTAGAGGTGCTTCAAACTAGATTCAGGGTACAATTAGTCAAATTTCCCATGCACATGAGGGATTTTATGATTCCTCCATATGACTTCTAGTTTTCATTTTATGCATGCCTAAAATTAGGCTAAAATTTAGCATATTTCTTGTATTGGGAAGGACATTCTTGAGCCTAGAATGGGTAGTGGGTTTGTCATTCAAGTCAAATGGGAGGCCAAGAACCTGGTCCTAGATTTTATTCACCCCTCTAGATGTGTTGGTAGTGCCAGGTTTTAGCCAACAAGCACCAAAAATTAAGTTCTCAGACCATAGTTTCAACCTTGACAACATTTTTTGCCAGTATTTATGTGCTCTAAAATAGTAGTGAAAATGCACTTGCAGGTGGAAGTAGGTGTCACAGCAGTTGGAAAATGTTTATTTTATATATATAAACATGTTCAAAGTGGTGTATTTTCACCTATCAATCCTGGAGGCAAAGTTTCTAGTTGGAGGTCAAGAAGTTATCTCTTCTCTGCCAAAAATTTGCATTTTACGACCCTTTATTGTAACTTCTCCCATGGATTGATCTTAAAGGTATTCATAATAGATTTGGGGTGTAATTAGATGAATTTATCATGCACATGAAGGATCTTATGGTTCATCTATATGACTTATATTTTTCATTTTATGCATGCCTAAAGTTAGGCTAAAAATCAACATCTTTCTTGTATTGGGAAGGGCATTCTTATGCCTGAAATGAGTGGTGGATTTATCGTCTGGGCCAGATGTGAGGCTAAGAACCTGGTCCTAGATGTTATTTTTCCCTTTATATGTGTTGGTAGTGCCAATTTTCTACCAACAAGCACCAAAAATTGAGTTCTTAGACTGTAGCTTTAACCTTGACAACATTTATTGTCAACATTTTTGTGCTCTAGAATAGTAATGAAAATGCACTTATAAGTGGAAGTGGGTGTCATATTAGCTGGAACATGTGTAATTTGTCTGTGTGTGTGTGTGTGTGTGTGTGTGTGTGTGTGTGTGTGTGTTTGTGTTTTAAATGGTGTATTTATGTTTTTTGGTCTCGGTGGCAAAGTTGCTAGTTGGAGGTCAAGAAGTTGTCTCTCCATTGCCAAAAATTTGCATTTAGGACCCTTTACTGAAAATTCTACCATAGATTGCTCTTAGAGGTGATTTAGATTAGATTTGGGGTAAAATTAGAGGAATTTACCATGAATATG
This sequence comes from Torreya grandis, assembly GCA_037957365.1. NCBI lineage: Eukaryota > Viridiplantae > Streptophyta > Pinopsida > Cupressales > Taxaceae > Torreya > Torreya grandis. The sequence continues at coordinate 1,430,016 of JARHVA010002682.1, forward strand.
AAGGATCTTATGGTTCCTTCATACAACTTATAGTTTTCATTTTATGCATGCTTGAAGTTAGGCTAAAAATCAACATCTTTCTTATATTGGGAAGGGCATTCTTGAGTCTAAAATGGGTGGTGGGTTTGTCATTCGGGCCAGATGGAAGGCCAATAACCTGGTCCTAGAAATTATTTTCCCCTTTAGATGTGTTTTTAGTGCCATTTTTTAGCCAACAAGCATTGAAATTTGAGTTCTTGGACTGTAGCTTCAACCTTGACAATATTTATTGTCAGTGTTTTCATGCTCTGAAACAATAGTGAAAATGCACTTGTAGGTGGAAATGGGTGTCATGGTGTTTGAAACACATGTAATTTTCCTATATATATATATATGCATTTAAAGTGGTGGATTTTCACCTTTCAGTCTTAGAGGCAAAGTTGCTAGTTAAAGGTCAAGAAGTTGCCTCTTCACTGTCAAAAATTTGCATTTTAGGACCCTTTACTGCAACTTCTACCAAGGATTGATCTTATAGGTGATTCAAAATAGATTTAAGGTCCAATTAAAGTAATTTACCATGCACATGATCAATTTTATTATTCCTCCATATGACTTACAGTTTTCATTTTATGCATGCCTAAAGTTAGGCTAAAAACCAGCATCTTTCTTGTATTGGGAAGGGCGTTCTTGACCCTAGAATGGGTGGTGGGATTGTCATATGTGCCACATGGGAGGCAAAGAACCAGGTATTGGATGTTATTCACCCATTTGGATGTGTTTTTAGTGCCAATTTTTAGCCAATAATCACTGATAATTGAGTTCTCAGATCGTAGCTTCAACCTTCATAATATTTGTTGTCAGTGTTTTCATGCTCCAAAATAGTAATGAAAATGCACTTGTAGGTGGAAGTGGGTGTTATGGTGGTTGTAATATGTGTAATTTACCTATATATATTCATTAAAAGTGGTGGGTTTTCACCTATTGGTCCCAGAGGCAAAGTTATTAGTTATTAATTGGAGGTAAAAAGGGTCTACAGGACAAAGTACATATCCAAATGACTTGAAACTTGGTACGATTGGTTTTAGTGAACTAATATACCCATTTATAATATTTTTAAGGTCATATGACAAGTGGAAGTTCTTTTTGTTTGTCACAGTCCCCTCTATGTCTCATAATGGTCACTATTCATACCGGCATAATTTTTGGAGTTTTAAGGTGTGTTTGAGGGTTCCAAACTTATAGAAGCATTTTAGAAGTATGGTAAGATGGTTTTAAACCTCTTGAGGGATGGATGTGTGGTGAATTTTTAATCAAAATAAGGAAATAAATAGGACCCACTTAATAAATACATTCAATTAATGACTGGGTCACCATGAAGATCAAAGATGATCGCTCACCTAGTGGATTTGATCTAACGGTTCAAGAAGGTTACTACTCAACAAAATGGTCCCATGAATATCAATGGTGATCACCCATTTTTTGGATTTAATCTGATGATGTGAAGATCTTGATGAATTTTCAATGCTCCATGAGCTTGACACGTGGCTGATGCATGACCAAGAAGGTAACTGATAAAGATATGTAGCACAAAAGAAATCTATTAGAATGCCAAGTGTCATAACCTTGATCCAAAAGATAAAAAAACCAATAATAATGTTGGGACTTTGATTTGGATCAATGGATCATGTTAGGCCCAAGATGTTGATCCAATAGAGTAAAATAAAGGGGGGATTTTAAAAGCTAATGGCTGGTAGCCAAAGAACAATTATGAAAAATGCCATGAAAAGTCTAGAAGGCTGGTACATGGGCTCCACATAAGCATTCAAGGTTAGAATCAAAGATATTTTGAGCTTAAAAACATAAAGAGATGAATGAAGGAAAGGTTCCCCATCAAATCTGAGGCACGTATGAAGTTAAGACCTAGATATTTCTACCATTAAAGCTTAAAACCGTAAACCCCTTATAAAGAGGATTCAAGTTGACTCAATCAACATCACCTGATCAAGATATCATAACTAAGCTATGGAGAATCAAGTCATTTATTAAAATCCTTGGAAATATTTTAAGAATAATTTTGTATTATCAATGGTGGCAGCCAAACAATAATTAAAGATAGAAGCTAAGATCTATCTCACCTTCAACCATGAGGGGAGGGTTTTCAAGGATACCAAGCTAGACTTGGCAGCCCTAAATGTTCATGGAATCAGGAACTGATCAAAATTATTCTTCTTTGTGGAGGAGTTGTAGCCCATATCCCAAGAAGAGAGGAGAAATGCTACAAAACATCATAGATATAATGACATAGTTGCAATCTAGATGGCAAGCCTCTACTATGAAACAACAAAACTAGAGGTAATACATTATATCAATGTCCTTATTCTTGTCTTCAAGGATTATAGAATAGATGGGGATTGGATTATTCAAGAGGGAAGCTCCAAAATAGTTGCATATATCACTCCCATGGACTTTGAGATGTACTAAAATCTTCTCCTACCCCATCTAAATCTCCAATCCATGAGAGATTGGGTGAGCACCTAGGACCTTGACTCGATCCTTACACCATAGCTTACCCAAGGGCACATATTTTTAGGACCATGGATGGAAAAATTCCTATAGTCTAATTTAGAGAGGGTGTTAGGATAGTCATGAAATTACTAAATAAATATTTTGGGGCACCTTCAACCACTTATGTGAACAAAGTTTGGGTATCTTATGTCCACTTTATGCTGGGAGAGAAATTGACCACTCCTGTAGGAGACTTGATAAGATTTTTTGTAGCCAAACAATTCATGGCCATTAAAAGGACTTCCAAGAAATTTTATATGATGTCTTATATCTTGGATTCCCTCCTAGCCTTTGTAACCTTCCCTGGCATCAAGAACTGGTCTCTTGATGGTAGGACCACCATCTCCCATCATTACTCTAAATTGCATATATTTAAATACAAGAACCAAATGCAATTTATTTGTGATGGTGTTTTCCCTACCATTTGTGAGGCAATCACGGCATCCCTGTGCCAAGACTACATCCCTTAATCAAGAGACAAGTGGAAATCATGGGTGATGTGTGGTTCTATCTAGATTATATCATGATAAGGATAGAGAGGATCCTAATTCAGCCCTATAGGTTACCAATTCATGTCCCCAATAAGCTTACAAAACAAGAGATTTCCTTTCAGATTATTCAAGGTGTGGACATGACATGTAAAGAAAAGAGGAAAGCCTAGGTCCATCCCCTCTCATTAGACATTTGCAAAATCATAATTAAAGATTGGAAAAAATTGGAGTTCATGGTGGTACATAGGAATTCCTTTAATTTTCAATTAGATGACCTAAAATTGTGAGACTTAAGGAACAAAGTAAACAACCATGTCTAGGATAGAAAGGTCCCAAAGATTGAATATAAACATCATATAGGTGTAGGTGATGATATATACATCAGAGCTAGAAGCTTTGAGGAAGTGCTTTCCAGAGTCAGAGGTCAAACCATCCAATTGGAACACAGGTTGGTCAAAGATAGCAAGGTCTCAAGGGAAAGACGGAAATTACACCCTTTGCATTATCATCTGGGACTACTCATCAAAGGCCACCTACTGATGGATAGGCATCTGAGCCTCAACAAGTAGAGCAAATAGGGAAAGTGCAAGTTGAGTATCTTATGGATATCAAAGGGATAGGTAAGGTTGTGATTGAAGAACTTAGGAAAGAATACAGACTTGGAGAAGGCCCTTCACCTTCAATATTCCCATAGAGACCTTCTTCTCTAGTAGAATTCATTGACATGGTTTCCCTTGAAGAGGAAGAAACCTTGGAGGGTACCCTTATTGATATTGTAGTCGTTTATGGTTCTGACAAAGAAGAAGTCCCCTCTGATCAAATAGGTAAATAATTGGTTCCACTAGATGGGGAGAAGAGAAAAGTAGAATTGTCCTTGGTTCCTGTGGCTCTAATAAAAAGGCCTAGGTTGACCATCACTCATCCCACGAGTGAACTCAACATCTTTAGTGAGGATAATCCAATTTATGGACCAGTCATCCCTAAATGGTTTGTCTATGGGAAGTTGTAAAAGATCCCATCCCTCTCTCCTTCTTGGGCTTTAACATGGATTGGCTTGACTGAGGATGACAATATCAAGCCATGGATCAAAGATGTAGTGGAAAATCAAGAAGAGAGGAGAATGTGAATTCAACATATTCAAAGAGGATAGGTAATTGACACCCTAGGAGACTCTAGAAGTGCATGTTTGGAGGTGTTTGAGCCTCCAAAATTTAGGGAATTAGAAGTTAAATTACAATTAAACACAAACATAGAATCTTTAGAAAGGACCATAATGAAGGTAGCTATGCTGGGCAAGGAAGAGTTCACATTCCAGAGGGTGGAGCCATTCACAGGGTTAACCCCCATTGGAGGACAACAACTTGGAGAATCTTCCATTCATGAGGAATTTATGGTAAATTTAATTGAGGCTCAGTCTCAATAGGGCAGAATCAGTGTCCAAGGGTTGGTACAAAAAATTAAGAACTTGAAGGAGGAAAAGGAGAAATTTGCCTATTCAAGTTGTTCACTCAGTCCCATGCACCATGATCAAAATTCTAGATGAGTCATTTTTTGACATGTTCAAAGTATTAAAATCCATGAAGTCAAGGTAGAAGTCTCTTCAAGATCAAGCTACCTTAACTATGAAACTAGCTACTTAGTGGCAGGTCTCTAAAGATAAAATTACCCAACATCTTGATATCCATATTAAGAAGAAAATACCAAACTTCAAGGCTATCATTAAAGGACATTTAAGTGCCTATTTGGGGATTATTGTAGATAAAATTTAGGATTTGAATATCTGGCATGTCAAAGTTGAGGAGCTTATATAAGAAGAAGAGGAGCTCATTAGCATAGTTGAAAAGCTCCTAGGTACCATGCTCGATGATGTTGCACAAACTACCACCCTGGGGATTATAATTGATGAAGAATTCCATCATAGATACACCTTGGCGACTTAGAAAATCAAAATTAAGGGTCAAGGACAATCAGGGAAGGACAATAGAAAAGTTTTGGACATGATTTTCAATGCAAGGGAGAGGATAAATGAAGCTAGGAGTATCAAAAAGGCTCTAGCAAGAAATGATAAAGATTTTGATGAACTGGCAAACTAAGAAGCAGGGTGCATCACTAGGCCTGACATAAATTTAAGCCTAGTGGATGAATAACATACAAGATCCATGAGCATCTTGCATCAGCGAAGGGACCCACCTCCAATATCTTAATTTTGGCTTGCAATTAGGGTAACCCATTCAAGTTGTAAAGGCACATGCTAGTTTGTTAGCATGATTGCCTCTAAATCAATAGGATTGTAAAAGATACTTGTATTATAGTTGTAACAAAAAAAAATATCTTTTGTACACTTGTAGTCAAAAAGCTTACCGGTATACTACCTAGCTTCATATAAAAGGGGCATGTATTATTATTTGTAAGAGGAGGAACTTCAAATTGTATTAGTACCACTTTTAAACAATTAATATAATTGATCAAGGAATTCTACAAGAATTATCTAGGTTGATGTGTTTAAATTTCTAAATTTTATCATTGCTTGTTTGAGTTTTGAATATGAATAGTTTCTATAAATACTAGGTTAGAATATTAATTACAGGGTCACTAACTTGTGCAATGCTAAGTTAGTTGAATGAGATTGAGTTTACTTCATTTTATTTGCTTTGCATCAAAGATGTGCATTCGCTATCTAGATGTGGTGTAGAAATTTTAAAGTGGATCCAATTTTTACTTGTACCATCATTTCATTTTTAGAATCAAGCCTAGTTTTTAGTGGAACATGAGCTTAGGCTACCTTTTACTATATACTAGTTAAGATCATGCTAGGTAATTCTTGAAACTCTGTCAATATGTTCACAATTAAAGATCAGCAATCACCATCTCTTTCTTACTCTACCTTTCCTTTTTCCCTTTTTAACAAATAAAATTATCTTAGATACATTGTCCATAATCATTTTGGTCTAGTTAGTGGTCTATATTTGGGTCAATTTGTCCAGACTTTTCAAGAAAAGAAACAAGATGGCCCCCTGTCATCAAAATTTATAAATATTGTGGAACAGTTAATGTTGCTCTATTATTATTTCCACCATAGGAATCTTAATTACCAAACACCTATAACTCATGCCTTAAATATTTGGATTCTAAAATGAGAAGTTTTATTTAAACACTAGAGAGCACCTGTGGTTCATTTAGAAGCATCAACAAAAGCTTTACCCAAAAATAGGGCTAGTAGAAGGTAAAGCTAGAAAGGTGTATGTGAGGGGTAAGTAGACAGAGAGTTTGAGTTAGTGACATGACCAAGGATGTAAATAGAGTGTGATGAGAAGATATAAGGATTGATTTGACTAATATTATCATTTTTATTTGATTAGCGAGAGGACTAAGGGAATGAATTAAGAATGTATGAAGGAAAACCTTGAAAGGAAGAGATAGAGGCAAAGTTTGGTATAGAAGTTGATATAGATCTACATCAATGGATATAGATAGGACCTCTTCCCCAAATATATATAGTAGGTCTTTGGGCCCCATAAGTAGGTGGTGGTAACAAACTACTCAACCCCATCTATCTATATGGGGTTGAGGTCCACTATTTGGATATGGTTGCAAGGCCTATGCCATATGCATATAGGCTATAGTTTATTATCGATGCTCTCCCAACAAACTAATGGAATTGACTAGGTATAATGGGATCAAGAGGCTATGCCATCTAAATTTATAACTCAATAGATAGAGATGAAATTATTATGCTTGAATGGAATCAAGATGGGAATTGAATTGCTAGCTATGACCATTTTGGATATCGATCATAGTGATTAAACCACTATATTTGATTAGGATAACAAAGAATCAAGTTCTTAGCTATGAGGATAGTATTGAAGAGAAAGGAGTGGTGTGCATATTGATGAATACATGCTATGCTTGATTGGGAAATTGATAGAAATATATTGTACCAAACAACTTTTATCAAATGAATTATATATATCTACATCTAATCCTACTGATTGGGATTGACCCACTATGGAAACTACATATAATGAGATATCAATCAAATGTTCAACTCTCTATTTTGGTTACTGAAAACATAGTGGAGATGGAGGATGAGTTTATAATAAGTTACACCTATCCATGTTAATACATCAAACAATAAAAAGCCCAACAAAATTATAAATTATGTATTTTATATTTTCTTACACAAAATATACCAAGGATATAATTAAGCTGTATGAATGTACATCTATAGTATATAATATTCACTTGAAATTTTACCTTTGTAAATATATATGATGTCGTACTAACACATATATATGTATTAGCTTGGGTTGGCCCAATACCTAGTTGTGATGTCAAAGGCAACATCTTCTCTTGGAACACAAAAAAATACATATATATTATTCAATTTAAATGTGTAAATTAATTTTTACCTTTTTACTTAAATGTAAATATAGCTTAAAAATACTTGCATGTGTGTAGAGACTCCCAATGTATCCAAACCAAATGTGTGTGTTAACAAATCATAAGTCAAGACCATATCCTCCAAGCCCCATGAACCACCACCATCATCATCTAAAGGTCCAGTACATATAACACCACAACATATACATGGGTGGGATTATTTACAACCACTAGCTAGAGTATCATGAGCATCTATCTCTGAAAGTCTACTCGTATGATGAATGAGTGTATCAGTAAGTGAACTAAGCACATAAAAAGTGTCTATCTCCATAACCTCTATCACCACAGAGGGAATCTCTAGATGAAGTGGATTTTGGGTAGGGATCCTTGCAGGTTGACTAAGTGCATGACATGCACTTGGTCAATCCTATACGGAGCCTTTCCCTTAGCTTTGAAACTCACCATAGTCAAATTATTTAGAATTTGATTGAGGACAAACTCACAATAGAGTTTCCTCAAAAAGTACAAAGGGACCTCATGTTTATTACAAGGGGGATACTCAAACACCATTCACCATCACTCCTAAAAATTTTCCTTAATCAAATCATGTTGTCATTGATGGATTGGGAAATGTTTGGTCATTATGAGAAATGGGGCATTGGTCATCAGGTTAATAAATAAGGCACAAATTTGATCTTTTGTTATATTTTTATTCTTCACCTCAGATGCTAACAATTTGTTAGCATAGTAATCCTAATAGCTATCCCTATATGACCTCCATTTATCAATTTGACTCATTATCAAGTTAAATTGACCTAATACTAACTCTAGGTTATTGGCAAATAGGTGTGGTGGTGTTTGTGGAAGTGGCTCCCTCATTCTCCTAATTATTTTCTTAATTTCAATTTTGTTCTCTACTATGAGAGCAACTATATCTTGCTAGCTACTTGGGGGATCTAGGGGAATGACATGAGGGTTAGGTGAAGGGTTAGGTGGATGGTTAGGAGGGTTAGGAGGGTTGGGTGGAAGGTTAGGTGAAGGGTTAGGTGGAGGTTTAGATGGAGCATGTCAGCTTGTTGGATAAAAATGAAAAAATAAATTAGATGCAATTCATATTCACAAAAAATTCAAAAAAATTGATTTAATCTACAAAAAACACACCTTTTCTTCATGATGGCATCATCGATCTAGTGAATGTAGGGCAAAACATGAATCTTGTAGGCAAAAACAGGAGATTGAGGATAAAACATGAATGAGAATCGATAAAACATGAATGGGAATCGACAAAATGAGAATGGGAAGAATGAGGAGGATGAGGGTTTTTTTTTGTTTTATAGTTTCAATAATGCGTACACATTATTTAAAATTACAGGAACATGTACATGTTCCTATAATGCATACGCATTTTTATAAGTTTTAATAACATGTATGCATTATTGTTATAATGTGTACTTGTTATGGGTTATGTCCATAGAATTGTTCCCCAACTCTGTGCACATACCATATACTTATATTTTGATGTGATATACCATTTATTTAATGTGCATGGGTAGGTGATGTAAAAATAAATGGTAGGTGATTTGCTTTAATGATATGTATCTAGTCATAGTGGTAAGTGAAAGTGTTCATTGTAAATAGGTGCCCCTAATTATGCATCTATATGAAAATGTACCCTACATGTGAGAGGAAGTGAATAATATTGTGTGTATAATGGTTCTTTATAATAAGAAACATTATAAGATGTTACCTTACCTTAAAGGTTTGATATAATTTAATGGGTTATTATATTTTTGAGGTGTTATGTTCTTAACACTTTGATTGAATTATAGAGAAATATTCACTATTTATTCAATACTTAGATGATACCTGACACTTGAATATGGATGGCCTTGTATATGAATGGTTCTCTATGAAATGGCATCACCATTATTGACTATAGAAATAAAAACAAACAAAATCAGAGGCACGGGAAATTTGGCCAAGTAGAAAGATCCATAAAAACAAAGAGGATGAAATCAGTGGACTACCAGTCCTACACAAGACATAATCGATGCTTCAACTTGAACAACCAAATTTTTCACAGAAGAAATAAATGTCCAAAATGAGAGAAAAAACTTAGATATATATAAATGAGTCTCATAATATGAAATAAATGAACACTAAAGACATCAAATAAACATAAAATCTAGAGAGAATCTTATGTAAAATATAAAATGTAAAAAAATTAAATGTATACAAGTGGTTCAAATATAACAAAATGGAAAAAATAATGCAATAAATAAGAGTCTTGTACCAAAATTCAACCATTTAAAGTAAAACGAGATTCACATATCAATTTTTTGTAACTACATAAGAGTACAAACATTACATTGCCACATGACAAATTTGATTTATGTTGGGGCCTTTTTGTTATGGTGGTGATATTATAATATAAAAAGAATAAAAATTGTCACTAACTCTAAAATATATTTTTTATGTCAAAGCTACTACTAAACAATTAATTTGCCAATATTAATGTAAAAATATCAAGGTTTAAAATTTTTACCTCAAGATTAATTTGTAAAGATCAGTTGTAGAAAAAAACATTTGATCGCTAATGTTCAATGAAATATCAAAGTCCATAAGCATGAGCAATGACAAAACCATGGGATGAGGTAAACTCAGCCATTTATTGTCTATATGCAACAATAAACTCAGCCATTTATTATCAATGATTAAGGATTAGAATGTATAGTTTAGTTTATTTATTTATTCTAACATCATCCATTAATAAATATGTCTAACATCACTTTTGACTAGACACTGAGACCTATAGTGATACATAAAGGGTAAGAAAACAATCACAAGATTTAAAAAACATTTTAAAAAATCCATTTGACATCTATTTTGTATCTTAAATTGAGTAGTTGTCAATCCTACTATGAAAATTGGTGGTTATACTTATGGCATCGAAGTTTATGCTTCTAACAATGATGTTTATGATTTTGTCAATGTTAAATATGTTTTTGATAGTGGTGGTTTTTTCTTGTGTCAGTGATGGTTTTTCATATTGATAATTATGTTTATGTCAATAGTGGTTTCACTTATGACTATGGTAGTTATATTTGTGTCATCAATCATTTGTTCTTGAAAAGTGATGATTTTGCTTGTATTAGTGACAATTTTTTCACATTGAAAATTATGTTTGTGTCAGCAATGGTTTCAATTATGACATTTTCAGTTATGATTGTGTTAGCAGCCATTTGGTAATGCAAAGTAATGGTTTTTCTTGAACATAAAAAAACATAAGAAATGGTTGCACATTCTTAATGACTTGGGGTAATTTAAGTAAGAACAGAAATCACCAATGTAAAGGATAAGGGTTTATTGGGTGAATATTTTGTCACCAGCTAACTGATGGGCAAAATAGATCTCTTCAACCACAGCATAGGGAGATAGGTTGGCCAAATCTACAGGTTTACCACATCAAAGGGGGACAAATCTCTCCTCTCATCAAGGGGAGGTTCCTTGTAAATATGAAGAGCTATATACTATATATATAAGCAGAAAATAACACTCAGGGGCAGGATAACACCATCCATCTCTCTTTTTTTAGAGATGATGTTCACAAACAAATGATAAAATCTTGGTGAAAACACTGAAGGCACTTCTCTTCTTTCAGAAGTGATCTTGCAGGAAACAGTAGGAGTTCTTTCAGGTAGTGACAAGTAAATGGTAACAAAGGATGTAGTAACCAGTAGACTAAGATGTAGCACAAAGTCTCCACCTTGACTACCCAAGAGTGAAATAGGAAGGATAATGAGGGCACAAAGTCATCCCAAGGTCCTTTACATAGAAATAAAAAATAGACAAATACACTAAAGGTAGTTGTAGACGGCACAAAGTCTCTCCACAATTGGCTTTAGGACACCTTCCCAATTACTTTCACTAGTTCTACTTGTTAAATTGAATAAACAAGAATACATTCAGGAAACAGACATAAGAACAATCTCCTAGAATGACACAAGCTATAATAGCACAAAGTCTGAAAGTGACTTGCTTTCTGATTCAAAAAAAGAAATACAAAGAACAATCTGAGCTCAAAGTCTCAGTAAATGCCTCTCAATTTGGGTAGAGTTTCACTTCTATAATGGAAAAGTATCCCTTTGCATAAAACAAGAGTTTACAATATATGGTAGCTAAGAAAGGATTGGTACTCTATTTTATGGAGTGGCCCATGTTACATTCAATGCCTTGAATGTGTTTTCAATTTTGTCAAGGGACCATACTGGAACAGGGTAGCTGCCTTAACTGTGGTGTATCAATTCACCTCAAATGTCTTCTCCTGGGCTTGGGTCATTTAGTCTATCACCTAATATTTTTGCAGCTGTCCACTTCACTTTTACTCCAAGGGAGACAAATTAGCCATGCCTTCAATGTTTGCAAGCTCAAATATCTACTTGGTGGACTGTTCCACCTACCAAAAATAACTCAGGCAAATATTTCCAGTCTTTCCCTCTTTATCTCTTCCTGGTTTTGTCTTTTCCTAGAATTGGAGCTCTCGAGGCTATCTTCCCAGCTTTGTTGGCTCTTTCGGTTCTTCTCTAAGTGGTTATTCCTTTTGGTGTTAAGGCCTTTAAATTCATTTGGGTCCGCGCTTAAGATTTTAAAGATCAATGGTTATTTCATTACCATGAATTTGATGTTCATGTACTTGTCACCACTTAAAAAGCCAACAGTTAATTTTTTGCCCTAAATTTGATAGTTGTGGGGATGTCATCAGATGTCTGGATCCCAATAGCTAGTTTATGGTGCTTAATCTTGACGTCTTTAGGCCCATCACCCTCCTCGACAATTCCTTCAACTTTCTTGTTTGATCCTTCCTAAAGGGGAGGAATCCCTTCAAGGTCTTGAAAAAGGCCCATTTTTTGGTCAGTGAGAGCCCCCCGTAAGGGTACCTACCCATCAGGGTTATTCAAGTAGCCTTCGGGTGGTCTTCGGGGTCCTTCGACTTCAATTCCTTCAGACATTTTGTCTGAAGGAAATCTTCCCGCTTGCTTTCGGTCAGCTTTCCCTTCGGGCGAATTCCTTCAGACTTAAGTTCGAAGGAATTGCCTTAACATTTTGCCACATAAAATCTTTCTGAAGAGTATCTTTTTGCCTTGAATAAATTTGAAGGAAAACTTACCCTTTCAGCCTTCTTTCCAAGTGCTTTCTTGCCCTCTACAAGGGTTGTTTGGCCTCTAAAATTGCCTTTCAAAAAATTCAAAAAGGTCCTTTTGTTGCCTAAGTGCCCTCTGCAAGGGCACTTGTCCTTCGAGCTTTGGGGCACTCCTTTGAATCAGTCGATTGAACTGACCAATTGAACCAATCTTTGGTTCAACAGTTCAACAGTTCAATCTTGTGTTCCACTCATTCAATTGACCACGTTGAACCAACTGCTCGTTGAACCTTTGAACCATTGAACCCATTAAACCTTTGAACCATTTTGGTTCAAGGTTCAACGGTTCAACTATTCAAGCCTTCTTATTTTCATTAAGAGTTTTGAAGCTGTTGAACTTGTTGAAGTGGTTGAACTTATTAAGCTTGCTGACGCCATTGAACCTTTGAACCCGTTGAACCTTTAAACCTGTTGAACCATTTTGGTTCAAGGTTCAACAGTTCAAAGGTTCATTCCTTTGTTCAAATCTTGTCGATGTCGAAGCCATTTTTGGTTGAACCTTGGCGTTGAACCAATCTTGAAATTACCTAAGTGGGGAACTTGTTTCTTTCCTACAGAGTCCATAGAAATGAACCTACAGAGTATGTAGAAATGAACCTGCAGAGTCCGTAGAAATGAGTCCATAGAACCAAGAAACTAACCTGTAGAGTATGTAGTTTTGTCTAAGTCTCCCAAGATTTGAAAGAGTCCGTAGAAATGAACCTGTGAAGTCTATAGAAATGAGTTTATAGAACCCAGTTTGTAGAGTCCATAGTTTCAAGCCTACAGAGTCTGTAGTTTCAAGCCTGTAAAGTCCATAGAAATTTGAAAAAGCTTGAAAATTGGAGAATTTGAATACTCAAAATAATTTTTTGAAAAGGGAAGAGATAATTTTGGCCTACATGACCAAAATAGTTCATGTGTTGTCCCAAAAAGGAGTGACAGATTTTGGGAACAACAGTTGGCTCCAGTTGGGGAACTTCCTTCAGTTGAAATTTTGAAGCAGTTGAGGGGAGTAGAAACCAAAATCTCTAGTGCATTCAAGTATGTCATTGGGCTACGGAGTCATGCTATCCAAAAAATAAAGGTGCCAAAAATGAAAATGAAAAGCGCAAAACAGAACTAAAGACTATACAAATATACATATGTACAGATGATCTTATCTGATACTTCAAGGATTGAAGTGCTTTAGATGCTACCCATTGTGAGACAATGAAAATGGTGTTTCATCCTGATAAACTAGTAAGAAACCATTTTGTCCCCAGAATTGGTGATGGGCAAATGGAACTCTCCACCAGGAATCACATTTTTTGTGCACTCCTTTTGGTTCTCTCTTCTTGCCCCGTGGCAAGACGTGGTCTCCAATCTAAAAACCATAAATCCTTACTCTCTTGGTGAAGAGTTCATTTTCTTGACTTTGGCAGGCAATAGTATGGTCCACTACCATATCTCATTGTTCTTTTGGGCTAGTGAAGCACATGATTTGATTACCAACATCAAACACCTGAGTAACCATCAGTTTAGCATCTCCTTTGGTGTGAAGGAGTTTAACACCTTTATCTTGAGCTACCTTCAACCTGAGTAACAGAGATTCATGCTCGATAGTTTTGTTGGTGTTGTTGAACTATAACTTGTATGAATGAAAAATATCTCTTTGAGGAGATATCAACATAGTCCCAGCTTCAGCATTGGTAGAAGAATTGCTGCCATCGAATTCCAAGATCCAAACATCATCAAAAATTGATCTTTTATCAAATTTTTCTTCATTAGAGAGGGAAGATCCTTTTTCATCTATACTTCACCCTACCAATTCTTTTGATGCCTTATTTGAATCAATTCCTAGATTTCCAGTTACAGGGCTTTCATCTATAGAAACATGAACATCCTCTGTGGATAAAAAATAATTACCCCTACCTGAAGACTCAAATAGAATTTGGGCTTCAGGTGTTGATGTCTGAGTGACAATAAATTTTTCCTCCTTTTCAGGGAGCAGCATCTTCATGATGCCTTTAATACAGATCCTTGCCTCAGATAGGTCCATACTTAATTTTCCACCAACATCTTTGCAGAAATTTCACCCAAGAAGGATGTCGTATGATGCTGGGACATTAGCCACCAAGACAGTCATCTTGATTCTCTTGTCTGGGAATGCTACAAATGCAAATTGGACATCCTTGATTTGTCCCAGTAGTGGCACTTGTTTTTTCTCCATGGAGAAACATCTTCCAAATGTCTTAATCAGTGTAAGACCAAGGGATTCATCCACTTTGGTAGGCATGACATTCTCTGAAGCTCCAGAATCAATGACGCAATTACTCAGCTTGTGACTGTTTATCAATAGGGAAACATAGAAAGGATCTATTTTCCTAGGGGTAGAAGGAGGAGTAATGACAAGGTTATTTGGGATGGACATGTTCCTTGGGGGATCATGAGTTACCTTCTTAACATCTTGTCCTGTAAGGATGGCTTTATTCTTCACACACTCAACCAACCTATCCAACTGCTCAGGGTTAAATTGCAAATATTCAAACTCAGTCATTTGAATTTTGGTCTTCTTAGCATGGTCAATTATGTCAAATGACTAGAATGGACTAGGAATAGAGGAAGGGAGTTCATCCTTCTAGTTTTTAGGGGGGAGGACTGATTTTTGAAGTTGAAGTTGAAGGTGCAGAAATGTTTGGGGTACTTACTTTTTTAGCAGCCACCGGGACCTTTGGCTAGAAAGGTAGAGAAGTTCCTCATTTGGCAATTGAAATTATAGGCTAAGCTCACTCCTCTATTCTTTCTTTATCAGCTTGTTGGGCTGACTGATTCTTGGATTGGTTAAACACAGTGTATGATCCCTCAACTGCTTCACCTTTACTTCTAGGTTCATCTTGGTAATTTAGGAAACCAATGTTGGAGTTGCCAGCTAATTCTTCTTCTCCCTCTGTGAAGATATTAGCATCATCTTCTAGGTTTAACTTAAGCTGGAAGGAGAAATTTGATTCTACCTCAAGATATCCAACTATTGAATTGGTTGGAGGTGCTTCAAGGGCAAGGTTCCTTTATGGGGGAGGGAGACGATTTGGTTGCCCTTCATTCTTGGCAGCATTGCCTTGATATGACTGATTGGGGAATGTCCTCCTTGGTATAGCTCTGTACGAAGGGGCAGATGACATCCCTTGGGCCATTTGCCTTTTCAAGGCTAGCAGTTCATTTGCTAGCTTTTTCACCATTTGATCAGTGGTGCTTGTAAATGGATATTCATAAGATGAAGAATATTTACCTCTGTTAGGATCTCTCCTTATCTTTCTTGCTAAGATAAGGCCATCTTCTACCTCAGTAGCCAAATCTTGAGCAGTAGAAAGGTCTATGTGGCCAGCTTGTCTCAGTAGAAAACTCACTTCAGGTAGCTGTGAGTTGATGAAGAAGCATTTGATGTTTTCAAGTGTTGGCTGAGCAATTATAGGAATCTGGTTCCTCAGGTTGTCAAACTTTGCTATGAAATCCCTCATAGGTTCATGAGGTTCCTTCTTCATCTATGTGAGTTGGGCCAGCGAAGCATATGCATCTTCTGTAGGCTTGAACCTAGCTTCAAATTTGGCTTTGAGAGTGTCCCAGTCAGTCACTGATCGAGTCTGTAGATGGTAGAACCAGTCTATAGTAGCACCTTGCAGTGTTTCTAAAAATAGCCTGACTGCTACATCTTCAAATTCCACACCTATCATGCCATAGGCTATGCTAAAGGCTATAATATGTTCATCAAGATGAACTCTCCCATCACCAAAGAACTTGGGGAAATTCTTCCTTGAATTGCATGGTAGCTCATGTAGAGGTGGAGTAAGATTGAGTGGGCCAAAAGAGTTACCCCAGGGGCCTTGAACTGCCATGATTTAATTATGGAAAAGGGGGATAACAAATATAGGTGGAGTATGTATAGGCAAAGCTCTACTAATAGTAGAAAAATAAGTTCTACCTTGTAGTGGTTACATAGTATTGGTAGGAGGAACACTCCCAGATCGTTGAAATTGATATTGTGGAAGAAACAAATCAAAATTTCCTTGCTACACCAGCTCAAAAATAGGGTCAACAACACCTTGGGCTCTTTAATTTTTGGTATATCATGGAGTTGCCAGAGTATATAATGGAGGTGGATAAGGCTATAATTATAATGGGTAAGACATAGATCAGAGTCACCAGAGTATAAAATGGATAAGGGTAGGAACTGCTTCAATCTAAAACTTGAGGCTTCAAACTACACGTTAGAATCCCCAGCAGAGTCGCCAAAAACTATCGGGTGAATATTTTGTCACCAGCTAACTGATGGGAAAAATTGGTCTCTTCAACCATAGCATAGGGAGATAGGTCGGCCAAATGTGTAGGTTTACCACATCAAAGAGGGACAAATATCTCCTCTCATCAAGGGGAGGTTCCCTGTATATATGAGGAGCTATATTATATATATATATATAAGCAGAAAATAATACTCAGGGGTAGGATAACACCATCCATCTCTCTTTTTAGAGATGATGTTCACAAACAAAGGAGAAAATCTTGGTGAAAATAATGAAGGCACTTCTCTTCTTTTAGAAGTGATCTTACAAGAAATAGTAGGAGTTCTTTCAGGTAGTGACAAGTAAATGGTAACAAAGGATGTAGTAACTAGTAGAAAGATGTAGCATAAAGTCTCCACCTTAACTACCTAAGAGTGAAATATAAAGGATAATGAGGGCACAAAGTCATCCCAAGGTCCTTTACATAGAAATAGAAAATAGACAAACACACTAAAAGTAGTTGTAGACAGCACAAAGTCTCTCCACAGTTGGCTTCAGGAAACCTTCCCGATCACTTCCACTAGTTCTACTTATTACATTGAATAAACAAGAATACATTCAAGAAATAGACATAAGAACAATCTCCTAGAATGACACAAGATATAACAGCACAAAGTATGAAAGTGACTTGCTTTCTGATTCAAACAAAGAAATATGAAGAACAATATGAGCTCAAAGTCTCAGTAAATGCCTCTCAATTTGGGTAGAGTTTTGCTTCTATAATGGAAAAGTCTCCCTTTCCATAAAATAAGAGTTTACAATATATGGCAGCCAAGAAAGGCTTGGTGCTCTATTTCATGGAGCTAGCCATGTTGCATTCAATGCCTTGAATGCATTTTTAATTTTGTCAAGGGACCATGCTGGAATAGGGTGGCTACCTTAACTGTGGCATGTCAATTCATCTCAAATGTCTTCTCTTAGGCTTGGGTCATCTAGTCTGTCACCTGATATCTATGCAGCTGTCCACTTCACCTTTACTCCAAGGGAGACAAAAAGGCCATGCCTTCAATGTTTGCAAGCTCAAATATCTACTTGGTGGACTATTCCACCTACTAGAAATAACTCCTGGAGATATTTACAGTCTTTCCTTTTTTCTCTTTGTCTCTTCTTGGTTTTGTCTTTTCTTAGAATTGGAGCTCTCAGGGCTATCTTCCCAGCTTTACTGGCTCTTTCAGCTCTTCTCTCAGCAGTTCTTCCTTTTAGCATTAAGGCCTTTAAATTTATTCAGGTCCACGCTCAAGCTTTTAAAGATCAATGGTTATTTCATTGTAGTGAAGTTGACATTCGTGCACCCATCACCACTTAGAAAGCCAATGGCTAGTTTGTTTCCCTAAATTTGACAGCTGCGGGGATATCATCAGACATCTGGATCCCAACGATGAGTTCATGGTGCTTAATCTTGACGTCTTCAAGTCCATCACCCTCCTCAGAAATTCCTTCAACTTTCTTGTTTGATCCTTCCTGAAGGGGAGGAATCCCTTTGGGGTCTTGAAAAAGGCCCATTTTCTAGTCAATGAGAGCCCCCCATATGGGTACCTACCCTTCGAGGTTCTTCAAGTGGCCTTCGAGCGGTCTTCAAGGTCCTTCGGCTTCAATTCCTTCAAACAAAATGTCTGAAGGAATTCCTTCAGACATTTTGTCTAAAGGAAATCTTCTCACTTGCTTTCGGTCAGCTTTCCCTTCGAGCGAATTCCTTCGAAGAAAAGTCTGAAGGAATTCCTTCAAAAATTTTGTCTGAAGGAATTCCTTCAGACTTTTTGTCTGAAGGCATTTCCTTAACATTTTGCCACATAAAATATTTTTGAAGAGTATCTTTTTTCCTTGAATAAATCCAAAGGAAAACTTACCCTTTCGGCCTTCTTTCCAAGTGCTTTCCTGCCCTCCACAAGGGTTGTTTGGCCTCTAAAATTGCCTTTTAGAAAAGTCACAAAGGTCCTTTTGTCACTTAAGTGCCCTCTGTAAGGGCACTTGTCCTTTGGGCTTTGGGGCACTCCTATGAATCGATCGATTGAACCGACCGATTGAACCAATCTTTGGTTCAACAGTTTAATGGTTCAATCTTGTGTTTCACTCATTCAATTGACCGCATTGAACCAATCGCTCATTTAACCTTTGAACCATTGAACCCATTGAACCTTTGAACCATTTTGGTTCAAGGTTCAATGGTTTAAGCCTTCTTATTTTTTTAAGTGTTTTGAAGCTGTTGAACTTGCTGAAGTGATCAAACTTATTAAGCTTGTCGATGCCATTGAACGTTTGAATCTGTTGAACCATTTTCATTCAAGGTTCAACAGTTCAACGGTTCATTCCTCTGTTTGAAGCTTGTTGATGTCGAAGCCATTTTTGGTTGAACCTTGGCGTTGAACCAATCTTGAAATTGCCTAAGTGGGGAACTTGTTTCTTTCCTACAGAGTTCATAGAAATGAACATGCAGAGTCCACAAAAATGAACCTGCAAAGTCCATAGAAATGAGTCCATAGAAACTAGTCTGTAAAACCAAGAGACCAACCTATGGAGTCTGTAGTTTTGTCTAAGTCTCCAAAGCTTTGAAAGAGTCTGTAGAAATGAACTTGCAGAGTCCGTAGAAATGACTCTGTAGAACCCAGCCTGTAGAGTCCATAGTTTCAAGCCTATAGAGTCCATAAAAATCGGAAAAAGCTTGAAAAATGGAGAATTTGAATACTCAAAACAATTTTTTGAAAAGGGAAGAGATAATTTTGGCCTTCAGGACCAAAATAGTTCATGTGTTGTTAAAAAAAGGAGTGACAGATTTTGGGAACAACAGGGTTAAACAACAAAAATTTAGGAGTGTATGAATGTATGAGTGAGTTATAACAATAATGAGTTCAAAAAATAAAAATGTTGGTTTCCATACTCTAATGTGCTCTTTTTAATGTGTAATATAGATAAGAGAAAGAGGAAATGAAGAATTGAGAGTGATGTTCCATTTATCTCTTTGTAAATTTCTCATTGGATGAAGATTATAGGTGGTAATTAGTTGACACTACTGACAAATCTTTCCCTACATCACTAGGGTAAAATCCTTGTGTCATGCATGCTTATTATTCTCTTATTTCTCCATGTATAATTCAAAATATAATACTCTAATTCACAATCTAAAACATTATCATTTGAATTTATTTCAAGTAGTAAAAATAGATATAGTTTAATATTTGTATTTGATTTCCAACAAGTCAATTTATAGAGGAAATCAAAAATTATGTGGTATGAGATTAGTACATTCCTAATGGTCTGTATAAATATTTAATAACACATTGGGGTTATGTGGGTTATGTGTAATGGCAAGATTGTATGAAAATTCTTTGATAAGGTGTTGTAGAGATTTTTAGTTGCATAGCATATCCATGATCAAGTTATTGAGGAAAATGTTTGAAGAGATCCAATATTGCCATATGTAATTATAGGGGACACCAAATAATTGAGATTTAAAGTGTGATAAAAGTTACAAGGGTTGATGATGGATATTTCATCATTGGTATAATGGAGGAGTTACAAGAAAGAGTTATTATAAAAAGAGGAGTTTTTTTAAAATATCCAAGATGACAATGGATTAAATATGCAGGAAGAGTCTACCTAATAAAATAGGATATCCTCTACCATAAATGCATAAACCATGATAGGGGTATACATGATAAATACTCAATCACATAATTTTTATTCTAATGAAGAATTGAATGAGTCCATTGGAAACTTGTAGGAATATATTATTTAAGGTATTGAATCTAAGTTATTTCATAAGATATGATATAGTGGAAAGGGTCTTGGAAAGGATGACCAAGGAATTTAATCTAATTGAATTTTTAGAGGGAACAATTTATGATGGCCTTGGTTACGGTGGAAGAAAATGGGGTCAATGAAAGTTCTAGTGCTAAACAAGCAATAGTCACCAATTTTCATTGGGAAGGATTCTAATCCAAATATACATCAAAATAAACTCAAATAAGGTAATTAAATTTATAATTTGATTTTGTAAAACCTCAATATGGTTTTAGAGATTCACCAAAGTGTGGACGCCAAGCACAAGAAGAAGAAGGAAGCACAATTCCAACTCAAGATACAAAAAACCACTTTCAAAAAGAGGGTAACCTTGAAGCCATGAGGGAAGAGAAGATAATGCATAACTATTCCATACACATGATGAAAATGTAAATAAGAATGGATAGATTACACTCTATGACCAACTTTACCATTTGGAAGTCCAAGAAGGGAAGAAATCAATCATTGGGACAACCCAAGAAGGTATACCAAAGAAACGTCTTCCATTCATTATTTTCATTGTAAGAATGAAGGACATGATAAAAATGAATGTTTATGTATTATTCCTTACACTCATTGTGTAATTAATGCCCATTTCATGAATATATTTAAGTGGAAACAATCCACCACTAAGGATTATGAGATCTTATGAAAAGATGGAAAAGGAAGTCCACTCTTTAAGCAAGTAAGAAGAGGCATGGAAATTCAAACTCCAAGGAGGAAAGATGTCAAGTTGATATCAAAATGTACAAGTCTAATAATTCTTGTACTCATTTAATTTTAGTGGGAATTTCAATGGACATTTTTGGAAACATCATCCACATATTCACCCAAAGAATGGAAAAATCAAGCATGGGCAAAAAAAACAATATAAAAAAAGGAACTTAAGAACATAATAATCAAGAAGGGTAGAATAATACTTGCATATATATTCCTCACCATTGGAATAATTATGTAGTTTTAAGGGATTGTATTTTGATTCTTGAATTGATCAATTGTATAATTTTTAAAAAATAAGCATTGAAGGTGTTTTCCATTCATATATATGAGAAGTGCTCACATTGATTAAGCATTCCAAAAGTATTTTCAAAATCATTTCATGGCTCAATTTGTTGGTAGATAATGTGGATAATTCAATCCAATTTTATGGGTAAGCATATAGAAGTAAGTTCATGTGGGAAACAAAATTATGGGAAACCAATTACACCAAGATGTTTTTATTTTAGCTATTCATATTTGAATACAATAATATGTAAGGTTTCCTCATCACTTCTTGTGAATAGTAAGGAGGGTTAAATAAATCCACTACAAGTGAGAAAGAAATCCAAACATAATTTGTTAAAGTATTTATAGAAATGAGAAGAAATAAATGTAAGAATCACAATAGTGGGTAGTGTGTACAACCTTTCTGAAGGAACCATATTTTAGAGGTTTGTACACTCCAAATGACAATGAGTTCAAAGTGAAATTTTGATGTGATTTCATGATGTTCATGTGAATGAATGTATGGGAGAATCGTGAAAAATCTAAATGTTCTCCTACATGAATTATACTCCAATTAAGTTATGGATGGTTGGTTTGTGATTTGTAAAAAAACAAGTGAATTTACATAATCAAAATATGTTGTCCAACTTGAATTTTACTAGGAAATGGAAAATATTAAATGCTTAAAGAACTTGGATGAGTGTAGTTTTTTTGAAACATAAAAAAAATGAAACAATGATTCATGAATGCAATTAACAATGAGAAAATAAAAATAAAACAATGGGCCCAAAATAATTTAAGAATCCCTATTATGGGGAAAACCAGCTAAAAGTGGAAATAGCTAAACTCCATTGATCTTCCTATAGTAAAAGAGAGTTTATAAAGATTACAATAAAATAAGTATAATAAACTCTATTATTTTATCACTCAATTCACTTTCTCCACATTTATACCTCTTAAAACCAAATAAAAATTAACTCTTACTCTCACAAACTCATGCTTATAACATCTTATTTATCATTCTTTGTAAGTGTCTTTTTGTGAACTAAATGACTCTAAAACAACTCCAAATTGTAGAAACACCACCATTTATACATAAATATAATTATATAACTTCCTTAAGTAAAACCACCACTTAATGCAGACCAATAATTACGTAACCACTTTGATAGTTATGAAATCACCCTTGAGCTAACCAACGTTACAAAACATCCCTTCACAAACCAGAGGTTATAAAACCATGACTTAGGGGAATTGAATACTATGACCACATTTTCATATACCAATGGTTTTATCATAAAATAATAAATACTAATTTTTAGCCATACTAATGATTGGTTCCCATTTGTTCTCTAGTTAGATGATGAAAATATTTTATTAATTTCCTAATCATTATGGATCACACCTCTCTCTTTTGGGAGGATTTTGGTCCCAAAAAATATTATTAGTTAAGGAGATGCGAGAAGAGTTCTCCCACTTTATATTTGAGGTAACATCCCTCTTGCCATGGTTTCATTCCTTTAATGTTAGCCTACCAAGACTAATGTTATTCTCTCCTTGTCTTTCTAACATTCTAGTGCAACATTAATTCCTCATCCTACTCTCATTGTGTATTGATTAAAATTTTTATATAAAAGGTAACAATTATCATTCTTCCTCATCCAACATGGATGGCTCATACTTGTGAAATTTATCATAATTTAAAATTGAGTACATCCACATGAATGGGTATAACTCAAGCTTGAAATAATTATCTCTAACTTGATCTAAGATGGTAAATAACCCATACCTTTAACATTTTATATTCCTAGTGTCACATCCCTATTTTTCAGACATAAATTTTTATTTAAATAAGTGCATATGGTACTAAGTTATACTAAGTAAACCTAGAGGATGATTTATGTGTTGTTGATATTATGATACATTTGTGTGAAGGCATGTTTTATAAGTATTATTGCTATTTATATCATTTATTACATTATATTATTATCCTTTGAGTTATTATATTATATTATGTAGTTTAATTGTTATCACAATACTGGTGATATTTTTATCATTGGATGAAGTATTGTTCCTTGCATTGGTTTAGTTTTGATTAATATGACATTATTATTATTTTAAAAAATAGTTACTATCAAGGTTTCATTGGTTTTTTTTTGGGTGCTTGGATTAGCCAACAAAAGTTAGGTTTGGCTATAGGAGAAGCATAGTGGAAAGAGGTAAAATTAGATAGTGAAAGAGAGAGTGAGAAAACCAAAACCATTAGGCAAACCTAGATGTCACTTCTTGCAATAAAATCCCATGTCATTTAGTTATTGTAATTATACGTGATATTTTTATTACAAAAAAGTTTGTCAATTGATAGTTTCATTCAATTTAGAGGTCACTTGCAGTACCAAGCCCAAAGGACAATGCAATACTTAAGTTATACCATAATACTACAAGTGTGCATAAATATAGTAAATTATATGTTATTTTGTATTGTCTCAAACCTGAGCCCTAGACTAGGACCTAAGTGGCTGAAACTTAGATGAAGAAGATAAATTAGAGGTCATTATGCTCTATTGCTAAGTAAAATAATGACATTATAGTTGTTAAAGTAGCCCCACTTAAATAAATTAAATGGGGTTGGGGATTGGGAGAAATTTGAGCCACCACCCAAGACATTATTTTAGTATTCAAGTTTTATTTTGTATTAAAAATAAATTTAAAAAAAAATGAAATGGAAAGATAATAAACCTAACCCTAACCCCTTACTTTATGTGGGTTAATACACTCCGAAAAAGGAGTTCAACGAGGTTTGCATTTTTTTTTTGTTATGGCATCATTAGAAAATGTGGCCAACATGGTAAAGGAGAGTAAGGATAAGATTTATCAATTTGGGGGAAGTTGGATTCTCTAGGTGGAATCCATCAAAGCTATTATTAACCTTAGATTAATGGATCCATGCAAACATTGTGAGAATAATTAAAAAGTTGATAAAAGACTATGAGGATCATGTGGTCATGGCCATCCCTTATTTTACTATTTTTCCATTATTTATTATGGAGATGGGTTTTCAAAAATGGACACATAGTGACCATGGAAATTGGAAATGAAAAAGGAAAAATGTGACTAAGTGCAAGAGAAAAGAAGAGATTTCTAGGCAAGAAGGGTTTAAATAAAATCCACACTAGTTAACAAAATCTTAAGGTAATTAATGTATTAAAATTTTTAAATCAATGCAACTCTTGTGATGGTTTCTACCATAAATGAAAATTTGATTTTGATTTTTCCATTATTGGGTATTTAAGGTTGAACCAAATTTTGAAGGTTATATGTGTATTTTATGTGTATAAATAACATAGTTGGCTTTAGGTACAAAACCCTAGTAATAAAGTTCATGTTTGTCTCAAATGAAAATATATATTAAATTCAATTTTTTGTTATTATTTTATTATATTATAAATTTATTATGTGTTAGTTTGAACCCATTGTGCATAGTGTAATTACCATTATGTGTAAATAGTAAAATAGTGACTGTAAATATTACTATGGTATTAGTGTCTTTATGTGTTTTTGTATTATTGGTCAGGTCAGGTTCTTATGGGCACATTTTATAAATTATCTTTCTCCTTTGTGATACTTAAAATTTCTTCTTCTTCTTTATTTTCCTATCATTTAATATATTCCTATGTTTTCTTATTTCTTGTGCTCTATCTTTTTCTCTATTGCTTTGTTCTCTGTTTTTCCTATCCAAGTTTCATTATTCTTGGTTTTTGTTAGGAGCATAACAGTACACTCTTGGTGACTAGGAGTGTACCATTATTCTCCTATTCCATTTTATTTTATATGCCCCTTTAACTGTCATTTGTTTTTTTTTTCAATATTTTTGCCCATTTTTGTCATCTTTTATTTTATTTTTTGGTTAGCTTGTATGCCAATAAGGTCTTAAGTTGAATTTAAAATGCCTATAACTACATGAGTGGATTGATGAATTTATGGGGATCCAAATCCACATGATACACTTTGATATATATATATATATATATATATATATATATATATATATATATATATATATATATATATAAGTATAAAATTAGAATTGCATTATTAATGCAACACCCTTATAACAAAGGAAGAATTGGATGATGTAGTGAAAGAGCATATATAATCTACTAGTTGTTTGCACATCATTGACAAAGATAAGGGTTGAGATATTCACATTCTATTATATTTATTTTTGGAATATAAAATTTTTATTGACAAAGAATAGGGGTTTGACTGAGGTAGACTCCTCATAACTACTTCTATTTTTATTTTCTTACAAGGTGATTTTAACAAATTAGGGTTGTGAATAATGAGAAGTAATTCTAGGAGATTTACAACTCAATTTAACAAACTAAGAGAGGTTTTTAACAAGTAATAATAAATGAACATGTCATAAAAACCATTTCTATGATTAGAATTCACTTGACCAAGATAAAACATAATGACCAAGAGTATACTCAACCTGCTAAAAGTGCACCACTATGCTTTTATCATATTAGGATCAGACCTCTACATTGTTGATGAGTTTTTGTAACTTCTCATATTTGTAAAAGTTTTATTTTTTTTCTTTGGGAGTGACTCTAGACCTATTTCCACCTGATATAAGCCTTTACAGTATATGGGTAAGTCATAATTCATGTATTTCTTAACAATTATACTTTTTTAAATCCAAGCATTTAATTCACTTTAATTCTCATAATTAGTTATGTGTTTACTATCATATTATTGTACATGTATGGTTTAGTGTAGTGTCCCTTGACCTAAAACTTATTTAACATAAAACAATAATATACTACGACTTTCCATGTTTCAATGGGATCTTTTTAATGTGCTATAAATTTCACATTTAATGAAGAGGAGAAGAAGAAATGATGCATTCCTCCATTTTTGGGGTCCTAAGATAGACCAAACTATAAAATTTTAGGAAATTTTGAGTTGATTTAATATTTTAAATATGTAACTTTACTACTGGGTAGTTGGTGGAGTAATTTTGAGGGTGTGGCTTCCCACTAAAAAACAAAAAGTCTAGACTCTATATAATAATGTAAGGGGGTAGCTTTTAGTTGGTGGAAGTGTGTGTTAGTGGTAAGGGAGTAGAATCTCAATATATCATTTTTTCCTATTGCTCTAAATATATTTTGGTTATAATTGGTTTAAAATATGTACGGGGAAGAGTAGAGGATTATAGTAAAAATAAAAAGAGGAAAGGAACAGGTTGTAGAACTATAATAGTTGAAGATAACCAACATGTTGTAATTTTTTTTCCCTTTTATTGTTAACGGGAACAAAACAATTGACTAGTGTGTCTGAATGATTTATCTCCCTTATCTTAAACTCTAATTTGTACTTCTTGAATATGATGTTGTATTTGGTATTGATTGTGTGAAATTTTTAGGTTGTCTTAGCTTATGGAAGAGGCTTCTATAAAATTATACTCCAATAAAGACATACATATATTTGACAATTGATTTTTACTCAAGGTGAGACTAAATTTTTTTAGTGTTTTCTCTGTTAAGTGTATTTTTTCCATTGGAAGGCCTTTGTGTACAACATAACTTGGGATAATATCCTAATAGTTTTAAAGGAGAGAGATTCTAAAGTGGCCTCATTAGATTGATAGTGGAGTATCTTGAGGACTAGACAAAGGAATCGCACACAAAATATTTAATGTGCATTATGGTAGAGGAGGAATAATAAATGTATAAAATTGGAGACCACTTGGTGTAATCACCTAAAAGGGGTTTTTGTATGTTAAGATTGTTTCTTGAGTTATCTTATTCCTAGCTTATCCCTAAACCTATCATAGATCCTTAGACATACTTTTTTAGACATTGTATAGACCACAAATAGTTGCAATCAGCTAAAACACAATCCCATGATATATTTCTTAGATCCTAACGTATTTGTCTAGTGTTATGCCAGATGGATATTACAGCCACATTTGGGACACTACAACCACATGGAACTAGTGTCCCCAATTGGGTGTTATTGTCCTTTGGCTTAACTATCCCAAATGGATATTTTTTCAAATGTATACCCCTCTTGAGGTTAGACTAATCATATTTTATTATCCATAGAAGCTAAAAATCTCTATAAATATAAGTCTATTAGACCTCTATCCACTAGATGGAAAATATCTGCAAAAAACCTATTCAAAAAAAAGACAAGTTAAACAAAATTAAGGTATTTGGTCCCTATTCTACCCTACTTATACATAATACCATCTATAATATCTCTAAACCCAAACTTCAAAGATTTCAAATCTCAAGCACATTCAAGGCATCCAAGTCTACTCTCATTATATCATTCACTTGCACTTGCATCAAGCACTAGGTGAGAGAACTACATCAGGCTTGATCCCTCTTTAGAGTATTGGTATGTAGGAAACTCTCTTCACAACAGGATGTTGAGGATGTCCATCCTATCCTACTAAAAAACACACCATTATTATGTATGCCTTACTTGTAAGGAGGATTGGGGTTTACATACTAAATCAAGTTTTCTAGGCACAACACAAATTTCTAGATTTCATGCGTGTATGAATGGGACCTAAAAATATAAGCACATATACTCCCAAAAAATAAGAATAGTCATACAAAGGGGACACTAGTACCACTTTGAGGACACT
The DNA here is from genome assembly GCA_037957365.1 of Torreya grandis. Taxonomy (NCBI): domain Eukaryota; kingdom Viridiplantae; phylum Streptophyta; class Pinopsida; order Cupressales; family Taxaceae; genus Torreya; species Torreya grandis. Next base: position 1,458,348 of record JARHVA010002682.1, read on the forward strand.
ATAACAACATGGCACTCCTGTTCAGGTGGAGCATTACTATATAGTGAGCAAATAGATCCTAAAATCCTATGGACATCATTCATAAATGTCTAGAACTTAGTTTTGAGAACCCAAACCCTCTATGGAAATTTACTTTCTATATAAGTTTCCATTTAAACCTATTTATTACTATTTTTAGAAAGTCAAAAGAAGTCAAAATCCATAACAAATTAGTACTTAATTATTGCATATTATTTGACTGATCTAGACATCTCATCCCTTTAATCTAAACATAGTATTTACACATGTAAGACCCTAAAAGGTTAAATGATTTGGCGAACCTGACTTACATTGAATATTGCTTCAGACCTTAGCTTGCATTAATTCTAATTTTTGTGCAATAATTTAGGGCTAGATACTTTTGATTTTTTTAGGTAACCTAGCTAATTAAAATTAATTACACATTAGGTTTTCAATTTATTTTACATATAATTTAAATTGTTGCAAACAAACCCTAACCCTAAATGCTCTTAGGGTTTGTATCTTTTTTCTCTTATTTTCATTAGCTACTATTATTTTTTTAGAAATCATATATTCTATTTTAGTATCTTTATTATAATTGTTTTACTATATGCCATCTAAAAATGATATCTCTCTTCCATTAAGAAGAAGTGGTAGACTAGGAGGTATTCCTATAGAACATATTTAGATTCCTATTATCTGATCCTATAACATGGATAAGGAACCTATTACAACTTTAGATATGAATCCTTCACAACCTGATTATGTGGAATTCAATGACAATGCATCTGAAGATGAATAATACAACCAAGATCAAGATGAGGTACACATTGAGAATTAGGGCACACTCCCTCCACTTAACAATAATGACATATTTATGAATAAAGATGAGGTATTACAAGGACTGATACATAGAATTTAAGAATATCCCCTTGTTCATCCACAGATACTACATACCATATAGGAAACCAACAATAAGATAAACAATATTCAATCTTCAACCCCTCTAGTTAATAATGTTATTACACCTCTAGTGGGGCCAACTCAACTAACTTAGATAACACAACCCAAGATTTTTATTCAAACATCGATGATAGCTAAACCACTTATGGCTAGTTCCTCCACTCTGGATGTACATTCCCTTATACATGAGATTCATACTCTATATTTTAAGGTGTTACATCTTGAGAACGGAGTAAATAAACCATCCCTTGCCTTAGATTCTAACATTCTCTTATATACACCTTTAGCACATCACATAGCGAAAATTCCTCTACCATCTAATTTCAAGGCACCCAAGCTTACATTATATGATGGCAAGGATGATGCAGAACATCACCTTAGAGCCTTTCATACAGCATGTTTGGACTAAGTGTCTAATGATTGGCTTCTTACAAAGTTATTTCCATGCAGTCTTAAGGATTATTCCATACAATGATTATCTTATTTTCCAAATCAATTTATCATGACATTCAATCCTTTAGTATACATGTTCCTAGCATACGTACCTATCAACATCAGTGGTAAAATATCATATGCACAGGTGGCATAATTAAATCATAATTCAAATGAGCCTATCATAGATTATGTGTTACAATACAAGATAATATTATCCAAATTGACTATCCCCATGGTAGATAGAGAGTTATAGGATACATTTAAATAAATTCTATTACCAAAACTACACGAAGCTATCTTATTCAAGAACTTTCCTACATTTACGGATATGTGCTACATAGTCAAAGAAATAAAGGTTAAGCTCTTATCAATGGGAAAACTCAAGTATACAAATGGATCAAAATAAAATATTAAGATTTCAAACAAACCTCCATACAAGGTAAGGGCCACCAAAAATAAAAGTGATCAAAAGGCCATAGTCAACACAGCTTTTGAGCCATCTCCCAGATTGATTTTATCTACTCCTCAGCATAAAGTCTATTGGAACACAACTAGATACTAAGGGGGGTGAATAAGTATATCAATTAAAACCTAGTCCTTTAAATACTTTTAATGAAAATTAAAATGATATGTAGATCAAATAAAAAATGAGAGATCACACACACATAAATACACATGACACCAAATGTATACATGGAAAACCCATTGGGAAAAACCATGGTGAGAATAGATGTTAGAATCTACTATTCTAATCTAGACTCATAGTTAAAACCTCATTAGTTACATATTGAATGGCACCAACCCTAAGGATACACCAATCCCTTGATTTAAGAGTACCAACTCTAAGGAAGTACCCACTCTCTAATCTCATCACCCACTCAACTTATCTGATGGCACCAACCTATCAAATTCTTCTATAAAGCTATAACTCCAGATTAAAACATAGATCTATAAATGAATCCAATGCTTTTGTTTTGTGTTATAGGTATAATCTGTAACTTCTCATATTCTACACATTATATATGTGCCTTTCTTTCTCTCTGACCCTCTATTTCTGTGTCTAGATATATCTCAATTGACATACTTTATCTAACTTTTACTTTTTACCTCTCTCTCTCTATTCAACTCTACTTAATAGAAATAGGAATAGCTCCAATAGCATTTACTTATGTCTTATATGTCATATTTATAAACAACTGATCTAGGGTTCCATATCTTCATTGTGTTCACATTTGTTTACAAAAACATCACACTCTATTCTGGACGCAGTTTATTATGACTTGAACTATAAGTTTCCCGCATCTTGAATTCATGAATCACCACCATGATTCATAGTCTTATTACTATCTATAGCATTTTTGGACTCTAGTTATGATGCACATGTATATTTATATAGATTTTATCTGTTACAGTGATCAATCTCATTGTTTATGTCATGATTCATGGCCTAATTGTAAGTTCTTGCATGTTCCACTAACTAACCATTAGTCTAATCATAACTTTAAATCTCAAACTTTGATCTTATATTTCATGCCACAATCTAATGGTCTATATTCAAAATCTTTTAGATTTAAAATGTGTCCATTTGACCAATCTCTGACAGGCTCATGCTCTCCATTAGATCCTTGTACACTTTTGAACTTTAACTATCCAACATTAAAACACATTTATTGATCTTCCTGATCTAAGCTCCTACATTTTTTTAGATCTTCATAGGTATATGAACATTATCTTTGTCTATTGTTAAACTTTAACCACTTATATTCATCTCATTGTATCCTGAGCCTTTGGAATTCTTACGCTCTGTCGATCTTCTCATACTTACTCGGTCTTTAACTTACCACTATGTTGATAAACCTCGAGCACTTTATCCCATTGAGTCCACTCACTCTGTTGGATCTCTTTTGCATTATCACCCACTCACCATCAAATCTTTTGACAAGCTCGATCATTATCTTTGATAATCTTATGCTCATTGGGTCTCTACCTCACAAGCTCCATGAATGTGACACTTGTCACATATGCATTTACTCAGAATTGCCCTTGACATTTTTGACTTTGTTACGCATCGTTGGATCTCCAATGTATGATTAAGTACTAGTCTTTGATCAAGATGGGATAAATATAAAGTCTAATACTTATTAAATATTATGTCTTTTGATCACTACTCGAGCTAGTAATTACTAGGTAGAAGGGGTTGGTTTTACAATTTTGATAAGGGCTTAAGATATAAATTAAGTTATTGGGTCCCAAATATATCCATTCAACATCAAAATAGAAAATCCTATTGACACCATGACTTAAACCCTTAGGGTTTTACTAAGAAACCCTAACATGTTTAAGAGCAAAGATAATTCAATTATGAGTTCATTCCTTCTCATTTGAATCTATTGACCATATATTCAAGATGATCATATAAAACCCATAACAGATCTTCTATCTATTTCCTTTGCAAATGTCCATAAGCAATCTTTGTAAAAGCATGACAACTTTTTAGAACCTTGAGTAAATTTGACTAAGGATGGGGACCATTTCAATATACGTGGAAGGCTAACTTTGCACCTATATAACTCTTATCATGCTTAGTTGTATGACCTAGAATTTAGAACATAATGTCCTCTTACTTAGGGGATTCCATCCACATATTCATCTACTCTTGAATCCTTGATACATGCAAGATATGGCATCATCAAAGTTCCTATTTAGATTTATCTTGTAACCTACAAATTTAACCAAGTGTTGGAAAACACTGTCAAAATGCCTATGAGCCCTACTTTTCTCAAGCATATCTTTTATCTTGCTATATCATGTGACCTAAGATTTAACACATATAAACTAGGTAAAAAAATGAATAAACTCATATGATCATTTTATCCTCAGACTTCCATATGGTTAAATTTTGACCTCATTAATATGCTTACTTGGCTCTGCTTAACCTTTTTGCAAATTTGGCTAAGTATAGAAACTTAGTGAATTATGTCTAAGTAGCCAACTTTTCATCCTCATATATTCTACTGAATTTCATTGTATATCTTTAAATCTAGAACATAAAAACTAGGGACTAACATGATCATAACCATATGACCAGCTCCCCCAAACTCATCCACATGTTAGCAAACTACCTTCTCAGATTTTCCTATCATAGTCCTAATTTGTCTAGATGATCAATATGAAGAACTGGATGAATTCCACTCATGCACACAATAATTCCAATCATCTTTGACCTATGATAAGATTCCTTGCATATCTTATAATCATCATATTAAGCCCTAAGCATCAATAACATCCATAGTGTCCCTTTTGACATCAATGACAATCATATTTCCAAATAAATGCTCTGACTGTCTAATAGTTTGCTACTTATCTAGCATTTTTTGCATTGGCTTCTGATGAGTATGAACTGAAGATCTTCCTGCCATAATTTCTCCCCCTTAGGTAATGGCACATTTGCCTAATACTCAACTTAGACACTTGCTCTACTTCTTCTTTGACATTTGCACTTTTTCTCCAAATGTGTGTAGAGAGCATTTGCTCTTTTTCTCCCCCTTTGACATCAATGGAAAAGGGACTCTTTCTCACTATTTGTCTAAATGTTTCTCCCCCTTTATGAAATAAAGGATTTTGTCCAATAATATATAACCATCAACTCATTATAAATTTTCAAATGCATTCATACCTAAGTTTCCTTTTCTCTCTTCTTCCAGTGATTAACAAAGCTTCTGTGAGACTCCCCCTAAACTCATGCCCTATCACTAGGATCTAGTGATGTGATGTAGGAGCCACCACTCCCTAATTCTATATCAAACACTCAAATTGTTCCTTGGGAATACTTTTGGTGAATATTTTTACAATTTGATCCTAAATTGGCACATAATCCATTGTGACCTCTTGATCTACTACCCTCTTTCATAACAAGTGATACTTGATTGATATGTGTTTGGTTCTAGACTGCATCACTCAATTCTTTGATATATTAATATCACTTAAATTATCATAAAGAATAGAGATAGGTGACTTGTACTCTACTTTGATGTCTTTGAGTATTTGACTCATCCACAAGACTTGAGTGCAACATGCCACTACTACCACATACTCTACTTCTACTTTGGAAAGAGTAACTAACTCTTATTTTTTTCTCAACCATGAAACAAGTTTGTTTCCAAGGAAAAAATCACCACCACTAGTGTTTATTCTATCATCTATGCTTCCTACCCAATCAGCATCTGTATATGCTATCAAAGTGAAATCTTCACTTGTAGGATACCATAAGCCATAGTCAATTGTGATTTTAATGTATCTAAATATCCTTTTCAATTAATTGACATGTGAATCTTTAGGAGCATCTTGAAATCTTGAGACCATGCACACTACTCGTATGATATCTAGTTTTGAAGCAGTTAGGTATAACAAGCTACCTATCGTTGATCTGTACATAGTATGATTTCCATCAAGGGACTCATCATATTTTCTCAATTTTAATCTAGTTATCATTGGATTACTAGTTGGTTTGTTATCTTAAATTTTAAACTTCTTGAGCATTTCCTTTGCATACTTGGTTTGGGATATAAATATCCCTTCATTAGTTTGTGCTATTTTTTTACCAAGGAAGAAAGAAAGTTCTCCAAGCATAGACATCTCAAACTCATTTTGCATTTGTATATCAAAGTATTTATACATTTTATTGTTGTTACCACCAAATATGATGTCATCTACATAAATAACAACAATCAACATATGCACACCTTTTAATTTGAAGTATAAATTGTTTTCTGCACATCCTTTGTTAAATCCTTGTTGTTGTAGGTACTGGTCCAATCTTGAATACCATGCTCTATGTGCATGTTTTAGACCATACCGTGCTTTATTCACTTTACACACATAATTTTCTTGTTATGACAACTGAAAACCTTCAAGTTGTTCTATGTAGACTTCCTCTTCTAGGTTCCCATTCAAGAAAGTAGACTTAACATCCATTTGATAAAATTTGAATTTCTTGTAAATAGAGAATGCTAAAAACATTATTATAGCTTCCAATCTAGCAAATAGAGAAAATGTTTCCTCAAAATCTATGATCTTAACTTGTGCATACCCTTTGCACACCAATCTTGATTTATTTCTTATAATAAATCCATCCTCATTGAGCTTATTTCTATAGACCCATTTTATACCTATCATATTCTTGTTTGAGGCTCTTGGAACCAACCACCAAGTTTTATTCTTCTTCCATTAATTTTAGCCAATTATCATCCTTGTTGGCTTCAACATAGCTCTTAGGCTCAATATTAGACATTAGAGCAAAACTTACTTGTTTGTTGTTCATTATAGCTCTTCTCCTTGTTTGAACTCCATTCTTATTGCCAATTATCTATTCTTTAAGATGATCATTTTGAATAAATCTTGGAGGTGATTTTTCATTCATTTCCTTAGCCTCCTCATTATCTACTTCTTCTTCAAGCTATGATTCTTCAATACTAATTTCCTTATCAAGTTCAACATGTTTCAATCCTTCTTCAACCTTGACATTGATGCTCGCTACAATCTTGTGTAGCCTTTTATTATAAAATATGTAGACTTTAATTTGAATGGAATAACCAAGAAATATTCCTTCATCACATCTTGAATTAAAGCTTCCCAATTTCTCCTCCTTTCTCCTGATGTAGAATTTTCTTCCAAACACTCTGAAGTACTTAATAGAGGCAAGATTTTCATACCATAGATCATATGGAGTTTTGTCACTATTTACCCTAAATTGAACTATGTCCAATATGTATATTATTATTTGGACTACTTCTCTCCAGTATTTATTAGGTAACTTGGCCTCTTTTAGAATTGTTCTAGCCATCTCCTTGATTGTCATGTTCTTTCTCTCAACAATTCCATTTTGTTGTGGACTTTTTGCTATAGAGTAATGCCTTTTGATCCCGTGTTTCTCATAATACTCTATGAACTCATTTCAAGTGAATTATCCACCTTTATCAGATCTTAAGCATTTGATATTTCAACCAATATCATTCTCCACTATGGCCCTAAAGATCTTGAATATCTCAAATGCTTATAACTTATACTTCAAAAAGGTTACCCATGTCATTCTTGAGTAATAATCTAAAAATAACATGAAGTATCTCTCTCTTTTAGATCTTCTTGTCTTAGTAGGACCACAAAGATCAGTATGAACTAGTTCTAGAGGCTTTATAGTTGCATGTTCCTTTGTTTGAAATTTGACCCTTGTATACTTGCCTAGTTGACATTCCTTGCAATTAATGTCTACAGGTTTGGTTATCTTGGGCATGTGTCTAACACACTTATTTGTGCTTAATTTAACTAGGTTATCAAAGTTAACATGACCAATTATTTTATGCCATAACCAACTCTTCTCAGTATTTCCTATCAGGTAGTTATTACCATTTACTTCAACAAGGTTATAGATATTGTTTTCAGTTCTTTTCCCTTCTACATCTAGTCTTCTAGATATGTTTAACTTGCAGGCTTCTACATTAAATGTGACCTTATATCCATTGTCACACATTTGGCTGACACTTAGTAGATTATGCTTCAATCCTTCAACATAAAGGACATCATGAGTATCTAGTTTTCCATTTATGGTCAAAGTTCCTTTAGCTTTGATCTTTACTATTGTGTTATCTCCCAAGCTAACAGATCCTCACTTTTTCTCAATTTGATGAACCTAATCTTGTCACCAGTCATATGCTTTTAGAAACCACTATCTATCACCCATAAATATTGCTCCTTGGTATGAAGTGCAATTTGAGCAATCATAGATTGATTTTTCACTTTCCAAACTTCCTTGGGTTTCTTATTTTGTTTCTTTTTCTCCTTTTCAAAGACTTGTGAACCTTTGTTCACACTAGGAGGCATGCCTTTCTTTACACTATGTAATTTTTATCTTACAAAGATAGTTCTACATTGTTTAGTTATATGACCAAAGTGTTTCAGTTTATTTTCCTCATTTCTTAATTTTAAAAGTAAATAAAAGAAATCTAATAATAGGGTGTGTAGAAGAATACCTAGTGAAATGCGTATATGAATTTAGATGAAAGTGAGAACTCCTCTTTGGCTAGGAAGGAATAACCTAAAAATAACATAGACACCTGAAAGGGGGTTATTAAATGGTTGGTTGAGTGGATTGCCTAGTGTGCACTAGATCCAAGAAGAATAATGCTTGATAAGAAGCTATCAATCCAATTTTATGAAAATCAAGTCTAAAATGATAAAAGAAGATGTGTGCATTCAATGATAGAAAGTAAAATATAACTTTCTTATTAAATAAATTGATAAAATTTAGATGATAGGGTGGTCGAGGTTGGTCTAGAAAATTAGAAAGGGTACTGTGGTCAGAGGAAAACATAGAAAGTGGAGTTTGATTTAAAGCAAAAGGGTGAAAAAGGCTTACTATAAAATGATGCCACAAAGAACCATCGATGGTTAGGAGAACCATCGGTGGTTGAGGTAAACCATCGATATTTGGTCAACCATTGGTGGTTGGAGATGATCATCGATGGTTAGGTAATCATCAGTGGTTGCCTGTGCAAATCTGGGGTGAATAACTCAGGGAGTACAAAATGGGACTTTGGTCAAATAAAGGTTGGATATAGGGCTAGGAAGTGTAAAGTGGGGTATTGGTGGATCTAATAAGGTAAAGGGATTATAAACTAAATAAACTAAATAACACAAGCATAAAATACCTGGAACTAAATGGAAGAATCTTGGAGTGATGAAGCTAGAGTAATGGTGCTTTAGGCCTTTTGGAGTAATTTTGATAGAGTTACAAGTCTATATTGATGATGTTTGCTCATTGGTATGGATGATAAATATCTGCAAGAAAGCTTGATTGCCTGATAACTGATTGCTCTCCCTTCTCACTTCTTCTTCCATTCCTTTTATAGGTAGAAGTTACTAAACGAAATAAGGGAAGTTACCAATTTGATGGAAGATAAAGTTACCTATTTTCATAGCTTTAAAAGATTATTTTAAAGAAGAGTTACCATTTTTTGGGAGTTACTAATCTCACACAAAGTGCTGGCAATTCTTTAAAGTTTGTTAAATCAAGGGTGAGGACCCAACCATTAACGGTTTACCCTAACCGTCGATGGTCAGTTGGGCAAAGAGATTTGGTAAAAAAAGGTGAATTAAATTATGTGTTAGGCGGGGGTTTGGTAAGGTAAAGCTACAAATGGGTCTAGTAGAAGGTCTAAAGGTAATGTGACATCAAAAACTATTGTGTGCAATTTTTAGGTGTCTACATAAAGTTATTATAATTATAGCATATTACATTTGTATCTAACAAAGGATTAAATGAATTTATACTTAAAAATTTTGTTCTCATTTTAGGTATAATTCTACAATCAATATCCCTATAACCAAACTAATTAAAAGTATAACAATAGACATAGAAAGATGAGGAATACCTGATCATAGCATTTTTCTATGCTAAATGAGGTCTTCTCAAGACTGGCTTCTTCAAGTCTTTCACCTTTATGTATCCAAATCTCTTGCTTCTTCTATTGCAGATATTTTAGAATCATACTTTGATGGCAAAGATCTTAAGACCTTTTTTACAATGATTTATTCTTTCATTTCTTCTCCAAGGCCTCTGATTACATTGACTATTTCATCTACCCCAAGGAGGTAGTCTACGATCTTCTCTTCTTCATTCATTTTAAGGCATCAAAATTGCCTTTGAATGTTTGTATCTTGGCCTAATTTACCTTATCATCTCCTTCATAGATGATATTTAATTTGTTCCATATATCTTGTGCATCCTGACAATGCATCACTTTGAAAAACTTTGAATTAGACAAACCACAAAGGATAGCATTCTTTACCTTAGCATTTCTCTCATATGTTTTCTTGGTTACCTAATAAGTAAGAGTTGTAGCAGGGGATATATATCCATTTACCATAGACATCCATACATCAAACCCTAATGAAGATAAATATAATTCCATTCTTATGCTTCAAAATGTATAGTTTGATCCATCAAAGAGAGGTTCTTTATTTGATGAATATCCTTCTTGACTAGACATTTTGTTTTCAACTTTCCAAGATCTATCTGAGTTGATTAAGCTTCTTCTAAGGAACCTGTGCTCTGATACCAATTGTTGGAAAATAAGTAGATATTGAGAGGGGGAGTGAATTAGTACATCAATTAAAAACTAGTCCTTTAAATACTTTTAGTGTAGATTAAAAGATATATGTAGATAAAATCAAATATGTAGAGAAAATACACATGACACCAAATATGTACATGAAAAACATTTGGGAAAAACCACGATGAGAATAGCTACTAGAATCTACTATTCTAATCCAACCTCATAGTTAAAACCACATTAGTTACACATTGAAGGGCATCAACACTAAGGAGACACCAATCCCTTGATTTAAGAGCACCAACTCTAAGGAAACACCCACTCCCTAATTTGAACACCCACTCAGCTTATTTGATGGTACCAACCTATCAAATTATTTAATAGAGATACAACTCCATATTACAACATAGATTCATAAATGAATTAAATCCTTGTATTTTGTGTTATAGGTCTATTCTATAACTCATATTCTGTACATTATCTCTATGTGTCTTTCTTCCTCTCTGCCCCTCTGTCTCTATGTCTAGATATATCTTAGTTGACATACTTCATATAACTTTTGCTTTCTACCTCTCTCTCTATTCGACTCTACTCAATAGCATTAGAAATAACTCCATAAATATTTGTTTGTCTAAGATATCATATATATAAAAAATTGATATAGGGTTCCATATCTTCATTGTGTTCACATTTGTTTACAAAAACATCACACTCTATTTTGGACTCAGTTCATTATGACTTGAACTATAAGGTTCTTGTGTCTCTAGTTCATGTATCACCACCATGATTCCTAGTCTTATGAATATTTATATCATCTTTTGGACTCTATTTTTGATTCACATGCACACTTACATAGATTTGATTAGTTATAGTGATCAATCTCATTATTTGTATCATGATTCATGGCTTAACTATAAGCTCCTACATGTTCCACTAACTAACCATTTATCTGATCATAACTTTAAATCTTAACCTTTGATCTTATCTTTCGTGCCATGATATGATGTTCTTTATTCAAAATGTCTCAACTTTAAAATGTGTTTGTTTAATCAATCTCTAGCAGGCTCACGTTCTCCATTGGATCTTTGTACACTTTCAAACTTTAATTATTTAACTTTAAAAAACATCCATTGATCTTCCTGATCTGAGCTCTCACATGCCATTAGATCTTCATAGGTGCATGAACATTATATTTATCTATGGTTAAACATCAACCACATATATTCATCTCATTTCATCTTGAGCCTTTAGAATGCTTATGCTATGTTGATCTTCTCAAACTTGTTTGATCTTTAACTCACCACTATGTTGATAAACATTAAACACTTTATCCCATTGAGTCAACTCATTCAATTAGATCTCCTTTGCATGATCACCCACTCACCGTCAGATCATCTAACAAGCTCGATCATTATCTCTGATAAGTTTATGCTCATTAGGTCTCTACCTGACAAGCTTCATGAATGTGACACTTACCACTTGCATGTTTATTCAGAGGTACCTTTGACATTTTTGACTTTATTGCACATCATTCAATGTATGATTAAGCACTAGCTATTGATCAAGATGGGAAAAATATAAAGTCTAAGACTTAAGAAATATTAAGTCCTTTGATCACTGCTCAAGTTGGTAATTCTTAGGTAAAAGGGGATAGTTTTACAATGATGACAAGGGATTAAGATATAACTTAAGTTACCAGGTCCTAGTTATATCTAGTCAATGTCAAAATATAAAATCTTATTGATGCCATGACTTAAACCCTTAGGGTTTACTTGAGAAACCCTAACATGTCTGAGAGCAAAGAGAATTCAATTATAAGCCCATTCCTTCTCATTTGAACCTGTTGACCATATATTCAAGATGCTAATGAAAAAACCATAATAGATCTTCTATATGTTTCCTTTGAAAATGTCCATAAGTGATCTTTGTAAAAACATGAAAACTTTGCAGAACTTTATACAAATTTGACTAAGTATGGGGACAATTTCAATATGCCTAGAAGGCTAACTTTGCACCAACATAACTCTTATCATGCTTAGTCGCATGACCTAAAATTTAACACATAATATCCTCTTACATAGGGGATTCCATCCATATATTCATTATTTATTGAATCCTTGATACATGCAAGATATGGCATCATCAAAGTGCTTACTTAGCTTTATCTTATAACCTACAAATTTGACTAAGTGTTGGAAAACACTAAAAAAATGCTTAAGAGCCCTACTTTTCTCAAGCATATCTTTTATCACACTATGTCACATGACCTAAGATTTATCACATAGAAATGAGAAAAAAAAATGAAAAAAACCCATATGGTCATTTTTTCCTGAAACCTCCATATGTGCAAATGTTAACCTCATCAATATGCTTACTTGGCTCTGCTTAACCCTTTTGCAAATTTGGCTAAGTATATAAAATTAGTGAATTATGTCTAAGTAGCCAAATTTGCATCCTCATATATTCTACTATGTTTCATCACATGTTTTCAAATCTAGTACATAAAACCTAGGGAATAACATGATCATAACCATATGACCAGCTCCCCCAAACTCATCCACATGTGGCAATGGTGATGTCAGCAAACTACCTTCTCACATTTTCCTATCATAGTCCCAAAATGTCTTGATGATCAATATGAAGAACCGAATGAATTCCACTCATGCACATAAGCATTCCAATCATCTTTCACCTTTGATAGGATTCCTTGCATATCCTCTAATCACCATATTTATCTTTGGGCATCAATGGCATCCATAGTGTCCCTTTTCACATCAATGACAACCATATTTCCAATAGTCTTCACTATTCTTACAAAGTCACTAGCATGGGTTATACAACAACTATTAGAATACAATGTCATATATCTCCCTCCCATTAAAGAGGTTAATATGACATAGCCTCTTCCAAAGAGTTATGGTTCAAATGCATTATATGAGTATCACAGGACACTAGGCCACATGAAAAATAGATGCATTAGCCTAAAGCACAAGATACAAGATCTCATTAAGGCTAACATTATTAATGTGGGCACATCCATAGAGGCACCAAAATAATAGCAAATAGAGGTTAAAACACTAAATCTATTTTCTTATCCTTTCCCAAAGCATACAACTAATGAGGTAAAAATCACATCAAATGTTCACTATACATACCAAGTGCATCCACCACCATATTCCTATCATACTGTTGTTCCCAAAATCCATCACTAGTTTTTTGGGACAACATATCAACTATTTTGGTCCTACAAGCCAAAATCCTTCCTTTCCTTTTCCAAAAGTGTCTTGAGCATCCAAGTTCTTCAATTATTCAAGCATTTTCAGTCAAAAAACTCACAAGTTCAACAGGCAGGCTTTCTCAGAAAAAAGTTCCAACACTTAGGCATTTTCAAGGCTGGTTTAACATTGAGATTCAATCAAAAGACTTAGCGGTGGGCTTCAAACAGATGGAATGAACCCTTGAACCATTGAACCATTGAACCCAACTTCAGCAAGGCTCAAAGGTTCAATGAGTTTTAAAGTTCAATAAGTTCGGCAGACTTAAAGAAAAGAAGACTTCGAAGAAGAAAGATTAAACTGTTGAACTGTTGAACCTTAAACCAAAAGAGTACAAAGGTTCAAGGTTCAATGTGGTTCAAGCGACCAGTGACCAGTGGCATCCCCATGGATGTCAAATTTAAGGTAATAAAATGCCTATTTATTTTCAAATATGGCACAGAAACTTAAAACAAACTCAGCGACCGATTGAAGAAGAAGCTGAAGGAGCCAACAGAAAGTGAGAAGATATCCTGAGAGCTCAGATCACCAAGGAAGGACAAGATGTGGTAAGGAAAGAGGTAACAATGTAGAAAGACCAAAAATATTTGTGCAAGAAAGTTATTTTGGTAGGTGAAATAGTCCACCAGGTGGACATCAGAGAACACAAGCACTCAATAGCATGGCCTATTTTTCTAGATCAAGTAAAGGCGAAGTGGAAAGCTATGCAAATATTAGGGAGAGGACCAGGTAGCCCATACTTTGGAGGAGACATTTGAGAAGAATTAACATGCCAAAGTTAAGGCTGATGCCCTGTTCCAACATGACCCCTTGACAGAACTAAAAATGCATTCAAGGCATTGAATACAGCATGGGCCATTTTATGAAACAAAGTGCCCAAGTCTTTCTTGGAGTGTTATATATTGTAATCTCTTATTTTATGCAAGGAGATCTCTCAGTTGTAGAAGCAAAACTCTACCCAAATTGAAATGCATTACTGAGACTTTGAGCTCAGACTGTTAATCATATTTTGTTATATGAATGAGAAAGCAGGTTACTTTTAGACATTGTGCTATAATAACTTGTGTTATTTAGAGGATTTTTCATATGTCTATTTCTTAGATGCAGTCTTGTTCATTTAATTAAATAAGCAGAACTAGTGGAAGTAATCAGGGAGGTGTCCTGAAGGTGACTGTGGAGAGAGTTTGTGCTACCACAATTGTCTTTAGCGTGTTTATTTTTTTTGTTTCTATGTAAAGGATTTTAGGATGAATTTGTGCCCCCATTGTCCTTCATATATTTCACTCTTTGGTATTGAGGTGGAGACTTTTTGCTACACTTCATCCTGATGTGTTACTGTGCCCTGTTACAATTACTACCAGGAAGGAATCTAGCTGTTGACTGAGAATTACTTCTGAAAGAAGAGAAGTACCTCCAAAAATCACCCAAGATTTCTCCTTTGATTTGTGAACATCATCTCTGAAAAAAAAGAGATGGATGGTGTTATCCTACCCCTGAGTGTCATTTTCTACTTATATATATAGTATATAGCACCTCATAGTTATTGGGAACCTCCCCTTGATGAGAGGAGAGATTTGTCCCCTTTTGATGTGGTCAACCTACACTTTCGCCGATAAATCTCCCTATATTGTGGTTGAAACACCTATTTTGCCCATTAGTTAGCTGGTGACAAAATATTCACCCAAATTGAAGTAGTTCCAGTTCTTTTCCATTTTTATTCTATAATCTGGTAGCTCCATGTATACACAAGGCTAGAGATCTAAAGGTATTGTTGACCCTATTTTTGAGTTGGTGCAACAAAGCAATTTTGATTTGTTTTCTCCACAACCTCACCTTCAATGAACTAGGAATCTTCCTTCTACCAACACCAAGTCACCAATACAAGGCAGAGCTTCTTTTTCCTCTGCTAGTAGAGCTTTACCCATACATACCCCTCAAACATTTGTTATCCCTCTCTTCATTAGTCAAATCATGGCAGTTCAAGGCCCTTGGGGTAAATCTTTTGGTCCACTCAAGCTAACTCCACCTCTACATGAGCTACCTCACAGTTCCAAGAAGAATTTCTCTAAATTCTTTGGTGATGGGAGATTTCATCCTAATGAACATATTACAGCCTTTAGCATAGCCTATGGTGTGATAGGCATGGAGTATGAGGATGTAGCAGTCAGGCTATTTGTGGAAACATTACAAGATGATGTTGCAGACTAGTTTTATCATCTACAGGCCCATACTGTGACTGACTGGAACACTCTCAAAGCCAAATTCGAAGTAAGGTTCAAGCTTGTAGAAGATGTGCATGCCCTATTGGCCCAACTCACATAGATGAAGAAGGAGCCTCGTGAACCTATGAGGGACTTCATAGCTAAGTTTGACAAGCTAAGGAATAAGATTCCTACAATTGCTCAGCCAACAACTGAGAATCTCAAATGCTTCTTCATCAACTCTCAGCTGCCTGAAGTGAGTTTCCTATTGAGACATGCTAGCCACATAGACCTTGCTGCAGCTCAAGATTTGGCCACTAAGGTGGAAGATGATCTCATCTTGGTAGGGAAGATAAAGAGAGATCCTAACAGGGGTAAATCTTCTTCATCCTCTAAATATCCATCTACAGGCACCACTGATCCAATGGTGAAAAAGCTGGCAAATGAGTTGCTAGCTCTCAAAAAATAAATGGTGCAAGGGATGTCTTCTCCTCCTTCGTACTAAGATATACCAAGGAGGACATTCCCCAATCATTCATATCAAGGAAATGCTACCAGGAATCAAGGGCAACCAAATCATCTTCCTCCCCCACAAGGGAAACTTGCTATTAAGGCAACTCTAGCCAACTTAGCTATTGGATATCTTGAAACTAAATCAAATTTCTCTTTCCAACCTAAGTTGAACCAGAAGATGACGTTGATCTTTTTGCAGTAGACCAAGAAGAATCAACTAGTGACTCTAACATTGGTTTCCTAAATTACCAAGATGAACCCAAAAGTAAAGGTGAAGTAGTTGATGGATCATACGATGTATTCACCTAGTCCCAGAACCAGTCAACCTAGCAAGCTGATAAGAAAAAAATAGAGGAGCATTCTCAACTAGCAATTTCAATTGTTAAGCGGGGAACCACTCTAACTTTTCAATCAAAGGACCCGGTGATCGCTAAAAAGGTAAGTACATCAAGCATTCCTTCATCTTCAACTTCAAATTTGTAGACTAGTACCCCCATTAAAAACTAGAATGATGAACTACATTCCCCTATTCCTAATTCATTTCAGACATTTGATACAATCGACCATGTCAAGAAAACCAAAATTCAAATGTCTGAATTTGAATTCCCGTAATCCAACCCTGAGCAGTTGGATAGATTAGTGGAATGTGTGAAGGATAAAGCCATCCCTATAGGACCAAATTTTTCAAAGGTGACTCCCACATCCACCTAAAATAGCCTTGTCATTACTCCTCTAGCTAGCCCTGGGAAGATAGAACCATTTTATGTCTCCTTGTTGATAAATGGACACCAGCTGAATAATTGCATCATAGACTCAAGTGCATCTGACAATGTCATGCCCACCAAAGTAGTTGAATCCATTGGTCTCACACTGACCAAGACATTTGGGAGATGTTTCTCTATGGAGAAAAAACAAGTGCCACTTCTAGGACAAATCAAAGATGCCCAATTTGCATTTGCGGCCTTTCCAAAAAAAAGAATTAAGATGACAGTCCTGGTGGCCGACGTCCCAGCCTCCTATGGCATTCTGCTTGGACAAAAATTTTGCAAGGATGTTGGTGGAGAATTGAGCATAGACATGTCTGAGGCAAGGATCCTTGTGAAGGGAATCATGTAGAGGTTACTTCCTAAGAAGGAGGCAAAATATATTGTCACCCAAACATTGGCCCCTAAAGCTCAAATTTTGATTGAGTCTTCAGGAGTAGGTAACTTTTTTCTATCTACAAAGGATGTCCATGTTTTAGCAGATGAAAGTCCTATAGGTGGAAATTTAGGAATTGATTCAAATGAGGCAACATAAGAATTAACAAAGCACAACGTAGGTGCAGAAGGACCCTCTCCTCTAAACAAAGGAAAATATGAGAAAAGAGCAGTTTTTGATAATGTCTAGATTCTAGAATTTGATGGCAGCTATTCTTCTACTGGTTATGAAGCCGAGATCGTTCTAATATCTCTTCAAGGAGATATTTTTCCTTCTTCATATAAGTTGCAGTTCAACAACACCAACAACACTACTGAGTACGAATCTCTATTACTTAGGTTTAAGGCTACTCAAGACAAAGGTGTCAAACTCCTTCATGCCAAAAGAGATGCTAAACTAATGGCTTTTCAGGTGAGGAACCTGTGTCAAACCAAGAACAAAAGATTGTGCCATTACCATAATCTGGTATGGGACTATATTGAAAGTTTTGATGCTTTCAATATATTTATAATGCTTAGAGAGCTTCATAGTCATGCATATTCATTGGCTATCTCTACAACCCTCATGGTTCCTCACAAAGACTTTGAAGAGCACAAGTACACTATCGAGCTGGTCTTTCAACCAAGTGTGCCTGACAATGCCAATCATTAGCAGGTATTTGAAGAGGACAATTAAATCATGTGCTAGACTAAACCAAAAGAATAGTGAATTATGGTAATGGACCATATTGTTGCACATCAAAATCAGGTAAAGAAACTCTTTTATAAGAGAACAAGGATTCATGATTTTCAGATTAGAAATCAAGTCTTATTGTGGGGTAAGAGGAGAGATCCAAAAGGAATGCATAGAAAATTTGATTTCTGGTGGAGAGGTCCATTCACCAATCATCATTATTGGGGATAAAATGGTTTCTTGCTGATATATGAAGACAGAACGCCATTTCCACTATCTCATAGTGGGTGGCATCTGAAGCACTTTAATCCTTGAAGTATTAGATAAGATCAGCTTGTACATATGTATAATTTTTGTATAGTCTTTAGTTCTATTTGGTGATTTTTATTTTCATTTATTTTTGTACCTTTCTTTTTTGGGTAGCATGACTCTGTAGCCCAATGGCATACTTAAAGGCACTGGAGATTCTAGATTCTACTCCCTTCGATTGTTTTTACAGTCAATAGAAGTTCCCCAACTGGAGCCATTTGTTATTCCCAAAATTCATCACTAGTTTTTTGGGACAACATATCAGTTGTTTTGGTCTTGTAGGCCAAAATTATTCCTTTCCTTTTTTAAAAGTGTCTTGAGCATCCAAGTTCTTCAGTTATTCAATTATTTTTAGTCAAAGAACTCATAGGTTCAACAGGCAGGGTTTCTCAGAAAGAAGTTCCAACACTTAGGTATTTTCAAGGCTGGTTCAACACTGAGGTTCAATCAAAAGACTTGGCAGCGGACTTCAAACAAATGGAATTAACCATTGAACCATTGAACCCTGCTTCAACAAGGTTCAAAGGTTCAACGAGTTCTAAAGTTCAATAAGTTTGGCAGACTTAAAGAAAAGAAGACTTCAAAGAAGAAAGATTGAACCATTGAACTTTGAACCAAAAGAGTTCAAAGGTTTAAGGTTTAACATGGTTCAAGTGACCAATGACCAGTGACATCCCCATGGATGTCAAATTTAAGGTAATAAAATGCCCATTTATTTTTAAATATGGCGTAGAACCTTAAAACAAACTCAACGACCAGCTGAAGAAGAATTCGAAGGAGCCAACAGAAAGTGAAAAGATAGCCTGAAAGCTCAGATTGCCAAAGAAGGGCAAGATGTCATAAAGAAAGAGGGAATGATGTAGAAAGACCAAAAATATCTACATGGGAAATTTATTCCAGTAGGTGAAACAGTCCACCAGGTGGACATCAAAGAGCGTGAGCACTCAATAGCGCGACCTATTTTTCTAGATTGAGTAAAGGTAAAGCGGACAGTTGTGTAAATATCAATAAGAGGTCTAGGTGGCCCATACTTTGGAGGAGACATTTGAGAAGAATTAACATGCCAAAGTTAAGGCTGATGCCCTGTTCCAGCATGGCCCCTTGATATAACTGAAAATGCATTCAAGGCATTGAATGTATCATGGGCCATTTTGTGAAACAAAGTGCCCAAGTCTTTCTTGGAGTGCTATATATTGTAATTTCTTATTTTATGCAAAAGAGATCTCTTAGTTGTAGAAGCAAAACTCTGCCCAAATTGAAAGGCATTACTGAGACTTTGAGCTTAGATTGTTAATCATATTTTGTTATATGAATGAGAAAGTAGGTTACTTTCAGACTTTGTGTTGTAATAACTTGTGTTATTCAGGGGATTGTTCTTATGTCTATTTCCTAGATGCAGTCTTGTTCATTTAATTAAATAAGTAGAACTAGTCGAAGTAATCAGGGAGGTGTCTTGAAGCTGACTGTGGAGAGACTTTGTGCTGCCACAATTATCTTTAGTGTGTTTGTTTCTCTATTTCTGTGTAAATGATTTTGAGATGACTTTGTGCCCCCAATGTCCTTTGTATATTTCACTCTTTGGCAGTTGAGGTGAAGACTTTGTGCTATACTTCATCTTGTTGTGTTACTATGCCCTATTATAATTACTACCAGGAAGGAATCTGGGTGTTGACTAAGAATTACTTTTGAAAGAAGAGAAGTACCTCCAGCAATCACCCAAGATTTCTCCTTTGATTTGTGGACATCATCTCTGAAAAAAGAGAGATGGATGGTGTTATCCTACCCCTGAGTGTTATTTTTTTGTTTATATATATAGTATATAGCACCTCATAGTTATAGGGAACCTCCCCTTGATGAGAGGAGAGATTTGTCCCTTTTTGATGTGGTTGACCTGCACATTTGGCTGATAAATCTCCAAATGTTGTGGTTGAAAAACCTATTTTGCCCATCAGTTAGCTGGTGACAAAATATTCACCCAACACATACAATTATAGAGGAGGCACATCCACTGCATAACATCATTGGCATGTATCATACTACAATTCCACCTAGACCAATTATCTTATTTTAAGAGCAAGAGATTATGGATGATGACATAGATTTTTCATGCACTCTTCATATGCACATACATAGACCACCATCCTATTCATATTATTATGGTTGAAAATGGTTCAAGCATAAGCATGTGTACCATGACACTCTTACAACACTTAGGATACATAGAGTGAGATATATTCCCCATAGATACAGTCATTAGTGGTTTGAATGTCCACATTCAAAGCTCCATAGGGGAGATTATTTTCTATTATAGGTTAGAAAAACACACATAGCCACTTGGTTCTTAATAGTACCTAGTGCAAGTGTATTCAATATATTATTGGGAAGGTCATGGTTAAAACAACTCTAAGGCATCCCATCTACAGTACACTGATGCCTAAAGTATATACATGTTAATCAAGTGGTTAAGATTGAGGGTGTGCCATATTATTATTCTCTACCTATTCTAGCTATAGTTCCAGCAAGGACACTGGATACAGTTCCAACACCATTACTAGAAATTGCATGATTATTAGTTACAGTAGAGAGTATAACTCCTATGCATACATCATAGTGTTCAATAGAGTCATCAGTGTAGGAAAGGTCTACTCTTATGATATTTACACATATGCATACCCTCCTATAGAGACCATTAGTAGAGAGACCCATGCATCAAAGATGCATCACAAATTATAGATGACCTTCCTCTCCTTAATTTATAATGAGATCAATTTTATTGGGTTTTAAATTTTCTCAGCATAGATCACCTGTAGCTTCTTCTATCAGATGGTTTTCTAAGACCCCTATAATTCATAGGGCATCACATTGAATGCCACAACATCATATCATCATTACACAAGTATCCTCAAACTCAGATTATATATCACAATAGATCATGGGCTTACAATTGCCCTTTCACATTACACGTATGATCATAGTTCCCCTCTTTTACATAGGTCACAGTGATAGTGAGTCTCCCATGAGACTAATTGGTCAGTATGGTTCCTACCATTTTATATATTTCCTTCTCTCTCTCACTCCTTGTAAATAGTTTATTTTCATTTGCTTGTACATAGCTTATACTCCATAAAACACAAAAACAATATAAAATGTCAAAATATAAAAACATTCAAATATTTCAAAAATACAAAATTTATAGGTTGTATGCATTGCTATGTTTATATTTCTACTACTTTCCAATGTATTACATATTGTTATCTATCTTATTATAGTCAATTTTATCCTACACATATGCTTCACTTATTCTTATCGAGTGTTTGTAGATTATATACAGGACTCCAATCCACTACATTGATCCAAACTAGCTATCATATACCCATTGGGGTATATACACTGATCTAAGTTTATACACTTGATACATCTTCCCACTCGGGGGCATCTCCTACACCATTACTACTACCAGGTTCTATCTTTACATACCATACATTCTAGTTTATGTGTTGATATATCTTGATATTAATTATTACTACTCATTGATTTGATTTTTTTAACTATCACTAGTTGGACTCAGTATATATGCATCCTAGCATCTACATAAATTTGTACTACATAATTATACATACTTTCATTTCTAGTTTTTCCTATATTATACTTGATTGTGTTCCCTTGCTTCTTCCACTTCGAAGGATTTTAATATGTCATTACTCTTTCGATCTATGTCACTTCTATGTTTGTATGCCTTGGACATGTGCCCATGTCCCTTGTGTGTGCTTTATTGATTATATATGTGGACATTTGAGCATGTCTTTCTATGTGGATCCAAGCCAAATTGATTGTTGTTTGCATATGTGGACATTTGAACATGTCCTTGTATGTCTTTATTCTCAAATTTAGTGACATGTGTCCATGTCCTTTGTATTGTGGCCCCTTGGCCTAATTTTATATGCCTCATGTGTTTGTAAGTATTCTTATTTGTATGCTTATTCACCATGACACTTGTATTTACTTGTTAGATGCACACTAGTTTTTGATGTCATAAGGGACCTCATGCATCTAGCCTTCCTACTTAGGTGTCGTGATGGACATCATGCCCCATCCCCCTAGGTAAATACTCATATTTTTGTTATACACATTGATTACATCTATCTTGACACCCTTATGCAATGCTAGATTATAATATACATCTTACATTACCTACTTATGCTCAAATATTTGTATATTTCGATATTATATTTGTGCATTGTATTTGAATATCACATAGTTATAATATATATGCTTCAGCTAACTCATTTTGTAGAGATACTTATTTTGATGATAGATCTTACATAGGTTTTACAAATACCCTTAAAATAGGGGGAATTCATAGGGGTTTGTCACAGAGATTAGGCTCCTACTTTATTATTAATAGATAAATTTCAGCACAAAAGCTCAGTTTCATAAATCAAACATAGGGCAAACCTAGAAAAGAATAGAGACTCATAAAGCAGTTTAAATCACCTAGATTTTAGACTAGGTAGACATTATCACCCATATTGGGACACTAGCATCATAAGGCATTAATGTCCACTATAGGGTACTATTATCTAGTAGCCCTAGATTTTGGATAGTCTAGATTATTTAGACTATTACACCAAGTATAGTATAAATTTGCATAGATACATTCACAAGTTTGATAATTATGTTTACATTTGGCTCAGATACACTCATTATAGCTTAAATTCATACCAATTGCTTAGATTTTAGGACATCATTCATGACATGATCACTCCCACATTTAGTTTAGTTACACATATTCAGTTATTATATGCTCAGTTCATATTCAATGTACTTAGATACTAGATTTGTGACATGTTCATGGCACATAGTTTTTATATACTAAGCTACACATAGGTTGATCAGATTGAATGGAAAAATCCATGGCATTATCTATAATGTATGCACTTGATATCACATTCTAGGTTGTCACTAGATTCATGCCTTACTCCATCCATAGTGGTGGGCATTCTCGAGTGGTTCAAATTTACTTCATATACCTAAGTGGCTATGGAGCTAACATACACAGCTAGATTAACCTAATTACATACTTTTATAACTTTGTGTAGTTTAGTTATAAATTCATGTACTTCACATGGGTGGGCAATGATGGAGTCATGGCCTACTTGAGTTATTGAGCCACCCACATGAGAAGGTTAAACACACTTATAGTCTTATCCAAGCTATTCACATATCAAGATCCATCAAGCAGGGGTGGGTAATGATGGAGTCAAAACAAGATTGAGTTATTTAGCCACTCATATGAGGATTGAGTAAGCCATCAACTTAGTCTAATCTATCCAATGATATGATCATATATACACACACACACATAGATTTTCACCAAGTTCATGCATTAGTTCATGTACCCAACAAGGTGTATTTGTTCCTTTCCTCTCTCTTTACTTAGCTTTACTTAGTTGCTTTATATTAGCTTTATTTTGATCATCTTCTAATTAAGGTCTAATTTTTTCATGTTTCATTATAGGTCATTGTTTTGGATCATGTTTCATATACACAAACCCAAATTCACATACTCAAACTCAACTACACAGGATTCACTTCTAAGGTAAGTCCAGGTATGCTTCTTTTTCCTTTATACTAGTCATTTCACTTTATTTCATTTATATCATAAAGATGGGGCAAATTTAATCATCTAAAAGTGGTATTTGGATGCTAAGAGTGTTGCTTGAGTTATCATATTCCTAACTTAGCCCTAAACCTATATTATATTTTTTAGTGATTGTACAGACTACAAATAGTTACAGTTAATTGAAACATATTCCCAGGATAACTTTCTCAGATCCTAACCCAATTTTCCCAGTAGTTTTCCAGGTGGACATTAGTGCCACATTTGGGATACTACAACCACATGGTGTTATTGTCCCCAACTAGGTGTTATTTTCCTTTGACCTAACTATCCTAAATAGATACTTTTTCAAATGTGTTCCCTTCATAAGGTTGGTCTAATAACATTTTATTATCTAAACAAGCTATAGATCTCTCTCTCAATACAAGTCTATTAGACCTATATCCACTAGATGGAAAATAGATGCAACAAGCCTATTCAAACAAAAGACAAGTTGAGAAAAATTAAGGTATTTGATCCCTATTCTACCATACTTATGCATGATACCATCTAAATTAGCCCTTAACCCATATTTTAAATATTTCAAAGCTCAAGCACATTCAAGGCATCCAAGTTTACTATCATTCTATCATTCACTTGAACTTGCATCAAGCACTAGGTGGGAGAATTACATCGAGCTTGATCCCTCTTTGGAGTATTAGTATGTAGGCAACTCTTTTCATAGTGGGGTGTTGAAGATGTCTAGGCTATCCTAATGATGAACACATAACTATTTATCATGCCATAATTGAAAGGAAGATTAGGTTTTTCACACTAAATCAGGTTTTCCAGGCACAACATAGAGTTATAGATTTTTTGCACATAGGAATAGGACCTAAAAACATAGGCACAAGTGTTCCTAAAAAATAGGAATAGTCCCACAAAGGGGACACTAGTGCCATTTTGAGGACATTACAATAACATGGTGATATTTTCTAGGTGGATCGCTTTGGTTTAGTGAGCAAACAGATCCTAGAATCCTGTTGATGACACTCAAAACTATCTAGAACTCTATTTTTAGAACCCATATCATCTATGATAGTCACTTTCCAAATAAGTTTCCATTTAAGCCTATTTATTAATAATTTTATAAATTCAAAAAAGGTTAAAATCCATAACAAATCAATACTTAATTATTGCATATTATTTGATTGATTTAGACATCCCATCCCTTTAATCTAAACATAAGATTTACATATGTAAAACCCTAAAAGGTTAAATAACTTGGTGAGAATATGTTGAGAATATTGGAAACAATTAAAGCTATATTATAGCCTTAGTATTTTTAGGATGAACATGAAATACAAATGGCTGATATCAGGGCTCAATATCCTATGGAGAGGTTGATTGAAGTTGTAACTAGAAAAGGAGCCAAGGGAAGATTAGATGTATTTGAATTTAAAGGAAAGCTAAACCCAAATTTGTTTACAGACTGGGCTCAAGAGTTAGAAATATATTTTTAAATAGATTGGATAGAGAAAGATGATCCAAGATGAGGTAAATTTTATATGTCTAAGTTAAAATCACATGTCTCACTATAGAGGTATAGTTTTTAAAATATTAGGATGGAATGTAAAGAATAAAATAGACTCTAGCCTTAAATGTTAAAACATTTGAGGGAAAGGTTTCTTTCATTTGATAATCACAAAATTCATTTAGGGAGTTTCATAATTAAAGGCAAAGAGAGAAAATAATATAAGCTTATATAGATATGTTTATGAGGTTTCAATTTAGGATTGACACTCAAGGGGGTGATGAATAATTGACAGTTAAATTTATCAATAGTCTCAAGTTTCAACTCTAAGATGTGTTAGCTTTGCTCAAGGTACATATTGTATATTAAGCCTTCGAATATGCATTGAAGGTTGAGGACAAGTATAATTGGACTGATATGATGACACCAAAGAGGGGTGGAGGTATCCCAAATAGAGGAAGAGAAATTTCCTCTAATCTAATAAAGAAAGAGGAGCCAAAAGATACTTAGAGTATGAGGCAATATTTAAAAGGAAGAGGAGGCTTTATAAATTGGGAAACAAGGCCATAATCTTTTAGACTAATATGCTTTAAAGTGATACATATACAGTGAGGTTCATAAATTTTGAGATTATCCAAAAAATCCTATAGATGTTATATGGGCCATGGTGACACAAGAAGACCCAAAAAAGGTATAAGTTGAAGCTGAAAAGAGACAAGGTTTAATGCTACAAGGAATGTTAGTTATAGGTAATATTAAAGCCACAAATGATGATTAGAGGAGGAAGTATGTTTTCCAGACTAGGATCACATGCAAAGAGAAGGTTTAATAAGTGATCATTGATGGAAGCTCCATTGATATTTTGGTAAGAAAATAAATGGTCTAGTAGCTTAATTTCACATGTATCCCTAAGTTTATCTCATATATAATCCCATGGTTAAGGAAAGACCATAGTGTGCTAATGTAAAAATCAAGTTGTGTATACCATTTGGCCATACAAGGACCAGGTACTGTGTGATGTGTTAACTATGGATGCATGTCATCTTTTTGGGGGTAAATCATATAATTATGATAGGAATGTCTTCCATCTTTGAAGAGAGAATACTTATGAAGTATGACATGAAGTAAAATTCCATACCTTGAATCCCTTAGAGGAAGAAGGACTGAAGGAATTTTTTACTTTGTCTCTTTATGTAGTGAAGTGGAAGGAATTTTTAAAAGAATTGACAATAAGTTTGTTTTTCTCTTATTTCCTAAAAATGAGGAGAAAATGGAAAATATGAAATATCTACATAAGTTCAAGAGTTGCTCAATAATTTTTTCATATTTGACACCAAATAAACTACCAGCTAGGTTGCCTCTCTCAAGAGTATTTATGCATTAGATTGACTTGATTCCCAAAGCCAAACTTCCCAAACCATGTTACCTATGGGTTGATTCCATTATAACATGAAGAATTGAGATGAAAAAATATGACTATTATAAAAGGAATTTGTACATGTAAAGTATGAGTTTGTGTGTTGTACCTATTATGAATTTAACATTGACCCTTAGAGAGGGTTATTCAGGCTCTTTCCCATTAAGTCACAATATTGGGACAACCCCAAGCATTGGGTAACCTATGTTGGGGATGAACCTTTGGAGTAGACTAGATTCCTCTTTGATGCTCACCTAAACTAAAGCTAAGCCTAATGCTTCATGGGGAAAAGGGTTAAAAAGGGGATAAGGGCTCCTAATAAATTTAACTAGGTGATGCACCAAATGTAAAAGGGAAGCTCTGATAATCTTGAACCCACACTAGATCTGCAGAAGATAGTACTAGCTCACATAACCTCAAGATCAAGCTAATTGCATAAGTATTCCATACAAGAGGCTCAGAGTATAACACTAATCTAGACCTATAAGTGGTATTGAAAAATCCCTAAACAAGTTTATAAAGGAGGACAATGGACAAGGAAGATTCTCCTTCACATAATGCCATTGTAGTCATATAAAATGTGAAAATTGGTAACTTGAGTGTGGTTAATGACACCCAACCCTTAAGTCCCTCTTGTTTTCTCTCATAACCCTCATAGGCATTTTTTCACTAATTTATAGTCACTCATATCCTTTTATACCTAATCCCAACTAAGCCAGACTCCTCTTTCCATGATAGATCCATCCCCCCAGGTCCCATCTACTTAGGACAATAACACCACACTAAGATTATAGTGTTGATGCCACTCCTATCTACTTTTGATGTTTTTTAAGTCTATTCCTGGCCCTAATGATAAATTTATTTTAGTTCCCCATCCTTCTCCTTTTTAGACGAATATGAGTACATTCAACCCATGACCAATAGATCCCTATAAAATCCCATTCAAAGATCATTTAGAGAGGGGTAGAAATTATCACTAAGTAAGAAAGAATACAAGTAAGACTACTCACGCAATCTTCCTTATTCTTTGTATATAGTTATCCAACACACCTACAAGCTTATTAAAATCCTTACATCAGCCCCTAGCCATTTCAAGCATATCTAATTTAGCATTCTGCATCTTCATACACATAATTTCATAAAACACATCAAGTGGGATAACTACATATGGCTTGATCCCTCTTCACATTATTGGTATGTAGGCAGTGTGCCCACACAATGGGTGTGGATCCACATCCAGTGAATCTTACACACACTAAACCCCCACCTCTTCCTCAAAATTGATCAAAACACAATGGGACATAGGGTTTGAAGATGAAATTTACTCTATAAGTATCTCTAAAGACTTTTAGTTGCCAAAACTTCATGGACAGGGTCACATAGACCTAGTGAACAAAACCCAAAAAGCTCAAATCCTTAGGATAACAGTGGTAGAGGTGTACTATAGCATTGGTTCCAGTTCTAGTGATCCTATCCAATCATAAAATAAAGTTCAGATCTCAGTTTATGATAGTGTCCTAATCTTGCATAGTGAATTCCAACCTCTATCTCAATCGAATAAATTAGTTTCTAAGTCTTATTTTCTTCCCCTTATTACTATTTTTTGAAAAGTTTGATGTGTAATTAAATTTCACAAATCAGTAGCTTAACTTAATTATTGAATATTTGTTTACTAATTTTACTACTCAGACCCTTTAACTAAATCAGGAATAATACACCAATATTTCTAAAATTGTTAAATCATTTGGTGAACCTGACTTACTTTGTTTGTGCATAAAAACCCTATAAACCTTAGGGTAAATTTTCAAATAATTTTTCCTATATTTTTCTAATTTTTTTACTTGCATAATAAAATAAAAAATTAGCATTAAATTTTAAAATTTCATAGTAATTTTAAAATAATTTTCTTTCAAACCCTAGTTGCCCATACTAGGTCCAAGTATTTTCCCAGTAAATTTTCCAATCATTTTCTAAATTTTTACCAGCATATTTAAATCAAATAATCCATTCAAATTTCAAAATTCAATAGTAAATTTTCAAAAACAATTATTTTTGAAAACCCTAGTTGCATCTTCTAGGTCTCATTAAATCACTAATTTTTCAATAAATTTTTTATTTTTTACTTGCATATCTAACTCAAAAATTCAATTTAAATTTCAAATTTTCATAGTAAATGTTAAAATAATTATTTTTCAAATCCCTAGCTACATGTACTAGTTCCTCTTTGCTTCTTGAGGTATCACCTTACATGTGAGTGAACTTCGTATTCTTTTTATGCATATTCCAATTTCGTATTTGGATTATATCCATTTAATATTTTTCACTATTATCCAAGTTATTTTATTTATTCTACCTAAGTTTCTTGCATCACTTCCTTCAAGATGAAGTGTAAGACTTAGTGGAAATCCTCTTAAATTCACCCAGATTCCTATAGTTTAACCATACACCATGGATAAACAACTAACTCAGGTTCCTGTTATAGATTATACACATCCAAATTCCACTAATTTCAATAAAGATAACTCTGATAATGAGCAAGATAAAAATAACAATGATGATGTACACATCAATGCTCATATTCCATCACATTGGACTACTAATCCACTTTCACCAATTGTTGATAATGAAGTTGTCCTCAACAAATATTTGATCCTACAAAGTTTTCAAGAAAGACTATGGGACTAGCCCTGAGATCATACTCTTATCTTGTAATCTATCATGGAAATTAAAAAGGATAAGCAAGTTGAATCTTCCATTCCTTCAGAGCAACTAATTACAAATGACACTATAGGGAAAAATATGTCTCAACAACCCCCTATAGCAGCCCAACCTACCTCTATACCACCAACTACAGCTAGTACATCTTTTTCTGTTGATGCGGTAGCCCTTGTGCAAGAGATACGATCTCTTCAATCCAAGGTGTTACATCTTGAGCAAGGTGCCTCTAGACCTACACAAGGTTTGGATTATTTTGCTCTATTGCATACAACATTGGAATGTCACATTGTTTCTACACCTTTACCACAAGGTTTTTTTCAACATAAGCTTACTCTATATGATGGCAAGGGTGATCCAGAGACACATTTGAGAGCCTTTCACATAGTATGCTAAGACTATATAGCCAATGATTGGATACTTAACAAATTATTTCTATAGATCCTAAAAGGATTATGCTTTACAATGGTTTTATAGTCTACTGAATCAGTCGATCAATGCATTCAATCCTTTAGCCAACATGTTTCTAGCTCATTTCAACATTAACATTAGTGATAAAGTTTCCTATGCCAAAGTTGCACAATAGAAACAAAGGTCAAATGAGTGTCTTACAAATTATGTTCTCTAATATAATATTATTTTGGCTAAGATGACTAGCTCCATGGTTGATCAAAAGTTACAAGACCTCTTCAAACAGAGTCTTCTACCATCTTTTCATGAATCAATCATGTTCAAAAGATTCTTTTCCTTCACTAAATTGTGTCACACACTAAAAGAAAGAGAATTCAAGTTAATTTCAATGGGAAAACTCAATTACACAAGTATCTCAGACACAACAAACAAGAGTAATAGAAAAGTCCCATACAAAGTCAAGGTCAATGATAACAAGAGTCAGAATCAACTAACAGTTAATGTAGCTTTTGAACCCCCTCAGCATGTGGTTTTATCAACACCTCCTCGGTGAACCTTCACCAATCTACCAATTTCTCCAGCTAAAGTTTTATAGTAGCTATTGGAATGTAACATCATGTCTCTCCCTATTACTAAAGAAGTTGACCCAATAAATCCTCTTCCATAGGGATATGATCATCATGTATTTTGAGAGTTTCATAGGGCACCAGGCCATACAACAAATAGATGTATCAGTTTGAGACACAAGTACAACATTTGATAGATGCCAATCATATTGATCTTGGAACTTCAGTTGAGCCTCCTTAGACAAAGCAAACACAGGATAAATCTTTGAAAATATTCTCAAATACCTTTATACAGAATTTTAAATAAGAGATAGGGGACACATCAGGGGTTCACCATGCTATTCATGCACATATGCTACCAGATACATACAAGACACCTTACGTTGAGACACATCATTTGAGTAACATGATTGGTGTATACAATTCTAGAGTTCTAGCTAGGTGTTCCATCTCCTTCTCAGATTAGGAGATCATCGATGATGATTCAGATTATCATGCACTCTTTATTAGAGCTTACATTCATAATCATCCTATTCATAATGTTCTCATAGATAATGGATCTAGTGTGAACATGTGCACTATGAAATTATTACAGCAATTGGGATATTCCAAGTAGAATATTACCCCAATGAACACAATTATCATTGGATTCATTGGGCACATACAAAGTTCATTAGGTGATATTTTACTTCCTCTATAGGTTGGCCCAACACATGTGGCCACACCATTCACTATAGTTCCTAGTGTAGGGGTTTTTGATATGATACTTTGTCGACCATGGATTCAAAAACTTTTAGCAATACCTTTTACGATTCATAGATGCATGAAATTTAGTCATGCTAATCAATTTTTTATAGTTGGTGGAGTTCTATATGAGTTACCACTCGCCACTTCAGAGCCATCTTATATTTTACAGTCACAAGTTTCAATTCCACCACTAGTTTTAGTTCCTCCACCAGTTACATTTATTCCTCCAGTATAGACTCAGACATAGTTGAGGCATCCATCGCTAGCATTAGAGTTCATACACCTCCAAGCTTTAGGATTCTAGACAAATTTCAGCTATAGTGTTCACACCCAGGGTAGTATGATTGAGATCTCATGCATCTACTCACAAAGCACATGTTCAGAGAACTTCTCCTACTACCAGATGGGTCCCTAAGAGTCCTACAGTTGCATCCACTTCTTAGAGTTATAGGGGGACCCCACAGTTGGTTTCTACTTTAGATATTTTAGAGAATTTACATCATATATAGCTTTCAAATCCATAGTCTCAACATTTCCATCATGCTTCACAATCACGCATGATTCCTCTCCTTGATATAAAACACCATGATAGGGAGTATCCCATGAGACTCATCGGTTAGTATCATTCTTTCCTAAATTACCTATACATAGTTTATTATGCTTGATTGTACATATATTATATCAAAAATTCAAAGACATTCAAATATTTCAAAATACAAATAACTCAAAAACACTAAAAACATTTTGATTATTACATTATCCATGCTTTACATTTCTACAATCTTGCTAGACTTACATCTATTGTTATATGCTATTGTTTGTCGATTTATCTACATTACCATGCTTCACTTGATCTCTTTTGAGTGTGCAGTGACATCCAACTTTTTGATTGCTTCACTCTACCTATTGAGGAGGCATCCTACTTCTACATCAAAACATACATCGATATACATACCCACTGGGGGAATCTTCTATATGACTACACCATCCAGGTTATGTCATTCCTACACCACACACTCTAGTTATCATGTTGATGTACATTATTTATTAGCTTACACATATTACTATATCAACATCTCACTAGTATATAGCACTTGTGTATTTATTAGCATATACCTAGTTTTGTACTAACATGTCTTGCATATGTTCCCTCTTGATTTGATTAGTTATATGCGATTATATTTCTAATTATTACATGCTTTCTTTTCCTAATTATCATATCTTGATGTATTTGCATTTTCCAGTTCCTATTTGTCTCTTATATGTGCCTTAGGACATTTGTCAATGTCCTTTCCTTCTACTCATGTGTGTGCCTAAGGACATTTGCCAATGTCCTTTGCCTGTACTCTTCTATGTGATTATGGCTTTCACACCATCCTTGCTTGTTTCAATTGTATGTGTATGTGGCATTTGAACATGCATTATATGCTTACCTTCTAGTTTGAGTGGCATGTGCCCATGTCCCTTGTTTGTTTGGCCCTTTGGCCACCCTTGTATGCTTCTTGTTTCTTACCTCGTGTGCTTATTTCTTGTTTGATTTTCATTGTTTACAATGCCATAATCCACATCATGTATTATCTTGCTTTCTTGGATACCATGATGGACATCATACTACATCCCTCCAACTAACAACTAACAACTAACTAGACTTTCATTTCTAGTTCAGTACATTGTACATGTTATTACATTGTTATATCCATATAGGCATACCCTTGTTCATCTAATAGTTTCTCAATAACATTCATGCTATCTTGAGATATCTTATCAATTATCATTGCTATATCATGTATCTTTATAGCATAACACACTTGTAGGGATCTTTCTTCTAAGGGTAGTCATTATGGGGTCTTCATTCCTACCCTTAAAAGAGGGGGAAATAAATAGGTATTTTATCATAGAGATCAAAGCTCCTAATGATCAAAAATCCATCTTTAAAAACAATCAGAACAATAACCAAACATCAAAACAGTTAGAACAGACCAAGTAAATGGTGAGAATATCATAATAGTTACCAAATTTGGCCCAAGACAATAGCACCCAACTTAGACTACAGCACTGGTGCCACTAGTGTCCACTTTTAGTGCTCCTATCCAAACAAAAACAAAACCAAAATTTATAGAATCAGGTAGAAAATTAGGTTTAACTACAATATTTTACAGCCAAACCAGTTCAAAACTAATAGTTTTTAGTACACTTTTGCTTAGAGAATCTAGATATAGGGGGCATCATGCACAACATGATGGCTCACTTTTAGTTTCAGACACGATAGTTGATATAACTTCCAGATCAAAATCCATGTTTCAAACACCAATGATTGGGGGCAATGTGCGTGGCACATTTATTTATTTTCTTTTCAAGGTTATCATTACCTAGGCATTCTCAATAGTTGCATGCTTTATTCTATCTAAAGGTAGTTGGCATCATTTTGGAATAGATTTGATACAAGCCTAAATTCCACATTTATGAGTTCCTGAGTTCCCAAGTGGCTTTCATATAATCTTAGTGCACCAATCTGAAATGGCTTTCATATAAGTATAATCTCCATATTTTGGAATGGCCAAGAGTGGCTTAGTTTATAGCACAAATTCAATTATCCACACCAACATTATCAGATCACAGTATATTCATGGGCTTCAGGAGATATCTCATATGACATATATTTCATATCGATATCAGTTCATAGCTTCACTTCACAGAGAAATGATGGAGCCAAAATACTAGCTAGCATTTGTATTCTTGAGCCACCTATCCAGAAGGATTGGACACACAGTCCAAACATCAATCAACACACACAAGATCACCTAACTTCACTTAGTGGGAGATGATGGAGCTAAAGGGCTAGCCTTTGCATTCTTGAGCCACTTTCAGGGAATTGAGCACTCAGTTATGTTCACGATTTTACTCTTGGTTCAGCACACATTTAGTATTACTTAAAATCACTCAATAGCATAAAAAGTTTTGTATTGGTTCACATACACGATGAGGTGTATTCATTCCTTTTTATTCCTCTCTCTCTTACCCAACCTTTGTAAATTATTATTTTAGATATAATGTATATAGTAAGAACCAATCTACTCTTTATTTTTATTAAAGATTCACACTTCATAATGTGTTCTCCCTATGCATACCCAGCATCACATAGCTTCATGAGCTTCACCCTTATAGGTAAGTTTAGGTATACTTTCTATTTTTCCTTTATCTTAGTATTTCACTTTGTTGAATCAATAGAATAAAGTGGGGGCAAATGTAGTCATATAAAATGTGAAAATTGGTAACTTAAGCATGGGTAATGACACCCAACCCTTAGGTCCCTCTTGCTCTCATGACCCTCATAGGAATCTTTTCACTGATTCCTAATCATTTGTAGCCATCTAGATCTTATCCTAGTTGATCGATACTCTTTTTTCCATGACATATCCATCCCCCCAAGTCCCATCTACTCAAGATAATAATGCCACACTAGGACTATAGCATTGGCACCACTCCTATCTATTTTTGGTGCTATTGTCCAAGTCCATTTTTGGCCCCAACAAACATTTTTTTTTGGTTCCCCATCCTTCTCCTTGTCAGCCTAATGTGAGTACATTCAACCCATGACCAATAGATCCCTATAAAATCCCATTAAAATATCATTTGGAGAGAGTTGGCAATTATCACTAAGCAAGCAAGAATACAAGAAATATTACTCAAGAAATCTTCCCTATTCTCTACATACAATATCTAATACACTTAAAAGCTTATTTAAATCCTTACATCAATCCCTATCCATGTCAAGCACATCCATTTTAGCATTCTACATCTTCATACACACAATTTTACAAAGTACATCAAGTGGGAGAACTGCATACGGCTTGATCCCTCTTCAGAATATTGGTATGTAGGTAGTGTGTCCACACAAGGGGTGTGGATCCACATCCAGTGAATCTTACACACACTAACTCCCCACACTTTCTTAAAAATTATCAAATTATAATGGGATATAGGGTTTAAAGATAAAATCTACTCTATAGGGAGCTCTATAGACTTCTAGTTGCCAAAACTTCCTGGATAGGGTCACACAAACTTGGTGAACAAAACCCAAAAAGCTTAGATCTTTAAGACAATAGTGGTAGAGGTAGAATACAACACTAGTGCCACTCTCATCCAATTTTGGTGCTCTTATAAAATCACAAAATGAAGTTCAAATCTTAGTTTGTGATAGTGTCCCAATCTTGTATAGTGAATTTCAGCCTTTATCTCAGTCAAATCAATCAATTTCTAGCTAAGTCATGTTTTCTTTCCCTTATTACTATTTTTATAGAAGTTTAAATTTTAATTAAATTTCACAAATTAGTAGCTTAATTATTATATATTTATTTACTAATTTTACTACTTAGACCCTTTAACTAAATTAGGAATAATACACCAATATTCCCCAAATTATTAAATCAATCATCATGCACAACTCACCAACCCAGATCCAAAGCAAGAGATAGGTAAATAAAGTCTCATATTGCACCAAAAGGTAGTTTTTACAAATGATTGACAGATTGGAGCCTAATCAAGATGAGCATAGTTTGTAGTATCCCAAAGAGTTTCCTATCTCCTAAAAAGATAAAGAGTCTAAAATATAAGAACCTTTTACAAATGAAAATAATGGGATAATATATATAAGGGAAAGAAAGAAGAGGGACCTTTTTTCAAGAATAATTAATGAGCTATCAGCTTTCAATGAATACTCCATCACACTTTTTTCTAATCAATATGTAATCCATCATTAACAAGATAGCCTACATCAACTCCAGTAGTCTTTACTTCTCATTGGTTGAGAGTGAGGCACTAGAAGACAAGAGCTTATTTTGCATGATGAGTCATGATTCCTTTGAGGAGAAAATATCTCCAAAAGCACTAATCAGAATTAAGTGTTCTAACTACTTCTCCACTTCCCCAATCTGCTCTATGAACCTCACCATTCTCCACTTAACTTCATGATGAGGACAAAATCCTCATATCTTAAAACCTAACTGAGCTTTGGTTATATCTTCTTTAGGTGGCTACTTGTCGAATGCATGGCCTCAGACACTTCTTCATTAATTGCACATATTCATTCATGTGTTGAAACCTAGACATGGATTTACTATGAAGGAAAACCAATCTAGGATTATTGGTTTTCCTATAGTCCATATAGGTATGACATCTTGCTCAATGTTTGGTCCCATTTTTTTGATAAGATGCTAACCTTTGATCTATGTTAGGTCTAAAAGACCTAATTTATCCTTGCATATCCCTAATGGCAATGCTAGATCTTTTGTTTATGCATTTTGGTCCAACTCAAATCATATTTGAGCTTAGTTATATATATTTCCACCAGCTAAGGTTGATTCATTTACTTTGCCCAAGTTAAGCTTCTCCATTGACCCCAGTCTAAAACATCCCAACTTAGTCCTTATGTTTATTGGTTATTGGCAACCTAACTCAGATCATCAACCCTTTGACTCAGCTCACTCTGTTGATCCTCTAATAGGTTAAACACATGTCATTAGATCTTCTTACCAAGTTAATATGCTATTGACACTTGGCATCTATGTATTTGCTCCTTAGATTTGCTTGGTCCCACTTACATCATCCTTGCCTTCATTCTATTAGATTTACTAGGTATGAATGAATGTGAGCCCTTGGATCTATCTTTGAATTATCAATTATGTCTTTGCTTATGCCACGTATCAAACATGCATTAATCCTTAATATTCACTATCAGTATTATAGCTTACATGCTTATACCATGTGTCAATTTCTCAAGCTATCTGACCCTTTGACCTATCTCACACTGTTGGATCAAGATGTACAATCGAGCAAGGACTATTAATCAACTGTGACCCATTATTTAAAATCCAATGGCTAGTTCACAAGTTTAAAATTGATGGTTTGTGGGACATCAAATGACATTCATGTGATCATCAAATTTAATCTCAACATGATTTGGTTTTCTTGAGTTTAAACTTGATGTTAGCATGAACATCTTACTACACAGGTCTAACTTTAGAAGTTTATAACTTGAGCTAGAAAGCTCGTAGGAACTTTAAAATTTTTGAGGATGATCTTGGCATGTAGTTCTACATTTTTGCTTGATTCATTGGTTATAGAAGGCTTCTTGATCAAGATTAAAATTGCACAAGTTGGGTTGGTTTATTCATTTCTATGGGATGTCCTGGTGATAGTTTGGTTCATTTATAATTATGACATGAGCTTTGCTTGATTTTTTGAATCTGTGAATGGTTCCTAAGGCTTGTGTAAGTTTTCCCATGACCCTAGAATTTATGACCATCATGTGAACCTGCTTGGATTCTCCATTTGCAAGCCTAGACATGTCTCAAAGCCTTTTATCCACACATTCTAAAAGAAAATGAAAGAGCTTCATATGTGGGTTAAAATATGGCCAACATATTTGGTGAATCACAAGGGTTTCATGCATGTCTATGCTAGATAACCCAAATCATGTGCATAGTCCAATCCATTGGGTATGGAGTCTTCTCTCTGCAACTGAGTTGATCACGAAGATGATATAGGGCTGACCCTCTAGAACCTCTCTTGAAGAAAAAGGACAACAACAACAAAGTTCCCAAGTCACTTTAGAAAAGGAAACAACAAGAACAATAAGGAAATGTGCACAAGGCACTTAGAGGAAATCATGAAATCTACTTATCCTAAAATATTCAGTCAGAATGAAACATATACAAAACCATTGACTAGTTGTACAAAATAGTTTCCCTTCCTCACTAATCTAATATACTTTACAAGCTTTAGGGCATCCAACCAAATATGGAGTAGTGGAAAATGAACATATTGATAATACACTTCTCCAAGGAAAAGAACAAAAATAAATTTACCCACCCAATCTGATTGATTGGACATACAAGCATCTTGGAGTGGATAGGAAAGTTGATCCTGTTCTTCTTGATGCTCAAATTTTTTATCTAAAGTAAGCACAACCTGTAATGGATCCTCCTTTTCATCTTCCAACCGAGCTAGATATCTAATAGGACATCTTGTTGTCAATACAAATATTGAGTAATCAAATTTTACCTGGTTCTTGCACTTTGTTATCCCATCATCATGCTCCTTAGGCACCATCAAATCATAGTCTTCTTGAATCACATGCTCATATTGGGAGATGATTTCACCCTCAAAATTTTCCTCCATCATATAAAGTAATGGTTCATCAAGTTGCATTTCTTGAGCACTCAAGATGTCTTCCTCATCAACCTCGCTGAGGGTTTCATCTTATTCCTCAACTATAAATGAGGGTTGATTTAAACACCAAGGTCCAAAAAGACACATTTGTCTTACTCAAGGTCTGATTTCCCTTCTTCTAGCTCTAACATATTAGGGCTATCCTCAACTAACACCTCATCTTGAAGTGGACCAACCTCAGACACTTGGTTTTGATCCTCTTCTTCATCTATATAAAATGGACTTTTAGTAATCCATTTAGGGTCTGCCCCATGTTCAGATTGAGGATTTTCCTCTTTAGGCAAGTTTGTAGCATTAAGCTACTCCATTTCACTCAAGAAATCTAAGCACAAATGTTTCCATTGATATTCTAAACTGTTTCATCTGATCTTGACCTCCATATTAGGTTCATTAAGGTTATCCTCTTATTTATCAACATGCTCCTACAACTTGAAAGCTGAAACATGTTCCTCCTTATGAATTGGGTTTCCTATCATGATCTCCCCATTATAGACACTTGCATTGTCCTCTTTAGGTTCATCTATGACTACAAGCTCCTCTTCTATCCTTTGTAGGATAGGCTCTTTCTCCATGAGGGAGATGGTGGGGGGGGTGAAAATTTTCACCTTGCTTGTAGCTCAAGAGAGTATCCTTCCAATTTGGAACCTTGAAAGCTCTTTTAGGAATCTCTTGAGGAAAGGAGATAGAGTCTTAAAACTCTTGTACACCAAGCTTATTGAGCTAAGCTATGGTTTCTTGATCTGCTTTTGGCACAACCTTCTCCTCCTCCAAGATTGCTTCTTAGACTACCCCAACTAGCACACCATCCTTTTTTTAAAAGCCTTTCTAAATTGACATCCAAGAGGGAAAAGTGTAGGAAGTAGCTTCTTTTTCTTGAATTGGTTCTTGGACCTTCATGACTAATACTTCCTTCTATTTTTTTTACATGCCTTCCTTGACTAATTTCCATGAGGGAAATGTGTAGGAAATAACTACCTTTCCTCTTTCCTCATTTTTAGCTCTAATTCCTTGATTTGTCTATCTATATTCTCAATGAAAAGCCTCTCTTTAAGGTGTTCAGTGGCCTGATGAAGATCAGGAACACAAGAGGGATGGTATGAGATACAAAAGGATTTTTTAGGAAGATAAGTGGGATTTTGGATATCAATAATAGGTTTTTCCATAATAGTCTCCTTATTAATTTTAAGGCTTGCTTGGATTTAACTCCAAGAAGGGAAAGTCTGAGGAACACATGAAGAACTAGGAACACTCAAAAGGTCACTTGGAAAGGCCTGCCAAGGAAGAATGGGTGTCATATATGAGGGTTGAGGTGGTATATATGAAGACACATGAAGTTTATGGAATTGGACCTATTTTCCTTCAAGGCTTCTTAGCTTATCCTAGATAATTTGAATGTAACCACTCACATCCATCATCTCACTTGAGATATTTCTCCAATTCGCTCCCTCAATAGGTGCCCATTCTTCTTTCATTAGTTGTAATGCACCTCTCATTCCATAAATAATATGATTAGGTATATCTTGACCATATCCCCTCTGTGTAATGAGGTCTATCATGTACCTTTAATATCCTAAGAGAATTTGCCTCCAACTTGAAATGGATTGGTTTAGGGAAAAACTAGGGACACTTTGAGCTTGAAAAGGCTATTTCACTGAATCTTGAGAACCACTTGTGGTGAAGCCATAAACATTACTAACCTAATATGAAGGATGTTGAGGCAAAGAAAAAAAAATTGATCAAAAGATGATTGATTGTACATACCAGATAATGATGATTAGGTACTTAGACTGCTCAAGCTAGCTAATAAATGTTCAGAGTCACCATTGATGTTTGAAGAATGCCTCTAAAGGCTGATATGTAGAACAAAAACATCAAAAATCCTTCCATTATTTTAGAACTTAGTCCCATTAGGAATGCCATAAACTTTTATGACTTTAACATTCACCCTTGGAGAGGGTTCTTCAGGCTCTCTCCCATTAAGTCACAATATTGGGACAACCCCAGGCTATGGGTAACCTATGTTGGGGTTGAACCTCTGGAGTAGGCTGACTTCCTCTTTGATGCTCACCTAAACTAAATCTAAGCCTAATGATTCATAGAGAAAATGATTAGAAAGGGAATAAGGGATCCTAAAAAAGTTAACTAGGTGATGCACCAAACTTAAAAGGGAAGCTCCCATAAGCTTGAACCCACACTAGATCTGTAGGAGATAGTACTAGCTCACACAACTTCAAGATCAAGATAATTGCATAAGTATTTCATAGAAGAGGTTCAAATTAGAACACTAATATAGACTTGTAAGTAGAATTTAAAACTCCTTAAACAAGGTTAAAAAGGAGGACAATGGACAAAGAAGATTCTCCTTCACACAATGCCATCATGCACAACTCACCAAACCAAATCTAAAGCAAGAGATAGGTAAAGAAAGTCTCATATTTCATCAAGAGGTAGTTCTTACAAATGCTTGATAGGGTCAAGCCTAATCAATCTGAGCATACTTTGTAGTATCCCAAAAAGTTCCCTATCTCCCAAAAAGATAAAAAGTCTAAAATATGAGAACCCTTTAAAAATGGAAAGAATGAGATAATATAGAGAAAGGAGAGAGAGAGAATAGGGAGCTTGTTTTGAGAATAATTAATGATCTATCAGCTTTCAAGGGATACTCCATCACACTTTGATCTAATCAGGATGTAATCCATCATGAACAAAATAGCCTGCATCAACTCCAGTAGTCTTTACTTCTTTTCATTGGTTGAGTGTGAGGCACTAAAAGACAAGAGTTTATTTTGCATGATGAGTCATGATTAATTTGAGAATAAAATATCTCCAAAGGCATTGATCAGAATTAAATGTTCCAACTACTTCTCTACTTCCTCAATCTACTATGTGAACCTTGCCATTTTCCACTTGACTTCATGATTTGGACAAAATCCTCATATCTTTAAACCTGACTGAGTTTTACTTCTATGTTTTAGGTGGTTGTTTGTCAAAATCATGGCCTATGACACTTCTTAATTTATTGCACATATATGTTCCTACATTGAAACTTGGACCTGGATTTACTATGGAGGAAAACCAATCTAGGATTATTGGTTTTCCTATAGTCCATATAGGAACCACATCCTACTTGATGCTTGGTCCCATTTTATCGATAATATGTTGACCTTTGATCTATGTTAGGTATAAAAGACCTAATCTATCCTTGTAAATCCCTAATGACAATGTTGAATCCTTTGTTTATGCATTCTAGTCTAACTCAGATTGTATTTGAGTTTGGTTTTATATATTTCCACCAACTCGAGTTCATTTATTTGCTTCGCTCAAGTTGATTTGCTCTATCAACCCAATCAAAAACATCTCAACTTGATCCTTATGTTTATTGATTGTCAACAATCTGACTCAGATCATTGACCCTTTGACTCAGTTTGCTCATTGATCCTCTAACAGGTTGAACGCATGTCATTAGATCTTCTACCTAAGCTAACATGCTATTAACACTTGGTATCCACCTATTTGCTCTTTGGAATTGCTTGGTCCCACTTACATCATCCTTTCCCTCACTCTATTGGATTTGTCAGGTATGAATGAATGCAAGCCCTTAGATCTATCTTTGAATTTTCAACTCTATATCTACTTATGCCATGTATCAAATGCGTGTTAATCCTCAGGATTCACTATCAGTCTCCCAGCTCACACACTTACACCACATGTCAATATCTCAATCTATGTGACCCTTTGACCTATCTCACACCATTGGATCAAGATGTATGATCGAGAGAGGACTCTTGATCAACTGGGACCCACTGTTTAAAAGCTAATGGCTATTTTATGAGTTTAAAATTGATAATTTGTAGGATGTCAAATGATGTTTACATGACTATCATTGACATTTATGTGACTGTCAAATTTAAGCTCAACAAGATTTTTTTTCGAGTTTAAACTTGACATTAGCGTGAACATCTTACTACACAAGTCCAACTTTAGAATTTTATAACTTGATCCAGAAAGCTCACACAAGCCTAAATATTTTTTAGGATGATCTTGGCATGTATATTTACATTTGTGTTTGATCTACTAGTCGCACGAGGCTTCTTGAGAAAGATAAAAATTACACAAGTCGAACTGGCCCATTCATTTCTATGTGACATCTTGGTGACAGTCTGGTTCACTTAGAACTATACCATGATCTTTGATTGATTTTTTGAAGGCTCAAATGGTTCATGAAGCTTGTGCATGCTCACCCATGACTTTGAATGTTATGACCATCATGTGAACCTGCTTGGATCCTCCATTTACAAGCATATACCTATCTCAAAGCCTTTGATCCATACATTCTAATAGAACATGCAAGAGCTTCATATGTGGGCCAAAATATGGCCAACAATACCCACTATCCTTTCACCTAAGAAGAGTGGAATAAGGAGGTCGTGTGTGGATTATAGATCTATCAATAAGAGTACTATTACATACATGTATCGATTGCCTAGGATGTATAACATCTTAAATTATTTATAGACACGAAGATCTTCTCAAAAATGATCTTAGGAGTGGTTATGACCAAATTCAAATTTGAGAGGGGGATGAGTGGAATATTATATTCAAGACAAAGGATGATTTTTATGAATGGTTGGATATGCCTATTAGGATGTCCAATGCTCTAGCTACCTTCATGAGAATTTTGAATCATGTATTGAGACCATTTAATGGAAATTTTATGATAGTTTATTTTGATGATATTCTAATTTTTAGTAAGAGTATGTAGAAAATTTAAGAGCAATGTTCAATAAATAGAAAGCTGAAAAACTACTCGTTAATCTAAATAAGAGTGAGGTTTTTAAGAACC
This sequence comes from Torreya grandis, assembly GCA_037957365.1. NCBI lineage: Eukaryota > Viridiplantae > Streptophyta > Pinopsida > Cupressales > Taxaceae > Torreya > Torreya grandis. The sequence goes on from JARHVA010002682.1 coordinate 1,502,085, forward strand.
AACTTATATTTCTAGGATATGTTATTTTCATTGATGCATTAAGCACAAATTTAGTAAGGGTGAAAGTCATTGTTGAATGGTGTACTCCCCAAAGGATAATAAAAGTAATGAGTTCCCATAGATTTATGAACTCTTACAAGAATTTTATCAAAAGTTTCAAAAGTATCAGTGCACCATTGATATATTGCATAAGATGACATGTCTTCGCATGGAAAAAGATAGTAATAAAAATTGAATAGTTGAAAATGAATGTAAACGAATCTTCAATCTTGAGTTTATGATACTTTGAAAGGCATTTATAGTCAAGAGTGATGCATTAGTTATAGCTATTGGCAGAAATGAGTCAAGAAGGTAAATATATTACTTATTTTAGTGAGAAGTTAAATGATGCCAAGAAAAAGTACAACATCTATGACAAGGAATTATATGTTATTATGTACGCATTGAAGTATTGGAGCCATTATCTCTTCCATTGAGAGTTTATATTGTTTTCAAATAACGAAGCATTAAAATATATAAATTCACAATCCAAGTTGTCCCATTAACATGCCAAGTGGTTTTCCTTCTTGTAGTCCTATGCATTTCTATTGTTGCATAAACTTGGAAGGACCAATGTTTTTGTAGATGATTTGACTAGGAGGCATCATCTATTGGTCATGATGAGGATTAAAGTTATTGTGTTTGAAGAAATAAAAATTGAATATCGCCCTGTCTATCCATATTTCAGGGGAAAAAAATTATGAGGATATTGGTACTTGTTATAGCCCAAATTTGCACCCTAGATAAGTCAATCAGACCTTTCAAATTTGGGATAACATATAACTATCTCTAAGTATGGGCAAAAAACTACAAGAGATGGATCTCTAGATTATGGTTTAGCTCCCTTTATCTAACTGTTTAGGCTCACACACTACACTAGACTAATCACTTATTAGAGGTGAAAATGGAAGAAAGAAACTAAAATTAACATACACTAATGGAGGTGAGACACCAAATATATCTCCACAAACATACTTGAACTTGCACCATGAAAGCAGACTACTAAAATTGATCTCAACTCAAGGGTTCTTCTAGCAAGAGTGTTTCTACATGGAGGCAGATTGATATACATTTCCAAAGGTGGGTGAATAGGAGGTCTAATCTCAGACACTACTAATATTTCATCACACTTCAAAGGCACCTAAAAAAAACTTACACTAGAAGAAGATATTACTCACACAATGCATACAAGAGCATAATGGAAGTAAGGATAAATAATCATCACTTGCCATCCAAATAGACTACGTGGCATACTTAGGCAAGAAATTTAGAGACTAAACTGGCTTGATAAAAATTTATTCAAAGGAAAAAAAGGATGTCAAACCATTAGGGCTTTGCCATACCAATTGTGGATAGTTTATAATGCCAAAATGGCTTCAATATATAGAGCAATAGCAGAAGAGAGAGAAAGAGTGGCATTGAAGAGTCATAATTCCAAGTGTCAAGTCTTGAAGACCAACTACAATGCAAGAGAAAGAGTTAGAATATAGATCATGAAGTTATCTTGGACAAGTGTTTATCTAAAACATGACATCTTCCTCAAGTTGGTGTAGGGACACATGACATCTTCCTCAAGTTGGTGTAGGGACAATTTAATATCCTTCTTGAAACTATTTTCTTTATTACTAGTCCACTTATCTATCTTGAACTGCCTTGGAAGTCATTAACACATATATACAGACTTGAGAAGGTGAAATCATGATTGGTGCACATCATTATTCACCCCTCCAATTAATGATAATCTCTTTGCTACATGTTGTTCACTTCCTTGCAATTACTCACTAGCCCTCTAGGCCTAAACTCTCACACTTGTCACTAGGGTGACCTGCAGATGCGCAAAAGAGTTCATTATAGAGATGTGAGACACATCATCAGAACTTCTTTGTCTTCTATTTTATGATATAGACCTCAAGAAAACTCAAAATCACACTTCTCAAAATCAACTTGATATTCACCTTGCTTCTCACTATTCTATCCAAAACTACCTGCAACAATCAACGTAGTAGAGGAATTTTCATATATTGATGAGGTGAGAATGGGGTGTGAGGATTTATAATATATATCTACACACCTCCCACCATGACTTTCACTCATCTATTCCCTTTTGCATTTTCAAATCACCTCAAAACTTGTAGAAAACATAGAATTTGACCTATCCGTATAAGTAACAGTACATAATAATTGAGTGGTAGAGATATTGGGAGAGTGCCAAGTAGATCCAAATCACTTTCCAGGTAAATTGACCCCTTGTAGGTGCATTTATATTCATTTTTTCCTCATCGAGATCTTATGAGGGTTTTAGGTCATTTAGGTTCTTAACAATGATTCATAAAGGTTGAGCCCTTAACCCTTGAACCAATGCCCTTGGTTTCAATTTCATGACCTCCTTCAACTATCCCCAAGTTCTCAATAACCCATGCATATTGTCCTTATAGATGGGAGTGAAATAAGTTGGCTCTTGAACAATTAGCGTACACTCTAGTCACCCCTAAGACAAATTGAGGGCAAAAATGACCAATATGAGTTGTTCTTTGCAAACTAATGAGTCTCATCAACCTTCCACTCTCCCATGAAGGTTCTCTCATTGATTTTAAATATCACATGATCATAGGATTGAAGTTAGAGGCCATGAGGTTCATTTCTAGTTCTTAGGCCTAATAGGCATAGATTGGGTTTTTTGAGTATGTGACCACCTATGAAAGGTTATGGTGATTGTTGGACCTTATCATCACTTATTCACCTTAAGATCAACAGTACACATCATCCTGCAATGCTTTAAGATTCTCCATTTCATCCTTTTATTGTTAATGCACTAGGTCTACATGTTGCATTACTTGTGGAGTGCCTTAGGTCAGAGAGAAAACAGTGAGCACTTCCCCTATAAGTCCAACCTAAATGGGACCATGGGAGCCTAGTTCAAATCATTATGACTCCTTGTACTAAGTTTTAAATCCTAACCATGCTTCTATATCCCTCAACACTTGATAGGGTTTTGATAGGGCTTAAGAACCTTTAGCTATGACTATCTCTATTCATCCTTGCCTTTGGGAATCACATAAAAGTGTGATATTATCACTGTGAGATTGATTTATACATGTTTATCTCCATCTTGCACCTCTGCATATCAATCAACCATGCATCCTTAATTAGCTTAGGCTAATTTGTCTCCCGAATCAGACTATTGGTGCTTATTAAGTAAATCAAAGGGTTCCTATAGGTAGTGATGCATATCTGAGTATTATACTTCCCACTTTTGGTTTCCTCTAAGGTCACTAGGGTTATCTCACACCTGGATGGATTCATTCTACTTTGAAACCATGCCCTTATCCCTTTACTATTAATACACTAAGTGTGCAAGTTGCATTGCTCCAAGTTCATTTCGGCTTAATGGCATTGTAATTTTCTAAATATTTCCATTAGAAACTTGATTGAGTTGAAAACCCATTCTACCATCATCTTCTCTTGACCTAATCATCCCCTCTTATATTAAGATGTTATCCCTAGGCCTAGGCTACAAGAATGAAGCTATTAGGCTTGCTTAGACCTCACAGACACTCACCATGAAATGACACTATGTGGAGCAGAATCTCTTTTTGGAGAAATTAAGGTAAAATTTCTCATTTGCAACTTTCAACTCTACACTTTTCCATCTAGGTTTGACTATAGGTAATGGTCCCACCACTAACACAGTGATCTTCTCTTGATCCATGAATTTGTTTGAGATGCCAAAATAGGCTCAAATGCTTCCAAACATGCTTTGGTCCCTCTTTTAGGTCTGGACATAATTGGGTTTCTAGTAACAACATGTAGGTGTCTTTTTCAGGGATACTTGATTGTATCAAGTGTCCTAAACCTTACTTTCCATCCATGATCCTCTTCAATACAAACCTTCAATGGAGAATATGACCAACCACGCTTTGAGGGGTTGAAAATAAGTGTGTTACTCTTAAACCTAAAGCCACTCATATAAAGATGAAAACATTGTAACTATCAAACATTGTTTTGCAAACCATTAGTATTCACTTCTAACACAAGGAGATGGTTCTACCTATCTTCCATGGTCACACGTGCCAAACTAGATTGAATTCACCATGACATGAATGTATATGCTCTACTAGTATAAATGCATGACTTGGTTCACACAGACTAATTTTGAAAATACAATCAGATGAGAAAAACTGAGCCATTGGGATTGCATAGGTAGTTTGGAGGTGCTAACAATATTAATGATTGTTCATAAAGCATAGGCCACCAATCCTGAAACTATAACCATGAAATGAAAGCTCACAGGGACCCCTTACATTCACCAAGTGCACTCATTCCAACTCCTCTTCTCTTGTCCATACCAAATGAAAGTCGTTGACCCTTTCTAAGTTGTCCAAGAGAGCAATAGGAGAGAGAAATTGGTTTTCATCCATTTTGGATCTGTTGAAGCTACTTGGGCCTGAAAATGACCTGTGGGGATCTCAAAACACCTTCTTGAAGCATTTACCCCTGTAGATGAGTCACCTCAATTTGTACAAACACTTGAAACTGACTATTTTGTAAGTGATCTTCTTTTTACGTTGAACATGTAACATTTCAGTTTCAAAGCCAACCTCTGACATTCTTTGACATGAAAAATGTTAGCCTACTTCTTGACATGAAACACGTTAGCTTACTTCTTGACATTTGTCCTTTTGATGAAAAATCGTACATTTCCTTAAAAGGACCAAAAAGGTGGCATATAAGGACATTAAGACAAATGGACAAGTATGACAAAGGCTAGAACATATTATGTGACCTTAAAAGGTGTGATTTGACCATGGTGACCATTTTCCAACCTAAGACCTTATAAAAAGTTTGAATATGCAGGGGGTTGAGCCAATTTGACCTAGGGTGAAATTTTGGTCAACATTACCCCTAGTATTAACTCTTTTGAGGATTATGTGTTTGTTGATGGATTTATATTAAAAAACATGCAGTTGTGCATTCCTTTGGGATCTATAAGAGAGTAGTTGACAAGAGAACTAAAAATGGCCCATTTCCTTGCTAAAAACATAGAGATGCAATAAGAATTGTTGATTTTGTTTCTCAAAGAAATTGAGCATTTGCATGGATTTTTTAAGACCATTATAAATGATCGTAATACAAGGTTTTTAGGTCACTTTTGGAGGACCTTATGGAGAAAGTTAGACAATAAGATACAATTTAGTAATGGGTATCATTCCCAGATTAAAGGGAAAATTGGGGTAGTGTATCAAAGTTTGGGAAATTTGTTGTGAAGTTTGATTAGTGGAAATCCAAACCATGAGATCAAATATTGACACATGTTAAATTTGCAGACAACTTCAACAATAATAAATGTATAGTCAAATCTCTTTTTCAAATAATTTATAGAGAAAATTCAGAAAGAATAATGGACTTGCTTAATTTAAGTGAACACCCTTATTTATTGTGATATTGAGAGTTTTGTTGAACACATTCATAAAGTACATCAAAAAATCAAATAAATTATAGTTTACAAATAAATTTTCGAAAAAAAAAAATAGTTGTAATATATTTATGGAAATAGATATACCCTCAAGGTACCTAGAATAAACTTAAAGTAAAAAGATTGGCTCTTGTAAGATAGAACTTGAGATGATATATTAATAGTTTCAAAGGAGTGAGTCATTGGAGTCACTCCATCAAGAAAAGCACTAGTAATTACAATAAAAATACGTTGTAAAACTCCGATCCATATTTTCATAAAAAATATTTGCCTATGGTTTCAAAGAAAGGAGCCATTTAAAACTTTATTACCTTTTTTTTTTAAAAGCATTTTTTTATATTAGCATTTCAATAGTTTCAAAAGAGTGAGTCATTGGAGTCTCTCCATCAAGAAACACACTAATAATTACAATAAAAATACATTGTAAGACTCTGATCCATATTTTCATAAAAAATATTTGCCTATGGTTTCAAAGAAAGGAGCCATTTAATAAAAATACGTTGTAAGACTTTGATCCATATTTTCATAAAAAATATTTGCCTATGTTTTCAAAGAAAGGAGCCATTTAAAACTTTATTACTTTTTTTTTAAATCATTTTTTTATATTACAAAAATTTAAAATAATATGAATGCAAAGAAAGGAGCCATTTAAAACTTTATTACTTTTTTTAAAATCATTTTTTTATATTACGATTTTTAAAATCATTTTTTTATATTACGAAAATTTAAAATAATATGGATGCACCAGCCGGGAATCGAACCCGGGTCTGTACCGTGGCAGGGTAATATTCTACCACTAGACCACTGGTGCCTCGATGTTAACGGTTTCGTTAAATATTATAATTATCTGTAAATATGGGTAACGATCCCTGCATCTCTCGTAGCCTACGAACCCAAAGTATACCTGATTAGTGGCAAAGCCTCGATATGGCGGCCTAAATTTCCATATCAAGTCACGAATAAGAAATTTTAGATTAGCTTTAGTTTTTATTATTTTCTACCCATTCACTCCTCTATCTTAATGTCTACTTCCTATTTTCTAGGCACCTAATATGGCACGTAATAAGTGATCTTTTAAGTTTTATAGATTTTAGGGTTTCACAAGTAAGAAAATAAGTTTTTGGAAAAGCGACTTAATATTTTTCATTAATAGTTGTGATTCAAAATGTTTGGAATATAAGAGTTATTCTAAATAAAAATGTATTTATTTTTCTATAAATAATTGAGATTTAAAAATCATGTTATTATAAATATTACAATTCATAATTGTTTGATTCTAAGATATCAGATGTTTAAAGATTGCAGGGAGATCATTATGAACAACGACTCAAATATTTTTGGAAAATTTACATCTCTAAAAGATATGAATAACGATTTTAGGAAGACTGTAAACCGAACACTTAAGAGGATTGGTAGCAAGAAATTGTAAGTTATAGTCAAAAGCAGTGTGTGGAAGAGAAGTTTTCAAGTAATGGTTTGAGCCATGGCATCAACTTTGGATTTATAAATGGAAGCTCCAGGGTGCTATCATTTAGCTTCAATAATTTGTATTTCTACTTCGCGTTGAGCCATTTTATTAAAGACAAACCTGGTATGAGTTTTTTATAAACACATCTGAGCTGGAAGTGGTCTAATTTGTTGGTGTTAGGCCATCTCCAGTCTTTCACAAAGTTACAATGAACATGAGTGGACATCTTAATAAGGAGTAAGTTATCCACAAATTGAAATTTTTTAGATGTGGTAATCCAATCAATGGCATGCAAGTGAAAATGACTCTTTAAAAGAGGCCAATGTTTCCATAAATATCTCCAAATTGTTGTATGCTTTTTTAAACAAGTGTTTGCCTTTTACTCTAGAGCGCAGAACAAGGGGTGGCTCGTTGATTTGCACATGTCCATTCTACCAAATGGAGGAGGTGGGAAATTTGAGGCCGTTTTGAAGGGAGTTACCATTCCATTCTAACAACCCAAAAATTTATGGCCATGTTTTCCACATGCTATTAAACAGGGCAAACACTAAGAGTTTGAAGTATTTAGCAAGCAACAATTTTTCATTCATATACACTTCACCCTATTGGATTTTGGAAGTAGTAATATATATAATATGATGAACAAGCACATTTCACGGTTCAGAGTTTTGAAGAGCAACAATGATCCACTTATAAATTAAAGATTTACTTTACGTCCAAGGCTCCATGATGTTAAATCCTCCTCTATCTTTGTGTTGAATGCATTGTTTCCAAGAGATGCTCTGCATACATTTACTGCCATCCCACTTGGTCGAAATGAGTTTTTTGATAAGTTTGGTGAATTTGTTGTAGCATGATTTAGAAGGTAACCAACATAAAGAGTAATATACGAGCTTATAAACAAATATCTTGTTTGATACTTCAATTATTATAGCAAAGGAGAAGAATTTGAATCCCAAATTGTCAAGTTTTTTCTAAGATCTATTCAAAAACCAACTCCACATGTCACTAAGGGAGACATTAAGTCCAAATGGAATACCCATGTATTTATTAATTTCTCCATGTTGAGCTCAGTGCCACTCAAGTGGGATCCAATGGGGAGTGGCTTCAGTTGAAATCATAATAAATTATGTCTTATGCATAAAAAATTGGGAACGTGAAATAACATAATACAACTCAAGAACATACATTTCATGATTAACTTCCTTTATATTATTATGAATAAAAATCATATTATCATCAACAAAGTGAGAAATAAGGGCACAAGTGTAATCAGGAAGAACAACCCATTTAACAAGATTCTTAACATGTGATCTTTGCAATAGGTATCCAAGAGCATCAATAGATAAATATATAATTAAGGAGCAAGACGACAAATTTGGTGGATGGATCGTTGAAGAGTAAAGGGTTCAGTGAGTGAACCATTCACTAAAAGTTTGGTTGATGCATCATTAAACAACATTTTGATGTAAGGTAAGTGTACGAAGTTGGGGGATAATTCCATGGACATTTTTGAATAACATGTACATGTTAGTGCAGAACATGTATGTGTTATACAAATAACACATACATGTTATATAGTGTAAGAAATGTGTACATGCTATTTCTAGTACTAAAAATGTGTACACATACGAGTTATTTTTATTCAACATAAAAAGAGAAAAAATCATGTCCAAACACCAAGAAACCCATTTTGCTTTGCCTCACGTCTCTTCTCTGCTCTTAAGCATGGAATCACATTCATATTTTACACTAGGAGGAGAAAACACACTCCATTACTAGTTATCTCTACAAATTGACAATGCCACCATGTAGGGGATGCAAGTAAGAACAATTCAAACTTATTAACACAAAATTTTGGAAATTATTTTTTATTTGCATTATTTTTTTGTCAAGACTAATTTTTTTATTTGAAAAACTGATTCAAGTGCAAGATAACACCCTCCTAACCCTCATATTCCTCTTATCCCTCCTACAATTCCATAAGCCCCCCAAGTAGTCAAGAAGATTTGGTTACACACATAGTCGAGAACAAAATACAAATTGAATAGACAATTAGGAGAATGAGGGACCCCAGTTTGATAAAAATCCATTATACATATTTGGATAATACCTTAGAGTCAATACTAGGCCAAGTTGACTTGATAACAAGTCAAATTGATATATGAACATATTATAAAGAGAGATTTAGGGCTTATTACGCTAAAAAATTATCAACACATGAAGTGAAGCACAAAAATAATAATAAAAGACCAAATTTGTGCCTTATTCATTGATCCATCAACCAATGCACACTTTCCATTATCAACAAAATAGATCCCAATCCACCAATGCCAACATAATTTGATAATAAATAATTTTTGTGACTGGTGGTGGATGGTCTTTGATTACCCACCTTGTAACAACCATGAGGTTCCATTATATTTTTAGAGGAAACTCTATTTCAAGTTTATCCTCAACAAGATTCCTAATTATTTTAACTACTTAGAGTTTTAGGGTTGAGAAAAATGTTCTACGTAGGATATACCAGGTGCATGTCATGTGCCTAATTGACCTATAAGAATCCATATCCAAAATACGCTTCAATGTTAGATCCCCTCTACAATCAAGGAGGTTATCAAGATTAACACTTTGCATGCACTTATTGACATACTCGTTCAACATACAAGTAAGCTTTATGATACTGATGTTGGAGAGGATACACATAGGGATACTCCACCTAGTGTACATATTCATTCACACCCTTGCAGATCTTATGGTGCTATATGCAATGGACCTTCAGATGATGATGGTGGTGCTTCTGAGGACCTAGATGTTATGGTTTTGACCAATGAGTTTTTGGCATATATATTTTCTGTGTAGACATCGACTAAACATATGCAGGGATCTTATATATTTGACATGTAAAATTTTACCTATATTTGTATTTTAAAAGGTAAAAATTAATTTACATAGAAATTTAATAATATATATGTAATTTTTTGTGTTGTAGGAGGAGACGGTACCATCATATTCATAACCAATTTGTGGTTCATTTATTATTACATTTATTGATGTTACTCAGCCAATGTTTACATATATAGAGGTAATCTTTCATTAATATTATACTTTATGTACATGTATTTATTTATATAGATATATGTTCAACTAAAAATCATATATTGTTTGTTTAATTGATGACCACAATGGAGAATTTTCCATCTATACAGGCTGAAACATACATAGGCATTGTTGTTGTAATTTCATCTGCACAACCACTCCTTGAGATATGTTTTATTTTAAATTTGGATTGTAAATATAGACTTTTTTTATTATTTTACTCTATACTTAGTCAAATATAACTTACGTGAATGTATTGTGTATGCACAGTTATCTAATGACATCTAATAGTCCCTTTCAAATGATTAGCAAGGCACCTTCTCATGTTTTTCCCCTTTCACACTCTTATGCATGCACCTTGACCTATCATTGGCCCTATTGAGTGTTAGAGGAAAATTGAGCATGACCATGATACTACAATAAGTGCATGTTTAAATAATTTTTGTATTAGTTTAAAAGTGATTTCTCAACTTGGTTGCATGTCTAGTATGTAAAGTTTCTAATAATATTTTATATGGACAAGTTCCGCTACAAATAATTTATGAGTATAAAAGGACTCGTAGTCAGACCTTTGGGGATTCCAAGGCATCTAAGGGATTCTATGAGCAAGGCATCTGAAGGAGAGTCTTCTTTGAGGAAGGCAAAGAGAGGGAGGATTTTTGATGATTAGGATGGCTTAGATGATGTACTTTTTTGTATGCCTATATGGTATTGTACACATTTTTATCATTGTATGCCTATGTGGCATTCACCCAAAATTCTATTATGTTCTTAGATGATGTACTTTTTGGTATTCCTATATGACAATGTGCTTATTTTTTGCATTATATACCTATATGGCATTAATCGTCATTCTATTATGTTCTTATTTTGTATGCCTTTATGGATTTTATGGATACATATAAATGTTCACATTTTTTGGTGATCATTTTTTTGCGTACAATTTGGCTCACATTATTATTTCAAAACTAAATTTTATGGTTGTTTGTCTATATTTAAATATGATCATCTTTAATATTTCCTTCATGTAATTATTAAAATTAAATTACAATCCTTCAATAAATGTTGAAATTAAAACTAAATGGGAGGAAAATAGTATAATTTTTGAGATAGAGTCATATATTAATGTGAAGTGCCTCTCATGATTGGGCTACACCATTTGATGATTTTCTTTGTGATCCTTAATTGGAATGGGGTACTATGATTGTCTATTTGTGGATGATCTTGTCATCCTTATTAGATTTGTTGATGACATTTCATGCTTTGTTTGGTTTGTGGATGGATATGATGCTTGTGCCAAGACTTATATCTATCTTTACATTATTTGATGATCTATGGGTGAAAATATTTGAGATATCATCCTTTGATCTAACATAAGTAGAAAAATGTCTTCCAAATCACTTTCAAATATTTATCAAATTGTGTTGTTTAGAGTATGTTTTGTGCATGATGCTTAAACATTTGGTTCATAGAATTCAATCCCTTCGGTGAAAGAAAGCACCCAAATGCATGTTTAATACTTTTTAAGAGCTTGGAAACACTAACAATAAATGTTGTCAACATTGATTTGGTAGTTGGAGATATCAATCTCTAGTGCTTTATGGATGGAAATTGGCACTATTAAATGTATAGGATGACATATTAAATCTAGGACTAGGTTTTTGGCCTTTAATCATGCCTGGTCAAGAGATAGAATACCCGTTCCAGCCTCAAGAATACCCTTCCCAATAAGAAAAAATTATAGTTTTATGTGAACTTTAGTCGCGCATAAAAATGAAACCATAATTCATTTTCATAAACAAAAATAACCCACACATGCATGTCGAAGCCCTCTGAAGTTGATCTAACCTTGGATATGAATATGTGGCATACACTATGGTAATGAATCATGGAATGCAACTTTTTTCCATGAAAGAGAGAATTTTTTATCTTCCAACTGACATTTTCACCTTTGGGACCTCCAAATGCAAATCAATCACTTCAAACACATATATAGGAAAATTACATGTTATCCCACAACCATGACCTATAAATCCATGTTTTCACAACTATTTAGGGGCTTGGAAACATTGACAACAAATGTTTTCAATGTTGAAGTGACAGTTCAAGATCTCCACCTCTAGTGCTTTGTGGTTGGAAATTAGCACTTCCAACACATCTAAGGTGGCTTATAAAATTTAGAATTAGGTTATCAGCATTTGATCACACCTGGTTAAGAGATGAACTACCCATTTTGACCCCAAGAATACCCTTCCCAATATGAGAAAAATACAAGTTTTAGGCTAACTTCAAACACACATAAAATAGAAATTGTAAGTCATTTACACAAATTAAAAAAAAACCCATATGTGTGTCAAATACCTATAATTTCAACTCAAATCACATTAATAAAACCTTGGAGATGAATCTATGGCACATGATGTAGTAATCAATCCTAAAATATAACTTTTTTGTAGTGAAAAGACAAGTTATTGTCCTCTAACTGACATTTTTGCTTCCAGAACCTCCACATGCAAATCTATCACTTTAAACACATTTTAATAGGCAAATGAAACATGATCCAAATACCATGACCTCAAAATCCACCCAGATTCATGTTTTAACAACCGTTTAGGAGTTTGGAAACACTAATAATAAATGTCATCAGAATTTTGTTAAATAGCACTATGAACATGTCAAGGGTGGAAGGTAAAACCTTGTACCATGTTCTTGGCCTCTAATAATGCTCAATTCCCAGAGTGTTAAGAAACACTTCTCATGTCTAAATTCTTAGGAATCTAATGCATGAGTTTCATGTTGTAGTAATCATGTTACCTGTTGGTGGAATAGAGGCAAAACAAGTGACTATTTCACAATATTTATATTAGTTGGTGGTTGGGAGCCACCATGGCCAAACAATAGATCTATGCAAAATATGCAGTAACTATGCAAAGAATAGTGAATTATGATCAAGAACTAAATTAAGAATTCATTTAGAATAGATATTTACAATGACAAGCTAAACTAAGGTGATCTATATAAAAAAAGAAGTAAAAGGAAGGGTAGGGTAGAAATAAATATTGTTGATCTTCATTCCAAACATCATGACAAAGTTTAAATTTCATCCAAGCATGCACTTAAAACCAACATACGAAGTGAAATAACTTAGTCAAAATCACATCACACATCAGGGAAACTTCTAAGGAAGGTATGGAAAGATGTAGATAAGAACCAGGTGCACTTTAAATATTTACCCCTGTAATCAAACAACATTGGCCCAAAAGCAAGAAGAGCAAGAAACAAAATGAACCTAAGAACTTTCAGTTAACCTTGCATTGGCAAAGGTTAATAACTCTAAAATCAAAGGTTCACACCAAGAATCCATAAGCACCATTCAAATATGGAAATTAGAATAATAAAATGAGAGAGAAGCCATGATAGCAAACACACAGATAAATATTAGACAAGCTTTGCAGAATTCCTTACCTGTATTGCTTCCTTCAAGTTTACAAAGTAATTTTGGATCTAAGAACTCTCCTCCCTTTTACAAGATGGTAGTATTACCTTTTATAGAAGGACAAGGAAGTATATCAATTAGTTACAAGATACAAAATGTCTAAAAGACAAGGACAATTGCCCTTATTTACAAATCTAGAATACATTTGTTTTTCCAAACTAAACTGACTTAGAGGCAATACATTAACAAAGTAGCATATCCCTTTACAAAAGGATATTTTATTTTCAAAATATTACAATTTTTTTATAAAATAAAATATCATTCAAATAATTGGCTGGTGGGCCTTGCTCTTGGGAATTTTTTTGCTATTGCTGGAGGATGTTCATAGCCTTCTTGTGTTGCTCATTGACCAATTCCAAGTCCACAACTAGTCTTAAATGAACTCCTCCTCATTGCCAACCAGAGCATTCAATTCCTTGTCAATTTTGGCCATAGCTTCCTTAATGCTTCTAGCCTAATATATCATTTCTCCTTCATTAATGATCATGTATAGGATCCTACTATTGTCTATGTTTAATGCTACAATGTCTAAGTCTGTGTCCTTAAAAACCCTTCCTTCACTATCTATAGATAGATACAATTCTATCTCATCCCTTAGTTGTTTCCTTTGAGCTCAATTTAGGGTATTTTGTGCAAGTTTGGGGCTCTCCTAAAGCTTTAATGGTGATGGCTTATTTGGAATCTATTTGGAAATTTTACATGTCTTTGGTCATCTTTATATCAAGCCCTATGGTTGTGTCACTTAGCACCTCCATGGGCTTTATGATCTCTGCTTCTTATATCAATCACATATCAAATGAGCATTTGCCACATGTTGAGCCTATGGGATCTCATATAATCATTGAATAGTCATTAGCAATTTCATGCCATTGGATCATTTGGGCCCAACAAAGCATGAGTCATTGATCTTTCAAGATGTAAGGACTTTAATCAATGCATGGCTATAACAAAGAACTTAGGCTAAAATATGTTAAGCTAAGTTTATTTTATGTCCATAAACACACTATAGACTTAGGTTAAGATATTTTATGCTAAGTTTTAAAGCATAATTTCAAATGACCCCTCAAATGGCATAAAATATGCCCCATTTGTCTAGGTAAAATATTCAAAGAGATTGAATTTGATGGCCTCACAGATGTCAATGGCAGCCTCACAAACATCAAATTGCATTCACAATAACATCAAATTTAAGCTCTTGAAATTACTAGTTTTGGTGGGCTTAAAGTTGACAGTCATGTAGACATCAATGATGGCCTCACAGATGTCAAATGATGATTACGTGATCATCAATTTTAAGCTCATCAAGTTCCTGTATTCCATGGATCTCAAATTCAATTCACTTCATCTGATTAAAATCCATAATGAAGTGAGAGTTGTCGATCATGATCTGAGTAGTTTCACACCATTGATTCTATTTAATATGCATGACCCTTTGTTATCAAGATTTGAATGTGGGAGCACCACATGGTAGCTCTATGGGCTTTTTGGGCCTTTTGACTTTTCATCGCTACATTCACTCCATTGGATCCTTGGTCCCAACAAGGTATGAGCCATCAATCATAATCAAAATGATCACACATGATTGGTTTAAAGGACCAAATGCTTAGGTTCATCAGGTTTTCCTCTCTCCATCAGATCATTGGCTCATGATGAGGTGTAGATTGTCAGATCTATAAAGAAGCAAGGCATTTGAATTAGGACCCAAGATGAAATTGAAAACTTAGGTTAAAATGTTAAGACTAAGATCTCGTCCATGTTGATAAACATGAATGGAGCCTTAGAATTAAGACTGTAGGATAAATAGATAATCAAATGTGACCATGCTAGAAGAAATGAAAGGACCCTACCAACACGAACATTTGACTTAGAAATATAAGAAATAAAGGGGGAAAATAAAAGGGACCAAGTAGGACTTTTAGGTTAAGGTTTGGTCATGTTAATAAATATGACTAAGCCTTAACATGAAATTTAAGCTTAAGTCTAAAGTAATTTGAAATGATCTCGCCAATTTGCTCCTGCCAAATGTAAATTTGAACCAAGGGCTTGAGCTAGGGTTTTCTAAAGGAGAGCTTTCAAAAAATGAAGTCTGAATAGAGTTAATTTGTAAACTCAAAGCATGATCCATCAACAAGAGCTCCATGAAACCTATTTCTTTAAGACATGAAGACCAATTATTAGTAACATTAGGCAAGCCCAAAGAAAAACCATAAACCATTAAGCCAACTTTATCAAAGTGGATGATCTTAAAATTCTAATAATGTTCAAAACAAGCCATACTTTAAGTATTAAGGCTCAAAGTGTCTCAAGGGTCCTAATTTTAAAAAATGGGGGTATGTTGACCTCAACAAATGGTGACTTCTATGGGAAACATAGCAATATGTTAGAACTCAGAGGCTCTAGTTTGGACAAGTGATTGGGTCACCTATTTTACTTGATTTATGCCATCACCAAGATTAGTTCATGGTTGAAACAAGCTTTGCACATACAGAATTAAGGTCAAACATTAAGACATGGCCATGTTGTGTGTGTGCTTTTATTCCACTTACTATTTTCCATGGGATTCAGGAGACAACTTCCAAGTTTCATATCTTTAATCATCAGCACTGACTTAGAGCAAGTTTAAATATCCATTAAGGACTATACTTCTAGTTCAGGGAAGGCTTAGACATTGTTCTACTACCAGCAAGACATCTATAGCCCCAACAAAGATACCTTTTACTCCACTCATGGCCTTGTTCCACTGTCAGCCAAGTGTCCATAGCCTTGGTGGAGATTACCAGAATCACCTATGCTTGAAAAGCTTTTGATTTTGCATTGAATTCTTATTTTTATATTTTTTAGATCTTTTATGATTTCAACAAGGTTGGGAACCAAGGTAGCCAACTTGAAGGATTTGATCAAGTGTTTGATATTCAGGTAATCACATATGGTCGTGACCTTTATCCCAGGAAAGGATGTTTGTTAAGTGCAAGCATGAATGTGCCCTAATAGCTCAAGCTTTTATTCCACATGTGCAACTCCTCTTAAAACCAAGTTTAGATCAAAACAATTTTTAAGTTCTCATAAAATAGTTAACCTATTCATCAATCCTTGCTAGCTAGACTAAATTACAACATCAAGCTCACATTTCAACAACCCATGATCAACCAATGTTGAGAAATCATACCTTAATTTTTGAATTGTGAAGATTTAGAGCAGTCTAAATGAAACTCAAGTTGAGTGTTGTCCAAAAGGACTTATTTAGAAGCAATTAATAAAGCACAAAAGGCAAATAAATGTGTACAGGAGTTATATACAAATAAGGGATCATAAGGAAAAAATAATAAAAAAAGAACAGGAAAGAAACTAATCTAAGCCCTATACTAACTTCATAAAATACTTACCTCTAAGATCAAATGGAAAATTATTTAGTCTACTACATAACCTTAAAACATGAATGTTTTCACTTAGTGGCCTCTTCTTGTGGATAGGATCACTTGTATGCTTATGTCTTCTAGGTGATATAGCTTGGCCTCTTATCAACATTCTTAGATGTATGGATCAAAGATATGAATCTAGCACCCAATCCTCATCGTCCTAAATCCTTTTGTCTTGCATAAAGAGTGTTAATTTACCTTCAGTCATAAACAAGTAGTGACTTATATCATCCTATTTTAATGATGGTATCTCAACTAACATTCTTATCCCAATGTCTTCATTAAATTCATCTTTATATGGGGATAGACTATCCATCTTTATGTTAAAACTTTCTAAGTTATCCTAAAAGGCTACTTCATCCTGATTGGCTGAAAGAGCATCAATTTTATCTACAAACTTACCATTTGAATCAATTTCATCACATTATTCCACCCTTTTGAAGGTGTCATATGAAAATTCCTAATTTGTTTCACTTGCTTCATCTTCATCCTTCATGTACAATGGCATCTCAACTACCCAATCGAGTCCTAACTAATCTTGCTTTAAGATCTCCAAAATGACATTGTTGTCTTGAAAAACCTCAATTTCTTTCAAAAAATCCTGGCATGAATGTTGCCACTGGTCTTCTTCTTCAGGGATATCCTTAATTTCAGCAATGATCTCATATGAATTACTCTCACAGCTATCTTTTGAAGAGAATTCAACTTGCTTTTTATCTTGTTCATGGGGTTGCTCATCTTGAATTTCCATTTCATATTATAGATCATACTTAGATTTGCTTTCTTCTTCAAATGGAAACTCAAAATCCTATATGAAGGATTTAGAAGTTCTTGCAAAGCTATATGTCCCTACAATAAAGTCCTTATTAAGCATAGGTTTAGATGTATCCCTTTCATTTTGGCATGATTTTAAGATATTATAATGATTAGCTAGACCTATATCACAAAGATTCATTTCGTGTATGTCCTTAGATGATTCATTGTAGTTGTTATCATGAACCTATTGAAATTTTGAGGAGCATAGTTTTTGTTAGAGGTTTCCCTAAAATTGCCCACTTGCTTTTACAATTGAATAAAATCAATGCTGAACCTTTGAACCATCCTAAGTATGGATTCATCTTCATTCTCTGGGGCTTCTAAGTTATTAACTTGATTGTCATTACTAGTGGGCACCAAATATCTTTGTCTTTGTGGATGAAATCAATTTGTATCATTGTTGAAGAACCCTAAATTTTGGCCAGGATAGGCATGGCTTAAGGGCAATTGGTTCAAGGCTAGTGTTTGATTTAAGGTAGACACATTATGATTGTCATTAGGAATGACATTCAGTGTTGGGAAATTTAGGTTGGCATTTAGGATAATATATGCAAGCTGGCCTTGAGGTTGCATTTGATCACTGATTATTACAACTTTAGCATAAGCCAATGTCAAGATGTTTATGACTCTAACAAACCTTTTAAGGAACACATAAGTCATGGGATCCAAACCATCCTTGTAAATGTCTAAGGCTAAAGCCTCTTTAGCTCTGTAAGGGGCTACAATTTTGCTTAAAATCTTCTAGAACATAGCATTAGAAGGTGTTGATGGACTCATTTGAATCTCTTCTAGCAGTGGTGAATTGTTGGTATAGAATGCATGGACTAATTATTTTACCAAAGATCTTGTCAAAATCATCCCAGATAACAATATAATCCTCTATAAGGTTAAGGAGCCACTCATATGTAGCATCTTTGAAAGTAAATGGGAACAATCTACATGCCACATCTTCATGAAGAACATTTAGGAGTCTTACAGTAGATTTAAAAGATCTAACATGTTCTTCAACAGTGACAATGCCATTACGATAGAAAGAAGGTAAATACCTTTCTAGATTTCTTGGTAAGTCGTGTACTTGACCAAGCACGTTGATAGAAGATCTACCTAACCATGCCATAATTTGATGAGGATCTTACTTGTGTTGGTTCTAGCTCCCAAATATGCTTGAAATATGATGTTTAAGCCTCATATTTATAAAGAATAATGATTAAACTCACACATTAAGACAACTTTGCATAAATATATATAAAAAATAGTAAAAGACATCAAACTTTAACTGAATTAGCTCAAATATATGCCCAAATACATCAATATGAATGATCTTTACATGTTTAAGCTCACATGAACTCAAATTTACAACAAATCAGTTAAATTTGGAACAAAATTGCTATCACTAACCTCAAACACCTTGGATTTAAGTTATCTTTACCAAAAATACACATGGATCTTCAAAGAATATCAATCTTTGGCTAAAGGAAGCCTAAATAGTGATCTAAAACCATGAAGATCACCAACCTTTACACAATTATGCTAAAAGAAACATAAATATGTAAATAATAGAGTGATCTTTGATCAAAATACACCAAAACCAACAAAGATCCTACAAATTCACAAAGATTTCTTGATACCCTCCTTTTAGCACTAGCGAAGCTCCTATTGATGCCTAAATGTGTACCACAAGTGCCCAGAGTGTTAAGAAACACTTCTCATTTATGAATTCCTTGGAATCTAATGCATGAGTTGTAGGTTGTGGTAATCATGTTATATATTGGTGGAATAGAGGCAGAATAAGTGACTATTTAACAATATTTATATTAGTTAGTGGTTTGGAGTCACCATGGCCAAACAATGGATCTATGTAAAATATGCAGTAACTATGCAAAGAATAGTGAATTATGATCAAGAACTAAAGTAATAATTAATTTATAATGGATATTTATAATTACAAGTTAAACTAAGGTGATCCATTTAAAAAAAAGAAGTAAAAGGAAGGGTAGGGTAGAAAGAAATATTGTTGATCTTTATTCAAAACATCATGACAAAGTTCAGATTTCATCCAAGAATGTACTTAAAACCAACATGTGAAGTGAAAAAACTTAGTCCAAATCACATCACACATTAGGAAAATGATGAAAACTAACTTGCAACACATAGGCTAAACTGAATTTTTAGCAAACTTTTAAATTATGAGCAGAAAGCTTCAAATGGCAGGCATAAAACATATATTTTGAATGAATTGTTTCTTCTTTACACAAAATATCACTTTGAAATTTAACAGCCCAAAATTTCTTGAAAGAAGACAAATTTTGGACTTTTGAGCTATAAGGAGCTGTTCTGGCAGACTCTGTATGTCTCAATTTGGACTGAAAGAATAAAGTTTCAATCAAGACTCACTTTCACAATCAAGCACCCAGCAAGACAATCTCTTTTCTTTACAAAGATCTCAGACCTCCGTCTGGGCGTCCAACTATCATTTGTCTTTTAACACGTTTTAAAAACAAACGTCCAGCATAACATTTCCATTGGCTGAAGTTATATTTAATTTGTTGGGGCAGCCCAATGCACCCAGCATTACAAGAGGCGATAATTTCAAACAATGTAATTTAAAAACAATACGGCCCAGCCAATATATTTGGCTCAATAATGGAATAGGCATTTTATTGACTCAACGCATTAAGCGCCCCAAACAAATTTATATATATATATATATATATATATTGAAACGGCTTGAAGTTTAAACAATTAAGTGGCTCAGAATTACAATAAACACAATGCTTTAAAAACAATGACCAGAAGTCATATGGCTGCGCCTACTGACTTTCAACAACGCCTTTCTCAGAAAAATGAATTTCTCAACAACAAAGGACTCAATTCATTAATATATTAAGATAAACACACACCTGTATAGTATTCACCAAAAATTATATGTTTTATATCTGTTCTGGGCTGCCAGTCTCTGTTCTACGCCCCTGCTCTCCTTTTTTTTCAAACCATATCCCCTGTTTTTCTTATTTTAACACACACACCCAAATGCATACAAAAAAAGCTTTTGTTCCTAACATAGCTAATTTGTTTAAACCTGGGTTAGGCGCAACAATCTACCCAAAATGCACAAAAATAGACTTCTAAGATAAGGAGATTCTAAAACAACTAACTACTCACCCCTACAGGCTATATTTGAAGGCTAAAAAAAATAGAAATAAAAACCAATTTTGAAAATGCAAAAAAATGGAGGGAAATCAAAATAATTAAAACATGCATCAAAGCCAGAATGAAATAAATGTGCTCTAAGAAGTGATGCTCCTGCATCAGAAAACTTCTAAGGAAGGTATGGAAAGATGCAGATACGAACCAGGCTCACTTTAAATATTTACTTTTGTAAGCAAATAGCATTGACCCAAATGCAAGAAGAGCAAGAAAATGAAATGAACATAAGAAATTTTAGTCAAACTAGCATTGGCACAAGTTAAAAACTCTACAATCAAAGGTGCACACCAACAATCCATAAGAACCATTCAAATCTAGAAATTAGAACAAGAAAATGAGAGAGAAGTCATGATAGCACCACACAGATAAATATTAGGCAATATTTACAGAATTCCTTGCTTGTATTACTTGCTTCATGTTTACAAAGTAATTTTGGCTCTAAGAACTCCCCTCCCTTTTACAAGATGATAATACTACTTTTTATAATAAAAGGACAAGGTAGTATATCGATCAGTTATAAGATACAAAATGTGTAAAAGATAAAGACAGTTATCCTTTTTTACAACTCTAGAATACATTTGCTTTTCTAAACTAATCTAACTTAGAGGCAATATGCTAACAAACTAGTATATGCCTTTACAAAAGGATATTATATTTTTAAAATATTTCAAAGTTTTTACAAAATAAAATATCATTCAACTAATTGGCTGGTGGGCCCTGCTCTTGAGAGTTTTCTTGTTGTTGTTGGAGGATGTTCATAGCCTTTTGGTGTTGCTAATTGACCAGTTCCAAGTCCATAACTAGTCTTAAAAAACACTCTTCCTTGTTGCCATCTAGAGCATTCAATTCTTTATCATTTTTTGTCATGGCTTCCTTGATGCTTCTAGCCTTAGTTATCCTTTCTCTTGCATTAAGGATCATGTCTAAGATCTTACTATTATCTATGTTTGATGATGTAGTGTCCAAGTCCATGTCCTTGAAAACCCTTCCTTCACTATCTCTAGATAGATGCAATTTTATCTCATCCCTTAGTTATTGCCTCTGAGGTCAACTTAGGGTATTCTGTGCAAGTTTGGGGATCTCTAGAAGTTTAATGGTGATGGCTTATTTAACATCTATCTGGCACTTTTGCATGTCATTGGCCATCTCTAAATCAATCCCTATGGTTTTGCCAATTGGCACTTCCATGGGCTTTCTGAGCTCTGCTTCCTATATCAGTTGTATATCAAATGAGCATTTTCCATGTGTTGAGCCTGTGAGCTCTCATAGAACCATTGAATAGTCATTAATGATTTCATGTTCTTGGATCATCCAGGCTTAATGAATTGTGGGCTATTGATCTTGTGAGATGTAAGGACTTTAATCAGTGCATGGCTATAACAAAGGACTTAGGCTAAAATATGTTAATCTAAGTTTATTTTATGTCCATAAACATGCTATAGACTTAAGTTAAGATATTTTATGCTAAGTTTTAAAGCATAATATCAAATGAACCCTTGAATGACATAAAACATGCCCCATTTATTTAGGCAAAATATTCAAAGAGCTTGAATTTTATGGCCTCATGAACAACAATGACAGCCTTGTAAATGTCAAATGACATTTGTGAGAATGTTAAATTTAAGGTCATGAATTTTTTAATTTTGGTGGGCTCAAAGTTGATGATCATACAGATGTCAATGATAGCCTCATGGATATCAAATGATAGTCACACGATCATCAATTTTAAGCTCATCAAGTTCTTGTATTCCATAGATCTCAGATTCAATTCACTCTATTTGATTGAAATCCATGATGAAGAAAGAGCCATCAATCATTATCCGATAATTTGCACACTATTAGTTCTATTTAATATATGGGACCCTTTGTTATCAAGCTTTGAATGCAGGAGTGCCACATGGTAGCTCTGTAGGCTCTTTGGGCCTTTTGACTTTTCATCACTGTGTTTTCTCCATTGGATTCTTGATCCCAATGAGGCATGAGTCATCAATCATGATCCAGATGCTCACACATAATTGGTTTGAAGGACCAAATGTTTAGGTTTGTTACATTTTCCTCATTCTATTAGATCATTGGCTCGTGATGAGGTGTGGATTGTTGGATCTACAAAGAAGCAAGGCATTTAAGTCAGCACCCAAGATGAAATTAAAAACTTAGGATAAAATGTTAGGACTAAGGTCTCGTTCATGTTGATAAACATGAATGGGGCCTTAAAATTTAGACGTTATGTTAAATAGATAATCAGAGGGGACCATGCTATGAAAAATAAAAGGACCTTACCTACATGAACATTAGACTCAGTTTAAAATATAGGAAACAAAGGGGGAAAATAAAAGGGACCAAGTAGGACTTTCAGGTTAAAGTTTGGTTGTGTTAAGAAATACAACTAACCTTAACATAAAAATTAAACTTAAGTCCAAAGTAATTTGAAATGTTCCCACTAATTTTCTCCCACCAAATGTAAATTTGAACCAAGGGCTTGAGCTAGGGTTTTCTGAAGGAGAGCTTTCAAAAAATGAAGTTTGAATAGATCTAATTTATAAACTTTAAGCATGATCCATCAGCAAGAGATCCATGAAACTTATATCTTTAAGACATGAAGACCAATTAGTAGTAACATTAAGTAAGCCCAAATCAAAACCATAAACCAGTAATCCAACTTTATCAAAGTGGATGATCTTCAAATTCTAATAATATTCAAAACAAGCCATGCTTTCAGTGTTAAAGCTCAAAGTGTCTCAAGGGTCCCAATTTTCAAAAATGGGGGTATGTTGACCTCAATAGGTAGCACATTATACCATGTTCTTGGCCTCTTATAACACTTGATCAAGATATAAAGTACCCATTCTGGCCTCAAGAATGCCCTTCTCAATATGAGAAAATTACATTTTTTTAGGCTAAGTTCAGTTGTGCATAACATGAAAACCATAATTCATTTGTACCAATTGAAATTTCCCTCAAATGCATGTAAAACACCTTTAATTTCACCCTAGATCATGTAAATGAAAAATTTGAGATGAATTTATGGCACACACTATAATAATAAATCTTGAAATACAACTTTTTTTTAGTGAAGAGACAAGTTCTTGTCCTCCAATTGAATTTACACCTCTAGGACCTCCACATTCAAATCCATCACTTCTAACACATTTGGATAGGAAAGTGACACATTTTTAAAATACCAAGACCTCCAAATCCACTGGATGCATGTTTTCACAACTATTCAAGAGCTTGAAAACACTGACAATAAATATTGTCAATATTGAAATGACAATTTGAGATCTCTACCTTTGGTGATTCATGGAAGGAAGTTGGCATTGCCAACATGTTAGGGGTGGTGGATAACATATAGAACTAGGTTCCTTGCTTTTGATCATGCCTAGTCAAAAGATAAAGCACCCATTCTGGCCTGAAGAACACCCTTCCCAATACAAAAAGAATACATTTTTAGGTTAACTTCAGTTGCACGTAAAACATAAATCGTAAATCATTTGCACAAACTAAAATAATCCTCTTGTGTGTGTTAAATCCCTCTAATTTTACCTTTGATCATGTCAATGGAATCTTGGAGACCAATTTGTGGCACACATTTTAGTAATCAGACTTGAAATGAAACTTTTTATAGTGAAGAGACAAGTTCTTGTCCTCCAATTCACATTTTTACGTTTGAGGCCTCCACATGTAAATACATCACTTCAAACAAGTCTAAATAACTAAATTACATGTGATCCCAAGACCACTACCTCTAAATCCATCTAGATGTGTGTTTTTAAAACCATTCAAGAGCTTGGAAACACTGACACCAAATGTTGTCAATGTTGAAGCATTAGTTGGAGATCTCCATTTTTGGTGCTTCATAGAAGAAAACTAGCATTGCCAACATGTCAGGGGTGCCAAATAACATCATGTCTTGGCCTTCGATCATGCCTGGTAAATAGACATAGTACCCATTTCAGCCTCAAGAATGCCTTTTTTATAATAACATAGTACTTTTATTAAACTTCTATTAGCTTCAAGAATATGAAATTATTTATTAATAGTGCCAATCACATGAAGGTGGAAGTTTATTCAGCACCACTAACCTACAAAAAACTTGTTAGTAAGTAATTAAAATTGAAACTTATATGTACTAGCTACAAAATAAATAAAATTTGGTAAAATTAAATACATCTACATTTGAGAACTCAACATACCTTGGAATTTCAATCCAATGAACCACTAGGATCTACTCTAATCTTGATAATAGCAAGAATAGCTTCATGGTCTGATCATAAAATTTCCATAGATTCTTGTTTAATTGCCTCTCATGATATTTGAACAATTGATATTTTTTGTAAGAACTAGATTTAAATAGTGCAGTATCTTCATATTGTTTCATAGTCTTCAAATAAACATACATCTAAATTTTTGATAAGATATCACTGAAGCCAAATTCTAGTAACTACCACACACTCAATGGGATAGTCAATGTTTTCCTCATTTATGACTGGGGAAATCAATTTAATATTTTACTCTACACACCAACATAAGTAGTAATCTATTCCCTCTTCATTGTCCTCATCATTAATAAGTACAAAGACATGCTTTGTATCACAAAAACAATTTTTAATGATGATGTCAAGATAAATAACAAGAATAAATAGTACTTACTAATTAATCTTCTATGCATGGTTACTTTAGATCATATACATGGTCGAATTCATGTAATGATGTCATATATGTAAGTTGTCATGTAATTGGAATTAGAGGTCTACAAAGCCATTCATCCACACACTCTTGTGACTCACACTCAATTTCAAACAAAGTCCATGCATCCAGGATAAAAATATGCCAAGTGTCTCATATGAATAATCCAAGATCCTACATTTGGGCTATGAATTGAGTGGATCTCACTTGATCCTATTACAATCATACAATCCCAATACTTTGCCAATTATTCTTCCTCCATAAACCAAAATTATATATGAACACTAAAATTTTATTGAGCATCATCTCCCATTTTATCATTACACCATTCAAAAATGGTGTTTGCATCATTCAAAACAACACCATATTCAAATTTCAACTCCTATCTTCCAATAACTCTTTTTACACATGCTCCAACACTATCGTGTTCCCCTTTTAAATGGATATCCTCAATTAAACTCCAAATACGTTCTACGCTAGTGGTAACATGTGTCCTACTCAACTAGTAAAACATCCATGCATTCTTAAATTGTCATGTGAAATTTTCTATCCAAATATAATCTTGATTCAAAGTAATATTCCTCTTAATCAAATTTCTATAGAACATCTAAAAATAACCTTGAACATACTCTATAAAATGTGATCAATAATCATTGACATAGAAATGGTAATCCCTTAATATTTTTAGATCCTTCTCTATACTATCAGGGGCATGCCTGAATGCTATATGCATGAATATGAAAACCTGTATTGAGTTGTAGTACTATGATCGAACTTCTATTTATGGTTTGAATGTGTAATTCTCAACAAATTCAACTACTTAAAAAATAAAATAAGTGGTAATATGTCCTTGATTAACTTGAAATGTTCATCCAACCATCTTTACCTCTGTGTGTGCCTTACATACTCATAAATAATTTCCTCCATGAATTTAACCATAAATTCTGAGTGTAACAAGCTCACACCTTTTATGTTATTTACCGTATTTTCCTTGATATGTCACAAATTTTTATTTGATCAAACCAACTAATTATTGTCTAATTTCACTTGTACTCTCCTCATGGAATACATTTTTTTAATTTTGCCAATCCACCACAAATGTTACAATTCCCATCCAAACATGATTTGTTATAAAAAACCATCCATCTGGTCTTTCAAAAAATGGTTGGAAAAAATTCCCTTGCTGATTTTGGAAAAAATCCCATGCCACACTCCTACAAAATTTTGTCAGTATGCAAATTACAATGTATATGGTGAAAAACAACATAGTGCACTGAAAATTAAACATATTGCCTACAACAATAAGTGATGTGTGTATGATTTATTTTTAGATTAAAGGGTTGACCATCTCAAAATATCATAATTAAAATTTGTGGATATTTTTGTAAAAATTTAGAGTACAATTATGTTTGGGTCATATCCAAGAAATTTTTTGGATGTAATTCACGGTTACAAGAACCAACTCTTCTTTTCATTACATCTCTTATATTATCTTTCCAAAATTGTGCAAGTAAATCTTTGAGAGCATCGGCTATAGCCTTATCCTTTCATGGAAGTATACTAGAGAATGCCTAGAGCTCATTGGTGTTGGAATCATTAAGTATTGTATGTATTCTAATTGCTTTCATTATTGTTTTTTTTTATTTATGTTTAGTGCTTGGCTATTTTTTGAAATCAAACATTTTATTCCCTATTTGACCACTTATTGCACAAGTTGTAATTATGCATCAGCAAACATTACAATATTTTTTACATGTTTTTATGTCTATAGTATGATATGCATAATGTAGATTTTCAATAATTTACTTATTTTCATCATCTATGATAGATGTTCTTAGTCCTAGTGTGTATGTTATGTTAAATATGGAGTCTATTTCACCCCTAAGGTTAAAATAAAGTTAGTAGGGCAATTTTAACATGTATTTATTCACTTTTAAAAAAATTCAGTGAATTTTTTAGTGTGATAATCACTTCCCACATTTTTGGCATGATTTATGGAGAAATAAGTGTGATTTAAAGAGGTTGAAAGAATCGGGAGATTATATTTTATCCAGTTGGTTAAAACCTCCCTTATTTTGTGCCATTTTGGTGGGGATATGGCTTATCACCAAGGTATGGCATTTTTTTAAAGAGTATAAATAGGGGTGAGGGGAAACACATTGTAATTGTGTTTTACATCTTAGTTTGAGCCCTGCTTTCTCTCTACGATTAGTGTGGTCAGTTTTGAGGTGTAGCTTTGCATCTCAAAAATTTTGGTGTGAATTCAGGCTGGAGAAAATTATCTTTATGAAAGGCTTCTTGTTTAGAGTTGTTTTACTCTTGTTTATAATATTATTGATATCCTCTTGGTTGGCGTATCCCACATTGGGTGAACAATGTTATATCGGTGTTATGTGTGTATTTACTTAGATTTGAATTTTTCTTTCATATATCTATGCTAGCTACTGTGATTCTGAGGAATGATTTCTGTGTTGCATATTATTGCATATTAATTAATTTTAATCACTTATTCCTAAAAATTGGTATCAAAGCTAGATTTATTGGTTTTACTAAAGTGGTAAATTATAGGGAAAGATATTAGCTTGAGTGGGAGCTATGGCAGATAATGGCAAATCTAGAGTAGAAAAATTCAATGGGAAAAATTTTGGATTGTGGAAGATGCAGATGGAGGATTACTTGTTTTAGAAGGATCTTCATCTCTCTTTGATTGGGAAAATAGGACAAACATTAGGTGTGAATTAAGCAAATTGGAATTTGCTTGATAGGAAAGTACTGAGAGCCATACAGTTATCTCTTGCATCTTCAATTGCCTTTAATATTTTAGAGAAGACAACTCTATTTGGTTTGATGAAGAAATTAGGGGAGTATATGAAAAATCCTCTGCCTCTAATAAAATATTTTTGATGAAAAGATTATTTAATATGAAAATTTCTAAAAATGGTTCTATAGTTGATCATTTGAATGATTTAAATACAATTGTGAGTATGTTAACTTCTGTTGATATTAAATTTGAAGATGAATTTAAGGATTTATTGATTTTGTACTTATTACCTAATAGTTGGGATATCCTAGTTATGGTTGTGAGTAATGTCATCCCTGTTAAGGGAAGTTTAAACTTTGAGGATGTTATAGGTGTGATTTTTAGCAAGGAAATGTGAAGGAAGAGCATTGGGGAATCATATTCAAGGAATGCATTCATGATGGAGACTAGAGGGAGACAAAATGATAGAATCAAAGAAAACCATGGAAAGTCAAAGGGTTGGGGAAGATCTAAACATAGAACTAAGATGGTGTGTTGGCACTATGGGAAAAGTGGACACACAAAGAAGGAATGTTGAGAACTTTAGGACAAGAAGACCAAACATGAGGAGACCAAGGAGGTAAATATGACAATAGATAATGTTAGTCAAGATGCTTTAATTCTCTCCTTAGATAATGTTTATAAACATTGGGTATTAGATTCAGAGGTTTCTTTTCATGCCACTCCACATAGGCAACATTTTACTGATTATGTTCAAAGAGATTTTGGACATATTTATCTTGGTGATGATGAACCATTGAGTATAGTATGGAAAGGTTGTGTTCAGATAAATATGCAAAATAGGAACACACAACTACTAAAGGATGTTAGACATGTCCCACAACTAAGGCAAAATTTAATATCAATAGGGAAATTAGACAGTGAAGGTTGTTCGATGATGTTTTCAATAGACTATTTGAAAGTTACCAAGGGTGATTTTGTAGTTGCAAGAGGTAAGAAATTTGGTACTTTGTATTTGAATAGTAGTGATAATCATTATAATTTAGTTGTTGTAGATGGAGATGCAATTTTTTGGCACTACATGCTTGATCATATGAGCTAAAAGGGCATGGAGATCTTGAAAGATAAGTTGCCTAGATTAAAACAAGTTGATTTGGACTTTTGTGATGATTGAGTGTATGGGAAGTAGAAGTGAGTTAAGTTATTGAGGGTTGGACAAACAAAGAAGGAGAATAAGTTGGATTTGGTTCACTCAGATGTATGGGGGCCAGCTCAGGTATCTTCTATTGGTGGTTCAAATTATTATGTTACATTTATTGATGATGTAACTAGGAAAGTTTGCATTTATTGCATTAAGAAGAAATCTGATGTATTTGAAACATTCAAGAGATGGAAATCTTTAATTGAGAATGAAATAGGTCTCAAGTTGAAATATTTCAAGTTGGATAATGGAGGTGAGTATTGTAGCAAATCATTTGATGATCATTTTTCATAGAATGGAATTCATAGGCAAAAGATGGTTCTAGGGACACTATAGGAGAATTGAGTGTCAGAGAGGATGAACAAGATAATCATGGAGTGTGCTAAGAGCATGAGTTTACATGCAATGTTACCCCTAATATTTTGGGTAGAAGTAGTTAGCATAGTGGTATATCTGATCAATTGATAACCTTCAGTGCCTTTGAATGGAGGCATACCTGAGGAAGCTTGGTCTGGAAAGAAAATCATTCTTTTCTTAAGGTCTTTGGATGTGAGGCATTAGTTCATGTTCCCAAGAAAGATAGGACCAAGTTAGAGGCTAAGTCTGAGAGATGCACCTTTATTGGTTATGGTGAGGATGACTTTGGTTTTTGAGTTTAGAGTCTTAGAGACAAGAAAATATTCTAGTATAGGGTTGTTGTCTTTAAAGAAAAAGTAATGTATAAGGATCAATTACATGAATAGGAACAAAAAGAGTACATAGTTTTGGATGATATTATGAATGATAAAGTGTCCAAGGAGACAATTCAGGAACCTCATACACAAGAACCCTAAACTCCTATAGTAAGAAGGTCTCTTAAGGTAAGAAAATCTCTTGAACATTTTCCCCCATATTTGAGTTATTTTTTACTTATTGATAGTGGATAACCAAAATGTTTTGAGGAAGCAATGCAGGTGAATGCTAGGAAGAAGTGGGAGTAATCCATGGAAGAGGAACATAGTTCTCTCATGGAGAACCAAATGTGGGATTTGGTGAAGCTACCCAATGAAAAGAGAGTATTTCAAAATAAGTAGGTATACAAAATCAAATAAGAGGATGAAGGAAAAGGTACAAGGTCCAATTGGTGGTTAAGGGATTTGCATAGAAGAAAGGTATTGATTTCGATGAGATTTTTTCTCATGTTGTTAAAATGACTTAGATTAGAACTGTGTTTGGTATAGTTGCAATAGAGGATTTGCACTTAGAATAGTTAGATGTGAATATTGTGTTACTTCATGATGATTTGGAGGCATAATTATATATGGGTAGCCACAGGGTTATGAGGTCAAAGGAAAGGCTAAATTAGTATGCAGACTAAAGAAGAGTGTGTATGGCCTAAACCAAGCTCCACGACAATGGTATAAAAATTTTGATAGTTTTATGTTGGAATAGGGTTACTCCAGGTGTCATTATGACCATTACATATATGTCAAGAGATTTTAAGATGGTAATTATTATCCTATGCTTGTATGTAGATAACATGTTGGTTGTAGGAAAGAACATGCAATAGATTCAAGTACTCAAGAAGTAGCTTGGTGATTATTTTTCTATGAAGGATTTGGGTGCAACGAAGAAAATCCTTGGTATGAGAATAACTTGGGATATGAAGGAGAAAAATATGATCTTATCCCAGGAAGAGTATGTGAAGAAAGTTTTGGATAGGTTTAGTATGTAGGATGCTAAGCTAGTTGGGACTCCTTTGGCACGCCATTTCAGATTATCAAAGGAATAGTATCCCAAGACATAAGAAGAAAATCTAAAGATGTCCAAGGTACCTTACTCATCAACAGTTGGTAGCTTGATGTATGTAATGGTTTGTACTAGGGTAGATATTACCTATGTAGTGGGAGTAGTAAGTAGGTACATGAGTAATCTAGGTTATGAACATTGGCAAGCAGTAAAATGGATTCTTTGATATTTGAGAGGAACCAAGGGTATTGCATTAGGTTTTGGTGGATCGAACACCACTTTACATAGTTATGTAGAATCAGATATGGCTAGGGATGTTGATACTAGGAGGAGTACAAAAGGTTATGTATTTAGTATCAGGAATAAAATGGTTAGTTAGATTTCTCAAATATAGAAGATTATGGCTTTATCAACCACAAAATTTGAGTATGTTGCTACTACAGAGGCTAACAAGGAAATGATTTAGTTACAATAGTTACTAAATGAGTTGAGGTATAAGCAAGAAGTTGGGGGACTACATAGTGATAGTCAGAGTGCTATACATTTGGCCAAGAACTCTACTTTCCACTCGAGGATGAAGCACATATAGTTGCGGTATCATTTCATCATGACAACTTTGGAAGAAAACATGGTGAAGCTAGAGAAGATACAAGCCATAATCCTTTGGATATGTTGACCAAGGTAGTCATATTAGAGAATTCGAGGTTATGTTTAGCTTTGATTGGTCTACATGAAGATTATGGAGGTGTGTTAAATTTTGTTCAAGGGGAAATGAACTCCAAGTGGGAGATTGTTAAATGTGGAGTCTGTTTCACCCCTAAAGTTAAAATAAAGTTAAAGGGGAAATTTTAACATGTATTTATTTACTTTTACAAATGTGGGGTGAATTTTTTAGTGTGATAATCACTTCCAACATTTGTAGCATGATTTATGGAGAAATAAGTGTGATTTAAAGAGGTTGAGAGAATTAAGGGATTATATTTTATCTAGTTGGTTAAAACCTCCCTTATTTTGTGCCATTTTGGTGGGGATATGACTTATCACCAAGGTATCACATTGTTTTTAAAGAGTATAAATAGGGGTGAGGGGAAACACATTTTAATTGTGTTTTGCATCTCAGTTTGATGTCTACTTTATCTCTGTAGTCAGTGTGATCAGTTTTGAGGTGTAGCTTTGCATCCCAAAAATTCTAGTGTGAATTTGGGCTAGAGAAAATTATCTCTATGAGAGGTTTCATATTTAGAGTTGTTTTACTCTTGTTTATAATATTATTGAGATCCTCTTGGTGGATGTAGCCCACATTGGGTGAACCATATTATATCAGTGTTATGTGTGTATTTGCTTAGATCTGAAATTTTCTTCCATATGTCTCTATTGTTGTGATTCTAAGGAATGATTTTTGTGTTGCATATTATTGCATAATTAATTAATTCTAATCAGTTGTTCCTAACACATTATATGACTCATATTAATCAATTTCATCAATGAAGCAAATAATTGAAATTTTTGAGTATCAAATTCTAATTTTTCAAATAAATTATCCCAAATTCTTTTAGATGGTCTTTTTGAATGGTCATCAGACATTTTATTATGCATTGGTTTTAGAATGTTCTCATTAACTTCATTTAAGTACTTGCCTTTTCTACCCAAACTCCTTGGAGATGTTACTAACGGTGGAAGTTTTTGATATATTGTTTCCATATCATTATGTTAACTACTAGTTTCTTCCTTGTTACTTTCATTTTTTAGTGTTTCCATAAGATTTTCTTCATTATTACTTTCATTGTTTAGTGTTTCCATAAGATTTTATTCATTGTTACTTTCATCATTTTATGTTTCCATGTAATTTTCTTCATTGTAAGGGGGTAAATCTTCATGCATAGATTCATCATCAACAAAATTAAAAACTTCATAACTTGAATGCAGAATTATAACATAATTTTGAGTTTTAGGTAAACATTCATCATCATTATCTACAACATTTGTTCATTAGGGATAGTGTTTGTACCTTGTCTTGAGTGAAATGTTTGAATTTATTCATTTTAGTTTTATCTCAACACTTTTAATTGCTCTGATGTTTTGTGATTTAATTGATTCCTCTTCCTTAAATGAAATCCATCACCCATGACTAGATAAACTTGATAGCTATTGATGGTGGGGTTTGAAAAAATAACTTGATTCTTTTTGTCTTTAATGCGTAGAGTGTAGTATGATTCATATAATGTAAGTGAGGATAAAATTATTGAAAGAGATTAAAAATAAATGTTGGTGGAAGAGTTTTATCTATTGTGCAAGTAATGTGTATGTACTATAACATGTACACATTATATATATAGTTATATATTATATATCTATGTTATATGATTATTATGTGATGAAATTGGGGTTGATTGATATCCAAACCACATCCCATACAACTGATATTAGATTCACAAATGGTTTAGTTAGCCCCAAATAACATCCTATACTTGTAGTTATGTTCAAGGGGTTCAAATTAGTTGTAATTGCCTATGTGATTGCATTTTTGATAAAATTTGGGTCGATTGAACCCTAAATCACATTTTATAGTCATAATTAGGTTGAAGGGGCTCAAATTAGCCCACTTTTCCTTTGTCACTAAATTGGTGGACTATTTGGTTTAGGGTTT
The DNA here is from genome assembly GCA_037957365.1 of Torreya grandis. Classification (NCBI taxonomy): domain Eukaryota; kingdom Viridiplantae; phylum Streptophyta; class Pinopsida; order Cupressales; family Taxaceae; genus Torreya; species Torreya grandis. The sequence continues at coordinate 1,536,122 of JARHVA010002682.1, forward strand.
TATGAGAGTGGGGCTGATTGACCCCCAAATTACATCTTATATAGACAAAATTAGGTTCATGAGGTTTAATTTCATCCAACTTACATCACTGATTGTAAAAATTGACTAATTGGCTTGATATGTTAAGAAATATGAGCTAGTTTAGCCCTAAATCACATCCTAGATTATAGATAGGTTCAATGGGTTTATATTGGCCCCAATTACCTCTGTATTTACATTTGTGATAAAATTAGAGTCGATTAAGCCATATGTTTCATCCTATACAATCGATTGAGTTGTAATTTAGGTTTGTGGGGCTTAATTTGTCCTAAATCATGTTTCTAATTGTACCAATTGACTAATTAGATAAATTCAAGGTCGAATTAGAGATAATTAAGCCCTAAATCATGTCTTGCTCTTGTAGTTAGGTTGGAAAGGCTCAAGTTGACCCTAATTTCATTTATGATTGAATTAGTGAACTATTTGCTTTATTTTATTATGATATTTTGGTTAATTGACCTTAAAATTACATCTTATATAGTCAAAATTAGGTTCATGTGGTTCAATTTCATACAACTTGCATCACTAATTGTAGTAATCAACTAATTGGCTCGATATGTCAGGAAATATGAGCTAATTTAGCTGCAAGTCACATCCTAGACTCATAGTTAGGGTCAAAGGGTTTAGATTGGCCCCAATTACCTATGTATTTACATTTATGATAAAATTAGGGTTGATTAAGCCATATGTTACACCCTATAAAATTGATTGAGACATAATTAGGCTCACAAGGCTCAATTTGGCCCAAATCACATCTCTAATTGCACTAATTAACTATTTAGATCAATTCATGATGGAATTTAAGCTACTTTAGCCCCAAATCAAATCATGCTCTTATAGTTAGGTTCAAAGGGCTCAAATTAGCCCCAATTTCCTTTGTGATTGAATTTGTGGACTATATGTTGTATTTTTTTATGATATAGGGGTTGATTAACCCCCAAATGACATCCTATATAGTCAAAATTAGGTCCACAAGGCTTGATTTCATCTAACTTGCATCATTGATTATAACAATTGACAAATTGGCTCGGTATATCAGGAAATATGAACTACTTTAGCCCTAAATCACATTTTAGACTCGTTGTTAAGTTTAAGAGGTTCAAATTAGCCCTAATTACCTTTATAGTTGCATTTGTGATAAAATTGGGCTTGATTAAGCCATATGTTACATATTGTATAATCAATTAATCCATACTTTAGGTTCATGGGGCTCAATTTGGCCCAAATCACCTCTCTAATTCTAACAATTGACTAAATCGATCAATTCATGATGGAATTAGAGATAATTTAGCTCCAAGTCATGTCTTAATTTTGAAATTGGGTTAAAGGGGCTAAAATTAGCCTCAATTTCCTCCTTGATTGAATGAATCAATTATTTGGTTCATTCTATGATGACATTAAGGTTAATTTCACTCCAAATCACATCATATACAATTAAAATTTGGTTAATGTGGCTCAATTTTTCTAAAATCATGTCATCGATTACACCATTTGACTAATTGGCTTAATTTATGATGAAATCAAAGCCAATTTAGCCTCAAATTACATTGTATAGTTGTAATTAGGTTCAAGGAGCTCATATTGACCATGATTACCTCCACAATTGAACCAATAAACTATTTCATTCATTATATGATGACATTGGAGTTTATTGAACCCCAAACCACATCCTATACATGTCAAACTTGCATCTATCATTGAACCAAATGATTATTTGCTTCATTATCTAATGAAATTCAAGTTGATTAAGCCCCTAACCACATTTTATAGTCATAGTTACACTAAAGAGGCTCAAATTATCCCTAACTACCTTTGGATTGAACCAATGGACTATTCGGTTTATTTTATTATGACATTGGGGTCAAAAGCCACAAATTACATCCTTTATAGTCAAAATTAGATTCATGAGGCTCAATTTTGCTTATATTTGATCATTGATTGCACCAATTCAATCATTCACTCAATATGTCAAGAAATCTAAGCTAATTTAACACCAAATCACATCATATAGTTGTAGCTACATTCAAGGGGTTCAAATTGGTCACAATTGCCTCTGTCATTGAAATAATTGACTCTTTCATTCATTTTGTAATGAAATTTGGTCTAGTTGAATCTAAAATCATATTCTATATAGTCAAAATTATGTTCACGAGCGCAAACAAACCAAAATTTCATCACTATATCCATTATGTCCTTTTTGAGGTAGTGTATATATTGACATACTCCACTTTAAAATAAAAAGTAAAAAATTATAAATGTGAATAGTTAGTTACATAAACATAAACATGTATACATAGATCCATTTTATTTTTTATACAATGTTAAAGCAACACATATGCAATATAACACATACGTGTTACAACATGTACACATTATAGCATGTACATGCTTTGGTATGTTTGAGTTTAAAAACATGCCTTTTGGCTCAAAAATGTCTTGGATTCCTAAGCCTGAAGCTTGGATGTACTAACACACAACTGAATTTGAGTTTTTGATAGAAAATAAGAAAATCCAACTTTCATCATCAAAAACACTATTAATTTCAATGAGATAATACATAAAATTATTAGTAATACATCGAGCACATTCTTTTATTTATAAATATATGATTTTTTAAAAATTTTAGACTATTTTAAGGTTTCCATCTATGTTGATTTCTAACTATGATTTTTTTAGGCCACCAAATGCCATAAATATACATGCCTATATATGTTTATATATATTTTTTCCATTGATCCAAATGCAAAAAACATTATATGGTCATAAACTAGGTCTAATTCTATACAAAAAAAAACTAATTTTTCATTTTTTTTAGGTGGTTATGGATATTTTACAACGATCTATCCATTTTTTGGTCAATTTTCAGGATTTATTTACTTATAAAATTAATTAAAAAATATTCAATAAAAAAATTTAAAAATATAGTTCACAACTAGATGATGTTATCTAAATTGCCACCAAAAGGTTTCAAAAAATACTAAACGATGCTAAAAAATGATGTATCGCACGATCAACTGTCCACAATTTTAGATGTTTGACCTAATTTTACTTAACCATTTTTTTTACAATAGTGTTTTAGAAGCTAGACTCAAAATTCTACAATTCATTTTCTTATACCATCTTCAAATTTTGACCCATCTCAAATAATCTATAGAACTTAAGATTTATTGATTTTCATAAAAAGCATGTCCATGGGTAGGCCCCTTTTTGTCCCCTAACTTTATACACTTACCTTGTATTAAATCATTTTATTTTCAAAACACAACCAACTTAGCATATTGAGGATTAACAACCACCTAATTTCATCATAGGCTTTATCAAAGTCAAGATTAATAATAAAAGAATTTTGGGCTATTTATTAAGCCCATTTTACTGATTCGCATACCAAAATCAATCCATCCAAAATGAACCTCACACCAAGAAGTTTTATTTTCTTAGGTCTAACAATCTCTTGCACCTCAAATTTTATACATCTAGTAGCAGCCATAGATATGATATTATAAGAGGTTATTTATACATCAAATTTTTATCATATGATATTATAGATATGATGTTATTTATATAATGGGGATTCATAAAAAGGGATAAACCCTAGGACAAGTGTAGAGTCACAATTTTTGTCAATTCTACCAAGTCAATCGCAACCCTCAAGTTACATTTGATTATGTCCTAGTTAAAATGCTAACACTTCAATATTCTAATTTATCATGACAATACTCATGTTTGAGATGGAAAAATACTATGCCTACAACCATTAAAAAGTTATAATGATTGATATCTGAATTATAGTAGCTACTCCCTTATATAGTGTCAAATCTGGGCTATTTCTATTTTTTTATTAACAAAGTATACATGCTTCTAAACACTTCTTGATTGAGCTACAACAATGGAGGCCACTGTATAAATTGATGTATGAGGTGAAACTAAAATTTTTGAGAAAGATGATGTTTGATTTTTATGTAGGTAATACTATTGGAAGTTATAAGTCCCATTAAAAACATCTCCTCTCAGCTGTGCAATGCTATCTATAACCTTGTTAGCATTATCTCTATCATCAATTACAGACAATCCTAAAATTAAACCTCCAAACAAACTCCAAAAAAATACATATCTAGAAAATATGGTTCAAATTTGTAAGACATTATTACATTTTATTGGTTCTAATACATATTACCTTTGAATACAAAAATAATTATTTCTCATTATTTTTTTCTCTTAACTTGTTTTCTTCTTTTTGTATGTTTTGAAGATGTATTTGACACTCAATTCTTTTCCTTAATTCATTTAATATTTTTTTAAGTCATATTGGAAATTGTTGGATTTTAATGGAAACTAATAAATTAAATTAAATTAAAATGGTACTTAAATAAATGTCTCATAGCCTTCCATGATATTGTTGGTTTACAAACAATAAAATTTAATGTTGGCATATATGCTTGGGAACCTTGAACATGCTCAAGTAGTATTATATTATGGAACTTGGGTAATTTGTGGATAAATATGTTACCTAAAAGTACATAAATATGATTTACACCTAGAACAACCCTCTCAATATTTGTATCCAATGTGGTTTGAGATCCTTTCCTTAACCTTACCTTTCGACCCTTCCTGAAATAAATAGTCAATCAACTAGGCAGAGTAATTTGGCATAAAATTAATCCTATTTTTCTTTAATCTCATGGCTTAAACCCTTACATGCATAAATATGAGCCTAACTTATCCCCTTCATAATTTTTTCAAGTTACTCAGCCTTGGTTTTGAAGTTTCAAAACATGTGGTGTTTCTTCACAAACACAATACTTATTTTTATTTTAGAAGAAAAGGGAATCTCATCCAAACTCGTCCCATCTACAAACCAAAATTAAATTAGTCTCAAGATCATGACAAAATAAAATCCAACTTAATTTCATTGAATTATTTTCTCATTCTACTAATATCAATGTTACCCATCCAGATCATTTAGTTAAATCATCGCACACCAACCCCCCTCCACCTTACACTAAGAATGTCATGGTTCCCCCTCCAATTGATAGTATTATAAGGCTTTAAGGTATTTTAAGTATCCAAATACCTCTACTAAAATACCTTACTTTGTTTGATCACCCTTAACATCTATCCATTGTCCCATTTGATCATGTTGAACCCACTCGGTTTGTTACTTCATACAAGATGGATATCATGGAGGATGGTTAGAATATGATTTAAAAAAAGAAGGAACTCAATTATTATAGTAAAAACCCTTTGATAGAATCATCATTAGGGTTTCAACCATTATGAGAACCATGAATTGTAGGGATTTCCCATGTAGACTATTAGTTAATGATCTTGTTCATGAGTTAATAGTCATGTATCCACCTCCATCATGGCCACTAATCAGCTAGTTCCTCACAACAAGTACTTATTAGTCTTGACTATAGAGCTAGAATAATGTGTACCACTTCCCTAATTAAGTGATTTTCCATTTTAGTTTCATGGGAAGTATGAAACTCATAAAAAACATTAGTTCACATTGTCAAATTACAAATGTAGTCTTGATATAAAATTCAATAGTTTGGATAGATTTTACTTGCCCCAAAATATTTTTTTTATTGGCTTTATTCAATGTAAAATAGTATACCTCGATCTTGCTACCACCTTATTGAATCATCTTTCTATAAATCTCCAAATCTCTCTTATTGATACTAAAGATCATTATTATAACTTTCCATACAAACTCAATGTTCAACACCTTAATAAAAAGGATTATATGGTTTCCCTCGTTGTTTGAAATTCAGTCTCCAAGCCCCAAGAAGGGGACAACTAGTTCCGTTGGTGTCAATAATATATTGATAGATGCACCTCTTTTCTTTTTTCATTTGGTAAAATTATCTCTTGGGCAAAGAAGAGAAGGGAATATTCTCTTAGGATGAGTATTGAGGAAGGACATAAACTCATCCCCTCTAATTCTTTGGATGAAAATTTTAAAAAAATTGTGGCTATAATGGAAAATTAAATCAAATAATATGAGTTGTATCGAGTATGATGGGCTCACATACACTCCCAGCTTGATTGAATTAGAGAGGGGTACAAAGGCTCTAGTTTTTTTTTTAAAAACCTAAATCACAAACATAATAATTATGGGATAATTCCATTATAGATCAAGATAGGAACTACTATTCATTTTTTGTTGACATTATTAATATTTGTAGCCAACATTTTAAGTTATTTTCACCAATGAGATTGTTTAAGATGTGTCCTATAATGAAAAAAACAAGGTGATGAGCCAATGTATGTCCAAAAATATTATGCAAGACCTTTGTGATCATCTGTATAGGTTGCTGACCCATGAGGAGTTGGAACATGGTCTCTTTTCTATGGTAGATGAGAAAAGACTTAGATTTTAAGGCTTACTAGATAGTTATTCAAGGCCATGTGGAATATTATACACACAAAGTTTTACCAACCCTATCTTGAGGCTGAATAAAATGGCTTCCTTGACACCTTTATAAATCAAGGGTTGATAAAATTCATAAAATGCAACAACAACAACAAAGATAATATATTTGTTTGGAAGCTCCTCACTCTCCTTAAGACCTCTTATAATATCATATCTATGGCTGCTACCAGATGTATAAAATTTGAGGTGCAAGAGATTGTTAGACCTAAGAAAATAAAACTTCTTGGTGTGAGGTTCATTTTGGATAGCTTGATTTTGGTATGTGAATCAGTAGAATGGGCTTAATAAATAGCCCAAAATTATTTTATTATTAAGCTTGACTTTGATAAAGCCTATGATGAAATTAGGTGGTTGTTAATCCTCAATATTAATTACAACACATAGGATTAGATGAATGGCTAACTCTTTGATTGATTTATTAATTACCCATCTCAAGCATTCAAATCCTCTATATAACTAGAATAAGTTGGGATCAAATATGGATAGTATGTCATATATTTTTCTCTTCTTATATATATTGACATCAACAGACTCCCTCCACATAATTTTCCAAGTGATACACCAGATGTGTCCAAAAGGAAGATAAATAGGGGTATCAAAGATGAGATCTATTGAGTCTAAATTTGGTCCAAATGGTGAGAGCCTTGTGAGTCTCTTTCCTCAAAGCTTCAACATAACTACAATACATATCTTGACTTTGAGGATGGGCTCATCCAACCTCTAAAGTACACCTAAATCTAATTATCTTATAATTTGAGGGTTCCATTGGAATAACTCATAGTTTGTTCACGCCACCTTTACATTGAGATAAATCATCATATTCCTCAGGTATATTTTATTTGTTAGATTTATTCTTTAAAATATGAAATTGATGATCATTTTATATTTAAGTGTTCTCCTTACTATGAGATTAGGTGGAGATTATTTTTGCTCTTCAAAGACTTGCATAATTCTCTTCATTTTTTCATGGCTTATGAGGACCATAAATGTTTAGTTCTATTATTTTGAGAGATGTTTGATCCTCACCAAAATTTGAATCGAGACTTTACTTCCAGAATGATATGCACCCAAAGGATTTCTTCTTTTTTTACCTTGTTTCTTCTTCAAGATTAAGTAGGAAGTGACTATGTAACAAGGTTATAAATATGGTGAGATCAGTGAGGCATTGAAGGAGATGATTTATTTTCACATATTTTATTGGTTGCATGTTCCTTTTAATTTTTGGACTTACTAGAGTTGCTCTTTCACCCCTTATTCCTTAATTAACATTGTATTATTTCAATCTCATGGACCAATTTTAACCTTGAGCATTATTATCATTATTTTATTATATTATTTTAATCTTCAAAATATAAAAAATTAAAGGTTGTAAATTGTCATACTCTAGTATAATCTGCATTGGGAGCTATTTTTTAAATAAGTTTCGCATAGTGGCTAGTCCTTTCCATAATTACTAAAAAATATTTATATTTATTGTTATGTAAAAATAATTGAAAGTTGTGCAATATATTGTGGCTAGTTCTTGTTTGTTTTGAAGATTGCATTGATTTTATAGTACTAGCATTCTAATCTATTATAGAAAATAAATTATTATCAGTGTTACAAGTGTTTGTATTATAAATTATGTTATAAATAATTTTTTATACATGAATCAAATATAATAGTCAATATCAGATCTCATTGTTCAGTGTTGATTGAAACTTCTATTGTGACATAGTGAATGTACGGATTGAAATTTTGTATTATATTTCATCTTACATATAATATTCTCAATTACATGGAGATTTAATGCAAAAATAAAAATTTATGACTTTGCTAAATATTTAGATGCTCAAATTGTAGAGACAATTTTATGAAAAAGTGTAGATCATATATATATATATATATATATATGATGATGATGATGATAATTAATTAAATAATTTATTTAAGACAATTGATTTTGATAAACTTTAGAATTATATATATGACATAATACTAAAAACAAATTCAAATTAATCTTAGCAATAATTATTTTCAAATCGATAATGATTTTAAATAGTCTTAGAAATGTTTAAATATGATATATTAATATTTAAAAAATAATAATAAAATAATTGTTGTCACTCAATCTTGCACCCTTGGAGAGGTTGTTCAAGACTTATCTAAATTGATTGAAACATTGGATTACGTCTAGGCCTATGGGTTGCCTATAGCAAAGGTAAACCTCTATATTTAAGGGCTAGCTCTCTAGATTAGTCTTTGATAGCTTATCACCTATAATACTCGCTTACTTGGATGAAAAGAGATAAAAATAACATAAAAAAAACCTATCCTAATAAGGTGATGCACCAATTATAACCTGGACACTACCAACCAACTACAAGTACACTTCAAACACAAGCCTAATTTGCACATAACACTACCCCAAAACTGCCTATGCATTAGTATTTCTCATGGAGGTTTGTGAAGCTAACCTAAGCTGGGAAGACTAAATAGAAGGTCATAGCATAAAAATGATGTAGAGAAAACTCACTAAACTCATGAAAAATACATTAGAACACTTCAATAGACCTGCAACAGACTTTCAAAGTTGAATATGGATGCAAGCAAGGACAACATGCGAAGGAAGAGAAACTACCATTTAGCAAGAGCAACTAACTTAACATACACATTGAAAATAAATCATGGAGAAGGTAAACTAGATCATTATTTATTGATTTAAGGCTTTAAATGAGTATGGATTTTCCATACTCAGGTGGAGGATACATTTCTAAGACAAAATGGCTCAATATATAACACACGTGTGAGAGAGAGAGAGAAGACAGACAAGTGTCATGTAAGTTAAAACAAGAAGAGGAGTTAGTGAGATATCATAATAGACTTGCAAATCCATTTTTATCTCCTCTTCAGATGCTCCATCTCTTCAAGTGGTGTGGGAGGTTGAAATGCATGCTTGACACCTTGATTAGCTTCTTGAAACTCCCTTTCTTCTTGACATGTTGAAGGATAAGTGGAATTATTGGTGACTATATCAGTTTTTCATATATGTTTTCTCTACTCTTAACACCTCTCATTTGAACCCAATAAGTTCTCTTTTACACATCACCCCATTCTCTTGCAAGGTGTCTAGAGGGCTCTTCATCTCCTTAGGCCTATTTTTCACACAAGTGTCAAAACTTGGTTTTAGTTACTCCAGATCATCCAAACTTCATGGATGGCCTATTTACATCATATGTGACCTAAAAATCCATCTAAGGCCTCAAACTAGCTCCAACAGGTTGTTCTCTTCCAAAAGCTCCAATTTGACCTCATTCTTTGTAACCTTTTTTTCTATTTTTCACCTTGTGTGAAAATTATACGAATTATCTTGAAAAAATAAAAGCATTTTTTAGGATCCTATATCCTCTTATAGTCCCATGTCAAGTTTCATGATTTTAATCCAAGTGGAAGTCAACTTTTTATGCCTATCTCTTTTACCAATTAGGCCTCTAGCCCTAAAAAATGAATTTTGGATCTAAACTACCCCTAAACTTTTAAAACCTTTAGGAAGTGTGTTATTCGCCTTAACCATGCCAAAAAAAGCCTCCATGCCAAGTTTGGGATTCTAAAACAATGTGCTTATAACGAAACCATGAAATGGCCAAAAAATGAGCCCTTCACAACCCTGTTTAGATTGCCTTGAAAAATTAAGTTTATTCAGTCACTTCCCCGGGTTCTTGAGAAAAATTATTTATTTTAAGAGATGAAATAAGTCCTGTATTATCTCCTCCAATTATTATCAATCTCTCTTCTTCTTTGAACACCTTTAAAACATAAAAAACATGTAAAAATGAGGTATTATGGGTAGTCCCTATAGTAGTCCATACAATTACATTACATTTGGATGAGCTACTAGGAGTCTAGAACAACCTATAAGATGTTTTAAGATAAATTTGTGGAATTTTATGTGCCTTAGTAGTCCATCTCTACAAATTGGTCATTATGACTCTCTTAGGCAGCCTAAATAGACTTTAACTTCTTAGCAATGATTCATAAAGTTGGACATATGAATCCTCCAAAAAATTCCACAAATTTGATGTAAGTTAGGGTTCTAAACTTTCCATTTAATCACAAATTCCCATGAAACATGTGTGATTTGTGCCAAGTGAAGCAATCTAGCCTCTCAAGTAGAAACAAGGCATTCTAGGGGGTCTAAGAGAAAATGAGGTTTGTCGGTGGTTGTCCTGAGGTTTTTTGAGCTCCAAATGATCTAAAAAGGTATGATATGTCTTCCTTGACCTCTGTTAATAATTTTCCAACCACATATCATCATAAAACTCGTAACATTCTCATTTCTCTAAGCCTAGGTTTTTTAAGCCAACATGACTATATGACCCTAACTGACTATTTTCATATTTCAACATTCCACAAATCATTGTCTTGATACAAACTCTTAATAGTTGATTTTAGGTGGCTATCTACCTACTGAGTACATTAAATTACCTTTGGATTATCCATTTTCATTATTCAATAACATCACAATGCTTTTGCCTCAAATGATGTTGAGAGTATGGAAACACTTCTCAATGTCCTCTAACCTCTATTTTTCATGGTCATTATTTCCATATGAGACAAGTTCTCTAACTGGCTGTAGGTCTTTCTAGGGCTTTGACTGTCTATGAAGAGTTGATTGTGTAGGTCTTCCAGCTTGGTGTTTTAGAGCCCTACCCACAATACTAAAAACTCTTGTCATTGACTAATTAAATGACTCATTAAAAACCATTGCAACCTTTGTGTTCCACTATCTCTCATTTTCTAAAGCAAGATTAAGAGACTGGCTTATTGTAGATACTTGATGAAGACTGTTGACTAAGTTTTAACTCTTTTAGGTCTTTAGAGTAATTTGTATACATCTTCAATGATTCTATCCTATTTCTATTGAAGTCTTAAACATTTCTTGACATATTAAGGGACTTAAAACCCTATCAGCCTCTCAAAAATAGTTTAGGCAGAGTTTTAACTAAGCAAGCTATAGGTGTTCATATGAGTGTTGACTATGCATGACTTTGAATTGTCCTTAAAAACTCATATCCAATCCTTTTCCATAGCTCATTCATATTGTATATGTCTCAAAACACTTATCAAAATTTAAACATCTATATTTCCATCAGACATTATTGTTTAAAGACCAAAATCTAGCTATGTGGTTGTAGGTGGTGATTAGGAGTCTAAATTTGTATAAGACCTTCTTAGGTCTTCCACACCAGTCTCATGATATCCTACAATGCTTTCAAGACTATTAATCTATCAAACATGGTTTACAAACTTATATCCATTATCATACCACAAAAACCTATAGGTTATTGTGTGTTAGGCATTGTAATTAAACTTTTGACTTTCAAACACTTGGATACCTTCATATGTCCATGACCTACTCAACTTGAGTTAATTATTAGTGATATCATTCCTTGAGAACCTCTATTGATAGTAACACATGAATCTCTTTGAAATTTTTAGACCTATGTTATGCCAACATAGAAAACACATAGTCCTCAAAAGTGAAAGGCGAAGTGATTATTCTTGGAACTTGTATGGAATGTTCAATTGAATATCAAACCATGAATGGATTTTAGAAAGATTAAAAGACTATGAAAAACCATCCAAGTGCATTTGACCACATGTAAAACTCAAAAACACATAAATACTACTAATTACTTTAAACCATGCATAGGAGTCACTTTTTCATGCCAAAATGACATCCATATGTGCCACCATGAGGAATGAATGCATAGGAGTCATCTATAGATGTATCATAATCTATTCCAACTAGTTTCATGTAGATAATATTTCATAATTTGTACTAGAAAGCTCAAAAAGACCCCTGTCATGGTTGACTAGCAGATTTTGGACCCTTAACTTCTTAGCAATTATTCATAAATATGAGAGGATTAATATGAGAAATAATGCCCAAAGTTTGAATCTGACCAAGACTACAATCAATTCCTAAAGTTTTAGGCTCCCACCTTCTCTCTCTTGGCTATACCATTCAAACCATTTTATCTTATATGAGTTTGTGAAGGAGTTGATGGAGGAAAGAAGTGATTTTCTACAAATTTTGGATCTACAAATTCCTTCCAATCCTTTTTCTAACCTATATAATACCAAAGGACACCTATGCAATGTTTTCTCTTACACATGACTTCCATAAGTTCGTACAAGTTTTTTAACTCCTCAAACAAGTGTTAAAAATCAAGAATATGATTTTTTATAATCCCTTTGATAGGTGTGATAGTTAAGTAATTAATCCAATCTTTATGTAAGGGGTATTGTATGGATTTTTAATTTTGTGAAATTTTAAAATCATCAAAGTTAGGCAAAAATCATATTTTAATGTATTTTCAACACCTTTAAGTTAGCAAATGGACTTTAGAGTTTCCAAAACACCATGAAACATTATTAGAAGATGTTTTAGACAGTAAATGACATTAATGAACCCCTAATCACCTCTGACACATTTTGACCATGTTTTATCTCTCAATGACACCCTTAGGCCACTATATGACCTCAATATGAAATTACCTTAACTTCTCCAAACTAACCTTATAAAATGATAACAAGGTTAAATTAAGACTTATAAGGACCATATAATCATGACATGAAGACATGATAAGTTTGAAATTGGAGGGGGTGGTCAAATTTGACTTGGGGTCAAATTTGGTCAATAATAATTATAAATGGCTATGAGGAAAAACCATGTTTTTCAAATTTATGGCAACCACACTTAATTTTTTGATGGTAATACTAAATATGGGTTTCTTTGACAATGACAAGAGTGATTATAATGGCATACATTATACATAAAAGTCAAAAGTAAATTAGATTATATATGGTTTCATGGGTTTTTATGAATTTAATCTAAAGTCCACTACATGAATTTTTGAACCTTAATTATTGGTTTCAATATTATTTGATAAAATGCTAATGAAACTTTAAATAGTATATTCTATTTTCTTATAATATAAATTAATTATCATGTCGGAGGCATTTCTATCAGCATGAAGGCACCTAAGATTCATCCACATATATTTTGATGCCTTCTGCCATATGTAAAAACTTTATCAGACATTGTTATAAACTTAGACATTAAATGTTGAAATTGAATATATTTTAATCAATCCATGCATCCATGGTTATCATATGATTATATAGCCACCAAAATCAAAAATAAGATGTCAAATTAAATGGTAGGGGTTGGTTGACAACTGGAGCTGGTAGACATCGAGGTCATCCACGGTGGTTGATATCTTGGCAAAGATAAATAATGGGCTAAAGTAGATGTGGCTCAGCCAATACTTCCAACACATCCCTACTTTAGACCATAAAATTAAATGGATACTCTTATTTATAACATATTAAACTTTTTCCCTTGATGGTATTTGTTCTTTGAGTATATTAAACTAGGAATTAGGTGACTATAACCATGTACCAAATGATAAAAATCAAGTGTCAGATGATAACAACCTAGTATTGGGCAATAAAAATTAGGCACCATATGATAATGACCATGGGTCATAAATAACAATTAGAGGTGACTAGCTAAAGCATTCAATCGACTATAGCCTGTAGATGGATGATTGGATGATGTAGTTGGGTGATTGTATTCTACTACTAGATGATAATATGATGTAGTTAGATGTTTGCATGATGCAGCCAAATGATTACATGATGAAGTAGAGCAATTATATTATGAAATCATTTGACTGCATTATGTAGCCATGTGACTATATTATGTAGTTGCTCAATTTCATTGTGCAATTATGTGACTATATAATGCAATCATGTGACTGCATAATGTAATCACCCAACTACATTATGTAATCACCTAGCTTTATTATGCAGTCATTTAAATGCATTATGTAGTTATGTGATTTCATTATGCAGTTAGACAACTACATAATGTAGCTGGGAGACTATATAATGTATTAGTAGTCACCCAATTGCATTATGTAGTCATTTGATTACATAATGTAGTCATCTGACTACACTATATAGTCACATGACTACATTATGTAGTCTCTCAACTATATTATAAAATTAGGCAACTGCATAGTGCAGTTAAATGACTACATCATGTGTTTATTTGACAACATCCTATAGTCATCCAACTATATAATGCAACCATCTAGCTACATCATACGGTTGTGTGATTGTATGATGTAGTTGCCTTACTACATCTTCCTGTCGTCTATTGACATATTATAGTCAGGCAGTTGCATTCATCATCATGTAGTTAGGTGACTACATTAAACAGTCAAGTGACTTCATCATTTATTTCGGTGGCTACATCATGTAGTCAGATGACTACATTCACCAAGTGCCACCTCATAATTCACTTAAACTATTATACACCTTCCAACTTGATTCACCACCATTGTGAAACTAATTCGCCTGGTGACCTCCAAGTTTTTTTAATATAGGCCACTAAAATTTCCCTAACAAGAATAATATAACATCTCATATTATATAATTAAGTTTTATATACAAAAATATTATAATATATATTATATAATATTTATATAATAACTAACATTATTTATATATATATATATGTATATATATGTATATATATATATGTATATATATGTGTATATATATATATATATATATATATATATATATATATATATATATATATATATATATATATATATATATATATATATATATATATTGGTAAGAGGGATGTTGTAAAGCATAAGAGTGTATATTGATGGTTACACTTCACTCAAAACCCATGATCACTAACTTGCAATTGATTCTCACCATCATCATCCAATTCACTTTTAAATATTTCACTAATTTCATGATCTGGAATAATGTATTTTGATGTCAAAAAATTTGTGTGAAGTAAATGTGGGGGTAGACCAATGGGGATCTGAATTACCATGCAATGGTTTATTCTATGATGGCTTGCATTTTTCATGGAAAGAGATAGCATCTTTGCCCAATATCTATGTAAAAATTACAACTCCCTTGGTTTCAATCAAGGAACATTTATATTAGTTAAATAATAGTAATTTTGAAATAAAATATAGTCAAATGTTAGTTTTTAATTAAAAAACATTTTCCATTAATAATATAAATTATGCATACTCTTGCCCAGATACCAAATCTAATTGTATGGTATGGACCACACATGCAAAACTGTGTAGTGAAATGTCAATGATGACAAATGTAGAAATTATCAAGATACATCCTTTGTTTGATAAGAAATCCTCCAGATCCCTATTACATTTTTTTCACTACTTTCACATGAGCATATATTATGTTTACCTATGTATTCTATTAATTTGATTAATGACGTTGTGATTAAGGTCTTTTAGATCCACCACAGATCTGGGAAAATTTGTTTTCATAATAATTTATCCTTACAATATACTTAAATATGATTGCTTTCAAAACATCTTTTAAGAAGTAGGGTTATGTTGAAAATTTAGATTCAAATATATTCATTCAATTATCTCCACAAATTAAATAAAACACTTACCAAAAAAACAAAAAAATCAAAAACTAATTCTTCTTTTGGTAAATGTAGTGCATGCCATTATGAAGCACATCCATCTTCAGATATGGCGAGTGAATAGATAGGGGTAAATGTGAACTACATGATGGCTATGGTTCCACTAGTGATTGCATGTGTTAGGAAATAGATATTATAAATTTTGTGTTGGCAGTGCCATCTCCCATTGAAGTCACTTTAAATTATTTCATGTTCTAATTATTTAGTTGTCCATGCAACGAGATTTTAAAAAGTTTTTTATGGTTAACATTCTTGAATAGTCACTTCTAATGGTATAAAACACTTTCGAGCATATTGATGGCTCAAAAAATGTAATGACCATGGCTGAGATGGATATAATTAAGTAGATTGATGACAGGACCGAAGTTCCCCAAAGCTCTGACACAACTTGTCAGATTTAAGAGCACACATGATTACCAATGTATAAGCAATTAAACATGTGGAATTACATAGAAGTACAAGTAACTATCAATGAGAAAACACACAGAATGTGAGAGGCAATACACAATTGTATTCAACTCATTATAGAAGGAAATTACAACAAAGAGATCACACTCTTTCTTCCACTTCGTGGGCTTACAGTAATCTTCCCTCAAGAGTAATCTTCTCTCACTAGGTCACAACACACAGCTAACACAAGCTGTTGTTCACCTCACTGTACACCTATACAATCAAGTACGAACTGGTACTCCAAGTAGATCTCACCATGATCCTGCACCTTGATGTATTGTTGTCACCTTGGATCTTGCTCCCCCGCCGATCTCCTTTTGACCCTCACACATACACACCCCTGCAGACCAACTTGATCTTACTTATCACATGTAGATCTCCACCATGATCTTGCAACACCCTGCATATCAAACCTGATCTTACATACATGAAGAATCCTACTTGATTCTACCATGGGAAGAACTCTCCAAGTTCTACACTTGAGTTCTACACTTAACAATACAGCCCATGAGTCTATTATATAGATCTCATGCATACAATGATTAGACTTGTGGCTCAAGACTCAAACTGGTCCTTATCATGCAAACTACCCATTCACTTAACTGATTGTTCGTCAACAGTAGTTCTAGAACCGCCATAGGTGACCGACGTCGGTCCTTATCTGACTGGAGGTGACCGACGCCGGCCGATCCCTGTCGATGTTGGTTTCCTTCTGCATTGTCCCCTGACCGATGTCGGTTGTGGTCTGCCGATGTAGGTGACTGTCATGCTCAGAAACCTCCCAGTTTGCATTAAGGTGAAGCTTTTAGCTCCACACCCTAACAATTGACCCATAAAGTTAAACAAAATGATGGTATCATTGAGTATGGGGTTCGATAGCATGGATGCAGACTCATTCACAACATAAGCACATGTATAGATCCATGGATGTTTGTTGGGCATGTTTAATTCCTTAATTGATGGAAAAAATAGTAACCAGATGGTAAAATTTGAGTTGGAGTTTAATAGCATCAATTTGAGGCAGTCTACGTCGCTTGACACTACAAGAATAAAATTAAAAAGTGGCTACAACATAAATACATGGATTCAACTCCTTCAACATTTATTACATTTTCAATACCATCAGCAGAGAATGGAGTTTAGGATGATCAGGATTTGAATCATCATTCAACAATTTTGTCTATGCAATGGCTTACATTGTACTTCAAAATAATAGAACTTGGGAGTCATTTAGGTGTGGTGGGAATCGATGGTCTAGGTCACATGGCTGTTAAATTTTGGAAAGCCTTTGGCCTACTTGGAAATTTTTTCTTCCTCGATTAGGGAAATTCTAGGGTTTTAGGAAACATATCTGCAAAGCACTCTACCTCTTAAAACTTCATGGAGCTCTCACATAGCAAGTAATTGTGAAACTAGGGTGAACATTGTATGATATTTTCGCATTTTAGTGAAACATGTTTTATCAGTTGGTAATCAAGTAGAAGTATCCTAAAATCACTGATACTATGAAGGAAGAGGACATCACAAAAGTGATGCAGTATAGGTGTTGGTAGATGGCAGATGCACGGGTTGTATGGTTAACATGTTATCAAGTCATGTAGATTGTCTTTTTTGGTAAGCATAGTCTTTCTTAAAATTAATTTGGCCACTTATTTCATTTAATACCTATATACAAAACCAAAACCATTAAAACACTAGAATAAACTCTATTATTTACCATAATGCATAATTTATACATCAAAACAATTATTCTAATTAACAAGTTGCAAAATAGGCTTTTCAATTTCTTCATCAGATAAAAAACATGTTCACATATATAAACTAGCAAAACTTTGTAAATTTAACACAACCCAAAAATTGAAACACTTTTATTGAGTGTAAATGATATGATATAACCACCTACATAATTTGAGTATTAAATCATAGATCATTCCATTAACATTTTTAATAATTATTTTGTTAATAAAAAATTGTAGAATTATTATAAAATTTAGTTATTATTTCTAGCAGAATGTATGGTTGTCCTTGTGATATAATTTTAATTATTTATCAACGGTCAAATAAATTTTAAATGATTACTTCACTACTAATTTCCAAGCCACTCAGCAAAAGTTAACTTGGGGTGACGGTGAGGGGCAATGACTAATATTATTACAAAATAACTTCAATTTCCATCAAATACTTGGAACATGTTTACACTAAACAATGGGATGAAAGATTCAATGATGAGGTGTAAATGTGTCAAGGAAGTAGTGGAATTTGATCTGATCAGATGACAAAGAATATCTAGCAATTAAAATCAAATGTAAATAACCACTACCATTTACAGCTTAAAACCACCTTTATCCATACAAGCACTATATATTTTCAAGATAGAGATTGGGCCATCTTTATCAACAAGGTGATAATATTAGGAACTTGACTTTTCCCATAGATATAGAGGCTTACTTATATAAATTTACATTTAGATATTAGGTCATATTTATCAAATATTAGACTTGGGATGGTCGAAAGGATTTGGTTTGTAAGTTTATCTAGTCATTAGTTGATGAGATTGGGATTTGGTTTTTGATTGGTAATACATTTTGGTCATTGATTCTTGAGCTTTGGTCCTCTTCTAAAAGCGCTTCTCCAATAATTATAGTAGTCAAGAGTGTCTACCAGATAGAGTGATGCATAAAAATAGGCCAACCTTCTGGAGGTCATAACTTTTGACCCATAACTCTATTTGAGCTCTTTCATGCACCAAAATGAATATATCAAAAATCTCAATTTTTCCTTAAGCTACTCTATTCACTTATATTTTATTTCAATATTTTTTAAAGGCCAAACGTGATCATCTGAAAGTCTAAAATTAATGTTTAATGATTTTTTCAAGAATTTTCTATTTTTAAAAATTGTATATTTTTAGAACCAAACATCAAATTCATTTGAATTTCATTCCATAGGCTAATTTTAGTATTTAGGTTATTTAGAAAAATTTATAGAGCTACATGCACTTGCATGCAAAACTTACTATAAATAGTGGCCGTTAAAAATATATTTTTTTTAGATTTTAGATTTTTTGAATTTTTGCATGTCAACTCTAAATTCTAAGTTAAGGCTTAGTTAAGCATGGTTTGGGTTTGTAATTATTTGAAGTCATTCAATGTGAATCAATTCTGAGTTATTGTTTAAGATCTTGGCCTATTGGTAATTTTATTTGTCTTGACAATTTTTAGTTACATTATCTGGTATCACAGCAAGTTCAAATCTTGGAGGAGTAAAAAATGGCAAGAGGACAAAGACATGTTGTGTAAATAAAATGGACTATAGAAGAGCTATAGAGGAAAGTTCAATAATTAAAAGAGGTTATCACCAATCAACAAAGAAGATAAGGTGGTGATGAGGAAGACACTGATCATGATGAAGTTCAACAAGAAGAAGAACAATAAGAGCAGCCACCATCGATGGAAGAGAGGATGGTTCAGGAATTAGAAGGAAGAGTCAAGGTTGATATTCTAGATTATGAAGGCAATTTAAAATCAAAGGAGTTGATAGATTGGATGAATATCATGGAGAAGTTCTTCGAGTGGAAGACTATGAGAAAAGACAAGAATGTAAAGTTTGCATGCACGAAATTGATAGGTCATGCAATGATTTGGTGGGATCACCTATAGAAAGAGAGATAGAGAAAAGGTAAATAAAATATTAATTCAAGGAAAAAGATGGAGAAGAAGCTGAGGGATAAATTTCTTCCTATGGATTATGCATAAACCCTATACAAAAGATTTTAAAATTTGAGGCACAAAGATCATAGTATACAAGAGTATACAGATGAATTTTATAAGCTTTCCATACAAGTGGAGCATGAAAAAATAGAAGAGAAGATGGCTACAAGGTATGTAAATGGTTTTAAATTTTCTATTCAAGATGAATGAAGCATGCATAGAATACTTAGCATGGAAGAGGCTTATCAATTAGCTTTGAAGGCAGAAGAAAAATAAAATAGATAGAATTTCATAAGAATGTCTCTTGGTCGAAGAAGAGGCAGATCCCCTCCAAATAAGGGACAAGGTGGGTTTAATACCACCAGAGGTGGGTCTAATACCAATAGAGGTGAATCATCATGTAGTGCACAAAGGCAAGATGATAATATACAAGGGTTTCAATACCAACAAAGAGGAAGAATATTTTAGAGAGGATGATGTTATGGTGGTGCTATAGGATGGTTTCTGAATCAATGCAGATCTTATGTTTGTTATAGATGTGGAGAAGAAGGGCATAGATAATTTGAGTGTCCACACTATCAATATCAAGAAAAGAGGCAAGAAGATTTCCCAAGAGTGAACCTAGTTGAGGCTGAGATAGAAGAGCAGATTACTAAAGTTGTACCAATAGATGTTGGAGAGAATCTCATGATGAGAAGAACCATGATCGCTCCAAGGAAGGAACAAGTGAAAAATAAATAATGTGGTGATGCATGGCTGCGATCAAATATTTTTTGAATAATATGTGCTTCAGGTGGAAAGGTATGCAAAGTAATTATAGATGGTGGTAGTTATGAAAATATGGTTTCTAAAGAAATGATTGAGAAACTAAATCTAAAATGTGAAAGGCATCCTAATCCTTATCGGATTTCATGGTTTAAGAAAGGGAATGAAGTTATAGTAGGTAAAAGGTGCTTAATCAAGTTTTCTATAGGAAAGAGTTATAATGATGAAATATGGTGTGATGTTATTCTGATGGATGCATGTCATGTGTTATTAAGAAGACCATGGCAATTTGATCAGAAAGTAATTCATGATGGAACAAATAACATGTATTTTTGGAAAGGTGGTATAAAGGTAGTTTTGTTACCTCTTAAAGAGGAAGAGAAGACAAAAATCATGCTCTCTAATAAAGAATTTATCCAAGATATGAAGGTAGCAAGTTGTTGTTATGCATTAGTAGAAAAGAATGAAGAAACAAAAATGGTGCCAATACCAATAAAAGTAGCAAGAGTGTTGAAATAATATGCAAATGTTATGCCTGATGAGTTACCAAATGGTTTACCATAAAAGAGAGATATACAACATCACATTGATTTGATTCCAGTATCAGCTCTACCCAATCAAGTAGATTATAGGATGAGTCCAATAGAACATGCAGAATTAAATAAATAGGTTACTAAATTGCTAAGGAAGAAGGTGATAAGGGAGAGTATGAGTCCTTGTGCAACACTAGCTTTGCTAACTCCAAAGAAAGATGGAAGATGGAGAATGTGTGTGGATAGTAGAGTAATTAATAAAATTACAATAAAGTATAAGTTTCTTATACCTCGTTTAGATGATATGATGGATGTGCTTACAGGAGCAAAATATTTTACCAAGATTGATCTAAGGAGTGGTTATTATCATATTCAAATTCATGAAGGAGATGAGTGGAAAACTGCATTCAAGACTAGGGATGGCTTATATGAATGGATGGTAATGCCATTCAGATTATCTAATGCACCTAGCACATTTATGAGGGTAATGAATACAGTACTATGAGAATATATTGGTAAGTTTTTGGTTGTTTATTTTGATGATATTTTGATATTAAGTAAGACAGAATAAGAACACTTACAACATTTGAGAATGGTAATGGATTTGTTAATAAATGAGAAGTTGTATGCAAATTTGAAATAGTGCAGGTTTATGCAGAACAGTTTTTTTTTTTTGGAATTTATAGTTTTCATAGATGGTGTGAAAATGGATGAAGAAAAGATAAAGGTGATTGTTGAGTGGCCTATTTCAAAAATCATTACAGAGGTAAGAAGTTTTCATGGTTTAATAATTTTTTACAGAAAATTTATTAAAAATTTTAGTATTATTGTGGCACCAATAACATATTGCATGAGAGGGAAGGAATTTTCATGGACTAGAGCAGCCACAAAAAGCTTTGAATTTTTGAAGAAGAATATTACAGAAAGGCTAATTTCAGCATTATCAGATTTTAACAAAATGTTTGAGGTTGATTTTGATGCTTCATTTGTGGGAATTAGTGTTGTGTTGAGTCAAAAAGGAAAGCCAATAGTATATTTTAGTGAAAAATTGAATGAGGCAAGAACAAAGTATTCTACTTATGATGTTGAACTTTATGCAATTGTACAAGCATTAAGACATTGGAGGCATTACTTGGTGCCTAAAGAGTTTATACTATTTATAAATCATGAGGCTTTGAAGTATGTGAATACACAAAAGAAGCTAAATAGTAGGCATGCAAAGTGGGTTTCTTTCTTGTAGGGGTATACTTTTGTGTTGAATCATAAATCAAGAAAACATAATCAAGTAACTAATACATTGAGCAGGAGGGTAGCATTATTAACTACTATGGTGAGTGAAGTAGTTGGATTTGAAGCTATTAAATAATTATATGATACAGATCCATATTTTATCAAGGTAGTTAAGAAGTGTATGAATCTATTAACAGGTGGGACAGATGCTATTCATGATGAGTATCTTATGCGAGAAGGTTATCTCTTCAAAGGGAAACAATTATGCATTCTAGTTAGGTCTCTACGAGACAATATAATAAGAGAATTACATAGTGGTAGTTTAGCTGGACATTTTGGTAAGATGAAGACAATAGATTTCATGAAGGAAAAGTATTTTTGGCCAAAGATGAAGAGAGATGTGACAAGGTATGTTTCAAGGTGCAAAATATGTTAGGTGGCTAAAATACATGCACAAAATATTGGACTTTACATGCCATTACCAGTTCCAAGAGGGCCATGGACAGATTTGAGTACGGATTTTGTGTTGGGATTGCCAAACACACAGAGAGGTAATGATTCAATTTTTGTTGTTGTAGGTAGATTTTATAAAATGGTTTATTTCATTGCATGTAAGAAAACCAAGATGCCACTAGGGTCGAAAAAATATTTTTTATGGATATTGTGAGATTTCATGGTGTTCCAAAAACTATTAATTTAGATAAGGACACAAAATTTATAAATCATTTTTAGAGGAATTTATGGAAGAAGATGGGTACTAAGCTACAATTTAGTAGTGCATATCACCCATAAATAGATGTGTTGTTTTCAGAATTAGCTTAGCTCATTTTTGGAAACAACCCCTATAAAACTTGTCTATTTCGTCCTTTATCTTTCTAAGTTTGTTTTCGAGACGGGTGTTTTTTGTTCTCTTTTTGGCTCAACTATACCGTGTAAAATTTGTAACATCTTTTCATCACATTTTCCCCAAAACATGGAAATCGTTGCGGTCTTGATGCATTTAGAGGACTAATTTCTGCCTATTTCAGAGTTAGTGTTTTTCATTTTCGTGCATGGGTGGTAATTTTTGCCGCCAGTGCATTTTTTCTTCTTTTTCCTTGCAGGAGCGGCAATTTCTGCCGCCCTTGCATCTCACCCTACATCTCACCCGGCACGAGCGGCAAAAATTGCCATCTCTACATTTTTTCTAGTGCAGGAGAGGCAATTTTTGCCGCCCCTGCATGTCACTTTCCATTTTCTCGGTGCAAGGGCGACAATTTTTGCCGCCCCTACATTGTCTCAGTTTTCATGCGCGACATCTATTTCCACATAGGTAGGGCTGTTGGGGTCATTTTTACCCCATTTAATCTTACTTTCACCTTGTTTTTCTTCATTCCTCCTCCTCTCCTCCTACCCTCTGCCTCTGGACGATCCAGCAAATGGGTGAGAGTGCATTATGGTGGATTTAAACTTGTGACGCATGTGTTCTTCCCAGGTACGTTTTGTATTTGGCCTTATTTATTCATCTATGTTAGTTTGCCTTCATTTTTATCTTTATTTTTTTCCTTTCGTGTCGGCCGGTGCCCTCCCTTCTTGCCTACAAATTTATTTGCCCGAACCTCATTTGTTCAAAAAGGCATGATAGGGCGGTGAATTTCACTGCCCATGTCTTCTTCCGATTAAAACCTACGTCGGTAGTGAAATTCACCGCCGATGCAGGCTAAACCTACACGGGTGGCAAATTTCACCGCCCGTGCTCCCTTACTTCAACTTGCATTGGTGGCAAAATTTGTCGCCGATCCAAGTCCCTTCTTGACTTGTGAAGGTAGCAAATTTCACCACCGACGCAAGCCAAACCTGCATGGGCAGTGAATTTTGCCGCCCATTCACCTTCCTTCCCTCTTACCTGCAGGGGTGGTGAATTTTGCTGCCCACATAGGCCGAACCTATATGGGCGGTGAATTTCGTCGCCCCTGCACTGCTCTAATCATTCTTCATGCAAGGGTGGCAAATTTTGCCGCTCATGCATTTTTCTTTTAAATTTCACTCGGGAGGAATTTTTCTCTTTTTCATTTCTCTTTTTTTCCTCATTTTTTGACCCGATTTCCAACCCAGCCCTATTAAGTGCCCTTCCTTGGTCATGATCACCCAATGTGCGAATTCCTTAATTTTCCCACTTTTCCCTAATTGCACAATCATGATTGCAGTACTCTCTGAAGATTCCTGCTCATTAGCACCCACTCAACTAAGGCCAGTTCCAATGTCTGAAACTTTTCCCAAAAAATCAAAGGCCATGAAGTACAAGTACCAGGGCGTCTTCCCGATCACTTCGATCACCTCTAATGTTGATGACATTAGAGATACAGAGATTGGCCACGTGGATATGGCCAAGTTCATGACCCGAACCAAGGCAACAAAGAGACGAGATCAGTCTCAAATGCCAGTGGCAACATAATAATTTAGCTGGACCCTGAATTCATTGACAAAGTCTTCATGTGCCCTCCTGTTATCGAAGTGCTGAGAATTGAATTTGTAGAAGCGCAAAAGGAATATGACAAGGACCCTGAGAGGGCAAAGAAAGTAATGTATAATAGGTGGCTGAAGGCCCCCAAAACTAATTTATCTAGATGGTCGTGGAACTTCCCAAGGAGTGATTTCATTAAAGAAGTTGGTGACTTGATCACCCTTCTCAGTAGAGTGCGAGGCCTCCCATCTTCCTCACAGTTCCACGAGTGGATGTACCCTTTCATCAAAATCATCGTTTAAGGTAAACAAGTCATCTTCTAGGGTGAGCAAATTAGCAACACTCTTCACGAGCAACTGACTAAGGTTCAAACTTTTTCAAAATTCTATATGACTTCATACCTTGTGTACATAGCTACCTCGATGCGAACCTTTCCAGGTTTGACAATTGAAGGGGACAGAAAGACCACCCCAGTCTACTCATATTACCCCCAGTTAATGCTTCAAGGATCAATCTACCATTTTAAAAGGGTAAATGACACTTTCTTTGTTGTATTTTTATGCCTCTTCGACCCTCGACTCGAATAGAAGAGAGTATCTGATGAGGCTTGGATGGTCGTCAACGACTATGCTTGTATGTTCCTTTAATTTTCCACCTTTTATTATCTTCAGGTTGGCTTTTTCCAAGCCTATCCCTATATGCTCCCCAGTTTTCCTTTTGATAAGTTAGTTTTGATGGAGCTATGTAGACAAATGGCTATCGTACATACTAGGCAGATGAAGCTGAAAAGGCCAGGTTTCAACTTTCCAATTGAAATTGGCAGATACTCTATCTTGATAGCAGCCAAAGCCAAAGTCATAGAAATAGAGATGTAGCTGGTCACTATGAAATAATTCAAGAGAAGGGACAAATTTGACTATAGGGGTGTCAAGGACATGATCAGACGAAAGACTCAATTTCATGAGCCTATAATCGAAGACATCTGGGTAGACCTGAGGACAGCTGAAGAAATCAAGAGGATGGACTATAGCAGGCTGACCCTGGAACAAATTGAATATTTGGGGCTTGCTGATATTCCCTCCAACTTGGTCGATGATAAGAGCATTATCAACAGCAGATACTTGGCCAAGAAGATTGCTGACTCCCCTCTTACTCTAATTCAGTGGTCTCAAAAAGAGCTAACTTCTCTGAGAAAGAGATTTGAGCCAATATTGGCTAACACCAATGATTGGTTAGCAGCCAAAGGGATCATACTAAAAGAGTTTATTACAAGATCAGACGCTGAGTTTCAAGCAAAAATGAGGAAGAAGGTAGAAAATAGGACCAAGAACAAAGGTGATGTTCCTTCCCCATCTAGGCCTCACAAGCCTATAATCATCTTTGTTTCTAAAAAATCAAAGGTTACTGAAGAGCCAGAATCAACAGCTAAGGGAGTTGAAAAACAAAGCTCCCAAGAATAGGCAGCTCAACAAATGGAGATAGATGACAGGCTTTTAGAACAGTAAAGGGCTGAACCTCTACCTTCCTAAGAAGGGGCACGACTGCTTAAAGACGTCTCTCCTTCTCTGCCTCAGTCTCCTATGGCATCTCCTTCACCTCTATCTCCTATCAGTGTTCCTTCTTTTGGAGCCGCCTCTCCTTCCAGAGTTATATTTGGTGATCCTCAGGGCGCTTCTAGAGATACTCTTCACTCCTCTGGATCTATTCCTAGTTTAGCATCTGCTTCCTTCAATTTGGGAGAAAGTTCTAGCCTTGATCAATCAATAACTGGTACAGTTTCATCTGTTACTCCTACTACAACCACTATTACTACTAGCAATGTAGATGTTACCATGGTAACACCAGCTGCAAGAACTATTGCCACAGTAAGTACTTCTCTCCCGCCTTGGATGTCAGTGTTCACGCCTAAAAGAAAGAAGCTAGCCATCTCTGTAGATGACTTCAATTTTGGCAAGATAGTGCTAGTGAAAGCTAAGGCTCCTAAGAGGCCAAGCATCCTCTCAAAATTGGTTGAAGAAAAGGGGCATAAATTTTTGGAATTAGCTAAGCCTCCACAGGACGCAACCCTTGAGGGTTTTGACATGAGCAGTTATTCCAACTCTCGTGTTAAACATGAAAAAGCTACTCACGAAGGTGCAAAAAGTGATCTACAGTCTGCAATGGACATCATGGTCTAGAAATTTGACAGATAAAAAGAGATGAAAGACTACTATAAGGCCAAGATGGAACAGTTAATGGCAATAATAAAAAAATTCACTCTTCCCCCTGAAGCGGTGACTCCAGAGGCCTTCTCTATAGACGACCCTGTCATTCAAAAGGTAGAGAAAACCTACTTGAAAGGGAAAGTGCTTGAGGATTACATTGAAAAGATGCATACTCAGGGAGTTTCCTTACTTACAGAGGTTTCAGAGAAGACAGACAAGATGAAGAAAGTGAGGGCATATTTAGATGACCTTGTCTCTCTTATCTCTCAGGACATTGACAGTACAGAAAAATATCTTAGCAAGTGGAGGGAGATGAAGGATCTGAATAAAATCACCTTGATATCTATCGATGTCATTTCCAACAAAGATTCCTATGTTGAGATCAAGGAGTCACTGATATACTGGATACAGGTACTCAAGGAGTTGATTGAAAATCTCAAATCTTCCAAGGATGCTAGTGAGAAGAGCGACACACGCCTACTGAATAGACTGGAAGAACTACCTTGTGACCTCACTTCCAGGGATAACCAATTTCTCTCAGTCGAAGAAATGATCCAAGGATTCAAGGGTATGATTCAAAGATATTTTGAAGAGAAAACCTTCTCAATGACTTATGTGGATAACATTTTAGATACTCAGTTAACTCTGGATAATCTAAGATCCAGGTTAACCAGTCATGCTAAGGCAATCACAGTATTGAAGGACGCTTTAATTAGAGCCAGGGTCATCTTCAAGAACACAATTGTGCTAGACAATATAGAAATTTAGGCATCCATTGCTATGTACGATGCTCATCTGAAAAAGTTTGGCGGCAAGAGCTGAAACTTTTTCCCCTTCTCTCTTCTTTCCTTATGCACTTTTGTCATGAAAAAGTGCATGTAATTTTGTAATGTGTAATTACATGTAAAAAATCCAAAAAAATATCTCAAAAAGTCAAAGATGACTCATCTTTGACTTAGATATTTTTATATTATAATTTTTTTATTTTGGAGGTTTCTCCCTATATATAGTGGAGACCTCTTTTGTAAATGGATCTCTGATAATTGAGAGCAAAAACTCTGCTAAAATTGAGACACTTTTTAAGACATTGTGTTCAATTTGTAAATCATATTTTGTTGAATGAATGAGAAGCAGGTTTATTTCAGACTTTGTGTTGAAGTTATCTGTGTTATTTAGGAAACAATTTTTATGTCCTCTTTCCTGATAATCTCTTATTTGTTTGATTTAATAAGCAAAGTGGGTGTGTTGATATTATCTGAGGGCGCTTCTAAAAGATAAAAGAGAGACTTTGAGCTACTTTGATCTTATTCATAGGGAACCTCCCTTTGATGAGAGGAGAGATTTACCTCATTCAGATCTGGTAAACCCACACTTTTCGTGGCATAAATCTCCCTATGTTGTGGTTGATATACCCATTTTGTCATCAATTAGTTGACGACAAAATATTCACCCAACAGTTTTTGGTGACTCTGTTGGGGACTACAAACGTGCATTTTGAAGCCTCAAGCTTCAACTTGAAGCAGTTTCGGTCCCTTTTTCATTTGAAATATGGCAACTCCATGCTACACAAGAAGCTAAAGATCCAAGGGTGTTTTTGACCCCATGTTTGAGTTGGCGCAACAGAACAATTTTGACCTGTTTCCTCCACCACCTTTCCTCCAACGATCTAGGAGTCTTCCTCCTGACCTTATCAGGTCACCAATGCGAGGTAGAGCTTCTTTTCCTGTTGTTAATAGTGCCTTGCCTATAAATACCCCACCAAGATTTGTTATCCCACCATTTAATCTTCCTATCATAATGGCTCAAGGCCCGTGTGGCAATTCCTTTGGTCCTCTTAATTTTACACCGCCCTTGCATGAACTACCTCGTAGTTCCAAGAAAAATTTTCCTAAGTTTTTTGGTGACGGGAAGGTTCATTCCGATGAGCATATTGTCACTTTCTCCAATGCATGTGGCGTAATCGATGTGGAATTTGAAGATGTAGCAGTGAGACTTTTTGTAGAAACTATACAAGGCGCTACCGTGGATTGGTTCTACCACCTTCAAGCTCAAACTATAATTGAATGGAATACACTAAAGTCCATATCTCAAACTAGATTTAAATCTGCTAAAGATGCACACGCTTTGTTAGCTCAGCTAACACAGATGAAAAAAGAATCCCAAGAATCCATGAGGAATTTCATAGCCAAATTCAACAAGTTAAGGAACCAGATTCCAACTATTGCTCAGCCCACGCGGAAGAATCTCAATTGTTTTTTATCAACTCGCAGCTTCCCAAAGTAAGTTTCCTATTGAGGCGAGCTGGTCCTATGGATCTAGCATTGGCCTAAAATTTGGCTATTGAGATTGAAGATGATCTTATCCTGTCAGGTAAGATTAGAAAAGACACTAGTAAAAATAGATTCTCTTCATCTGCGGAAAGCTCTTTTACATGCACTACACATCTTATGGTGCAAAAATTGACAAATGAACTAATAGCTTTGAAGAGACAAATAGTTCAAGGTACGTCTGCTCCCACCTACCAAGATATACCCAAGAGAATGTTCTAGAATCAACAATATCAGGGTAATGCTGCACAAAAACAAGGGCAACCAAATCATCTGCCTCCCCCTCTAGGGAAATTGGCCATTGAAGCATCACGTACCAATTCAACGGTCGGTTACCTAGAGGCTGAACACAACTATTCGCTCCAACTTCAGTTGGACCAACAAGATGATGCTAATCTCTTTGATGAGCAGGAAGAAGAATTAGCTGGTGACTCCAATATTAGTTTTCTGGATTACCAGGATGAAGCTAGAAGTAAAGGAGAAGGGTTGGATGGATCCTATGCAGTTTTCACCAAATCTAAAAACCAGTCAACTCCACAGACTAATAAAGGAAAGGTAGAAGAAGAACCCCGGCCGGTAGTTTCTATCGCTAAACGAAGGACTCCATTGCCTCCTCAATCAAAAGATCAGGTAATTCACAAAAAAGTAAATACCTCCAACCACCCCATACCTTCCACTTCTATTGCTCAGACTAGTGCCACACCTACTAAAGTTCTAGATGATGGACTCTCTTCCTCTGTTTCAATTTTTTTTCAATTATTTGATATAATTGATCACACTAGAAAGACTAAAATCTAAATGATAGAGATTGAATATTTGAGGGCTAACCCAAAACAATTCGATAGGTTAGCAGAATATGTGAAAAACAAAGCCGTCTCTGTAGGACAAGATTCTTTAAAGGCCGTTCATGATCCCCCCAAAGATAAATCTACCCAAAATACTCTTGTCGTGACTCCTCCTGTTGCTCCCAAAAAACTAGAATATTTTTATGTTTCTCTGCTTATAAATGGTTACATATTGAGTAATTGCATTATAGACTCTTGAGCCTCAGATAATGTCATGCCCACAAAGGTGGCGGATTCCCTTGGCCCAACTTTGACCAAAACTTTTGAGAGGTGTTTTTCTATGGAAAACAAGCAAGTTCCACTCCTTGGTCAGATAAAAGACGCCCAATTTGCTTTCATAGCTTTTCCAGAAAAGAGGATAAAAATGACGGTTCTAGTGGCCAATGTTTCAGCCTCTTACGGCATTCTGCTTGGGCAAAATTTTTGCGAAGATGTTGGAGGCGAGCTAAGCATGGACTTATCGGAAGTGAGGATCCCAATTCAAGGTGTTATGAAGAAGTTGCTTCCTAAAAAAGAAGCAAGGTATGTAGTCACTCGATCATCAGCACCGAAAGCTCAAATTTTATTTGAGTCTTCAGGCATGGGCAACTACTTCCTATCTACGAATGAGATCTAGGAGGCATCTGATGAAACTCCTGTAGGTGACAACTTGGAATTATGTTCAGCTGACACAACGAGAGAATCGGCAAAGCAAAATGAACACATGGAAGAACCTTTTCCCTCAAACGAAGGAGTTTCCAAAGAAAAAGCAGCGTCTAATGGGGTATGGACCTTAGAATTTGATGGCATCTGCTCTTCTACCGGTTCGAGAGCTAGAGTTGTGTTGGTATCTCCTCAAGGAGATATTATTTTTTTGTCTTACAAATTACAGTTCAACAACACCAACAACACAGCTGAGTATGAATCCCTGTTACTCAGATTATAGGCTGCTAGATAAAAGAGAATTAAATTACTTCATGCTAAAGGGGATGCCGAGTTGGTAGTTTTCCAAGTAAGAAACCTCTATCAGACTAAGAATGAAAGGTTGCACCACTATCACAATTTGGTCTGGGATCAGATTAAAAAATTTGATGCTTTCAACATCTCTGCTGTTTCAAGGGAATTCAATGACCGGGCGGATGCATTGGCTATCTCTGCTACTCTCTTGGTTCCCCACCTAGATTTTAAAGGAGATAAGTACACTATTGAACTGGTCTTTTGACCAAATGTACCCTATAATGCCAGCCATTGGCAAGTATTTAACAACGATGATCAAATCATTGCCTTCTTGGAGCAAAAGGATAGCTTCAAACAATTGCATTTTGAAGGTACTGAACTCTGGAAATGTGAAGCAGCTTCTGAATCAAATGCGAATACAGGTGAAGATTTCCTACAACTTAAGGGGAATAAGATTCCCAAAGGATTGGTTTCCCTAGAAAAATTGTTTGATAACCATGACAGGTTTATTAAACAACAACGAATAGATTCAAACTCCTCTCAAGATTTTGATCAGGTAAACCTGGGAACTAAGGGAGATCCTAAAATGGTAATCATTGAGAAATGCTGCACTCTCGAGGAGAGATTTAAGCTTGCTAATCTACTCCACCAATATATAGATGTCTTAGCTTATTTCTATGACGACTTGAAATCACTCAAGCCTGATGGCATTCGCCATGACATTCCTCTTAAGGCAAACTCTGTGCCTTACAAACAAAAGTCCAGGCAATATAACTCAAAAATCTCAGGTACCATTTTAGCTAAGATTCAAAAAATGTTTGATGCCTGGATAATTTTTTCAATCCATCACTCCACATGGATTGCCAACATAGTCCCTATCAGAAAGAAAAATGGTGAAATTCGAATCTATGTGGATTTTAGGAACTTGAATCAGTTATCTTTAAAAGATAACTACCCTCTCCCTATCATGGATCAAGTTCTGCAGATGGTAACAGGTTCAAAAATGTTATCAATGTTGGATGGTTTCTCAGGGTACAATTAGGTCGAAGTAGAAAAACTAGATCAGCATAAGACGACCTTCACCACACCTTGGGGCACCTTCGCTTATCAAAGAATGCCTTTCAGTCTGATAAATGCAAGTGCCACATTTCAAAGAGTGATGGATCTCACTTTCAAGGATGAAATGGAAAAATTCATTGCAGTGTACTTGGATGATCTGACAGTGTTTTCAAAGCATCGTTTTGACCATGTCCACCATTTACAAAGAATACTGAAACGCTGTCGTCAGAACGATATTTTTCTAAATCCAAGAAAGTCTGTCTTTAGGGTGACTGAAGGAAAACTTCTCAGACACATTGTGTCCCAAGAAGGTATTAAGATTGACTCAGAAAGAATCAAGTCCATCTAGGAATTTACTTTGTCTACCAGCAAAACTGCGGTTCACTCTTTCTTCGAAAAAGTGAATTTTTTCTGGAGGTTCATTCTTGAGTTCGCTGAGAAGACCCACCACATCATCAATATGATAAAAGGATATACTACCTTCAGATGGACTACTGAGGGAAAATCAGCGTTCAAAGAAATCAAAGAAACAATTGCTCGCGCACCAGTCCTGGTTTGTCTGGATTACACTAAAAGTTTCAAAATATACAGTTATGCCTCTGAGCATACACTCTCAGCCATTTTAATTCAACTAAACCAAGAAGGTTTAGAATCTCCTATCTCTTTCATGAGTTGTCCACTCAAGGTTCATGAGCTAAAATATTCCAACATGGAGAAGCATGCATATGCGATGGTCAAGGCAGTCAAGCATTTCAATTTTTATATCTTGGATTCGCACACCGAAGTACTCGTACCTGATACAACAGTGAAGTCCATTTTGACTCAACAGGAGTTTGGTACGAAGAGGGGTAATTGGATCACCAAGATTCAAGAGTTTGATCTAGACATCAAACCTACCAAACTCGTGTGGGGAAAGAGTCTTTTCCAGTTGATCGCCAACAACATTCCAGATGAAGTAGAAAGTGAAGAAATAGAGATCAAAGGTGTGCCTACGGTCCTCTTTATTGCCACTACTGATGAGTGGTTTTTTGACATCGCCCACTTTCTGACATATGGTGAGTGTCCCACTCATCTTTCCTATAAAGAGAAATGGAATGTTAAATTAAAGGCTGTTAGTTATGTTCTATGGGATAATGGTCTGTACAAAAGGAACCTAGATAGGGCATTTCTTCGTTGTGTTGATAAGGTGCAACAAGAAAAACTCTTAGAGTCTTTCCACAATTTGGCCTGTGGACGGCATTTTTTTGCACTAGTGACAGTGCACAAGATTTTATGAGCAAGATATTATTGGCCCACGCTACTTCAGGATGCCTACAAATGGGTGCGTAGGTGTGAATTATGTCAACAGTTCGTTGGAAAGCCTAAATTGGTTGCATCGCCTCTCAAGCTAGTAATAATTGAAGAGCCTTTTCAGCAGTGGGGTATTGACTTCATTAGCATAGGCAACCCATCTTCAAGTGTCGAACATGATTATGTCCTCACGGCAATGGATTACTTTACCAAGTGGGTGGAGGCCATCCCAACCAAGCACGCTACGTTTGAAGTAGTGTGTAATTTTCTAAAGAAAAATATCATCTCTCGGTTTGGGGTCCCACTCAAAATTGTAATAGATAATACGGCATGTTTTTCATCGCATGAAATTACTCAATTTTATTTTTATTATGGGATTACCCTATCCCACATTTTAGATTATTTCCCTCAAGGAAATGGCCAAGCAAAATTGAGTAATAAGAACCTGGTCACTATTATCAATAAGTTGGTAGACGATAATCAGAGAACATGGCACAAAGCATTGTATGATGCTTTATGGGAAAAAGCATAACACCCAAAAAGGCTATAGGTATGTCGCCTTTCCAACTTCTATATGGCTTGAATGTGGAAATCCCCATCACCCTTAAACTACCAGCGCTCAGGTTAGCCAAAGCAATCGAAGGCTCAACCTTCAAAATTTTGGTCAAAAAAAGAATCATGTGTCTAATCAAACTGAATGAACAGCAAACCAAGGTGGTGGATCAGATTACAGTGCATCAGAACCGAGTGAAGAAACTTTTTGATAAAAAAGCTAAAGTTTGTGGTTTTCGAGTTAGAGATTGAGTCTTGTTATGGGACAAGAGACGAGAATCAAAGGGAATGCACGACAAATTTGACTCCTTATGGAGGGGTCTGTTCATCATTCGACAACTCTGTGGTGAGGCTAGCTTCTTGCTGGAGTACTAGGATGGAACGCCATTTGCACTACCCCACAGTGGGCAGCATCTGAAGCTGTTCAATCCTTGAAGCTTAGATGGGTCCATTTGTATATATGTACAATTTTTACATTTTTTCTATTTTTTTTTCTTTTTCGCCTGAGTTCGTAGCCCAATGGCTTGGATAAAGGCACTTAGAGACTGGTTTCTACTCCCATTGATCGATTCGATTAACGAAAGTTCCCCAACAGGAGCCAGCTATTGTTTTCAAAATTAGCTTTACTCATTTTTGGGAATAACCCCCTACGAAACTTGTCCATTTCATCCTTTATCTCTCTAAGTTTATTTTCGAGACAGGTTTTTCTCATTCTCGTTTTGGCTCAACTATACCATTCAAAATTCGTAACATCTTTTCATCACATTTTCCCCAAAACGTGGAAATCGTTGTGGTCTCGATGCATTCAGAGGACCAATTTTTGCCTTTTTTAGAGTTATTTTTCTTCTTTTTGCCTGCAAGAGCGGCAATTTTTGCCGCCCCTGCATCTCACCCTGCACGAGTAGCAAAAATCACTGTCTCTGCATTTTTTCCAATGCAGAAAAGGCAATTTTTGTCGCCCCTGCATGTCACTTTTCATTTTCCCGGTGCAAGGGCGGCTATTTTTGCCACCCCTGCACTATCTCAGTTTTCATGTACGATATTTATTGCCACATGTGCAAGGTTGTTGGGGTCATTTTTACCCCATTTAATCTGACTTTTGCCTTGTTTTTCTTCATTCCTCCTCATCTCCTCCTACCCTCTGCCTCTAGACGATCCAGCAAACAGGTGAGAGTGCATTTTGGTGGATTTAAGCTTACGGTGCGCGTGTTCTTCCCAGGTACATTTTGTATTTGGCCTTATTTATTCATCTATGTTAGTTTGCTTTCATTTTTGTCGTTCTTTCTTTTCCTTCCGTGTTGGTTGGTGCCCTCCCTTCTTGCCTATGAACTTATTTGCCCAAACCTCGTTTGTTTAAAAAGGCATGATAGGGTAGCAAATTTTGCCGCCCATGTCTTCTTCTGATTAAAACCTACGTCAACGATGAAATTCACCATCAATGTAGGCTAAACCTACACAGGCAGTGAATTTCACCGCCCATGCTCCCTTGCTTCAACTTGCATCGACGGTAAAATTTGCCACCGATCCAAGTCCCCTCTTGACTTGCGAAGGCGGCAAATTTTTTCACCGACGTAGGCCAAACCTGCATGGGTGGCGAATTTCACCACCCATTCACCTTCCTTCCCTCTTACCTGCAGGGGCGGCAAATTTTGCCGCCCACGCAGGCCGAACCTGCATGGGCGGCAAATTTTGTTGCCCCTGCACTGCTCTAATCATTTTTCATGCAAGGGCGGCAAATTTCGCTGCTCATGCATTTTTCTTTTAAATTTCACTTCGAAGGAATTTTCCTCTTTTCCATTCTTCCCCTTTTTTCCTTATTTTTTGATCCAATTTCCAACCCAACCCTGTTAAGTGCCCTTCCTTGGTAATGATCACCCAACATGCAAATTCCCCAATTTGTCCACTTTTTCTTAATTGCATGATCATGATTACAGTACTCTCTAAAGATTCCTACTCTTCAGCACCTGCTCAATTGAGGCCAGTTCTAATATCTGAAACTTCTCCCAAAAAGTCAAAGGCCATGAAGTACAAGTACCAGGGCGTCTTTCCAATCACTTCGGTCACCTCTAATGTTGACGACATTAGAGATACAAAGATTGGCCACGTGGATATGGCCAAGTTCATGACCTAAATAGAGGCAATGAACCTGAGCTCTAAAATTAGAAGAATTATTGAGAGCAACATTCATCTAGTTATCGCTTTCCCGGTGGCAGCTCATCATACAGAGTTCGTCCTCCAGTGTGCCCAATTTTACAACAAAGAGACGAGATTAGTCTCAGATGCCAGTGGTAACATAATAATTCGACTGGACCCTGAATTCATTGACAAAGTCTTCATGTGCCCTCCTGTTATCGAAGTGCTGAGAATTGACTTTGTAGAAGCGCAGAAGGAATATGACAAAGACCCTAAGAGGGCAAAGAAAGTAATGAATAACAGGTGGCTGAAGGCCCCCAAAACTAATTTATTCAGATGGCCGCAAAACTTTCTAAGGAGTGATTTCATTAAAGAAGTTGGTGACTTGATCACCCTTCTCAGCAGAGTGTGAGGCCTCTCGTCTACTTGACAGTTCCATGAGTGGATGTACCCTTTCATCAAAATCATCCTTTAAGGTAAACAAGTCATCTTCTGGGGTGAGCAGATTAGCAATGCTCTTTACAAACAATTGACTAAGGTACACACTTCTTCAAAGTTTTATATGACTTCGTACCTTGTGTACATAGCTGCCTCGATGTGAACCTTTCCAGATTTGACAACTGAAAGGGACAGAAAGACCACCCTAGTCTACTCATATTACCCCCAGTTAATGCTTCAAGGATCAATCTGTCATTTTAAAAGGGTAAATGATGCTTTCTTTGCCATATTTTTATGCCTCTTCGACCCTCAGCTCGAACAGAAGAGAGTATCTGATGAGGCTTGGATGGTCATCAACGACTATGGTTGTATGTTTCTTCAATTTCCCACCTTTTGTTATCTTCAGGTTGGCTTTTTCCAAGGCTATCCCTATATGCTCCATAGGTTTCCTTCTGATAAGTTAGTTCTGATGGAGCTATGTAGACAAATGGCTATCGTACATACTAGGTAGATGAAGCTGAAAAGGCTAGGTTTCAGGTTTCCAATTGAAATTGGCAGATACTCTATCTTGACAGTAGCCAAAGCCAAAGTCATGGAAACAGAGATGCAGCTGGTCACTATGAAATAATTCAAGAGAAGGGACAAATTTGACTATAGGGTTGTCAAAGACATGATCAACGAAAGACTCAATTTCATGAGCCTATGATCGAAGACATCTGGGTAGACCTGAGGATAACTGAAGAAATCAGGAGGATGGACTATAGCAGGCTGATCCTAGAACAAATTG
This sequence comes from Torreya grandis, assembly GCA_037957365.1. Taxonomy (NCBI): domain Eukaryota; kingdom Viridiplantae; phylum Streptophyta; class Pinopsida; order Cupressales; family Taxaceae; genus Torreya; species Torreya grandis. The sequence goes on from JARHVA010002682.1 coordinate 1,573,840, forward strand.
AATATTTGGGGCTTGCTGATATTCCCTCCAACTTGGTCGATGACAAGAGCATTATCAACAACAGAAACTTGGCCAAGAAGATTGTTGACTCCCCTCTTACTCTAATTCAGTGGTCTCAGAAAGAGCTAACTTCTTTGAGGAAGAGATTTGAGCCAATATTAGCTAACACCAATGATTGGTTAGCAACCAAAGGGATCATACTGAAAGAGTTTATTACAGGATTAGAGGCTGAGTTTCAAGCAAAAATGAGGAAGAAGGCAGAAAACAGGACCAAGAACAAAGGTGATGTTCCTTCCCCATCTAGGCCTCACAAGCCTAGAATCATCTTTGTTTCTAAAAAATCAAAGGTTATTGAAGAGCCAGAATCAACGGCTAAGGGAGTTAAAAAACAAAGCTCCCAAGAACAGGCAGCTCAATAAATGGAGACAGATGACAGGCTTTCAGAACAGTAAAGGGCTAAACCTCTACCTTCCTAGGAAGGGGCAAGATGGCTTAAAGACGTCTCTCCTTCTCTGCCTCAGTCTCCTGTGGCATCTCCTTCACCTCTATCTCCTATCAGTGTTCTTTCTTTTAGAGCCGCCTCTCCTTCTAGAGTTATATTTGGCGATTCTTAGGGCGCTTTTGGAGATACTCTTCACTCCTCTGAATCTATTCCTAGTTTAGCATCTCTTTTCTTCAATCTGGGAGAAAGTTTTTCCCTTGATCAATCAACGGCTAATACGATTTCACCTGTTACTCCTACTACAACCACTATTACTACTAGCAGTGCAGATGTTACCATGGTAACATCAACTGCAGGAACTATTGCCATAGTAAGTACTTCTCTCTCACCATGGATGTCAGTGTTCATGCCTAAAAGAAAGAAGCTAGCCATCTTTGCAGATGAATTCAATTTTGGCAAGATAGTGCCGGTGAAAGCTAAGGCTCCTAAGAGGCCAAGGATCCTCTCAAAATTGGTTGAGGAAAAGGGGCATAATTTTTTGGAATTAGCTAAGCCTCTGCAGGACGTAACCCTTGAGGGTTTTGACATGAGCAGCTATTCCATCTCTCCTGTTGAACATGGCAAAGTTACTCATGAAGGTGCAAAAAGAGATCTACAGTCTACAATGGACATTATGGTCCAGAAATTTGATAGATAAAAGGAGATGAAAGACTACTATAAGGCCGAGACAAAACAGTTAACGGTAATAATAAGGAAATTCACTCTTCCTCCTGAAGCGGCGACTCCAAAGGCCTTCTCTATAGACGACCCTGTCATTTAAAAGGCAAAGAAAACCTACTTGAAAGGGAAAGTGCCTGAGGATTACGTTGAAAAGATGCATACTCAGGGAGTTTCCTTACTTATGGAGGTTGCAGAGAAGACAGACAAGATGAAGAAGGTGAGGGCAGATTTAGATGACCTTGTCTCTCTTATCTCTCAGGACATTGACAGTACAGAAAAATATTTTAGCAAGTGGAGGGAGATGAAGGATCTGAAGAAAAGCACCTTGATATCTATCGACGTCATTTCCAACAAAGATTCCTATGTTGAGATCAAGGAGTCACTGATATACAGGATACAGGTACTCAAGGAGTTGATTGAAGATCTCAAATCTTCCAAGGATGCTAGTGAGAAAAGCGACACAGGCCTGCTGAATAGACTGGAAGAACTACCTTGCGACCTCACTTCCAGGGATAACCAATTTCTCTCAACTGAAGAAATGATCTAAGGATTTAAGGGTATGATTCAAAGAGATTTTGAAGAGAAAACCTTCTCAATGACTTCTGTGGATAACATTTTAGATACTTAGTTAACTCTGGATAATCTAAGATCCAGGTTAACCAGTCATGCTAAGGCAATCACAGCATTGAAGGCTGCTTTAATTAGAGCCAGAGTCATCTTCAAGAACACAATTATACCAGATAGTATAAGAATTCAGGCATCCATTGCTATGTATGATGCTCATCTGAAGAAGTCTAGCGGCAAGAGCTGAAACTTTTTCCCCTTCTCTCTTCTTTTCTTATGCACTTTTGTCATGAAAAAGTGCATGCAATTTTGTAATGTGTAATTACATGTAAAAAATCCAAAAAAATATCTCAAAAAGTCAAAGATGACTCATCTTTGACTTAGATATTTTTATATTATTAATCTTTTTATTTTGGAGGTTTCTCCCTATATATAGTGGAGACCTCTTTTGTAAATGGATCTCTGATAATTGAGAGCAAAAACTCTGCTGAAATTGAGACACTTTTTGAGACTTTGTGCTCAATTTGTAAATCATATTTTGTTGAATGAATGAGAAGCAGATTTATTTCAGACTTTGTGTTGAAGTTATCTATGTTATTTAAGAAACAGTTCTTATGTCCTCTTTCCTGATAATCTCTTATTTGTTTGATTTAATAAGCAAAGTGGGTGTGTTGATATTATCTGAGGGCGCTTCTAAAAGATAAAAGAGAGACTTTGAACTACTTTTATCTTTGTGATTCTTTTATCTTTTGTAGTTTCAGGCGAAGATTTTGTGCTTCATTTCACTCTACGGTTACGCTTGTTCTAAATCAGCGAAGGAGACAACGCAAGACTTTTTGCTTACGTGGGTTTTCTTGTGAACTTTGTTACTTACTTCAGGTGATTTTCTACTCTACGCTAGATACCATTCTTGAAAGAAGAGGAATGTTGTTGGCCAATGACCAGGATTTCTTCCTCTTGTTCCTTGTACATCACCTCTGAAAAAAGAGAGGTGAATGTTGTTATACCACCCCGAGTATTATTTTCTGCTTAATTATATATACATATAGCGTATAAATATTTATAGGGAACCTCCCCTTGATGAGAGGAGAGATTTACCTCCTCCAGATCTGGTAAACCCACACTTTTCATGGCGTAAATCTCCCTATGATGTGGTTGATATACCCATTTTGTCATCAGTTAGTTGATGACAAAATATTCACCCAACAAGATGGACAAACAAAAGTTGTCAATAGGATCTTGAGAAATTTATTGAGATGCATAGTGGGAGAGAAGCCAAAGCAATGGGACTTGGTTTTACCAAAAGCTGAGTTGATATATAACAGTTCAATGAATAAATCAACAGGAAAGTCACCTTTTCAAATTGTTTATGGGAGAAATCCTAAGAGTATTTTAGATTTGGTATAATTGTCAATTGTAGATCAAATTAGTGATGATGCAAAAACATTTGCAGAGCATATGCAATAGTTACAAGGAGTAAGAATAAAGTTACAGAAAAGTAATGAGAAAAATAAAGCAACAACGGATGTCAAAAGAAGATCCAAGGTATTTGAAGAAGGAGATTTGGTAATGGTTTACTCGAGAAAAGAGATATTTCTAAAATGCACATATAATAAGTTAACGTACAAGAAAATTGGCCCATGCAAAATTGTGAATAAAATCAATGATAATGCATATGAGGTGAGTTTACCATAGAATTTTGATATATCTCTAATATTTAATGTTTTAGATTTATATGAATTCCATGGAGAAGATGGTGAAGATGACGAAGATGAAGAAATAAATTAGGAGCAACAGGTTGTAAAGAAGAAGAAAGAAAAAATAGTGCAAACTTTGGATATAAAGAGAGTGAGCACAAGGCAAGGGAATTATAACAGGTATTCAGTGTAGTGAGAAGGATTGTAGCAAGAAGACAACACTTAGATTATAGAATGGGAGCTGAAGAAGATTGATAAATACAAATAGCAACAGTATAATCAGGCCAACTCACAGGAGTTGAGTTGTTTTCAACCGGAGGAGAATGATGCAGAAAAAATAGGCCAACCTTCTGGAGGCCATAACTTTTGACTCGTAACTCCATTTGAGCTCTTCCACATGCCAAAACAACTGTATCAAATATTTCAATTTTGCCCTAAGCTGCTCTATCAGCTTAGAGTTGATTTTGATATTTTTGGATGTCAAACATGATCATTTGAGGGTCCAAAATTAATGTTTAATGATTTTTTCAAGAATTTTTTATTTTGAGAAATTCTATATTTTTAGAACTAGACATCAAATTCAGTTGAATTTCATCTCATGGGATAATTTTAGTATTTAGGTTATTTCAAGAAATTTTTAGAGATGCATGCACTTGCATGCAAAACTTACTATAAATAGCAGTTGCTAAAAATAGACTTTTTTTTATATTTTAGATTTTTTGAATTTTTGCATGTCAACTCTAAATTCTAAGTTGAGGCTTATTTAAGCATGGTTGGGGTTTGTAATTACTTGAAGTCATTCAATATGAATCAATTATGAGTTTTTATTTTAGATCTTGGCCTATTGGTAATTTTATTTGTCTTGATAGTTTTCAGTTTCATTATAGAGAGATAGGGGTTATTAGTCAATCTATAGGCCACTCTAGACTCTAGATAAATAAGAGACCCACATACATATATTCGGTAGAGAGTTGTCCATCTGCCTATATATCAATCTAGGACCCTCTATATATATATATGAGTCGGCCATATATCATATATATTTTTGATATGGGGGTACTCTAACTGCCTATGTATCTATGGAAGAGACCCACATATATATACATTTGATAGAGACCTATCTATCTACCTGTTTATGTAACTATTTGGGACCCAAACCCCACACATATTGAGATCATACATCACCATTCATATGCCTATATATTTATTTGGGACCTATCCATTTGCTTGTATGTCTATATGGCACCTTGCTAGATTATATAGATAATTCTAGGTGCTTCAATCGATAGGTTATACATCTATCTGCATCCACAAAGATTAGTATTATTTATAAGATATATAGATGGGGGGTAGGGGAAAACCAAAAATATATCATTCATTGAATGATTCATTGACTGATAACCCTACCAATGGCCTGATAGGGGTACACTTGTACTCATTGTATCAATTTTGGACATTGTCAACTCTGACACTAGAATCTTGGGTTTGCACTGACAAGTTTGACATATGCTTATGTGGTGGCCTACTTTTGGTCCTGAAGGATTATAATATTTTTTTTGTTGTTGTCAATATGGATGAATGGAAGCAACAAGATAGACTCTCATAACTCAATTTTTTATCTCTACAGTAGTGACATTGCATCGTTGATTTGAGTTGTACATTAGATATGGTGTCTTATTTCAATCAAATCAAATATGTCACCACCTTACAAGTTACAAACCCTTTTGTAATGGGGGATGTGGGTCATGTAAATCCAACCACATCCATGAATATGGATTTGGTGTACAATATGGTCCCCTTGACATATGATTTCAAATCAAAATTTGTAGGCTATATCAATGATGAAAGAATATAAAGTGGATACATGGCATAATTTGCACCCATTTTCCACACCCCATATATAACCCTACCAAACATATCAATACATGGAAATACCTTTTTTAATTGATTATAAATGGTCATATAACTTTTAAATGATTATTTCAGTTCTTATTTTCAAACCACTTAGCAAAAGTTAGCTTATGGTGGTGGTGAGTGGCGATGATTGGTTAGATTGTAGAATAACTTCTATTCCCATCAAATATTTTGGACACATTTACACTCCAAAATACAATGCAAGTTTCGAATATGAGGTGTAAATGTGTCAAAGAAGTGGTGGAATGTGATATGATTAGCCAACAAAAAATATCTGGCAATTAAATTCAAATGTGATATTGGTTGATGACATTGGGAATTGGTTTTTGATTGGTCATTGGTTCGATATATTGGGAAGTAGTTGTATATAGTGGTTATTAATTCTTGAGCTTTGGTCCTCTCCTTGATGCTCCTATCCAATAGATATATGGGATTACACTCAACCATCTTGATGAATACTCGATTAGTCGTGCCTTGGTTTTGGTGTGAAATAGATTTGCATCTAGTGATACCATGTCTGAACACCTCAAAAATTCATGCACATCAGTGCTAGATCTCTTTCTGTAAATTCCCTAATAAGACATATGTGCAAAGTTCAATGACATGTCACATATGTGAATCTAATATGTGGCTTCCGCCAAACTATTTATGTAATAACCAAGAGCGATTTCAAATTTTAGGTTTGGAATTTTAATAAACAATTGAAGTGGACATGGATACATACAATCAATATCAATATTGTAGTTGTAAATGCTCCAACCATTTTTAAAATATACTCCAAAAATGAAAAACATGCATACATTCCTTTCGACGTAGCTTACACCTTTAAGACAACTACTAATTACAATTCTTATTTGAAAGTTGTTTGAACATCATCACTTTATTTATACCTGCCTTTAGTCATAATACTATAGCTTTCATTGAGAAAGTGTCTAAGCCAATCACAAAATTCTATTACATCAAAAATCAGCCATTTGACAATGTTAAGAATTTATTTTATTTTATCCAGCGTAAATTAAACGTTGCTTAAATAGCTTGGACTGCATCAAATAAAAACATGGAAGATAATGAATATTTGTATAATTAATGGACAATAGGACAATGAGCGCCCTTGTTACAACTTTTGGTTGTTTACAAGTAACAACAATTTATGTTTGTCAGGTTTGTCTACATTCAGCACATGCAAATTTCATATTGATCACAAAGCCAAAGTTTTCTTGCCATGTTTGTTTAATTTAATGGATTGAAGCACTTTCTGGCAACATATGGCTACACCATTGTTTTTTTGGGTGCATACAACCATAAATATTTCATAAAACTATATTACATGTAATAATAATAAATAATAATAAAAATTTTAACGTCCACGAGACTAAAAATAGTCTATGGGGCAGCAAGACAACTCAAGCAGATTTAAGTATCACTGTTCGCTTCTTGTGTAGGCTGATGATGAGCCCCCCTAATTGCTCAATGTGCTCTTCGTTGAATAGGTTATGCCAAGAACTGTCACATATAGTATCCGCAAATTTATCTCTGCTATCTTTGTAGACCTCACATTCTAGAATAAAGTGCTGTTCAATTTCCACTTTCCTAGAATTGCAAAATCTGCAAATTCTCTCTTCCCAAGCCTCCTTTGGCCTCTTCCAACGCCCGGTCTCACAACGAAGTTGGTGAGAGTTGGTTCTCAGCTGAGCAATAAGAATTTTAGCCCTCCAAGAAATGTTGGCTCTTATGTACGCTTTTTGGAGTTGATCACAAGTGGGGTTGAACTCATTTATATAATATAGTTTCTTCCTCCCGATCTCGCTTCCCCAATTTCTCTTGTAAAATTTCTCCATAACAAAGACTTTTATTTCTTTATTATTTGTGGGGCACATATTGAATTGAATATTCCATTTACTCATCCATGTGATATTTTGTTGCATCCATGTCCTTTTTCGCTTACATAGTGTATCACTAAAAACAACTTTAGGCCATCTATCCTCTTCCATTTTTTCGATTCTTTTTAAATAGCTTAAAAGGCAAACCATATCAAGTGCCTCGATAGGAACAGCTCCCATTTCACTTAGCATGATGTCATATGGAACCGTGCTTTTGATTTTAATCTTGCTTGTAATCAAGCGCTTTTGGATTCCTTCAATTTGTTTCCATTGTGTTATAGTAGTGCTGCTGGCCCATAATTCACACCCGTAAAGAACAACTGGCAGCACAAGAAGACCAAACAAGGTTTGAATAGTTTTCCAATCCCACAACTCCACTTCACGGCACTTATTCTGAAGAGCATAGAAAGCCTTCCACCCACCTAGTGTCCTTTTATACCTGCAGCTAGACCAGCTTAGCTTTTTGTTGAAATCGATGCCAAGGTATTTATAATCCGCAACCTCTTCGAGAAGACTTCCATTGTAATAAAATTCATGTTGATGTTGTTTTTTATTATTAGAGAAAATCATAACCTTAGTCTTGTTGATATTGACCTGCATCCCCACCATTCTGCAAAAGCACTCAAGAGAAGATAGATGGTCTTGCAAACCACAGGCAGATTTGGTAATTAAAATGAGATCGTCCGCATATAAGAGCAACTTTATAACAAATTCACCTAGCTGAATGCCTTCGCCCTTTTGTATGTTTAACCACTCTTCCATTTTATCAATATATAAACCAAATAAAGTAGGAGACAAAGGGCAACCCTGTTTGACCCCGATATCGCTCCTGAAACATTCTGAAATGCCATCTGAAGTTCTGATTTTCACTTTCACCTCTTCGTACATCCTATGAACAGCAGCTCTGAGATGCCTAGGAATCCCCAATTCTTCCATCCTAAACCAAAGCTTGTCTCTCGGAACGGTATCAAAAGCCTTTTTGAAGTCAACAAAGCAACAAAAAACCTCTTCCTTTTTCTCCCACTCTTTTTCAATAATGTGTCTCAGAGTGACACAGTGATCCACTGTCGAGTGCTTTGGCCTAAAACCAGCTTGCCCTTTAGCACGTTTATGGTTTTCTTCTGCCCATTTGCTGATCCTAGTTTCTATCATGCTGCCAAAAAGTTTAGCAAAGAGGGGATTGATCATTATAGTCCTGTAGTTGGAGGGATTGTTAACATCACCACTCTTAAAAAGTGGTATTGCAAGGCTGATTGTCCAATCTTTCGGAAACCCTTCTTGGCAGATTTTGTTGAAGATTTCAGTGATATATTTGCTATTTTGGTTTCATATGGTGTTTAGGGTTGCAACAGACCATTTTTGTAATAATATACGATGTCAATTGTTGTGGTAATTATGCCACTTGTATCTTATTGTGATGGCCCCCTGTACTTCTCTATCAACCGACCAACGGCACCTTGCATTTGAAATTACCTGTTCGCATATTAATATTACTATCCCCTAGATTATTATCCCTACTATTAGTAGTGGCATGACTGCTACCACCACTAACTGGACTGTTTTTTAGGAATTGCTTTTATACTTTGTACAAATAAATTTGATTAATGAAGTTTACTTTTGATTTTTTTTTTAAATTCACCATTGAAAAACCTATTTCTTCCATATTAGTTGCTTTAGCTTTTAAATAAATTCAAAAATTGGGGAATACCATTAACATCTTTTAAAAAATTAAAATTTTTATAAATTTACGAACTTACAATCCAACACAATTTTTCTTGGTTGGTTGAAGGGAGCGAAAAAGCTCTCCATTAACAATTCCCTGAAAAATAAGGGCCACATAACAGTTAGTAACTACCTTTATATTGAGAATTGTTTAAACTAAAATTTGTATATAAATTTGTAATTAATTTTATTAATAAACGGTTTGATATCCATCTTGTGAGTGAAACTAATGGTATTTGGAACATAATTAATATATTATGAAGTCACAAATGTTACTTAGTAGTTTATAATATTGCTTGTTGCACTTTCTATTTGAACCTAGAATGTAAAAAATATATAAGAATTAATATATTTGGGGTTATGACTTGTTTTGAGTGTGTGCAAATGTCAAAACTAATATCATCATAAGCTATAAAAGAGAGAGCAGAAACAATTCACTTAATTATTCACATATCTAATTGAAATATTATATAAATAATTTAGGATTCAAATGAGCTTGGATCTATGAAATGAAGCAATGAATGTAAAGAGAAAGCAGTCATTTAAAAATATAAAATATTGCTTATTGCAAAACAGTTACAGGAAGATAACCAATTTTTTTGTTGTCGTTCTACTTCAACATTACTTGCAGGGTGAATAATATAGTGTAAAAACTGAATGTTGAAGTAGAACGACAACAAAAAAAATTATTAATAAAGACATTTAAAGTTTCATTATTAATAAAAAATTATTATTTTTGATTGATTAATTGATCAAAATTAATTACTTTAATTGATTCCTATTGTTCCCTCCCCTTACACGATAAATAAAACTTTAAAATAGTCTTGCATGCATTTGAACACTCTTAAGAAGCTTCAACAATTTTTATCAATTTTTTTTTTAATTCCAATGTACCGTGGCAGTCTTCTAAAAAAGGGCACGAATTGGCCAAGAATTCACAATTTAGGATTTTTATATATATTGACCTGCCTTATACTCAATTAAATAAACATATTATTCTATAAAAGTCAATGGCAGATTCGAGTGATTGTATAGAATTTATTTATTAAAATAGAATATTCATTATTATTTGATGGTAACCATAAAAAAAATTAAGATTAAAATATAAAAGTTAGGTTATTGAGATTTTTTTTTTTTTTTTTAAGTAAAACAATAAAATAGAATAATAAATTTGTTTTTATTATTTTTAAGATTAAAGAAAGGATTATAAAGTTGAATCATGAAATGAAAAATTTGTAATTAAATTTTTTTAGGAAGCCATTTCTATCTTGAATCACTTCTAATATATTTATTTATTTTAGTTTTAATTTTTAAGTTTTTGATTTTTATATTTTAATAAAGATATATAGAGATTTATGTGTTTTCACAATTTATGAAATGATAATTAGGGTTTTTGGTAAATATCAAAATGCTAGCATTAATTAAATAATGAAAATATGTTTTTTTTTTGGGTTTTTTAATTATTATATTTTAACAAATTTGTAACATTTTTAGTATCATTTTTTTGTCTCATATTTTTATGATAATACAATTTACATTAGACTCACAATTTTTTTAACATTAGGCTTAAAAAAATTTAAATATAGTTTTTTAAATTATGTTACATGTGTCAAAGCTTTGTGTCAATACAATAAAATTGATGCAACATGCATTAATGTTTGGTATTATCAAAACTTGGGAGTATTGAACTTATGTATGGGGATATTTCAATTGTACCTTTGACACTAACCTTGAGGCTTTTGCATGCTTCACATTATGACATAAAAATATTCTCCTTTAATTTGAACCACATTTGTCATATTTTTTTAGAAAGATCTAAAAATATAATAATATAAATTTTTTGAATAATAATTATAATATGCAAAATATAATGAAGATCACACAACATAAAGACATATTTTTGGGCCAAGATTCTCTAATATGAAATTCACTTAAATAATAACTCAATATTGATCAAGGAAGGAATAAATCTACATGATCTCCCAATATGAGAATGCCATTTTGAGTGGGACACCTCCAATATCTTTATACAGAATAGAAGATTCTCTATTTACATGATATTCTTCACAATGATAACTATCTCATTTATATAGACCTATATTACTTTAGTAATAGATGAGTATACCCCTAGTCCCTATGTAAGCTGACTCAATACCCAATATAACTAATTCTACAAGTCACCTATTTGATCTAATAAATTAGACAAATATAACTAAGGGGGTTGTGTGCTACATGTCAACATCATCAACCCATATACATCATAATATTATATTTATAGGTACATAGCATGCCATCTTTCATTGACATGTTTTGTCCTTAAAATATATGAAGACACTAAATAATGAGTGTTCCTCAAATCATGACACACTTGTCTCCATGCTTGATCATGATACCACTCACATGTGATCTTGGTGGGTGATAGTTCTCCAAACTTGGTTTCTAATTATATTGTGCTACTTTGATTCTATCTATGACCATAGTTGTTCTTCTTTGGCCTCCATGCATAGCCATAGTGATTACTTATATATTTACATATTATATATTTGTTACTCCTTTGAGTCCATCTATAAGGATGATTCCTTTAATTCCCTATATATCTACAGTGATTATTAATATGATGCTCCCTGACATACTTCTATGATTATTTCTTTTCATGATGATGTGAGTGTTTATATTTTTCAACCTAAGTATCATTTTTTTATACTTATGCCTTGTCAACCTTTTCTCATAACAAGTGTGTCAAATCATGACACACTTGTCTCCATGCTCGATCATCAAACCACCCATATGTGATCTTGGTGGGTGATAGCTATCCATAACTAGTTTCTAATTATATCATGCTACTCTGTTTCCATCCATGATCATAGTTATTCGTTCTTGGCCTTCATGCATAGCCATAGTGATTACTCATATAATTCCATATTTTATATTTATTACTCTTTTAAGTCCATATATAACCATAGTGATTATTTCTCTGATTCCATATATAACTATAATGATTATTGATATGGCACTCCCTAACATGCCTCCATGATTGTTTCCTCTCATGATGATGTGGGTGTCTATATGCCTCAATTGAAGTATCCTTTTTTGATACTTATACCTTGTCAACCTTTACTTCTTCTTTCTCTATCTCTTCCATCGTTTCTTTTATTAGTGACTTTGTCTCTTGAGTAGACAAAGTGTTATTTTATGTTTGTAATTTTTTTTCATATTCTTCTTCTAAATATTCTTTATGATTTTATTCACCATCTTTATGTTCATCATCATTATGATTGGCCTTGACCTTTATTTTTTCCTCACTATGTGTGATTCCTTGCAAGGTGACCTTATTTATATTATACAAAAACTTCATGAAATTATTCTACAAATTATATTAATATTGATTATTCTCAAAGTCTCTAACCGAGGATACACTAGAAAAAATATTTAAACCATCCATATCCAAAGCAAAAAAATCTAAATGCAAAATGTATTTATCTAGTGAGCTTCAATTTTTTTTTTAAATGAATCTTCTTTCCATATACTTGAGCTTATTTAACATTTTTTGCTTGAACCTTAGATGTTTAGCCATGCTCATTTTCATAACATTATAATTGATGTTGGGGTTTATGGACATAATGATATTTTTCCTTTGAATGCATCCATAAAAGTGAAATAGTGAGCTTCTTTATTTACATCTAAATTATTTAAACCAATTTCCTCCACCTTTTCATCACCATTATCATCACTTTTTCTTTCGATTCTTCTACATCATCCTCATTTTCCACTTCCTCATCCTTCTTCCTCTTTTATCTCATCCTCATCAGCTCCATCTATATCCTCACTACCATCATCAACTTCATTTTATTCCTTTATGTCCCATATACATAATAAAAACCTATTCCATTTTTTCCAAATAATATAAATATATTTTTGTACCCAAATGATGCCATGTACTCTTCACTTCTTCAATTAGGAAAGGTGAAATATTTGAGTGCCACATTTTTTTAATAACATGTCTTCTTAAATTGGAGAACCATTCCCAAGCATCAATATCATCATTCTTGAAATACTTTGGTAACTACATGATTAAAAATGCATATAAAACCTAAAGCTATAAGTATGAATATTTTTCCATGGTTATACCTTGAAAAAATGACAGATCTATAACTTTACAGGCCCACTTTGGAAGGACTCAACTTCCTTAATTCACCATTTTTTGTGAATCTTTTGAAAATATCTTTATAATGGTGTAAAATTCATCTCAATTAGAAAATAAAGAATGAAGAATGAATCCTCTGAAGTTAAATCCCCCTAATTTCATGTTGAATAAAAAATCAAGTTTGTATGATCAAATTCGCATGGCCATATCTCCCATTATATTACTCAAAATCTTTAATGTGAAATATTTTCAAGAAGCCCCCTAAATTATATTTCTAATGGTGTAAAATAATCTCAATCAAAAAATCTATAAACACAAATGAAATCTATAGACTTGACAATTTACCCCTAATTCCATGCCCATAAAACTCAATAAAAATCAGGTTTGTAAGATCAAATTTACACAACCAAATATCCCTTGATATTTTTAAAAATAATTAATGTGACCACTTTTCATAAATATCTCAAACATATCTTTCTATCCACATAAAAAACACCTAAATCAAACCTATGTGCGAGAGTTATGAGTCTCTATAAGATGCACTCTTCCTTGAAAAAAAATCTATAATATTACAATATCTATCCAAAATTAACTTCTACTTTGTGCAAATCATAGCTCTAATATCACTTAGAAATATCCACATGTATAATAATATAAATGTGTTTAATTATAACCATAATATATAAAATATAATAAATATCACACAACATAAGATCTACATATAGACCAAAATTCATTGATATGAAAAATACTCAAAAGTAGAATAATACCCTTAAGGTAGGAAAAGACCATATGATACTCCTTAAAAAATAAATAAATACACACGATCTCCAAATATGGGATTGCCACTTCAAGGGAGACATCGATATTGTCCTTTTATTGAATAGAATAATCTCAACTTCTATGCCATTCTTCACAATAATATCCTCCTTTATATAGACCTATATTATTAATACACCTCTAATTCTAATGTAAGCCAACTCATTACCCAATATAACTAATTTCACAAGCAACATATTTGACCCAATATATTATAAAATTATAACTAACTAAGGGATATGTGTGCTACATGTTGGAATCTTTTTCAAATCATATATATCATAATATCATATCCCTACATGCCATAATATCTTTTCAGGATGTGTCAGGTGTAAGAGAATGTTAGATAGATAGAAAGAGAAATGTCTTGTCCACAAATTAGATTACATATTTGAAAATTACACGATTGGAAATAATGCTATCTTAGAAATAAGGTCCAATTCTACACACAAAAAAATTATTAGAAAATTTTTATTAGATATATTGTATGTTTTTTGAAAAAAAATATTAAGTGATATTAGATCATATATACTCAATATTAAGTTCATATAATGTTTGTGGATTTATTTTTTAATTTTATGATAACTTTAAATTGTAAATTATTCACTTTTTATGTTTTTAGGTCAGCATTTACCCTAGATATGTCAGATGATTAAATATATGTTTCAACGTGAGACCCATCTACCTCTCTAGTGGTTTTTACACCTAGTGATTCAAAAGAAAATTTGATGATAGAAAGTTACTGCATAATAAGTAAGAACTTTGATTTGGTTAAAAGAAGCCATATACAAGGATAAAATAAATAGTAAAATAATTATAGTTTCAAAATTGAGGGAAATCATAAGCTCCCAGATGATTTTAAAAAATTGTGTAAGGACACTTATAATGCATGTGGAGCTTCACCTTTGAATAAATCAATTCTAAAAGTTAATTATTTTTGTATTTTTTGGATTGTATCTATTTGATATGTCAATAAAATATATATAATGAAAATTTGGGGATTTTAATATTAAACAGTGTAAAGTTTGATTCAAAAAGAAGAGTTGAGAATGGTGTACACATTTTTCCATTTTTTTGTTTAGTGTATTCATTTGTAGACTAGAAACATTTGATAGAGTACATGTTTAGCATTTTTACATACATAATATGTGCAAATGCAACATCTCTTAAGTGTGAAATATATGTTGGGAAACATGTCAAAAAAATTATGTACACACCTACACGGATGGTCGTCCCTACACATTTAAGAACATCATTGATTTTATAAATAACTCTCATGGGAAATACATTATTATGCCTAACTGTCAGTTTAAAGAATTACATTGATGATTGTGAAGAGTATATTCCCAAAACATTGAAAATACATATTGTGGTAGAAGTTATAATCTATCAATAGGGGATTAGATATTGATTAATTTATAGTTTTATAGAACCTATACATGCTCATTTACATGATAAATACAACAAGTTACCTAAGTATATTGCATTTTTTAATCAAACACATGATAATTGATTGTGTTCTCAAAGTGATGTACTATAAATTTAACTCTAAAGTTTTATTGTATTATATAAATTTTTTATTTCATCATTTAAAAGGAAATCTTCCATAGATTGATAATAATATTTTATTTTCTTGTCATGGAATTGTAAAAATTGAATCAAATTTAAAAATTAAATGAAATAACAAGAAGTGGACATATAACACAATAATTATCTAAAATAAGGAAAGAAGAACCCATTTTCCTCAATATATGAAACATTAAATTAAATTTTGTAAAAAAATTGTAAACATTTTCCAATGAGCATTCTAAGCTATAAACAAGACCCTGCATAATAAATTAATTACTATTATAGTTTGTTTTAGTGCTTGAAATGTCACTCATAGCTTTTGAAGATGTTCTTTCCTTTTAAATGAACTTAGCCTCAAATTTTAGGGTGACTTTAGGGGGTGAGTTTAGGTGATATTAGCGAGTAAAAATAGGGGAGGTTAGGGGATAACACAAGGGTCATGCTATAGAATTAACTTTATGGGGTGATGTTAAGTTGCCATTAAGAGGTCATGTTAGGGTGTCACCTAGGTGACATTAATGAGGTCATTGAGAAAAATAGGGCATCATTTTATTGAGTATTTAGAATGAATTAATATAATGATAACATGATTGTGATGAATTGAGATGAAATTAGGCATTTAAGGTGGATCAAGGGTTAATTGGAATCTTTTTACAATAAATTAAAGGTTAGCTGGTCTCTTTCAAGAAAAAATTAAGGGTGAATTGATCTCTTTCAAGAAAAAACCAAGGGGGATTAGTTGTACAGGGCTTGATTGGCCCTAATTATGTACTAAATAGAACCAATTGTTTTATTAGTTTAATATGGTATATATTATATAATTTTAATTAGTTGAATGTGGATTAGTTAGTCCTAATTACATACTAGATTGAAATAATTATTCAATTGATTATATTTTACATAAAATTGGGGTCAATAAAACCCCATTTTACATTATATGGTTGTAATTGGTTGCACATGGCTTAGTTGACCCCAATTACATATTAGATGAACCAGTTACTCAATTGGTTCAATGTGGTATGAAATTAGGGCCAATCGAGACCCAATTAACACTAAATGGTCACAATCAATTGCATGGGGCTCAATTGGCCCTAATTGTGTATAAGATTGAACTACTTACCTAATTGTTTTGATATAGTATGCAATTGGGGCCAAATGATCCCTAACTGACATTAGATGGTTGAAATTGGTTGTAATGCACTCAGTTGGTCCCAATTATGTCACTGATTAAACCAATTACTCAATGGATTCAATTTAATATGCAATTAGGACTTATGGATCCCTAATTAACATTTGATGGTTACAATTGGTTACATCAAGCTTTGTTGGACGTAATTATGTGTTACATTAAACCAATTAATTGATTTATTTAATATAGTATGTAATAGAGTTAATCGAGCCCCAATTAATATTGAATGGTCCTAATTCATTGTATAAGGCTCAATTGTTCCCAATTACATATAAAATTAAACTAATTACTTGATTAGTTCAACATGGTACATAATTAAGGCCAATCAAGACCTAATTGGTATTAGACAATCATAATTGATTTTAGTGGGATAGGTTTTCCCCAATTGTATATCATATAGAAGAAATTATATGGTCACAAATAATTACATACCAATTAATGGACCCCTAATTACATACCAGTTACTTAATTGATTCAATGTGGTAAAAACTTAGGGCCAATAAATCCCTAATTAACATTATATGGTCGAAATTAAGTTCATGAGGTGTGGTTGATCCCAATTTCATACCAAATTGAACCAACATTAGGATAAAAAACTTGTAAATATGGTTGTTTTTAATGACATTGCATGTGTTAAAGCATTGTGTCAATGAAATAAAATTAATACAACATGCATCAATGTTTGGTATTGTGACAACTTGGGGCTATTAAACCTATTCAAGTGTATTTTTGAAGTATTCTTATGGCGTTAACCCTAATGATTTTGCATCAAGATTTCCTTCATATTGTGACATAAAAAGCTTTCACTTTCATATGAGATGCATTTTTCACTTTTTTTTGAAATATCTACATATATGATAATTATGTTGAATAATAACCACAATATGAAAAATACAATGAAGATCATACAACATGAGATATTTATTTTCCAAGATTATCTAATATTAAATTCACTCCAATAATAACTCGATACTTCTTAAGTAAGGAATAACTCCACACAATCTCCCAATATGAGAATGTCACTTTGAAGGGACACCTCCACTGTCCTTCTATCGATTAAAAGAGTCTCCACTTACATGATATTACTCACAATGAAATTATTCTCATCTGTATATACCTATTTAACTCTAATAATGGATGGGTACATCCCTAATCCCAATATAAGCTGACTCAGTACCCAATAACTAATTTCACAAGTTACCTTTTTGTCCCAATACATCATAATAATATAAATAACTAATGGGGTTATGTGCCACATGTTGGCATCTCCATCAATGCATATATGTACAATAATATCATATTCTTAGGTACATAACATTCCATCCATCCTTGACAAGTTTTATCCCCAAAACATATGAAGAAACTAAATAATGAGTGTTCCTCAAATCATGGCACACTTATCCCCATGCCCAATCATCCAACCCCATATGTGATATTGATGGGTGATAGCTCTGTGAACTTGGTTCCCAAATATATTGTGCTACTCTTATTCCATCTATAACTATAGTTTTTCCACCCTGACCTCTAGGTATATCCATATTGATTACTTATATAATTCCATGTTCCATATTTGTTTCTCATTTGAGTCTATGTATATCCATGGTGACAATTCTGATGATTCCTTATATAAAAATAGTGATTACTACTATGGTGTTCCTTGGCATGCCTCCATGATTGTTTCCTCTCATGATGATGTGGGTGTCTATACAGATCAACTTTAGTGTCATTTTTTGATACTTTGATCTTGTTAACCTTTGCTTATGCTTTCTTTGTCTCTTCCACCTTTTATTTTACTAGTGCCTTTATCTCTCAAGTAAATGATCCAATTTTATATTCTTAACGTCTTTAGATTCATCCTCATGCTTGGCCTTGGCCTTTATTTTTTCCTCACTAAGTGTGGTATCCCGGAAGGTGGCCTTATTTATATTTTACCAAAGCTTTATTAACTTTTTCTACACACTATATTAATATTGATTTTTCCCAAAGTATCTAAAAGGATAACTCCAAAAAATATTTAAACCATCCATATTTAAAACATAAAAAAAGAATGAAAAACACATTTGTTCATAGTGAGCCTCAAATATTTAAAAAATGAAATATTATTTCCATATAATTGAGCTTCCTTGACATTTTTTCCTTGAACCTTAAATGTTGACTCGCATCCATTTTGATGAATGTATAATTGCTACTAGGGTTTATGGACATAATGGCCTTTTGCCTTTCAATGCATCCATGAAAGTGACATACCAAGATTATTTATTTGCATCTAAACCATATGAACCAATATCCTCCACCTCTTCAACACCATGATCATCATTTATTTCTTGCACTTTTTTTGCATCATCCTTGTATTCTACTTATTTATCCTCATCCTTATTTTATTCCCCTTTTATCTTGTCCTCATCAGTTGTAAATGTATCCTCAATAACATCATCAACATCATTAATTTCCTTTATGTACCATCTATCTATGAAAACATATTCCATTTTTTCAAAAAAAAATTCTTGTACCCAAATGATGTCATCAACTCTACGCTTGTCCAATTAGGAGAGATGAAAAGTGTGAGTGACATATTTTTTCATAATATATCTTATTAAATTGGAAAACCATTCTCTAGCATGAAATACCATCATATCCAAAATACTTAGGTAACTCCACAATGCATATAAAAACCAAAGTGAAAGATATGAATATTTTTCCATGGGTGCACCTTGAAAAAATAACATATATGTAACTCTACTGGTGCACTTCAAAAAGAAACAACTTCCTTAACACTGTCAGAATATTTAGTGTGACACTCTTTGAAAATCCCTTGAAAATATCTTTTCGGTGATGTAAGACTCATCCTAATTATAAAATCAAGAATTAATAATGCAACCTCTCAATTTTAAGTCTTTTCCCTCATTCCACACCAAATAAAAAATCAATAAAAATTAGGTTTTTAGGGTTAGATTAACATGGCCATGTCTCCCTTGATATTGCTCAGAATCCTTAGTGTGACAATTTTTTAAGAAACTCCCAAAATTATCTTTATAAACGTGTGAAATCATCTCAGTTAGAAAATATGGAAACACAAATGAAGACTCTAAAATTGATAGTTTTTCCTCAATTCCATGCCAAAACATGTGACAAAAATCAAGTTTGGAAGATCAACTTTACTTGGACATATCTCCCTTGATATTGCTAAGAATCCTTAACGTGACCACTTCTCATAAACATGTTGAAAATCTCCTTCCAGCCACATCAAAATCACCTCAATCAAAAATATGTGTGAGGAGAATGAACCCTTGTGAAGTTTTTTAATGTATGGAAGGAGTGAAAATTAACTTTGAATCAATTTTAAAGTGAAGCTATATATCATCTGATCTGTCCTATAATTATTAGTTGTTAATCTAGTAGTGTTGTAAGTTTGATTGATGACAAAGTATGCATTGAATAACTTCAAATTAATCTTATAAAGCTTGATAGTTTTCATTTTTTAATACCTATGATAAAAAACCAAAGACAAAAATATGAAAAAATATTTTCCAAGAAGAATTATGGTGCGACATTATTGTACCATCTTTTATTAGCAAGAAATATTAAAACTAACCAAATACAAATAGCTTGCATGACAAGTCATGACAAGTGAAAGCATAAAGTGAACAACTAAAACAACTTAAGATTAACTAAAAATATACTAAGATAAATAAAAATAGACTCAATATAACAAGCTTAACTCATTGATAAGATATGGTGATCATGCAAGATATATTTGTTAACAAGTAAGCAACACATGCATAATAGACAAGTTAGGCAGCCAAAATCCCTAGAAAGTAAGAGATTGATGAAAATAAGATTAAATTCAGTTAAATAAGTCTTATGAAATTTTTACCACCTCTTGGAGATCAATTTATAATGATTTGAGATCAGTTAAGTATAAATTTAGTGAATTAGGACTCTAATTGGCACTTCTAGCTATTTTTAAGAAGTTCTTGAAAAATATCCAAAATTAAAAAATAAATAATATATGACTTAACTAAATTAAATAATTCTCATAAAATAATTAAAAAAATAATTAAACTAACTATAATATAAAAAATCAAGTGTCGACATTGGCATCACACTCAACATTCCCCCCTTTAATGCAAAAATGAGAAATTTTGATCATCTCAAGTCTTTCATGATTTTGCTTATGTAATCCCTTGGTAATAATACCAAAAAATTGATGTTCACTTCTCAAATACTCAATTTAAAAATATTTATCATTGACCTAGTCTATGAAAAAGATCAATATGCTTGGTTCCAACATGGAAAATTAGATTCTTGGACAATTATATTACCCCACTGTTATCATAAAATATCCGTGTTGGATCAAGTTGAGCCTCTCTAACATCAGATAAGACTATTCTAAACCATAATACTTATGTGAAATACTATTTAAGGGCCATATATTTAGCTTCAATAGAGGATAATGTAATTATAGCTTATTTCTTTGAAGACCAAGAAACCAACCCACTTCCGAATGTGAAACAATAACTCGAAGTTGAATTCATGTCATCAAGAGATCCTACTCAATTGAAATCTATGTATGTAATTAGAGATAATGAAATTTATGGCCTAAAATGAATACCATGATTATACTTACCTCTAACATATCTTAAAATTCATTTCACTGCTTGCAAATGTCTGAGTGACAGATTGCCCATAAATCTAGAAGGTAGTGAAACCCCATAATTGATATCGGGTCTTGTCATAATGAGATACATAAAACCTCCCACTATGCTTCTAAAAATATTTTCATCATTTTAAGGATTCCCATCCTCTCTCATTATATTTTCTCCACTTGCAATTGGAGTGTCCATTGGATTAAAATATTGAAGACTATACTTATTTAACATGTTTTGGGCATATTTGGTTTGAAAAATGAATAATTATCGCTTCCATGCCAATAAATTACTTCATAAGTCCAATATCAGTCATATAAAATTATTATTTCAAATATATTTCTTGAATCTATTTAAAATTTCCATAGAGCTACCTATAAATATCAAGACATCTACATAAATATAAACATATAACACATTAGACTCAAATGATTGTATGTAAATATTTGTTTAATTTTTACTTATTACAAAGCTTCATTCCAATAACCAACTATAAATTATTGATTACCAAGTTATTTTCAATTGATTCAGCCCATAAAAATCTTTCTTCAATTTATATACACAAAACTCTTTACCCTTTACTTCAAAATCTTGTGGCTGCCCCACATATACTTTGTCTTCAATCACTCCATTTAAGATTGTACTTTTGACATATATTTAATTGATTTTCCATATTTTATGAAAAAATAAAAAAATAATTATTCTTCTATTAGTTTTACATTCCACAGGTGAATAATTTTCCTCATAGTCAACCCATATGTTTGTGTAAACCCTTTTGTAACTAGTCTACCTTTTAACTTGTCAATTGTACCATCACTCTTGAATTTGATTTTGTAGACACACTTGGTACAATGAAATATTTATAAAATAAAGGATGAAAAATATTATATGTATCATTCCTCTCAATTTAATCCATCTCAGATTTCATAGCATCAACCTACTCTTTCCTTTGACTAACTTTTGTATAACTTCTAGGTTCACTAGCCATTAAAAACAATGCAAACTTAGTATATTCATCATAAGCATCATCAATAAAATTAGGTTCTTAATGTTGAATCCTTTTGATCCTTATCTCATAGTCCTAATCTAAACTTTGATTGGTTGGATGTGGATTCAACAAATTCTTGTACTTGCTTGGAGTTGATGAAAATGGATAACTAGTCTCTTGGGAAGAGCTAGTATTATTTCCTATTGAAATATAAACATGTGTGTTAATTTATCAACCCTAAAAATAAAATTCAATAAGATTCCACTTTAACTTAACCCTTTAGCTATATGATCAGAATAAACATACATCTCATTAAAAAAAAAATACAATACCTAGAAACAATTATGGATTTACTAGTAGGATTATAAAGCTTGTATGCTTTGATTTCATCATTATATCTTATGAAATTGTGATAAATAATCTTAGAATCCAAATTTTGAGAAAAATAAATATCATATATTTCATCCTTACCTTGACTTGTGGAGAATTTAATCAAGGAAAATAATAGTGGAGGATTGGCATGCCATTTTTTTTATGACAAAACATTCTAGTGCAAGTAACAAAAAGTTACCATTGGCCAAATATAAGTGTAGATGTTTGAAATTTTGATCAATAATGTAGATTTTTCTAATGAGTGAAAGGGAGAAGTTAGAATACATGGTTGTATCAATTATTGCCTATTCTAGAGAAACCATGGAAAGATATAAGTATGGATTTTGTTTTGGATTTGCCTAGAATACATACAAGAAATGATTCCATATACGTGATAATTGATAGATTTTTTAAAATGACACATTTAGATTATGTATAAAGGCTAGTGATGCAAAAAACATTGATAATTTATTTTTTAAAGAGGTTGTAAAATTACATGGTTTACTATGTAGTATAGTATCAGAAAAAAATGTGAAATTTGTTGGATATTTTTGGAGAACATTGTGGAAGAAATTGAATACTGAGCTACAATTCAATTCAACATATCATTTTCAAACAAATGTATAGACAAAAGTAGTCAATATAAGTTTGGTTAATATTTTAAGATGTTTAGTTGAAGGTAAGTTAGGAACATGGGATAATATTTTAGCACAAGCTAGTTTTGCTTATAAAATTTAGTAAATAGAAGTACATGAAAGACAACATTTTAGATTGTTTATGGAGTCAAGGGGAATTTTAGAATTAATATACATGGGAAATGAGCAAAATATAAGTGCTAAAGATAAAAAAAAAATTAGAGCATACGCAATAAGTACATAAATAAGTAAGAGAATACTTACAAAGGAATACATCACAATATAAACAACGTGTACATCAAAAAATGAGATAAGTTGAATATTAGGTGGGATATTTGGTCTTAACATATCTAAGAAAAGAGATATTTACAAGAGGTACTTATGGTAAGTTGAAATGGAAGAAGATTGGTCCTTGTATAATTTTGTGGAAGTTTGGAAAAAATGCATATGAAATAGATTTTCTTAAAGGTATAGACATATCACCTATTTTTAATGTTGTTGATTTATATTCATATTATGAAGGACAAAGTAGTGAAAGTAAAAAGAAGACTCTAAAGAAAAAGATTGGATATTGTAGATACCTAAATGATAGTGTGAAGAGGTATAAGAAGTGGTGGACATGCAATTTGGAAAGGCAACAATAAAGAAGGAATACATGGAGTATCTAGCAAAATTTAAAGGCTGAGAATTAGAATAAATAACATGGATTAGTACATCTAAAGATACAAAATAGGGAATATAATTAATAGAGTTCCTATAAGTCACACGAGCAGGGGCAAACTTTTCTTTTCTTACCTAGAGTGTATGATGTAGAAGCATCCAGGTTCACAAGCAATATTACATTAAAAAAAAAATATGTTAGTTTATAATTTTTCTAAGTGTTGTGGTGCATAAGGTTTCTTACTGCACTTATGTCCTATTGTAATTCTGTGCAATTATTCATTGTTGCATTGATCGTATTTGTAATATTTTGTGTTATACTTTGTTAATGCCTTATTTAGTGAAGTTCTTTGTTGCCTTTGAACACACCTATGTATTGATGATCCATGTATCTTTTGTTTCATAGTTAGATCAAACTACCATCTAGTTGAGTCTGAGGAATCCAATGTGATATGGTGTAATAATATTTAGATGTCACATAGTTGTGAGATGATATTATGTATGTTTTTTTTAGTCTGTGACATTTCTTTGAAGTAGGGTATTTGTTTGAGGAAGTTATTCACCATAGAACTAGTTGAGAAAGATAGATTTCAGGAGGACATTCAATAGTCAATAAGGAAGTTGTGTGTCAATTTTCAAGTCATTTCAGGAAGTAATGGTAAAGGACCACATCAACCTTGAAAAAATGTAGGATTCATGGTACCAAGGTTTTCATGATCATTATTGACTTTAATGCATTACAATGTTGAGCGATTTCCTAAGTATTTGTGATATGTTATGGAAGGGATCATTGATAATTTATTGGAAACTGATTCTGAAAGTCATGGAAATGGATCGGGATTCATATACTAATGTCCATGATTTGTTTTGGGATTTGTTTAATTCTAATGTGTTCTTGTTCCTTATGAATTTGAAGACATTTAATATTTATGACATTTAAAGATTGGGACTCACTAAAGTGAGTTAATATTATTAGTGGGGTAAAAGTACTTATGTAAGTAGACATATCTTATGTCTATACAAGCATGTATTTATGCTTGTGAAAATGATGACTTTTGGAGGATTAAACATTAGTTCTGAGAATTGGATTGCAAAGGTTGTGGGTTATCAAAGTATAGATCTAAGGATTTGATATTGTAACACATCTCATTATGAAATCATGATTTCATTGTGTTAGTATGTTATTGTAATTTATTTTTCTAGAAATAAAATAAAGGTTTGAATAGTTGTGATTGCTTTTCATTGAAAATTATGTTGTGTAATTGTCAAGAATCTAGAACCACAAACAGCTCTGATTCCACTTGATAGGATCTAGGAAGCACAATTGATTACCATGTACAAGCAACTAAATGAGAATTTAACCAGAAGTAATAAGTAACTAGAATTCAGAAATAACACAGAATATGAGACATAATACCCAATTGTATTAATACTCTTCCAGAAGGAAATACAACAAAGAAGATGCCACAGTCTTCTTCCTTACACACCTCTAGGGCTCCCACACCTCTAGGGCATAAACAGTAAATCTCTTCAAGAGTTATCTCTCTTGTAATATCAATTACAAACACAACTCAACACACAGAGCTATCAACCAGTCAGTAACAAAACTGCCAGTACACTAAGTACACACCACACTCCAAGTACACAATCATACTTCAAGTAGATCTCACCTGATCTTGCTACCTGTTGTGTTGCTGACCTCCCTGATCTTGCACACCTACAAATCACCCTGGTTCTGTACACCTGCAAACCTAGATCTCGCACACACACACACCTGTAGATCAACTGACCTTACTTACACATGTAGATCTCCTAACCTGGCCCTGTACACCTGCCGACCAAGATCATACACACATGAAGAACCCTTCTAATTCTCCAAACCAGCACCCCTATGGATCTTCTACCAAAACATGCACAACCTGCAGCTCTACCTGATCATACACACTCAGCACCCCTGTGGAACTAGGAGGAACACACCTTGCTCTCTTCACTCTGAAGGAGCTAACCTTGCTCTCACTCAACTAGCACACTTTACAATATAGCCCATGTGTCTATTATATAGATCCCATGTAAACAATAATTAGACATCTAATTACAATAATTAGATCCATATCTCCAAGACTAAAATTAGCCTTTAACATGCAAACAATCGGTTCATTAACAAACTATCCATAAAACTCACAGTTTCGAACCGCACAGGCGACTGACGTCGGTCCCTGTCTGGCTGGAGATGACCGACGTCGGCCGATACCTGACCGATGTCGGTGGCTATGCTCACTGGATATGATCGATGTCAGTTGCTCTACAACTCAGCAACCTCTCAACAACCTCCTCCATGTTTGCATCAGTGAAGCTTTTAACTCCACAACCTAACAATCTCCCACTTGGAGATAAATAGTTGCACTGTACCTGTACCTATACACCATCTAATTTGTTTTTTGGCTTGTATCCCTCTTCAAGCTCAATCTTGAAGACCAACCATCACACATCTTGTGGTGCAACTCCTGTCAACCAAGTAACCTACCACATCCGAAGTGCCTGACCCTGCATAACATGTTAACCTGCTGCTAGTCCCTCTTAGATACTTAAGAACCCACTGAACCGCTTTCCAGTGCTTCCTTCCCAGATTGACTACAAACTTGCTGACAACTCCCACTACTGGGGCAATATCAGGGAGTACACATGTACTCAACCTCATCATGTGATTGGGGACCCTGTTCTGTGAACTGTCCATCCATAAGTGCGCTTGCCATTCTGCATCCTGCATTACCTTCACATAATCATCCTGTGACAACATCAACTTGTGATCTTCCCTATCTCTAGGATTACTCATGCCAAAAAAATTTGTTGCTCCCAAATTCTTCATGACATACCACTGAACTAACTTTACCTTTAGCTCAGCAAAACCCTGCATGTGTGACCCCACTACATACAGTAATAGGATAATGTCATGACCATCATTCACCTGGTAAAGAAACACACAATGGTTATAATGACATTGACTAAAGCCATGCTTTGTCATCCACCTGTCAAACCTATACCATTGTCCTGCAGCTTGCTCAAGACCATATGACCTGGCCTTCTATCTCACATGTCCATTCTCTCTATTCTTTAACCAAGGAATCCATTCATCTCTCAGTGCTTTTATCCCGACTGGCAACTCTACCAAATCTCCTGTTTGGTTCTTCTCTAAAGAATTCATGTCATGCTCCCACTGTTTCCTGGATCCTTCCTGCTCTGTAGTGAGCAACGAGTATAAAGAAAAGGAACAACAAATTTGAGGCTTACTTACCCTTTCAGTCCTCCATATGGGCGTTTGAGACTCCTTGACAGCTTGTTGTCCGCCCAAAATCTATTCCAATGACCAACCTCGGTCACCACACAGTCTGCATTCGACCGACGTCAATTCCATGCGACTGTCCTGGATGCTGACGCCGATTATCCTACCGACATCGATCGCCACCTGCCCGACACCACCGACTTTGCTTGTCTGCACATGACCGACGTCGGTACCTGTGTTTTCCTGTGAGTGATGAATTTTTACTCGCGAGCTTACTTTGAACCAAAACCCTGTCCAAACTGCCCTACTCAGAGTTACTCAGCCTTCTCCACTAATCTTTGTCTGTCATCTCCTCCTTGAACAGCAAGGCTTTCTACTTCTTAAGTCTATCAAAGACATCTGACTTCCTCTTAAGAACATGCATCTCCTTCTTCCTCATGTGACCAAGCCTACAAAGCCACGTCCTTGCAACAGAAGAAGAATCAGTAATACAAGTAAGTAGATAAAGAGTACCTATTTTCTTACCACATGCTAATTCAAGTGCATCCTTGGAAACATTCCAAGAATCCACTGTGAGAGTTATTGTGCATCTCTCATCACCCAACTTCCCTGAAGAAATTAGCTGCATCTTCAAGACTGGGACCTGCATGACCTTCTTCAACACCCATGTGTTGGCCGCCTGCAATTTCAGCCGCACTTCCCCTTTGCCAATACTTTGACAAGGCTCACCAGCCCCTAAATAAATCTTTTCAAAGTCTCCAAAGACCTTAACATGGAAAAATACTCTATTTCGGGCTGCATGGAAAGAGGCAACAGAATCTATAAAACAAGATTCTACTTTATCCAAGGAACATCCCAGAGCATCCTGTGCAACAACACCTGTAACATTTGCTTCTTCAGTTCCTTCATGCTGATCTTCTACCAACCAACAATTTTTCTTTACCTGTTCTTTCTTTCCATAACACTGTAATTGACCATTTGTGCTTTTCAATTCCTCCATTCTTAGTGTACTTTCTTCTACCATTGTTATACTCCCACTCAATCAGAAACCCCTGAGAGTGACCTGTAACCAAACACAAACCTGCTCCCTGCAACCTTAGCTCTGATACCACTTTGTCAGGAATCTAGAACCACAAACAACTTTGATTCCACTTGATAGGATCTAGGAAGCACAATTGATTACCATGTACAAGCAACTAAATGCAGAATTTAACCAAAAGTAACAAGTAACTAGAATTCAAAAATAACACAGAATATGAGAGACAATACCCAATTGTATTAATACTCTTTCAGAAGGAAATACAACAAAGAAGATGCCACAGTCTTTTTCATTACACACCTCTAGGGCTCCCACACCTCTAGGGCATACACAATAAATCTCTTCAAGAGTTATCTCTCTTGTAATATCAATTACAAACACAACTCAACACACAGAGCTGTCAACCAATCAGTAACAAAATTGCCAATACACTGAGTACACACCGCACTCCAAGTACACAATCGTACTTCAAGTAGATCTCACCTGATCTTGCTACCTCTTATGTTGCTGACCTCCCTAATCTTGCACACCTGCAAATCACCCTGGTTCTGTACACCTGCAAACCTAGATCTCGCACACACACACACACCTACAGATCAACCGACCTTACTTACACATGTAGATCTCCTAACCTAGCCTTGCACACCTACCGACCAATATCATACACACATGAAGAACCCTTCTGATTCTCCAAACCAGCACCCCTATGGATCTTCTACTAAAACTTGCACAACCTGCAGCTCTACCTAATCATACACACTCGGCACCCCTGTGGAACTAGGAGGAACACACCTTGCTCTCTTCACTCTGAAGGAGCTAACCTTGCTCTTACTCAACTAGCACACTTTACAATATAGCCCATGAGTCTATTATATAGATCCCATGCAAATAATAATTAGACATCTAATTATAATAATTAGATCCGCAGCTCCAAGACTAAAATTAGTCTTTAACATGCAAACAACCAGTTCGTTAACAAACTGTTTGTAAAACTCACAGTTTCGAACCGCACAGGCGATCGATGTCAGTCCCTGTCTGGTTGGAGATGACCGACGTCGGCCGATACCTGACCGATGTCGATTGCTATGCTCACTGGATATGACTGACATCGGTTGATCAGACTGACATCGGTTGCTCTGCAACTCAGTAACCTCTCAATAACCTCCTCCATGTCTGCATCAGTGAAGCTTTTAGCTCCATAACCTAACAGTAATTTTGTAGGTTGCATGGTCTAAATCATCTATTGATTTAAATCCCACACCGTGACTACATTGCCATACCTCTTAATGTAAAAATTCTTTAAGATAACAATATATGGAAATAAATGAATATTTGGTGTTAGCCAATCTAGAATCTAAATTAGCGGTTATGAAGTGGTAATGTATATAAGAAACATGCATGGGTACAGTGCCCCCATAAGTGAATATATGTCATGTACACCAATGAGAAAGATATAGTCAAGTGAATCAAACATATGCTAAAGAAGAAACACCAAGGTGTAAACAAGGCTAAGGATGTGAAACCTTATCTAATGAATTAAGGCGAGGTATGCAAATAATATGTGTTACAAATGTGATATGAGCATGATCAATACAAAGCTTAGGATAAACTATGGGTGTCATGCCCCCATGGGTAGATTTTGCTAAATTCATTATCAAATAAACTCATAATATGTTAATGATAAATATGTGTGGGTATGATGCCCCCATGGGTAGATTATTCTAAATTCATGCTCAAATAAACTCATAATATGTCAATGAGAAACATGTGTGGGTACGTTGTCCATATAGACAAATATGTGTATATAGATGTAATTGATAGAAATTATGCTTAATTATGATGCCACCATAGGAAAATAGATATGATCATGTATGAATTCATTTTTTGTATTTTTTAGTTGTATGAGAAGAAGAAGAAAATATAACTAAAAAAGGCAAAGGGCCACTCATGAAAAAAAAAGAGCAAGGCTTGTAAATTAGAAAGATGACATAAGGAGGATTCTAAACAACCTATGGCTTACCTCAAAACTCAATGCATGTTATAAAAGAAGGTTTTAATAAGCATATTATCTTCATTGAGAAGGGTAATGTAAGTGTTAATAATGAGATCATTAATTAAATGGTCAAGGCAATTGAAACATCGTAATCAACATGAAACAAATATCTAAAGGGATGTAAATGCAAATAGAAGGAAAGTGAAGAATAGTAGTCAACAAGAAAAAAATATCTAAAGGAATGTCAATGCAAATGGAAGGCAAGTGCCATGCAAAGTCTAAAAAAAAATAAGAATGTAATCAAGCTAAAGAAAGAGGCCTAAATCAAAATCATATATTTGAGGATGGTAATGTATAAAATGTTGATGATAAGATATATAATGTAATCATCCAATATAGTAATATGTTAAGATAGCATGAATAGATCCATGCACATGATTAAGTTATGTATACCTTATGAAACTAAATAGTAATAAACACGAAATGTAAAAGTAGCTCTATATAAAAAAATGTGAGTGATTAAAATAAGTAATGTCCCCAATGGGAGAGACACAAATGTAATCACAAGCATATCTAGCCAAATTATTTTACTTCTTCTCACCTAATCAAAGTATACCATGATAAGCATGAGTAAAAACATGGATGCATAAAACCATATAGTGTAGGTAGAAAGGGATGATGTATATAATATCACTAAGATAAAGGCCATTTTTTTTTGTATTTTTCACTTTTATGAATGCTTTTATATTTTGTAATTTTTTCACAAATTAAACATTAAAAGGATGGCACATGTAAGTCACAACATACAAAATAAGAAATCAATGTACAAGACTATGGTATAGTAAATATGTGTCAATGAAGCCTGTTGGGTGAATATTTTGTCAACCAGCTAACTGGAGAGCAAAATAAGTCTCTTCAACCAAAGCACAGGGAGATTGGTTGGCTAAAGTTGTAGGTTTACCACATCCAAAGGGGAAAAATCTCTCCTTTCATCAAGGGGAGGTTCCCTATAGGTATAAAGGCACTATATACTATAAATATAAGCTGAAAATAACACTCAAGGGTAGGATAAACCATCCATCTCTCTTTTTTCCAGAGATGATGCTCACAGCTCAAAGGAGAAATCCTGGGTGATTGGTGAAGGCACTTCTCTTCTTTCAGAAGTAACATTTAGCCAAGACCCAGATCCATTCCTGGATAGTAGAAATCCTGATGAAATGATAGAAGGCACTTCTCTTCTTTCAGAAGTGCTTGTTCTTGTAAACAACAAGAATCTTTTTGGTAACAAGTGACTGGTAACAGAGTACAGAGTGACCAGCAATCTAAGGTGTAGCACAAAGTCTCCACCTTGACTACCCAAGAGTGAGGTACGAAGAACAATGGGGGCACAAAGTCATCCAAGGTCCTTTACACAGAAACAGAAAATAAACACACACTAAAGACAACTATGACAGCACAAAGTCTAAAAGTAGTTGGCTTCAGGACACCTTCCTTGTTACTTTCACTAATTCAGCTTGCCAAATTAAATAAACAAGAACACATTCAGAAGACAAACATAAGAATAACCTTCTAAAATGATACAAGCCAAAACAACACAAAGTCTGCAAACAACTTGCTTTCTCATTCAGATAAAATGAAATGAAATACAATCTGAGCTCAAAGTCTCAGTGTTCGCCTTTCAATTGGGCAGAGTTTCACTTCTGTATTGGGAAGATCTCCTTAAAATAATAAAAGAGATTACAATATATAGCATCCAAGAAAGACTTGGCACTTTTTTTCATGGAATGGCCCATGCTATGCATTCAATGCCTTAAATGCATTTCCAAGTTTGTCAAAGGACTGCATTGAAAATAGGGTGGTTGTCTTAACTATGGCATGTCATTTCATCCCATATGTCTTCTCCTGAGTCTAAATCATCTAGTTTGTCCCCTCTGACATCTGTGCAGTTGTCCACTTGTCTTTACTCCAAAAGAGACCAACATGTTGCGCTCTCAATGTTTGCAAGCTCAAATATCTACTCTGTAGACTATTCCACCTACTGGAATAACTTCTGTGCAGATATTTTAGGCTTTTCCCTCTCTCCACTTTTGTCCTTTCCAGCTTTGTCTCTTCTAGGAATTTAAGCTCCTGGGCTATCTTTTCAACCAGTTGCTTGGTTCTTCCTTCAAGTTCCATGCTTTATTTAAATTTCAATGGATATTCCCTTACTTTAAATTTGACATCTACAGGGCCGTCAATGTTCGCTAGCCGCTTGAACCATGTTGAACCTTAAACCATTGAACCTACTGAAAGTACATTGGTTCATCAATTCATTCTGCCTCTTTTATTCCATCGCTTCTTGGTTCAATCACTTTCTCGCTCCTTGATCTTCATCACACTAGTTGAACCTTTGAACCTGTGAACTCGTTGAACCTTTTGGTTCAAGGTTCAATGGTTCAATCGGTTCATTATTTTTATTTGGATAAGTCCTTTTGATCTTTTTAAACTAAATGTGTCGAACCACTTGGTCATTAAACCTGTTGAACCATTGAACCCATTGAACCTTTGAACCAAAGTGGTTCAACAGTTCAATGGTTCAAGCCTTCTTCTCTTTGATAAGTGTTTTGAAGCCGTTGAACCTTAAAGCGGTTGAACTTTGAACCTTGACAAATGCGCTTAACTCTTGCTGATAACGTTGAACCTTTGAACCCATTGAAACTGTTGAACCAAAAATGGTTCAAGGTTCAACAGTTCAATGGTTCAATCCTTGCATAGAAGCTTGCCGATGGACATTTTGGTTGAACCTTGTCATTGAACCAACCTTGAAATCGCCCAAGTATTGAGAGCTTGTTTCTTTCCTGTAGAGTCCATAGTTTTGAGGCCTTGAAGTCTATAGAAATTGAGTCTGCAAAGTCTATAGTTTTAAGCCTGAAGAGTCCATAGATTCAAGCCTGTAGAGTACATAGATTCAAGCCTGCATAGTCCATAGATTCAAGCCTACAGAGTCCATAGATTTCTAAGAAAGCTTTGAAAAATGAAGAACCTGAATGCTCAGAACAATTTTTGAAATGGGAAGAGAGGATTTTGGTCTGTAGGACCAAAATAGTTCAAATGTTGTCCCAAAAATGAAAAGATATTTTTGGAGGACAATAGTTGGCTCCAGTTGGGGAACTTCCTTCAGTTGAAAACTTGGAACAACAGAGGGGAGTAGAAACCAAAATCTCTAGTGCCTTGAAGTGTGCCATTGGGCTATGGAGTCATGCTACCCAAAAAACAAAGGCACCAAAAATGAAAATGAAAAGCACAAAATAGAACTAAAGACTATACAAATATACATATGTACAAATGATCTTATTTGATGCCTCAAGATTTGAAGTGCTTTAGATGCCGCCCACTGGGAGACAGTGAAAATGGTGTGCCATCCTGATAAACTAGCAGGAAACCATTTTGTCCCTAAAAACGGTGACGGGTGAATGGAACTCTCCACTAGGAAACCAATTTTATGTGTCTTCCTCTTGGCTCTTTCTTCTTACTCCATGGCAAGACGTGATCTTCAATTTGAAAACCATAAAACCTTGCTCTCTTGGCAAAGAGTTCCTTTTGTTGACTTGGAGTACAACAGTATGGTCCACTACCATAGCTTGTTATTCTACTGGTTCAATCCAGCACATGTTTTGATTGTCAGCATCTAACTCCTGATAAACCATCAGCTCAGCATCTCCTTTGGTGTGAAGGAGTTTGATATCTTCATCTTGAGCAATCTTCAATCTGAGCAATAGAAATTTGCATCCAACAGTGTTGTTGGTGTTGTTGAACTGCAACTTGCAAAAAGGAAAAATATTTCCTTGAGGAGATATCAACACAATCCTGGCTCCAGCATTAGTGGAAAAATCACTGCCATCAAATTTTAGGATCCAAGCATCATCAGAAGCTGATCTTATATCAAATTTATCTTCATTGGAGATGGAAGATTCTTCTTCATTTGTATTGCGCCCTACCAATTCGTCTAATGCCTTGTTTGGATCAAATCTTGGATTGCCAGCTATGGGACTTTCATCAGCTGAGACATGAGCATCCTCTGTGGTTCAGAAGTAATTACCCCTACTTGAAGGATCAAACAGAATTTGAGTTGCAGGGGCTGACGTTTGGGTGACCACAATTTTTGCCTCAGACAGGTCGACACTTAGTTCTCCACCAATGTTTAACTGCTCAGGATTGGCTTGCAGGAATTCAAATTCAGTCATTTGAATTTTGGATTTTTTGACATGATCGATTATATCAAATGATTGAAATGGACTTGAAAGAGGGGATGGAAGTTCAACCTTTTCATTTTTGGGAGGGGGAGGACTGGTCTGTGAATTTGAAGTAGAAGGTGCAGAAATGTTTGATGTACTTACCTTTTTGGCAATCACTGGGTCCTTTAATTGGAAAGGAAGAGGGGTTATCTACTTAGCAATTGAAATTATTGGTTGGGATCGCTCCTTTGTCTTTTATTTGTCAGCCTGTTGGGCTGACTGATTTTTGGACCAGGTGAATACTGTGTATGATCCTTCGACTACTTCATTTTCACTTCTGAGTTCATCCTGGTAATTTAGGAAACCAATGTGGGAGTCACCATCTGATTCTTCTTGATCCTCCATGAAGAGATAAGCACCATTTTCTTGCTCAAACTCAGGTTGGAAAGAGAAAGCATGTTCTATTTCTAGATACCCAACTACTGAGTTGGTTGGAGGTGCTTCAAGGGTAAGGTTCCTTTGTGGAGGAGGAAGACGATTTGGTTGCGCTTAACTTCTGGTAGTGTTGCCTTGATATGGTTGATTAGGGAATGTTCTCCTTGGTACATCTCTATATGAAGGAGCAGAAGACATAGCTTGTGCAATTTGCCTTTTTAAGGCTAGTAATTCATTTGCCAGCTTTTGTACCATTTGATTAGTGGTGGTTGTGGGTGAGTATTCAAAAGATGAAGAGGGTTTACCTCTGTTAAGATCTCTCCTTATCTTTCCTGCCAAGATAAGGTCATCTTCTACCTTAGTAGCCAAGTCCTGAGCACTAGTAAGGTCTATGTGGCTAGCTCATCTCTGTAGAAAACTCACTTTAGGTAGTTGTGAGTTAATGAAGAAGCATTTGAGGTTTTTAGGTGTTGGGTGAGCAATTACAGGAATCCTGTTTCTCAGCTTGTCAAACTTGGCAATGAAATCCCTCATAGGCTCATGAGGCTCTTTCTTCATCTAGGTGAGCTGGGCCAGCAAGGCATGGGCATCCTTTATGGGTTTGAGCCTTGCTTCAAACTTGGATTTTAGGGTATTCCAGTATATCATTGATCTAGCCTACAAATGGTAGAACCACTCTGCAGCAGCACCTTGTAGGGTCTCCACAAAAAGCCTGACTGCCACGTCTTCAAATTCCACGCCTATCACACCACAGGCTATGCTAAAGGCTATAATGTGTTCATCAGGGTGAACTCTCCCATCTCCAAAGAATTTGGGGAAGTTCTTTCATGAGCTGCATGGAAGTTCATGCAGAGGTGGAGTCAAGTTGAGTGGGCCAAAAGAGTTACCCTCGGGGCCTCGAACTGCCATGATTTAATTATGAAAAATAGTGATAAAAAATCTAGGTGGAGTGGCTAGATTGTAGAACAAAAATAGAAAAGAACTGGCCCTGCTTCAGCTTGAGGCTTGAGGCTTCAAACTGTGCACTCTTTTCCAGTAGCTCTGGTTTTGCAGACCAGATAAAATAATGGAGATGGAGGAAAATGGTAAGGCTATAATGATAATGGGTAAGACATAGAACAGAGTCACCAGAGTCTATATAATGGATAAGGGAAGGAACTACTTTAATCTAAAACTTGAAGCTTCAGACTGCACATTCATCCCCAGCAGAGTCGCCAAAAATTGTTGCGCGAGGCTGGGGAGGAAAAATTAACAATGAGAAAGCACTGGAGCAGTTCATTCTTCCACATCAGAATGCATGGATAAGGTTTTAATTATAATGGGTAAGACACAGGTGATGTTTCAATCTAAAACTTGAGGTTCCAAATTACACAAAATTATTGTGTCTTTAGCAGAGTCGCCAAAAATTGTTGGGTAAATATTTTGTCAACCAGCTAACTGGTGAGCAAAATAGGTCTCTTAAACCATAGCATAGGGAGATTGGTCATCCAAAGTTGCAGGTTTACCACATCCAAAGGGGACAAATCTCTCCTCTCATCAAGGGGAGGTTCCCTATAGGTATAAAGGCGATATATACTATAAATATAAGCTAAAAATAACACTCGGGGGTAGGATAAACCATCTGTCTCTCTTTTTTTAGAGATGATGCTCATAAATCAAAGGAAAAATTCTAGGTGATTGGTGAAGGCACTTCTCTTCTTTTAGAAGTAACATTCAGCCAAGAGCCAGATCCCTTCCTAGATAGGAGAAATCCTGGTGAAATGATAGAAGACACTTCTCTTCTTTCAGAAGTGCTTGTTCTTGCAAACAATAGGAATCTTTCTGGTAATAAGTGACTGGTAACAGAGTACAGAGTGACCAGCAATCTAAGGTGTAGCACAAAGTCTCCACCTTGACTACCCAAGAGTGAGGTATGAAGAACAATAGGGGCACAAAGTCATTCCAAAGTCCTTTACACAGAAATAGAATATAAACACACAGTAAAGACAACTATGATAGCACAAAGTCTGAAAGTAGTTGTCTTCAGGACACCTTCCTTGTTACTTTCACTAATTTAGCTTGCCATATTAAATAAACAAGAACACATTTAGAAGACAGACATAAGAATAATTTTCTAAAATGATACAAGCCAAAATAGCACAAAGTCTGCAAACAACTTGCTTTCTCATTTAGATAAAATGAAATGAAATACAATCTGAGCTCAAAGTCTCAGTATTCGCTTTTCAATTGGGTAGAGTTTTGCTTCTGTATTGGGAATATTTCCTTAAAACAATAAAAGAGATTACAATATATAGCAGCCAAGAAAAACTTGGCACTTTTTTTTCATGGAATGGCCCATGATGTGCATTCAATGCCTTGAATGCATTTCCAAGTTTGTCAAAGGACTGCATTGAAAATAGGGCAGTTGTCTTAACTATGGCATGTCATTTCATCCCATATGTCTTCTCCTGAGTCTGGATCATCTGGTCTATCCCCTCTGACATCTACACAGCTGTCCATTTGTCTTTACTCCAAAGGATACCAATAGGCCGCTCCTTCAATGTTTGCAAGCTCAAATATCTACTTTGTAGACTGTTCTACCTACTGAAATAACTTTTGTGTAAATATTTCAAGCTTTTCCCTCTTTCTGCTTTTGTCCTTTCTAGCTTTGTCTATTTTGGAAATTTAAGCTCCTGGGCTATCTTTTCATCCAATTGCTTGGTTCTTCCTTTAAGTTCCACACTTTATTTGAATTTCAACGAATATTCCCTTACTTTAAATTTGATGTCTGTAGGGCCATCAATGGTCGCTAGCCGCTTGAACCATGTTGAACCTTAAACCTTTGAACCAGCTAAAAGTACATTGGCTCATTAGTTCATTGGATCATTTTGCTCTTTTGTTCCATCGCTTCTTGGTTCAATCACTTTCCCACTCCATGATCTTCATCACACTAGTTGAACCTTTGAACCCGTGAACTCGTTGAACCTTTTGTTTTAAGGTTCAACAGTTCAATCGGTTCATTCTTTTTATTTGGCTAAGTCCTTTTGATATTTTTGAGCTAAACGTGTTGAACCATTTGGTCGTTGAACCTGTTAAACCATTGAACCCGTTGAACCTTTGAACCAAAGTGGTTCAATGGTTCAATGATTCAAGCTTTCTTCTCTTTGATAAGTGTTTTGAAGTCATTGAACCTTGAAGCGGTTGAACTTTGAACCTTGACAAATGCGCTTAACTCTTGTTGATGACGTTGAACGTTTGAACCCATTGAACCAAAAATGGTTCAAGGTTCAACGGTTCAATGGTTCAATCCTTGCTTAGAAGCTTGCTGATGGACATTTTGGTTGAACCTTGTCGCTGAACCAACCTTGAAATTGCCCAAGTGTTGAGAGCTTGTTTCTTTCCTATAGAGTCCTTAGTTTTGAGTCCTTGAAGTCCATAGAAACTAAGTCTGTGGAGTCTATAGTTTTAAGCCTACAAAGTTCGTAGATTCAAGCTTGCAGAGTGCGTAGATTCAAGCCTATACAGTCCGTAGATTCAAGCCTGCAGAGTCCGTAGATTTCTGAGAAAGCTTTGAAAAATGAAGAACCTGAATTCTCAGAACAATTTTTGAAATGGGAAGAGAGGATTTTGGTCTATATGACCAAAATAGTTCAAATGTTGTCCCAAAAATGAGTGATATTTTTGGGGGACAACAAAGCCCACAATATGTCTTGTTAGGTATTAATGTTTGTTGTGGGGGTTGGTTATTATCCCCCAATATGTCTCATCATAGAACAAGTGATGATATTTGTCAAAGTTTTAGTCCCATTGATATTAATCAATGATTTTAAAATTTTATAACATTAAAATGCTTTTGGGAGGTTGATTTTTTTGCTATTAGTGGTTTGTTTGTAAATAATTTTTAGGAAGCTTGATTTTTTCTTGATCAATTATCTCTTGACTTTTGTCTCTTAAACTAATGTACCTATTTATTGATTTTTGAAGAATTCTAATTATTGTCTCAAAATAGGCTTCATATTTAATGTTGCTTCCTTTTGGATCCAAGTAGTAGGTGTATTTTTTTAAGTATTAGGGTATTTGTCAGAGGTGTAGAAATAAGAATGTTATCAAGATGTGTGATTTATAAAAAAGATGCAAGATATTTTTCTAGTGATAACACTTCACAACAAATAAAATTGAAAGATTTGCAAGTATGATAAAGTAATTTGTCTTTAATTGAAAAGGCAAGGCCCCTAAAAATGTATTACATCTCTGAATCTATTGGTTAATAAATTAATTGATGCATACATAATTTAAATCATAAGATGTAATCATTAATAAGCTCATATTCTTCTTATTGAAGAGAGTAAAGATGTTAAAATGTAACTCATGGTCCTTTATTGTGCTAAAAATATTTCTTCTAATTCTCGATATATGTGTAAATAAGCACAAGTAATATTATAAGACTAATATAAGGCTTGACCAATAAGGATTTTAGGAAATGCTTTTAGAAAAAATCTATCATTATTATTGCATTTCCCAATGGAATCCCTATATTTTTTAAGGTAAGAATGAGAATTGACACTCTCATTAAATAGTGAAAATGTAGGCATCATGAAATCACGGGGTAATGGAAAATCGAGGATATTTTTATTATAAGATTACTACATGTGACATTAGAATTAAACAAAGAGCGATATGCAATAATTTTGAAATATTTTTTATCTACTTTCCATTGTAAGGCACCCATTGTATGCATTAAAGATAATATCTCTCTCGAAGGCACATTTAGATTCTCAAGTTGATCATTCAAAGGTTGAATGTTACCATTGATGGTAACCATAGGCACACTGTTCCTCATGAGTGGGGAAGATGAGTTATTAAATCCAATGAAGACAATGAATTTATTTCATTAATTTGAACCATAATGATAATCAAGTAATGCCCACACAAAGGTATAAGGTTGAAAGCTTAAAATAAACACTAAGATAAAAATGTGAAAAACAACTATGCTCCAGGGAAGAGAGGGTTTTGTATAAAGCTTAGGTTAATTGTGTGGAAGATTTGGGGTTCACCATTTATATTTATCCTAATTCTAGTTTTATACGTAATTAGGAATAAACTAATTACAATTAAATAGATCTAAGCATACATAAATGAAAGTACACAATTAAAATATATTTAATAGGTTACAAAGAGTAATAAGTCTAAGTGCCATAATGAAACTAAACTAAGAAATGTAGATGTGCAATCATAAAAAATGTAAAAATTTTTATTTTGAGTGTGGCTTGTGACATCCAATCCATAGGTCCTTTTTGCATGCTCTCATGACCCTTCTAGACACCTTTTCCTTCATTACCAGTCATTCATAGACTTTGAAACCTTGATTCAAGCTCAACCAAACTCTATTTCCTCGGCCAATCCTATCCCTCTAGGTCTTGAGCCTGTAGGATAGGAGCACCATACCTAGACTATAGCACCAGACCGTAGGGTGTCTCATTTTTGGTGCTCTTATACAATTGCATTTTAAGCCCAAGTGACCATATTCATTTGATTTCAATCCTTCACCATGTCGGCCTAGCATGAATACATCTAACCCATGACAAATGGTTCCCTATAAAATCCCACCCAAAGGTGATTTACAAATAGAGGTGACAACTCTTACAAATCAAGCAAGAATACAAGCAAACTACTAAGACAAATTTCCCTATTCTCTACACACAGTCACCTAACACAGTTGCAAACACATTCAAACTCTCATACCAGTCCCTAGCCACCTAGAGCACTCTCAATTTGACATTTTTGCATATGCATAACACTATTTCACAAAGTACATCTAGGTGGGAGAATAACATATGGCTTGATCCTTCTTCAGAGTATTGGTATTTAGGCAACGTGCCCACATAAGGGGTGTGGATCACACATTCAGTGAATCTTACACATACTAACACCCCTCTCTATCAAGTTTTATTCAAGCATAATGAAGGTCTAGGGTTTGAAGATTAAATCATCTCTATAAGGAGCTCCATCAACATGCAACACTTAAGATTTTATAGGAGACTCATATAGGGACAACAAACAAAACCCAAAAAACTTAGATCTCTGTGACTAGTTTAGATAACAGCGACAGGAGTGGCCTATAACACCTAACCCTGAAGTGTCATGTTTTTAATGCTCTTATCCTTTCATCAAATGAAATCTAGATTTTAATTCATGACACTATCCCAGTCTTGCATAACCAGTTTCAAACTCTGTCTCAATCATCTCAGTCTAGTTTTAAGCTAAGTTATATTTCTCCTTGTTTATTGCTATTTTTAGAAAGGTTTGAAAGACACAATAAACTATACAAATCAGTACTATAATTATTGTAATATTATTTACTAATTTATTATTTGAAACCCTTAG
Organism: Torreya grandis; assembly: GCA_037957365.1. NCBI lineage: Eukaryota > Viridiplantae > Streptophyta > Pinopsida > Cupressales > Taxaceae > Torreya > Torreya grandis. Next base: position 1,615,125 of record JARHVA010002682.1, read on the forward strand.
CTTAAATTAGGAATAAGACTCCAATATTCCCAAAAAAATAAATCATTTGGTGAACCCGATTTACTTTGTTTATGCACAAAAAAACCCTAGCAACCCTAGGGAAAATTTCCTTATAATTTTTTTCCAACATTTTTTGATTTTTCTTGAATATTTAAATCAAAATTATACATTTAAATTATTAAATTTACCATAATAATTTTAAAAATCATTTATTCTAAACCCTAATTGAATATACTAGGTCCTTTTGCGCACAAAACCCCTAAAACACAAGGAAAAATTTCTTGCTAATTTTAGAAATATTTTTCTAATTTTTTTATTGCATATATAAATCAAAATTTCACATTTAAATTTTTAAATTTTCCATAGGAAATTTTTAAAATAATTTATTTCAAACCCTAGTTGAACTTACTAGGTCCCTTTGCTTCTTGAGGTATCACCTTACATGTTTGTGAGCTTCATATCCTTTTTATGAATATTCTAGTTGGTTATGTTTAGGACTTTACATTTCCTTTATTCATTACTTTTATTTCACCACATTTTGCTTATTACAACTTATTGCAAAAAATTCAATCCATTTTCAATTTGTTTTCCTACTTTAACATTGGCCCAATATATTGGTTTTGAGGAAATTGATAAGAGAGAACTTCAAGACCTTTTAACTAAACACCCTGATATGCAAGATGATATGCTTAAAATATTATAATAAGAACAACAAAAAATGGTCAATCTTTTCAAACCATAGAGCAAGCAATTGCACATGACACTATGAGGGCAACTATGTCTCAACAACCCTTTATAACAACCCAACCATTTTACGAGGCACCACCAGTTACATCTAGTACATCTCTATTTCCTATTGTGTTTACCCTTGTACAAGAGATAAAATATCTTCAATCCAAGGTGCTACATATTGAGCAAGGTGCCTCTAGACCAACATAGGCCTTGGATTCTTTTGCTCTGCTTAGTACACCGTTGGCATGTCATATTGATCCTACACCCTTACCACCAGGTTTTGTTCAACCCAAGCTCACTCTATATGATGGCAAAGATGATCCAGATACACACTTGAGAGATTTTCATGCAACATGCTTGGACTATGTGCCAAATTATTGGTTACTAACCAAGTTATTTTCATGAAGTTTAAAGGATTATGCTTTACAATGGTTATATAGTCTACTAAATCAGTTGATTAATGCATTCAATCTTTTAGTTGATATGTTCCTAGCTCATTTTAGCATTAACATAGGTGACAAAGTTTCTTATGCCCAAGTTGCATAATAGAAACAAAGGTCAAATGAGCATCTCATAAATTATGTTCTTTGATATAAGACTATCTTGGCTAAAATGACTAGCCCTATGGCCGATCAAGAATTACATGATCTCTTCAAATAGAGTCTTCTACTAGCTTTGCATGAGTCAATAATGTTCAAAAGGTTACCTTCTTTCACTGAGTTATGTCATACACTAAAGGGAAGACAAATTACTTTTAAAAGGAAAACTCAAGTACACAAGTATATCAAAAATAACAAACATGAGTAACAGTAAAGTCCCATACAAAGTAAAGGTTAATGATATCAAAAGTCAAAATTAACCTACAATTAATGTGGCTTCGGATCCCCCTTAGTGAGTGGTTTTATCAACATCTCCTCTGATCCAAAACTTAGGGGTTTTGGTTGAAATATATTTCAAGAACACAAAATAACACAATAATAATGCTTTCTCTGAGAAAAGATGTTTTATTACTCACAAGATTGTAAATACAAACATATGTTTATCTCCGGGAAGAGATGTCTAATCTCCTTCTCAGGCTACATATTTATTTATACATATTTTGAAGGTAGGAGGAGGATGTGTAAGGTCACCAATCTCGAGGGAGATGAAGTGGTTTGACTTCCATGATTTACAATAACACAAAAGTCAAGAAATTACTATTTTTAGAAACTTTCTATTTTTGGATAGTAATATTAAAATTGAAAATTCAGGCACTTTTGTTGAGTTTTTAGAAGGAAAAAACCACTAAGCATATCTCCATGGCATCTCATCACGTTCTCCTCATTCTTAGCTTTCCAATGATTCAAATGGGGAGTCAAACGGAGCTATGGTTTAAAAGTTATGGCTCCCAAAAGTTCTACCACTAATTGAGATGGAATCATCATCTGAATTGTCACCTAAAGTGTTGCCCAGATCATCCTCAGTGAGCCTTTACCAATCTACTAGTATCTCTAGCTAGAGTATTACAATATCTATTGGAATGTAATATCATATCTCTCCCACCTATTTGAGAAATTGACACAACAAAGCCTCTTCTATGGGGATATGATCAGAATGCATTTTGCAATTTTCATAGGGTACCAAGCCATACAACAAATAGATTCATTAGTTTGAAACACAAGATACATGACTTGATAGATGGAAACCTTATTGACATTGGCACTCTATTTAACCTCCTTAGGCAAAACAAACACAAGATGAGGCTCTAATTTTTTTTTCTAGATCCTTTTCCATAGCATTCTAAATAGGAGACAGGGGATACATTAGGCGTTCACCATGCATATCATGCATACCCTCCAAGCTAAATACCAAGGACTTTCAGTTGAGTCACATATTTTTAGAAACATGATTAGTGTGTATAATTCTAGAGTTCCATCTAGACCTTCCATCTCCTTCTTAGAGCAAGAGATAGTTGAGGATGATTCAAATTACCATGCACTCTTTATCAGATCTTACATTAATCATCATCCTATTCATAATGTTCTCATAGATAATGGATCTAGCATAAACATGTGCACTATGACATTATTGCAACATTTGGGATATTCAGAGTAGGATATTACCCCGACAGACATAGTTATTAGTGGATTCAATGAGCACATACAGAGTTCATTGGGTGAGATTATACTTCCTCTACAAGTTGGCCCAACACATGTGGTCACACCATTTACTATAGTTCCCAGTGCAGGAGTCTTCGATATGTTTCTTGGACGACCCTGGATTCAAAAACTTTGAGTAGTACCTTCTACAATTCATAGATGCATGAAATTCATTCACACTAATCATGTTGTTACAATTGGTGGAGTTTCGTATGAGTTACCACTCCCCACTTCAAAGCCATATACTACTTTGTAGCTACTAGTTTTAGCTCTTCCACCAGTTACATTTCTTCCTCTAGTTCAGATTTAGCCACAGTCAAGGCCTTTATCACTAACATAGAGAGTTCATACACTTACATGACAACCTCTTTTAGAGCAACCACAATTTTAGGACTCTAGATAATTTCTAGCTACAATATTCACACTCAGGCTAGTGTCATTGAGGTCTCATGGCTCTACCCCAAGCACACACTTTCAAAGAGTTTCTTCTATTACCAGATGGGTCCTTAAGAGCCCTACAATTACATCCACTTCTCAGAGTTACAGGGGGACCCCATAGTCGATTTCCACTATAGATATTTTAGAGAATTTATAGCATATATAGCTTTCAGAGCCACAATCTCATCCCTTCCATTATGCTTCATGATCATGCATTATCCCTCTCCTTGATACAGGACACCATGATAGGGAGTCTCTCATGAGACTCATTGGTTAGTGTTAGGGCTTCTTAGTATTTATTGTACATAACTTCTTAATATTGCTTGTACATAGTCTTTGTATGATTGATTATACATAAAAATATTTTAAAATGCCAAAATAAATATAACATGTCAATATACAAAGACAATACAAAATTATAAAATACAAAAACATTCCAATATTCCAAAAATTCAAAAACATTCAAATATATCAACAATACCAAAAACATTCAAATAACTCAAAAACACCAAAAACATTTCAATTGTATGCATTATCCATGCTTTACATTTCTACTACCATGTTAGACTTGCATTTTGTTCTTATATGTTATTTTATGTCAATTTATCTGCATTAACATGCTTCACTTGATCTTCTTTGAGTATGTGCAGTGACACCCAAATCTTTGATTGTTCACTTTACCTATTGAGGGGGCATCTTATTTCTACATTCAAGACATGCATCAACATATTTGCCCACTGGGGGTATCTTCTACATGACTACACCATCCAGGTTATGTCATTCCTCCAGCACCCATTCTATTTATCATGTTGATGTACATTACTTACTAGCTTACATAGATTATTCTATCGACACTCATTATTATATAGCACTTGTGTATTTCTTAGAATCTACTTAGTCTTGTACTCCATTTCTTGCATACTTTCACTTCTTGATTTGATTAGTTAGATGTGATTGTATTTCCAGCATTTACATACCTTTCTTTCTTGCTTTGGGTAGCTATATGTGATTGCATTTCTCAGTTCTTGTTTTGTCTCTTATGTGTGCCTTAGGACATTTGCCAATGTATTTTTCTTATATTCTTGTGTATGCCTTAGGACATTTGCCAATGTCCTTTGCCTATACTCTTATATGTTTCGATGGCCCTCGTGCCAACCTTGCTTATTTCCAATTGTATGTGTATGTGGCATTTGAATATGCCTTGTATGCTTGCTTTCTTAGTTTGAGTGAAATGTGACCATGTCCCTTATCTGTTTGGTCCCTTGGCCACTCTTGTATGCTTATTGATTTTTGTTGTGCATGCTTGTTTGCTTATTTACTTCTCAATTGTATGCAATGACATGATCCATATCATGCACTATCTTGCTTTCTTAAATGCCATGATGGACATCATGTTCCATCCCTCCTTGAAAACTTAAAACTAACCAAACTTTTCAGTTTTAGTTCAATACATTGCACATGTTATTACATTGTTTCATCTATCTAGGCATACCCCTATTGATATAACAATCTTAAAAATAAACTATGCTATGTCTTGAGACTTCTTTTTGACTATCATTGTTATATCATATATTTCATAACATAACACACTTGCAGGGTTCTTTATTCTGAGGGTAGTTATTTTAGAGTCTTCATTCCTACCCTCAAAAGAGGGAGTAATAATCAAGGGTTTTGTCACAAAAATCAGAGCCTCCTATCGGTCAAAAAGTAGTTTTTAGAACAATCAAAACAAGCAACCAAAAGCCAAACCAAGAAGAGCAGACCAAGAAAATAGTGATGAACATAGAACAATCATCAAAAACAGTAAAGGACAAGAGCGTCAAACTTAGCCTACAGCACTAGACACCAAGGTGTCATATTTTTAGTGCTCTTATCCAAATAGTAAAAAACATAGATTTTTCATAAACAAATAGAAAGGTAAGTTCAGTTACAGTTTTGTCACCCAAAGTTTAGATCAATTTTAGTATAGTTTTTCTTAGAGAATTTAGATATTGGGGGCATCATGCACGACATGATGGCTCTCACTTCAAGTTTTAGATAGGGTAGTTGGTATAACTTCTAGATCAGAATCCATGTTATAGACACCAGTGATTAGGGGCAATGTGTGTGGCACATTTGACTTCTTTTCTTTTTGAGTTTAGTACATTACCCAGGTATTATTAGTAGTTGTATGCCTTATTACATATGTAGGTGGTTGACATCTTTCCCAAGTGGCTTCCACATAAGCCTAGTTCTTAGTTTTGGAGTGGATTTAATACAAGCCTAATCTCCACCTCTTGAAGTGGCCAAGATTGGCCTAGTTTTTAGTACACATTCAGTTATCCATGCCACATTGTCAGATTTTAGAGCATTCATGGGCTTCAAGAGCCATCTCATACGACACATAGTCATACTGATATCAGTTCATAACTTCACTTAGTGGGCAATGATGGAGCCAAAGGTCTAGCTAGCTTTTGTATTTTTGAGCCACCTACTCAGAAGGATTGAACACACATTCCAAACATTGATTAACATATGTATGATCACATAACTTCACTTAGTGGGCAAAAATGGATCCAAAGAGCTAGCCTTTGCATTCTTGAGCCACCCTTAGGGAATTGAACACTCAACTCCATTCACAATATTACTCTTGGTTCAACACATGCCCAGCATCACTCAGCATCATAACATGTTTTATATTAGTTCATGTACCCGATGAGGTGTATTTGTTCCTTTCTTTTCCTCTTTCTTTTACCCAACTTTTGTATATTCTTATTTTAGATATAGCATATCTAGTAAGAACTAATCTACTCTTTATTTTCTCTTGCTGATTTACACTTCATGATGTGCTCTCTCTATGCACACTTAGCATTATACATCTTCATGGGCTTCACCTTTGTAGGTAAGTTTAGGTATGCTTTCTACTTTTACTTTATCCTAGTATTTTACTTCGTTGCATCACTAGAATAAAGGGGGGGCAAATGTAGTCATATAAAATATCATAATTAGTAGTTTAAGTGTGGCTTGTGACATCCAATCCATAGGGCCTTCTTGCATGCTACCGTGACCCTTCTAGACACCTTTTCCTTCATTGCCAATCATCTATAGACTTCTGAACCTTGATTCCAACTCAATCAGACTCTATTTATCAGGCTAGTCCTATCCCCTAGGTCTTGAGCCTATAGGACAAGAATGCCATACTTGAACTATAGCATCAAACCCTACGGTGTCCTATTTTTAATGCTCCTATTCAATTGCATTTTGAGTCAAAATGACCATTTTTATGTGATTCTTATCTTTCATCATGTCGATCTAGCACAAATACATCTAACCCATGACCAATGGTCCCTATAAAAGCCCATCCAAAGGTCATTTACAAAGAGAGGTGACAAATCTTACAAAGCAAACAAGAATACAAGCAAACACTAAGACAGATTTCCCTATTCTCTGTATAGAGTCACCCAACATAGCTGCAAACACATTCAAACTCTCATACCAGTCCCTAGCCACCTCGAACACTCTCATTTGGTATTTTTGCATCTGCATAACACTATTTCACAAAGTACATTTAGGTGGGAGAACTAAATATGGCTTGATCGCTCTTTAGAGTATTGGTGTGTAGGCAGCATGCCCACACAAGGGGTGTGGATTACACATTCAGTGCATCTTACACATACTAACCCCCCTCTCTCTCAAGTTTTATTCAAGCACAATGAAGGTCTAGGGTTTGAAAATTAAATTAGCTCTACAAGGAGCTCTATCGACATTTAGCACTTAATATTTCATATGCAGACTCATATAAGGACAATGAACAAAACCCAAAAAATTAGATCTCTGTGACCAATTTAGACAACAAAAAAAGGAGTGGACTATAACATTAGACTCTGAAGTGTCTTATTTTTGGCATTCCTATTCTTTCATCAAATGAAAGCTAGATTCTGATTTGTGACACTATCCTAGTCTTGCATAATCAGTTTCAGCATTTGTCTCAGCCATCTTAGTCCAATTTTAAGTTAACTTGTATTTCTCCTTAATTATTGCTATTTTTAGAAAGGTTTAAAAGACATAATAAATTATACAAATCAATATTGTAATTATTGCAATATTATTTACTAATTTATTATTTCAGACCCTTAGCTTAAATTAGAAATAAGACTCCAATATTCTCAAAGTAATTCAAATCAAAATGACAAAAGGATAAGGAATGTTCATACCTATTTGATGCTATATAAATATGAGACTGTAGACTGACTGCACTAACTTTATGCAACCTACTTCTAAAATTGGTAAATTATAATGTGCTCTTGGATAGACCTATACATTATGCAGGTACATCATGTACAAACCAAACTATGACAATCCCATTAGGGTCTTGTCTATCTCTCTATGGTCATGTCTATCCTCAAAGGTTTTCCATTATGATCTTTTTATCACATGTATTATCATGTTTGTAGTATGCTTGTACCTTTTCTTCATCAATCAAATAATCTCCTCCTTAACCTAGCTTAACACTCAAAAAATAAATAAAAAGTAATGGAGTTGATAAATCACCAAATAAATGTTATAAACTATGTATCTCGCACACATAGAATCAAACATCCACTTATTTCTATGAGTGCATGGATGGAATAACTCGAGTGAGAGTTTTAAACCTCACATTCCCTAGAAGTAATAACACAACTATTGTAGTATAATACCCTCCTTTAACACAAGGGAAATGATGAGAGACCAAGATAGAATGAAAAAGTTGTATGTATGAAGTATTTGATGCATGGATCTAAGCTTGACCTTTGATGCTCGATTTTATGTTACTTCTCTATGTTCTTCATTTTTTTTTTGCCCTTAAATGGTTTGACAAGACTTATATATATACGTTAACCTAGGATAACTTGTGCACACTAGCCAACTTAAGAAATGTATAAAGGAAAAGTTGAATATGCATGATCAAAGACAAAGTGCAAATGGGGCCATAAAGCTAAAGGGGATAAACCCATATAGTGCATAAGTTTGTCCTAGACAAACCTATACAATACACAAGTATTTCCCAGATAAGAGTTAAGCTCTATTTTTTAGGTAAGGTCAGCTAACAAGTGAGTAATAGTCCAAATGTGTTAACTAAGATCTTTTTATAAGTGTTGTGGTACTTTATGAGCTCAATAGATCAAGTTTAGACATATGTAACATCAACATTATCGTGGAAACAAACTAAAATGTACAAGTTTTTTAAATAAGGTAAATTATGTATAAGATACTGAGAATAAGAGTCTTGTACCAAAGTTAAGTGTTTACATTAATATAAAAAAGACACGTAAACTGTTTGAAAACCTAATGCAATGATTGTAGGATATTATAATGTAATGAGTGAGTTGACCCTAATGCAATGATTACAAGTTATATAAAACACGCCCTAAAAAATATTTGACAAACTAATGAAATGATTTTAGGATATATAAAAGTCATCATAACAATTTTTGCCATAATAAAATTTTAACAAATTAATGTAATGATTACAGGATACCCAAAATGCGCACTAACAAAGCTTTGAAAAAATAATGTGATGATCACTAGATACATAAAATACGACTTAAAAAAACTTTGACAAACTAATGTAATGATTATAAGAAACCCTTATAATGAAATGATGACATATCTTAGGTCTCAATTGAAAAATGTGGAAACATAGATAAGTGACATAAATTCTTTGTTAGACTAATACAATGATTATAGGATTTGCAAAACATGTCTTTAATAAAGATAAAAACTTTTATTTCTTCAAAATGTTCCTTTATAAAGCTTCTTGTCCAGTCAAATCAAGCCCTAACAAGACTTTTACAACACACAAATTTAAATACAAATGACAAACCCTTGAATAGAAAATGAGGGGTTAAACCTTTTCTTGTTATTCCATGGTGATAATTGTCAATATGGTGCCTGGACCTTTAACAAATTGACTCCCTCCTCTGTCATTTTTTCTGATAAATACTCTTCTTGTAGATGTCAATTTTTTCTATCATTTCTTAAAATGGTATAAATAACTCTCTTAAATGGGCTCTTCATCATTTGCTAAATCGCCTCCCTCTTTGCCAAATGGACTCCCTTTGTCAAACCTTTCTCTATATCAGTTTTCTCTCTCAAATTCTCCCTTTGTTGTTTTCTTATGCCAAATGCTCTTTTTAAAACATGGATTTCTTCTATTTTTTTACGTCTTAAATATTTAATGAAATCAAACAATCAAAACTTTAAAAAAATCACATAGATTTTTGATGTATGATTTCATTAATATAAAAAATATTATACACTAAATCCATGCAAAATAGAATAAAAATTTATTCAAATATTTTGATAAATAAATAATATAGTGGAAAACAATGATATCTAATAAAATTAATTAAAGAATATTAAAAAATATACTCATTATTATCCTTCAAGAAGCAAAATTAATGGAAGAATATTAAAAAATATACTTATTATTACCCTTTCGAAACTAATAGAAACATTATAGGTATTTTAAATTTCAATTGGAAAATATTCAATGCCATAACAATGCAAGTTGGAAACATTCAATTAACGACAAAGGACATAATTATAAGTGACATTTCAAATAAATATTATTTTAAATTAAAAGCAGCCACGTGTTAGAACTATGGAATAATTAGCTCTATAGATTCTCCCTTTTGAAAATTGATCCATGGGATCCTCACATGTGCTTTGTGGTTGTTGGATTTAACTCAAATATTTGAACACAAAGTATGTTATAATTCAACAAAAATGGGCCCTTTGATTATAAAAGTCAAAGCAACCTTGTATAATTTATTTGTGTTTATGGGTCCATGCATTTAACAGGGAGGTTATGGGACTAAAGCAAGCCCATAACCCTATGATCATGTGGTCAATATCTTTAGTGAGGTGTTTTCATTAAAATAAAATAAAATAAAATAGTATTTGATAAATTTAGATATATTAAAATAAGAAGATAATTTATGCAACGTATTAATATATTTAAAAAATAATATTGAAAATTTTAAAAACCATTTTATAACATGTTAATATATTTACAAAACTATTTTTTGAAAATAAAAAACCAAGTTACATTTTATGTGAGAAAAGAATTTAACATTTATTAATAATTCAAGGAAGAATTGCAGGGAAATATATATTTATGATAATGACGAATATAAATTGGTGTGGGGATCAAGTTATATAAGGAAGACAACAAATAAATTAAATCGGATCTTAAAAAATAAGGGCGTCATGTGTCAAGTCCCTGTGGTAGTTGTAAAAGATGAGTTTTTGAAAGAGCATTAAAAAAATAATGTGAGGACGAAAGCACACATTTATAATGAAATAGACAATTCAAGTATTTAAGAGTGAGAAAGCTTTTGTCATTGTACTTTATCTTTACTCTCTTTTATTTCTCAAAATCCTTTCCTTCTACACATATGGCTATATACAAGAGGAAAGTCCAGATATTATAGAAGCATATCATGGATTTGTCGTTGTAGAGGATGAAGGTTGTTGCTTTGATATTGACTACATCAAACTAGAATGAAAACTCTTTTTTGGTTCATATGCCTTGTTTCCCAGTTGATTGTCAGATAATTGTTTAATAAAACGTCTCATTATATATATTTTATATTTGTGTTGTGTTTTTTTAAAGATATTCTTATAAAATTGAATCTCAATATATGTATCTTTTGTAAATAATTTATTTAACACATTTATTTTGAAATACTTTGCTTTCATAGCTTGCATACTCCTTAGGCAAGCGAGTTCCGCAGGAGGAAAGTATTGGCCCCTGTTAAATACTTGAATTGTCTATCTCATTATAAATGTGTGCTTTCGTCCTCACATTATTTTTTTAATGCTCTTTCAAAAACTCATCTTTTACAACTACCACAGGGACTTGACACATGACGCCCTTATTTTTTAAGATCCGATTTAATTTATTTGTTGTCTTCCTTATATAACTTGATCCCCACACCAATTTATATTCATCATTATCATAAATATATATTTACCTGCAATTCTTCCTTGAATTATTAATAAATGTTAAATTCTTTTCTCACATAAAATGTAACTTGGTTTTTTATTTTCAAAAAATAGTTTTGTAAATATATTAACATGTTATAAAATGGTTTTTAAAATTTTCAATATTATTTTTTAAATATATTAATACGTTGCATAAATTATCTTCTTATTTTAATATATCTAAATTTATCAAATACTATTTTATTTTATTTTAATGAAAACACCTCACTAACCTAATGTGTGTTACAAGTAAAGTTCAAATCTCCTTGTGGCATATTCTATACTAAGCAAGTGACGCCACCATGAATTAAAAAAGAATGTCGCTGATGTGTGGCAGTGTAGATTTATATTTTACAATTAAAATGCTTTAAATTACCTACATAACCTTAAAATAAATCTCATTTTATTTTATATTAGTTTAAATTTAACAGATCCATGAATAGGATAACGAAAGTTTCATGATTTATTTGTGGTGCTAGAGGTTTCTTTTTAAATATTTTATTAATGAAAAAAAATGTAATGAAGAATTAAAGTAATGACAACAGTAAAAATTGGTAATTGTGAAAATAATTTAAATATATACAAATCAAAATTCTAAAAAAATTGAATCTAAATAAAAAATTATTTTACGAGTTGAAATAAACTTAAGTTTACCCAATTAAAAAATTACGAACTAGTAAAAGTATAAAATAAGGACCAAAAAAGTACTCAATGCAATATACCTATTTATATAGACAAGGACAATAAAAAATAATAAAATCCAATGAGTCATTCGAACTTTAAATTTAAGTTTATAGTTATTATAAAACTAGTACAAATATCTTAAAAGTATACCATATTGTATAATGGTTCTATTTTTTTTTGTTTCAGATTTTATGTTGATTGATGATGAATATCCTCAATTTAGCAACATTTATGTCCTACTCTGAAAAATCTTTCCAATAAAAAAAAATGGGCTCAAAATTCTACCATATGCAAAAGATATTATGATTTTTCAATTGACTTCTCAAAGCGATAAAAAAAGCTTTTTTATGATAGTCAAATGGACATCAAATTTAAAATTAAAACTACCCTATGATAGTCAAATAAACGTCAAATATAAGATCAAATATTAATTATCATCAACATCTCCCAAACATTAAAATTAATGGCATCCCAATTTCCATTCTAAATTAAGCCTACCATCATAATAAAGGATAATACAATATAAGGATTCTATTTAAATAGGATAAATTAACAATTGATTTTATGACTTATTTTTTTAAGAACCCGAGAGACTATACCATTTCTAAGACATTCCTCGCCTTCCTTTGTATTGTACTAAATAAGTTTTTTTAATAGTTAAAAATTGTGTTAAAATTTACAAAATTATTCTTCCAGTCGGCCATCCTCCTAGCCATTACTTCCCAATAACAAATAACTAGCAATTGCCCCGAAGGTGCAAAGAAACCCAGAGGAATTGTATATCTTTGTTTTGTGATTATATTTAGTATGTATTAATATATAATATATTAAATATATATAAATATTATCTTATATAATATATAAATCATATGAATGGCAATGACTCCACAACTATTAAACTGGTCACATAATATTTGTTAATTTTTTTTTCCCTGACCTAGCACCAACTTCGCCATTGCTAATTGGTTAATCAAAAATACTACAAAGAGAAATTTATTAAGTATTTACATTTTATAAGAAATAAACATTCAAATTATGTAAATCTATGTAACAAAAATTAACGATCATAACAATTAGAAAAAATTTAATTCCAATAAAAGAAAATTTAAATAAGAATAAATATTTTTAGCCAAAACAAAATCCACCTGAAATTCCAATATATCCTAACTAAAAACTAATGGGAGATTGATTAGATCAATAAACAAAGATCAAACATGGTTGTGAAGATCTTAGTAAAACAACCCACAACAATCAATTGGAAGGATAAAAGAGACCCTCCATAACTTGTCAAAGTAACAGTAAATATTGTCATATGTCACCCTTTTAAAGATTTTAACCCTAAAATTTAATTCCCAAATAGAGCCCCAAAACCAATCTTAAATTATACTAACCAACTAAATGTGGGTATCCCTCTACCTTTCCCATCAATTCACAATAATATAAAATCAAATATGCATCGACCAACGTATAATGAAACCCGTGACAGAATCGAAGAAAGTTACTTCCATGATATAATTGTTAAATGCAGGAAACAGACGTGAAGTGGCTCGTACTCCTAGAAATAAACATGACCATAATACATATACATTATATATATGTCTTGTCCAGACATGGAGATAAACACATATTTGTAGTCTATTGAAAGCATAGAGGGGCTTTTTGAGTCCATTGAAATCTTTGACTGAAATGGAATGTGGTTCCGCTTGAGTTAAAATAGCTGAGATAAAAAGAATGGTGGCAGTGTTGCTCTTGGGCTGAGTTAAAGAAAATAAAGGAATATAACTTAATATGGCAACAACGTTAATACTGTTGGATGAAAAGGCTGCTTCGAGAGGTTCAAACCTTGGATGTGGTGATAATAAAGATTGTGTGAAGGCAATGAAGAAGGCGAAGAATCGCTTTATACCACCACTTACCCAAACCATCACTATTCAAAACTAGGTTGTTTACAATAGAATATGTCATTTTGTCTCTTTATGAGACAAATCTGTAGTGCCTTGCCCACTGTATAAGCCTTCAGGGTAATTACAGAGTCTTCCTAACTAGAAGTATATTATATACTTGGCTCGGTCAGAGTCCCAAGAACACCAAAAAATAAAAAGCAGAAAGCAGAGAGCAAAGAGCCACCTATACATAATGGTGATAGTTTTAACTTTTGTGCATCTAACATAAACTCACTAAATATAGATAATCACGATTAAATCAGGGCACCAAACAAAAACAATATCACAAAATAAAATAAAAAATGCAAACCCATAAATTGAGCTATGTTTTTTCTCATCATTGATCAACTGAATCAAATTTTGATCTCAATTTTCATATTGCCTACAATGATATACACAGCCAACAAAGAATAGACAACAAGTGCACTAATTTTGAGCCGACTCATCACATCCTCGCACACTGGTTCAAAGCTACTTTTATATGCCGATGATCTGATTCTTATAGCAAAAACTACCCATGGTTTGAGGGATCATTTGAAGGCTCTAGAGCTATTTTGCCAAGATGTCGGGATGCAAGTGAACAATAGCAAGACTAAAGTCATGATCTTCTCTCTAAAAAGGAAACAACAACAAACTAATTTTATGTTCGAAGGTAGTCCGTTGGAAATCATCGAAGAATACAAGTATCATGGCATTATTTTTCATAACAGGCTCAGTTGGGAAACTTGTAGGGCAAAAAGGATTCAAGGAGGTTGGAGAGCTTCTTACCTTCTCTAGAATTGCAGGAAAGCAGAACTTTGGGACTTGAAAACCAAGAAAACCCTTTTTGGTTTGTTGGTCACACCGGTTGTCCTCTACGGGTGTGAGGTTTAGGGAAGCAACATGTCAAATCACAGATGGAGACAGTTGGAAAGAATTCAAAAACACCTTCTCACCAATAGTCTTAAAGTTAAAGCAACTGTTCCATATGAGATCCTCTTGGCGGAAGCCAGTACTTTCCCAATGGAAGCTGCGGTGATTACATGGGTACTAAGCTACATAAAAAAGGTTGAAAACATGGGGAATCACCAGTGGCCCAAAATGGTGGTGAACGAGGTGCTAGATAGGAGGAAGAAGATGTGGATGAAGCAAAACATCAAGTGGATGGGAAAATGGGACATTAAGTTACATGAGTGCCCTAACTCCAAAGAGGAAATAAAAAAGTTTGTGTTAAAAAAATTTAGGACTACCATGTGGACAAATCAAATTGGACGTAAAAAAATGCATTATATCAAAGATTTCAATCCCACTTGAGAGCACGAGGATAAAGCATACCTAAGTGTCGAACTTAAAGGTAATGCTAGGATCCTAATGGCACAATTAAGGACTGGTTTACACCATCTTACGTGTGAAACTGGAAGATGGACGGTTCCCAAGGAAAGATGGCAAGATAGGACTTGCATTTCTTGCAATGATAGAGTGGTTGAAACTAAACGACACTTCATTAGGGAGTGTGATGCATACAAGGATATCTGTATGTAGTAGGGTAATAGCATGAATGTGGGTAGTTTTAGTGAATTATTTGAGGAAGAGAGGCTACACAACATGGCCTGGCTGTTGGTAAAGATTCATAGGAGGCGAGATGACCTCGAAAGGAATATGAAGAATCTCCAATGGTCTTGACACTTGGTCCCATAGACTGTTTGGTCTCATGGACGTTATTAAAACTCATTTCATTTCAAGCGACTTTAAACATAAATCATATCTATTTTCTTTGTACTCCCACCAACTCATAAGATGGACATGACTGAATTCTACCTACTTTTATTTTTTTATTATTGTCAGATAGTACCTGGAACTGACCTTTGATGAAACCAATTTTAAGGTTCTTCTTAAAATAAAACAAATAGTATTGCAGGTGGGAATGCGAAAACAAATTATATATATATATATATATATACATATATATATATATATATATACATATATATACATATATATACATATATATACATATATATACATATATATACATATATACATATATATATATATATACATATATATATATATACATATATATATATATATATATATATATATATATATATATATATATATATATATATATATATATACATCACTAAAATCTATCTTTGACATTTATATATAGAATACTCTCTAAAAGCTAGATTTGGTGGAATTAGGAAAGGATATCTGAAGCTCAATGAAAATTGGGTGATCCTGGGTAGCTGTGGGTGGGCTCTGATTTAGACAAAAAACATCAATCAATTAATGACAATGGGTGTAGAATGATTGGGACCCCATGCTTGGGCTTGAGAGTAAGTACAAATATTGGGATGTGATGGTAGGAAGGAGATAAATGAAACTTGAATGAGCAAATAATCATAGCTAACACTATTTTGGCTTCCATGATGGCAAAACTTTGGCTTGCAACTATAAATGTATGCCGTGCTTGCAAGTGGTCACCATTTTTTAGATCTCTCTTTATGATATTTATTATATTTATGTGCATGACATCAATGAAATTGCAGTTTGTCTTGATTGACATGAAGGGGCCAATAACATATAATTTTTTTGGACTAATCAGAGCTCCCAAAATAATATTTTTTATTTGTTCCATTAAAAAACTTGTTATTTTCCTTTGCAAAAGTTCAATACATTTTATTCACATGGAAATCAATGACATTGGATTGGCCACAGAAGCAAAGATTAATTCCATGTTAAAGTAATAGGAAATGAGATATAAAAATGCCACTTGGATGTTACTTTCCATATTTTGATAATGGTGTCTAATGAACAATTAAAAAATAATAGAATATTTATCCAACAAAAATAAATACATTTGGGTAGCTAGTCAAGACATGGCATATTGAATGTTCCTTTTCATACTGTAATAATGGGGTCTAGGTTGATTGGTAAAGTCTGAACATTTACCAAGATGAGGTCCTAGGTTCAATATCCGTTAACTTGTTTGGTTGTGATGGGAGTAATCTAACCAGAGTTCCTGTATGTTGTTGGAGTATTTTGAGCAATGTCCATGAGTATTCGTCATCTGTATGAAGGTGGTATGAAACCTAGGCACCAGCTTTACAAAGACAGTATGAAACTTAAGCTCCTGGTGGTCCGTGCTTATGTCAGTCCCTGGTTTAATGAGGTGGTGAGAGACTATTCTTAGATTGTAAAATGTAATGATCCTCTTAAATTTTAAAAAAAAAAACCACAACACAATGAACTATTTACTGAGCATAAATAAACTGGGCATCTGGGCAGCTGGATAACATAGAGTAGGGTTGTGATGACAATATCTAATTACTCTTTCTATATTTTATTATTTATTAGATAGGTATTCACTTTTAACCGGAGCTCCAATCGATCTGAGATACAATCGAGGGTCCATATCTCCAAGTGATCATCTATCATATGTACCAGATTTACCAACAATGGCCACAACCAATCCAAGTTTACTAACAACAACCATAACTAGCCTAAGAATACTAATGATCGGTCACAACTAACCAAAGAATACCAATAATAAACTAAAATCGACCCAAGAATACCAATGATCAGCTACATTCAACGTCCGATACTATACTGAAATTTGAAACTGGATGATACTTAATATAATCAAGTCACTTTACCAACTTACCCACATCTTATCAATATTATATTTTATTATTATCTAAATAAAATATAATATTATAAATTTTTATTTAATATGGATAAAAATAATATTATAATGATATATTATAAATATAATATAATACGATATATTAATATGTATAACAAACCACCGATGCAAATTGTTAGTGAATACACATCGACGTGCAGTTTCAACCACCTATTGCATATGCATCGACGTGCAATTTCAACCACCATATAAAATCAACGTAAAAATTTGGATTAAATATTGCTATGATAAAATTCTAATATTTAGATTGGATTATAAAATTAATAAAAATTTAATCAATGTTTTTAATATTAAAAATATATATTATATTTTTAAAGAATAAAAATATATTATATTTTTGATTTTTTTAAAAAGGTACGTAGTATAAAAGTATTTTATTATATAAGAGAGAGGATTCAATAGTCATGCACTTTAATTTTATGTTTATGTGGCACCTAAATCATACCATATCAATACATAAAATTGATGTTATTAAATAGTTTAATATGTGTACTTCTCGATTCTAGATTTTCAGTATCCAATGTGGTAGTATGAACCTTATGGTTTCAATTACCATGCAAGGGGTCGTTATAATGCTATTTTGGAGGTCCAACTGATTGGTATTGGTAACATCACCAATAAAAATCTAATTGGGTGCCAAAAATTGGTTATTTAAACTACAATTAATAGCACACAACTCACATAATACATACACTTGGTTCGAGGTGATAAAGCATTGACGCCTCACCACCCTGCATTTACTGCCCATTAGTTAGTATTCAACTTGCTCATCACCGAGTTTAATCACATCAATCACTATGCATGTGCATTGCTATCGAAGGGAAGTAATGATGTTATGCAGGGAAGACCAGAAGTTGCTTGCTCATTTGGATTTTATTTGGCCATCACTTCTTATAAGTGAGTTTTTTAATACCACACTAAGTTGTGAGCCAAATGGTTACAAAAATGTGAATATGGATTGGAATGGTTGCTAAAAAAAAATCTACCCCTCGTGTCCTAAAAGGAATGGGGTTTTTTAGTATTATAGTTTTTTTGACTTATGTAGAAATAGAAAATTGGGTGCAGGTCTCGAGCTTCACAAAGGCAGATTTCAGGTGAGCTATGTTGATTTCCATTAGTGTTTTTCAACTCGACCAATCCTTGGATTTTGTGTAGCTATTAATTCTTAGAGTTGAGTTATTTTATATCTCACTAAGGCTATGAGCCACAATGGTTTAAAAATTATGAATATTGCTTTGTGGCTTTCATGTCGAATTAGTTTTGTGACTTTTATTTTGCTAAATTTGTAAGTATTTTGAGTTTATTTCTTTTGACTTCTACAAAAAAGGTGAATTGGGTGCAGGTCTCCATAGAAATGGTGAATTGGGTGCATGTATATGACTTTGTAAACATAAATATTTAATGGCTGAAACCTGGTAGAGCTTTCACGAGATCCATCTCCATTTGCATTGGTGGTTTTAACACGGTCAAGCCTTGGATTTTGTTTGGCCACCATTACTTACAAGTGAGGTATTTCATACCTCACTAAGGCTATGAGCCTTAATGGTGTAAACATTCTGAATATTGCTTGCAATGTCTGTTAAAAAATATATATCTTTGTCCATCTATGATTTGTTCTAGTGATTCTTGGGATTACATTTGCCCTTCATGGATTTAATGGGTTTTTTGTTTTAGTATTCTAGTTTTTTTTTTAATTTTGACTTTTGCAAAAATGGCGAAATGTGGTTTGTATTATTATTGTAGGTTATTTTTTAAAAATGATTAAGCTTTGTATTTTGTTTAACCATCGTTGCTTATATGTGAGGTTATTTATAAAGAAGGTTTTTTTTAGTATTATGGGTTTTTTCCTTTTGACTTCTATAGAAATTGTGAACTGAGTACAGGTCTCAGGGTTTGAGTGTTTGTTAAAAATAAATAATTTTGTCAATATGTGAATCATTCTATGAATTATTAAACTTTAGTGATTGCAGTTTAATTCAGTATTATTGAAATATGAATCATTCGAAATGAGTGATTTTAGCTTAGAAAAATTACAGATCATTTAAGGTTAATTCGTGTAATAGATGCCATAAATAATATTATAACAGCAATCAATTGCATGAATGCAATTCATACATATAAGCATTTCAATTATAGTATGAATTGCATTCATACAAATATCATTTTGTCATTGAGGATGCCATTTTGGCCATGAATAAGACCATACATGCACTCCATCACCACAAACTTTGGTGACGATGATAAATCCCTCTTCAAAATAAGTAAGGTTATGTCAATGCAAATCATACAAACATGTTTATTCCAATTGTATACCAATACTGAATAATTTAAATGGGAAAACCATAAGATGATATTATTTATATGATACAATTTACATAGCATAACATTGGACATGACTAGGCAAGCTAAGGTAAAAAACAATGCTCCTATTTCATACTTGCTCGTTACAACAAAAGCCTTTGTCGAATCTTCAAAATAAAGACACAAAGTTGCATGCTATTAGTTTTTTAATAAATTCTTCCTTTATGACAAAATGTTGCATACTTAAGGTTTTTCAAGAGCTTACTCCATCAACTCTTTTGCTGGTGTGTTTTTCACTGACATTGGTGTTGTTGGAGTGTTTATCATATCACTTATCAATGCTTACAAATTCAATGTTCACCCTTGTTGATAACAACTTGTAATTTTTAATTGATTAGGTGGACCAAGTGGACTCCCAAACTGATAATTTCTAGAGCCTGCATAGGAAGGAGCATATTTGTTCATCATTTCCATGATAATTGGATATTGATCTAGAAAAGGTTTGCCATATTTTTTAACCTTTTATGTCTACCCATCTCTTTCACTACTTTCTCGTACTCCCTCATCCTTTTTTAATGCTCCTTCTCATGATTTTCCCTTTCCCTTTGTTCTTTCTTTTTTTACTCGTTCTCAAAACATTTATGTTCCAAATCCCTATTAATTTCTCTCGATGTTTTCATCTCTTCTATTTGTTATTTCCTCTTGGCCTTAATTTCCTCTATTTATTTATTTCTTGTTTCTTGGTCATGAAGTTTTTATAAAAAGTCATCTCTAGTTAATATTTAAGACTACCTGCTCAATCTCATTGCACCATTTGATAATCTACTGGAACCATGCACAACCCTCTTTACTGGCAGTTTAAGGAAACTACCTAAACTTGAGCTTGTCGAAATTTCTTTATTTTGATTGCATTTAGGTTCTTCATTATTATTTGTTGCATTATCATTTGTTTCTGCAAGATTCATTACATCATCATAATCATGAAAATCCTATGTAATTGCCTATTAGTGCACCAACTCTTTATCAGGTACAACTACATGATGGGATGTCATTAAAATGCCCCTATATGCATTGGAAAAATACAAGCTAATACCTAGTTTAGTTGCCCCATCCTTGATCCAATTTGGTTATCTTATTTACAAAGGCAGACTCAACGCCTCTCTGAGAACATGTTTTTCAACCTCAGACACATGCTTGCCTTGACCAATTTCTTCACCTTTTTAAATATAGTCTTGTGTTTGGCTTACATGGGTAACTTGGCTAATATTAGGTACAATGGGATCTACATTAGCATTTTTAATTGTTCCATATCCATTTTGAAGTTGAACAATTACATCTATATCATCCTCTCCATATCCAACCAACTGTATGATGTTTTGAATTGTACTCTCATTATTTTCATCTATAAATTCATAGGCCTCACTTGGTGCTATGTCTTCTACAAGTGCATGTTTGTTCAATGGCCATATACCCATCCTCCTAAAACCTGATTGTATATTTTTTTAGAAAAAGTGCATTTTTGAAAGTTATGTTGCCCAGTTTAGCTAAGTCAAATTTGACAATTTCAAGCTTGTGAGTTTAAGCCATCCACTTTGACCTTTTTCATTTGAAATAATTTTTGACTGGGGATAAGACACTTACATTCAATGGTTTTAGCTTGTGGGAAGTGTGCATTGGCAAAGTAACAAGATCAATTCCCAAACTCCTAGCCTCTTCTATAGTTGTAAGGAGAAACTCCCATGGCCATCAAAAAATAAATAAGTGCCTATTGGAAGGAGAAACTCCCCCTGGTATTGATCTCTTAAAACAGTGTAGCCAATTGAAAAAAAGTGCGAGAAATTTGTTATCAAACCTATTTAATTGCTCTTTGTTATTCAGAGTGAATAGTCTCATTCTTGAAATTCTCTAATTGTTCCAAATTAGCAGAATCAACATTGATGAAATCTTATTTTTCTTGTTCTATTTGAGAGTATACATTTACCTAAAATTTGTGCGCTCTCATTTCTACTTCCCATAAGTTTTTTGTCATCCAAGCATTGTGATGGGTTGCCATACATGTTCTTGGTTTGTAGCGTGCTATTTAATTACTCTTTGTTGTTCAAAGTGAAAGTCTCATTATTGAAATTCTCTAATTATTCCAAATTAGTAGAATCAACATTGATGAGATCCTATTTTTCTTGTTCTATTTGAGAGTATACATTTACCAAAATTTTGTGTGCTCTCATTTCTACTTCCCGTAGGTTTTTTGTCATCCAAGCATTATGTTGGGTTGCCATACATGTTCTTGGTTCGTAGTGTGCAATGTTATTTTTTAGATGTCTTTTTTCCTTGAAAATATAGAATACAAGAATGCTTTGGCTTGCTACATAAACACAAGTAAGAATGGTGATCCATTCCCTACTCTTTGGAATGGTGTGATGAACACTTCGACATCCTCTTTTTGTTATGACACACATACCAATGTTCCTGTCAGCCTGCAGTCTAGTTTCATCACATTTTAAAATTCTATAAGGTCTACACTAATTAGCTTCATAAACCTTCTCCAAGTTATTATAAAATTCATTTACAATGGAAGGCCTTAGTTGGAATGCTCTATTTCTATCCAAGTTCTTTACCAATGTAATGGACAAGTCTGGGTGCCTCTTTTTAAAGCCATCCCACCAAGACTTGCCATGTGTTCCACCCTTGAAATGGTGGGGTTTATTTTGAAATACATGTGTTACTTATGACATGAGTTGTATAATTTCTAGTCCATGGCCAAGTTCTACCATATCTTTTCACCATTGAACAACCTCAAGTTATTCCTCCTTTAACAAAATGGTTGGTGGGCCCATCTTTTTAGTAGTTGTAATACCCAACAATCAATAAGTGATTGTGGTTGCAAGGATTCCTCATTTTTTGCTGTAGATCGAGTGAAGTACTCGTTATTTTCAACACCCCTCATAGGATGCTCTATTTCGTTACAATCTATCAATTGTGGATGCATGTACCTTTTTACTCGACATAAGTACCTGTTGTCATGTGTGTAGTAAAGTGAGCTTGTTTGTGTGAATTTTAAGCTTACCTCCTGAATTAACAACATCCACTCTTCTTCCTCTTTTTGTTTTCAACCTTGTCTTGCAAACTGTTCTCTTTCTTTTTAAAATTATCATTCTATTGGCATCATAAAATATGTAAAAGTTAATTACATGCATCATAAATGCATAAAATGTTAACATACATATTGTGTTACTAACTCTACATTTGCTCTTTCCCTTAAATTAATTTTGTGTGATTCAAGTTAGGTATGGGCTCGCTCTTTACCAAAAATTAAAAATTTCAATGTAGGATGGTGAGGTGTTAATGCTTTGTCATCTCGAACATGGTGCACGCATAATGTGGACTTTAAATTATTAACTAAAGTTTAAATGTCCTACATTTGGCTTCCACTAATTTATTGCTTGAGATTATAATTATAAGGAAGAGTTTTATATATATATATATATATATATATATATATATATATATATATGGGCATCTTTAATTGCTATATATAGCAATTAAAACTAGGCATTTTAATCAGTGAACAAGTGTATATTAAATATTACTTGGATGTAGTATCAACCTAGTAAATAAGTAAATATATAACAACATTAAACTTATATAATTAGAATATTATTAAGGACGTGGCAAAAATTAATCTGATCATAAGGTTAAGGAAATTCAATTAAATTATGAAACAAACGACCTGTCTATAATTTTAGCCAAGAATAATGTTTTGAAATAATAAATATTATGTATGCAACAAAATGTATAATTTTGATTGTCAAACAAAATTATAAGAGAAAGTGTATATAATACCGAAAATTATGAGATAAAATATATAAAATACCGAAAATTGGATATACAAATAAAGATAAGAGGATTACATCAAGTTATTTGAAATTTTTACATAAAATTAAATTGAGAAAATTTTGATTTGTAATAATAAATAAAAAAAATATTGTATTTGACAAACAATATAAAATTTATGTTATTGAAATCAATATTTACATTTATCCATGCAAATATTAATTTGAGATATTTTAGATTGAAATATTGTATATTAATAATAGTGCAACATTTTATCTACAAATTTAAAATCTCTTATGAACCAATAAATTAATATATCATTTTAATACTTAAATATTAAGTATAAATATATTTCTAATTAATAATTTTTTTTTTCTATTTTTAATAAAAAATATATTTAAAAACTAGAATCTATACTTTCAAATACCTTTCAACTATTAAACCCCGCTCAACTATTGAATAATTTTAGATTTTAATTATTTAAATGTTTTTGAGCGGGTTGTCATTTGTCATTTATTTGGTACGGTACATACCAACCGACCCCACTTTCATTCTAAAGTCATTTTGAATCAGCACAGGGTGACGTTATCAAGTTTCTTAAGTTTAAATAACCTCGAGTCTCTGAGTTTTCGCATTGTGGGCGATGATGGTCCATCGTAAGAGTGCCAGGCCTTTATGCTTCAGATTCATCCATGGCCGTCTCAAATCCTCATACGCAATGGACTCGTACAATTATTTCTCTCTATTGAAGACATGCGCCGACATGAAAGACCATCAACAAGGTAAGAAAATCCATGCCCACCTGATTTTAACTGGAAATCAATTTGATATGTATTTACAAACAAAACTTGTAGCCATGTATGCAAACTGTGGAAGGCTGGTAGATGCACGCAAAGTGTTTGAAAAAATACCTCAACCAAACCTTTTCTTATGGAACCTCATTATTGCACAATATGTTTTGCACGGCCATTTTGATGAGGCCATCATGCTCTATCATGAAATGCTAAGGGCGGGGTTGAAGCCTGATAATTATACGGTTCCCCCTGTTCTGAAGGCGTGCGCACAACTAACTGCATTGCATGAGGGTATGGATATTCATGATTATATGACTAAGAGTAGATTTGAGGCCAATATTTTTGTGGAGAATGCCCTTGTAGACATGTACTCAAAATGTGGAAGGCTAGAGCATGCACGCCAAGTGTTTGACAAAATGTCTGAACGAGATGTGGTCTCTTGGAATGCGATGATCGGAGGTTATGCTCAGAATGGGCATTGTGACGAGGCGATGCGACTTTTCAAGAAAATGGAGGTGATGGTTATTGCGCCAGATTTGGTTACATGGAATGCCGTTATTGGAGGACATGCCCAAAATGACAATGGTCATGAAGCTTTGAAGCTCCTAAGGAAAATGATAATGGCAGATATCAAACCAAATTCAGTTACAGCTGCGAGCGCTCTTCCAGCATGTGCCCAGTTAGCAGCTCTGCAGCATGGGAAGGAGATCCATGGTTATGCACTACGTAATGGTTTTGAGTCAAATGCTACTGTGCAAAATGCCCTTATTGATGTTTATGCCAAATGTGGAAGTTCAGAGAATGCCTGCCATATGTTTCACACAATGACTGAGAAAACAGTGGTCTCATGGAATGCAATGATTGCAGGGTATGCACAAAGTGGACATCGTGATGAAAGTTTAGATCTCTTTCGACAAATGCAACTGGTAGGCATGAAACCCAACAATGTCACCTTTGCAAGTGTTCTTCCAGTAATTTCCCGCCTGTCAAATTTGCAACAGGGGAAGGAGATCCATGTAGTCATATTAAGAAGTGGATTTGATTCATTTGTTGTAGTAATGAATGCCCTTGTAGATATGTATTGCAAATGTGGGAGCACTAGACTTGCACGGCAAGTATTTGATCAAATGCCTAAAAGAGATGTATTCTCATGGACAGCCATGGTTGCAGGTTATGGGATGCAGGGGAAAGGTGAGGATGCCGTCACAATCTTCTCTCAAATGCAATTGTCTGGCATGAAACCAGATGATGTTGCCTTTCTTGCCCTGCTATCTGCATGTAGCCATTCTGGGCTACTGTCTGAAGGTTGGAAATACTTTGATATGATGAGAAAAAACTATGGGATCATACCTAGGATGGAACATTATGCATGCATGGTTGATCTACTTGGTCGAGCTGGTTGCCTAGATGAAGCAGAAGAATTCATTAAGAAAATGCCAATAAAACCTAATGCTGCTGTGTGGGCCACCTTGCTTGGGGCATGCAGAATTCATTCTGATATGGAACTTGGAGAACGTGTGGCAGAATGTATTTTTAAGTTGAATCCTGACAATCCTGGATATTATGTGCTGATGTCAAATATATATGGTGCAGCTCGGCGGTGGGATGACCTGGCAAAAGTGAGGAAAAAGATGAGAGAGCATGGGTTGCAAAAGAACCCTGGATGGTCCAGAATAGAGGTGAAGAATCAGGTACATGCATTCCATGTGGGAGATATGGAGTGGTTATATGCCTGATACAAGTTTTGTGCTGTACAATGAAGAGGAGCAGAAAAGAATACATGGTCTGATCATTCTGAGGAGATATTATTTTGACTTATCAAATCATGACAAAATACACGTCTCAGCAGCACAAGAACATGTGCATATGCAGTGGCCATCACATTGCTGTCTAAGTCATTTACAAGATTGTTAGGCAAGAGTCAATTTGACGATGCAAACCATTTCTATCATTTGAAATGGGGGTTGTGTTCTTAAGGTAATTACTGCTAATATTTTTTGAAAGAAAAGAGAATCAAATCCTTTTGTAGCAACATTGGAGCCAGGTATTCAAAATGGAATTAAAGGTCAAATGCTTAAGATATGAATTCTCATATTTCTGATATGATTTTACATTGAAACTTGCTTTGTATCTCTTTGACAGCAGTAGATGTGGGTGGCTCTTCAAGGCTCAATCTTGAGATCCTGGATTGAAGCTCAGTTCTCGTATATACATTAGATGGCTTCCTTCTATGAATTGTACCAACCTCCAGGTATTACTGATGTGGCCTTGAATGTAATAATTTTCTATTACAAGCACGCAAAGCATTTAGACAGTTCTATTAAGATAACTGTCAATTTAAATGTTTATTTATTTATTCTCATAATTTTTAATGTTCATAATTGAACAATTCTGAGGTTATTTAAATGCAATTAGTTGTTCAAGTACAATAGGTGGTACTTTGAAGGTTATAGTCCACCGTTTTTGCACCAAACATTCATTTGTATGATGCAGAATATCACGGTGTTTCACATAATATTAAACTTATTTTGTACTCAGTTATACTGGGAATTATTGTTATTGTGCCAACAGCGCTAATGTCTTGTCCTAGGATTAGATGTGGGGCATGCCTGCAACAAAAGACTATTGGCACAAGTGGCTGCGATGCCTTATTTTGTTTCACTCTCCATATTTGTGTAAGGGAGACTTCTAGAGACTCAAATAGTGACACTTTTTAAATAAATAGGCCAAGTATATAAAGTTGTGTGTGGTGAGGAGAATCACAGTATAAAGAGAGAGTTTGAGCATGTCTCCAAATGGGGAGTATGTTGTTGTCAAGTGTTTCTTTAGATGGTGGGGACTATCAGAGTGTCAATTTATTTGCATGTATGACAGCCATTAAAGTTGTTCAAAATATTCAGGACTTAGGTAATGGGAATATCGACAAATTAACCCTATTCTTGTCAAGTGTTTGTGTGCAACATGATTGTTGAAGTCATTTTGAGGACTTGGGTGATGTGTTGTTTTTGGAAAACTTCCCATTTTCACCACTTTCGTCAAGCTGCAGCCTGTTGAGTAAAACAATTTGATAAAGTTGTTTAAATGCATATTTTTTTTGTGTCAACTGTACATGTAGTGTATGCCACTTGTCATCCTCTGCATAACTTCAACAATTTAATTTGCCAATTATGTCACATGTAGAGAAGCTCAAATTTCATTCTAAGTAGATTGTTTCCAAGCTTCCCATTAAAGATCCCATAACATGTGTTCTAATAGGTTTTAAGCTAACCTAAAATTTGGGAGTAAGATTTTGACAGCCACCATCCAAACTGCAAATTTTTGTTTAACTTAACATTTCAACTTGTTTTATTTATTTTGTGATTAATGTGATCTAAATAATATAAAACTATGAATACTCAAATTCTGTGAAATAGGGCATTAATTATACAAATATGAATGGAAAAGGGTAGATGATATTGCACTTACTATATTTACAATTGAAAAAGCTATAGAAGAGAGATGCACTTAGTTGATTCCTGATTTATGTTGTTCACTGCATTTGTCATAGTCCTTGAAAATGTTGTACGTCTACCTTGTAATCGCTTAGATCAAGAAACATGACTTCAAACCCTTTGCAGATGTTGCTGGTGAAGCTCAAACCCTTGCGGCGACCAGTACTATTTAGGCTATGCCAGTATTGCTCCAATTGACTCTGCAAGTTTATGCTGCCACCAATCGTTGTGCCTACACCTATAGATATTTCTTGTGCGTGCATTCATCTTCGGTCTTGCACAAGGATCTCTATTTTATTTCTCTTTGCTTCAAAACCCTAATTGCACTTTCTACACCAAGATGATTGGAAAAATGGGTTAGCTCTTTGGGTTGGACTGACCTCAGCCACTCCCCACTAAATAGCTAACCGTTGCATACGTTCCAATATTCCAAAGAGGGCTCAAACCCCACATATCTTTCCCACTAATGTGTGTGTGTTTCAAATCATGTGAATGTAAGTCTAAATGTAATTTTGCTTAGGTCCTCCTTGGTACAAGCATGCAATCTATGTGTGCAATTAGATTCATCCATTTAGAAAATTTCAGATCTATGATGAAGCAGAATATTAGTTAGCTAGATGTCTATTTTCTCAATGTATGCTTTGTCTTTCTATGAATGCTTGTCCTTTGAATGCTCTTAGAGGCTTTGTATATATAGTGCTCTCAAATTTGAATTAGGGAACTATTGACATGCACAAGTAAACCCAACAAAACCCAAAAGTGATAGAAGAAACCAACATAAAGGGTGCCATACTCGACAAATACCCTCAAGTTATGCTAGGACATTGCTGACAACATTGGACCTTGTCGGCAATTGGCATAGTTTGGGTTTTTTTGACATTTTCCTAAACACACAAAAATAGAAGACACAAAAGAAACATACCCAAGGATCCTTATGACAGACTCAAAAGCATAAAGAAAGTTTAGACACAAGAAATGCAATTGACTAAAGTAGACAAGAGAGTGTATGACCAAAGACAAAAGTGCCAATAGGTGTCCCATTTGTAATGAGAGTATATATATGTAAAGTCACATGAAAAGCATCGTAAAAAAAGGTTCATATGAAATTCGAATGTCTGCAAATGCCCTTCTTTAATCTAGTATTCAAATGCAATGCTAAATATTGGTTTAAAGGAACAAAAGAACATGCAAACCTGTGTTGATGTTTTTTTTGAACTTGGACCTTTCACTGCCCAAATATTCCTTAATTTCTAATGTGTACCTGCAAGCAATCATGTACATAATCAAATAGATTACTGTTCCAACTAAAAAACAGTATACTAAAAAACAGTATAAGTTGAAATGAAAAATTGACAAAAATTAAAAGAATGACTACACTTGTTAGTATGCGATCTTCTACTATTCCTAGAGTGTGCTCATGTCATTTGGAGTAAAGATGCCATGGGTCCCAAATGATCCAATCCATATGGAGATTGTGCTCATAACCTTGCTCTCTTCTTGGCCAAAGAATCAAACAAGGTTTTTAGCAATTGTCTATAATTGTGGAAACTCAAAACAAGTTTGTATGTAAAGGTGGAACCCCGAAATAGGTTTGTATGCAAAGGTGGAAACTCGAAATAGGTTCATATGTGAAGGTGTAACCCCAAATCAAGTTTGTATGTAAAGGTAGAATCCCAAAACATGTTTGTATGTAAATTGAAACTTCAAATCAACCATTGTAGATGGATTTTAGATCTAAAGTGCTTATGTAGTATCATCATTCCCATTCAATTCTCAATATAGAAAATAGAAAAATGTTTGCTTGAACAACATTCTTTCCCCAATTTGATCTATATGTATTTCATAATAATATAGACTACCATCATCTGTTTGTCATAATGTCATAGAATGTTTATCAATCTACTCAATCTAATTAATATGCTCTATCTGACCCATATAATATGATAAATCTGCTCAATTTGACCCATATAATTTGTGTCATAATGTCAAAGAATGCCCAATCATTCAACAAATTAAGTGGAATGCTCCACATATAGCTCAATCTGTTCAATCCGACCCATCTAAATCATATAATCTGTTTGATAATGTCATGTAATGCCTTTGAATGTGTCTAATGTGACCCATTTGAACTATATAATATGTCTCACCGTACCAATGCTCAACTTGATATGGCTTGAATCCTGTGAAATAAGCCTAATATATGCCCTCCTTTTGATATGAGAGGTGAAATTTGTGAATCGCTCATCTCAAAATGCCAAGTTAAACACATCATGTGTTATATATAAAAATATAATCATGTAAAAGACATATACCAACATGAAAAGATGTCAAAATACACAAAATTGATCTTTGCAAGCACATATGGAAACATGTAATGTATGGCAAGTAATTGGTTTTAGCAATCTAGATGTAACCATTATATGCTAGTGTACAATGTTGCTAATACAACTAAGCATTGAACATTTGTTACAAAATTTTAACATTGATGTGCTTAGTGAATTTTCGTAATTTGTGTTATGTGTTTGTATCCCTTATGTGAGTCAATGCATTCTCAGTAGTTGAAGTTACATTGATTTCCCCTAATGGGTAGGCAAATGGCATAAGTAGTTACGTCCCATAAATAAAATTTCTTTGAATGGTGAAAGCTTGCCAAGGCAATATCAATGTGTGTCATGCCTGATTTTTGCATGACTAAAACACTCCAAAACACGCAATTTTTTTTAAGAGATAAAAACAATGATACTACTCACTTGTGCCTTGAAGAAACGTATGTTACACTTCACAGCTTCTCGTGTGCACAACTTTGACTAGCACGAACCGAGCTATTAAATAATCTCTCCCACATGAGAGTAATATAATGGTCGTGACCGACTATTCACGGAGTCACTGCATCGGCTACCCCAACAGAAAGGATCCAAGATATCCTTAGATTCTTGGGAACAAAGAAAGTATTCATTCAAGACAAAAGTGACGTCAAATCACTTTCGGTGAGGAAACACGGACCCCACTCAAGATTAAAATACACCAAGGTAAAATGATTCTCCCTTGTTGCAACTATTCAAGTAGGAATACTCCTACGAATACTCGGACACAATTAAGACTAAAAGGTTTTTAAGACGATCCTAAGTAAAATACCCAAATAAATTAAAATACTTTTCTAAAGCCAAGAACCAATTTTGTATTCCAAGACCATATCAAAAGGAGCATTGTTTGAGTTCTAGGGTGATCAGGACGAAGAAATAAACTACCAATCCAAACCGCACTTGACGATGGAAACCGACTCACCTAGGAAAACTATGACAAACAGGGTTCAAGGAGACCTTATTAAAAATATCA
The DNA here is from genome assembly GCA_037957365.1 of Torreya grandis. Taxonomy (NCBI): domain Eukaryota; kingdom Viridiplantae; phylum Streptophyta; class Pinopsida; order Cupressales; family Taxaceae; genus Torreya; species Torreya grandis. The sequence continues at coordinate 1,646,511 of JARHVA010002682.1, forward strand.
AACGGTGTCGAAAACTAAATACAAAAGGTAAAACATAAGTATGAAACTCAATGTAAGATATTACAACTTACAAAACAGAATCTCGGAGAAGGAGATGCCAAAATAATCTGGCAATCCAAACGGGTTTTGGCAATAGAAGGGCTGAATAACTCAAAATTTCAGAACAGACAGGGTTTGGAAGGAGCCTACCAAAAATAGAAAACGATTCCAAAAGAACCAAAACAAAGTTCCAGAGGTATTATAAAGCTAAACACAATTAGGATCAACTCTTAGTTTTGCATAAAAAAGACTAAATATTTTTAGTCAGTTGATTTCAAACTGACTTCGCACAACCAAACTGTTCTGCCTGGTAATTTTCTGAATAAACTAGTTTAGAAATTGAACCGTTAAAAATAGTAAAATTGTCCGAAACTGATAAAACTAAGTTGTACAAATTTAAAGGTAAAAATAAAACACTCACAACAATCAATTTCACTAAATGGCTTAGCTAACTATATTTGAAAAGCTGACTTTGAAGCGACTTGCATAGCCAAAATAGAACAGCACAAGCAAAATCCAGCCAGCGTCTCCCGGAAATGGGTTCACAAATCGACATCCGATCTAAGAATAAACGAAATGGTGGTTGTTTTGAATTCTCCTATGATAGGGTAGTGCGTTCCAAAACCAAGTTTTGGAAAATTGCTTGTTTGTTGCTTAGACTGAGTCTGTTTCAAAGCTAACCTAGGCAGATTTACACAACGTACAATTACTATTCACTTCAATTTTCTAGTCTCAAAAGAAATCCACCACTGCATGAGCTTAGATATACTTGTATTTAGGAAACCGGTAACTAAATGATAAAATCACATCTTTAAAGATTCACATTTTCTAGTGACCGTGTCATAGATGATTGAGAATCAAACAAGAGGACTTACATCAAATACAACCCGGTTAATAATGGTCATGAGGTCATATTGCTATTACAACCCATAAAACTTTATTATCTTTTCACGTAAGTGCACACCAAATCTGTGACCAAATAACTAGTTATGTACACTATCATATATATGATCGAAATTCATAATCATACTACGAAGATAATCAAGGTAGAAACTTCATCGTCTAAAGCCTATCATCTGCTTACTCAAGAGGAAATATTTCTAGTACAATTTTATTCTAAGCCGTTTAAACATATTGATAAGGTGACAAGAGTCAAGAATTACATCTAGGTTTTGAAGTTCATTCTCTCATTAAAAATTTTTAATCTGAATCCACAAAATGATACAATTACTTGTGATAGAATGATATAGTAGTTTTCCACCCACAAAATATAACCTTCAAATACAATTCAGTTAAATTAGAACTCCGCTTATCGACTAATTTAGCAAGAGATACAGTTCATTTCAAGTATACTTTTGATACACTTCAATATTAATTACATGAGGTTCTTTTTTAGCTAACACCAGAAACAAACATATAAATCTCTACATTTGCATCACTCATTTGATCCTGTTTCCCACTGTACTTGCACTGAGATCCCACAATGAATGGGTCAGCTTAATGCTGAGCAAGTGAAATATTGTCATAATCTTCCAAGTTAACCAATCAACAAACAATTCAAACAAGATGTAACATTAATGATTTATACTTTTGCTTACATCAATAACTCGTTAAAAGTCAAGATTAATAACTGTGCTAAGCATAAACACCGAAAAATCTGCATATATATCAAATGCACTCATTTGTTCAATTACCTTAGGGGCGGAATGAATCAATCCTTCCTAACTAGGATGAAGATTAAGTCTAGGAGATAATCAAAATAATTCTAAACTTTTATAAAGGTATTAACATACTAAAAGACAAGATTAACCATGGTTAACTGGCGAGTTCTGTTGGAAGATGAGTGACAACTCAATAAGCCAGATTAAATAATTATCAATCCAAGAAATGATAATCCCACCTTCCCTCGTCAGGCAACCTGGGTAAAATAAAACCAAAAATACAAAAGATAAAAACAGAATTAAATACAATAATTTCTGCCAGAATGGCGCTTCAATATTTTTTTTTTATCACTCTCACTAAGCTCTTGTCCATTCAACTTACAATGCAGCCTTTCAACAACAGTTGGTCCTTCCTACTCAACCGGATAAAAGGGATGCTACACATCTAGCCTAGCTGGATTTAATTTAACAGAAGTACGCTACAGGTAAGAAGAATTAGTTATGTAAAAATGTAAATATGAATACTTATCTTATTGACTAACTATTGTATAAACAAAACAATTCTTCTGTTGTTAATGCGCCATTCCAGGCTTATCAGCTACAACAACAATTTTATTTATTTTCCCTTTTCATCCCTTATTGCACCATAATCTTCAGCGCAACCAATAAAGGTAAGACATTATCTGAATATGTAAATCATAATTTCTAGCTACTAAAGCGCCATAACCAGGACATGAAAAGTGTATTCAAATCCATTTCTAAACTACTACCGCACCATTTACAACTGTTGGTGCTAAATGATTTGATGTATATGGAAAAAGATGATAATACTTCTATTTTATATCCCTATAGCGCCATACCAGGCCACTCACATTAACCCTAGTATCAATTTCTTCTTAACATTGATGCCCTTCTCAGGTCACCAGCAGATGATATTTATTTCAATTGGCGAATTAATAATTGATTATTAGTGCCTGGGTAGCTAAATATCACCTATCAGTAATCCATGGAGACACAAGGAAAACAAAAAATTATTTAATACACTCTTCCCCCAGCGTTGTCCTTAAGAAAACTGAACAAGTGAACAGAAATTTAGGGGTTTGACTCCAATATTTAAGATCTCAACCTATGTACAGGTGGTACCAAACAATGTACATCTAAGATTTAGAATGCAGCAATTTACATGTACAGAAAAAGCAAGGATCCATTTGTTACTCACTCCACACAGGCCAGACAACTAAGCAAGTGTGGGATAACTAAAATTGGTCAAAACTCTCAAATTTTGGTGCGAAATGAATTACCTACAGAAGGATTCTAAAATTAATTCAAACTACTATTAAATCCAAAGCTAACATGCAGGAAAACCAAGCATTACCATATAATACTATGACAAAACCCACACAAGACAATGATGCAACACAAGCCAAAAATCGCCTTTGTACAACCATTGAACCATTCGTTAACAGGATAAAATGAAAGAGGCATCACATGATTGCACTTGTCTGTTTAATTCAAAGCTCCTTGCTACGATATAATTCCTTGCCTGCTGGTCAGAGCTCCTCCTAGCTCCTTCCCAAAATCTCCCTTCTCTCCCAAGGCAAATCAAGTTTTATCTCTTTGATGGTGGTGCAAAACAAAAGCAAGGTAAATAAATGTTTTAAACGTATATTATTAAATGCAACCCAAGTGGGCTACACACTAACTTAATGGTAGGATTCTTTTATTTATTCATCATTAAATTTCAAAGTGGCAGCCCAACTACGACTTATCATTACATTTCAAAGTGGCAGCCCAACTACCACCCCTGCCGTCCCACTACCGTTTCTCTTATCACCTAACGAAACCCACAAGAAAATAAATCCTTTATCTAATGGAAGAAATCCATCCATCATAATTGAGGATTTAGATCTTATTATGATAACAAAATGTAATGAGTTACAAATTATGTAATAAATAGTATGGTAGTAAAGAATATGAAAAAAAATTTCATTATTAAGCTTATTGAAATGGTTTCAAATTAGCCCACCATTAACATCACCCAAACAAAATTTCCATATTCCATTTTCATTTTCATTAATTTTTTAAAACTATTTTTAATGTTTTTATTTTGATTTGATTTATTTAAATATGATCATTTTGTAAAGCCCGTAATAGAGATATGTAGTAATAAACTCACTGTTGTTGATTTACATTTTTAGAATAGTATATATATATATATATAATTTATTTACCGTCTATTTATCTCACAGAGGAAATAAGAAAGCAACCCTCAATTTAGTCATTTAAAGTAAGGAAACACAATGCAAGAACAATCGAAAGCTCTTAATTATCTACATAAATTTCTCACTTGATGCAGTCATGGAACGAAGGACCGAATTAAGGTGATCAAGATACTGCTACCAGGAAACCGATCGACAACTAACATTTGCACAAGAAGGTTGACGGGCCGAGGAAAAGAATATGCTAAAGTGGAAACCGAAATAACCAACTATCAGAACGCGTCCTCCGAAAAGACTAGGCAAACCCTACTTGACACAGAGACTACAATCCACACACTGATAGATAATGATACTACATCATTGGAAAGGTAGAATTATGACAAGGACGGGTATTACAATGTGATTCATAAGGTTTTCATGAATTTAGCCCCAATCATAGGGTTATTGTTATAGTGTGAAAGTTGTTAAGCAATGTGTATATCCTAGAAATTATTTTACCCTATTTTTGATAAAACACTAAATGAATTAAGTGTTATATGATTATATAGGTTTAAAACTAGAAATATTAGAATGCTAAAGTGTACAATATTCAACTATTTGGATTTTGACAAATTGCTGAATTTAGAAAGTTGTTATTTTGAAAAAGTATTGAGAAGAGACATAGTTTACACACAGATATCCATTGATTGTTCTAATTGTTTGACTATGAAAATCAAAAGAAGAGATGACTGTGTAGGCTAAGTATCAGAATTAGAAACAAAAATAAAATTTGAAGCAGTGTATTATAAGTGGATGACGATGCAATGCACTCCGGTTTGTTGACCACATATTCGTTTTAGTTGACTTTGAAAGGCGACAAACAGGAAAAGATAGAGAATTTTTTTGGGAATGACAAATCATGAGCAAAAGCAAAATATATTTTTAGACAAATGGACAGTAGTGTAGTGCACTTGAGTACGTTGACCGCAGACTTGTTTGGGTTGATCGTGCAAAAAAACTGATGATTGCGCCTAGTACGTCTATAAATCTTGAGTAATGTGAGATCACACTTAGGGTTTAACCACACAAAAATAGTTTTGTCTTCTCTTTCCTTTGAAATCCGTAGGGCACTTTAATAGCTTGAAAACTTGCAAGAAAAAGAGCAGTGTAATGGGTTGAGTTGACTTCAATCACCCCCTTGATGATGGATTGCTACCTATGTATCCAATACTCAAAGGAGGGGAATCAAATCCATATGGTTCTCCCACCTAGAGTGAATGTGCAATTATGCTCCTTTGACTATGTATATGCAGCTAGAAGATGGCTTTCATACTTGACAATGAGAGCTCTTGATTTGGCTTATGATTTCTCCTTATGAATAATGTATAATTTAGGTATGATAGGGCATATTTGCTTAATGTGCATAAGTGTAAATGCTTGTACCAGTGAATAGTAAGTGGTTGTAACGAATGACTCTTGACATGTATTAACAGGCGAATCTTTTGACAATTTCTTTTAGTTGACCTTATGAAATGTGTGAGAAGACCCAAAAAATTGATTTCGAATTTGGAAACTAGTCGTTATTTGGCACAGGATGTGGTCGGCCTAGGTGGACAAGGATGCAGTTCGCCGTTTGTTTAGATCGAACTTGCCCAAGAAGATCAATGACAAATGTCATTTGCAAAGAATAGTTTGAAGGTGATTTTAAACAGTTTGAGCATTTGACATTGAGAGTTTTGTATAATAATAACGACAAACAGTCGAGCCGACATGTAGAGAAATGGCTTAGATGAATGGCAAATAAGAGTCATGTATTTATACAGAAGTCATGTGGTTAAGAATATGTCAAGAATTAGTATTGTAAAGTATCTATGACCAAATTTATGTCTATATTTGCCTCCTTTTATTCTTGTAATAAAATTGCTATGGTAAAGGAGAAATAATTGACCATGAGTGTGCACAACATACTTTGTCTTTGAACAAATACTTTAATTGTGCAGGTCATTCAAATTTAACAAATTTGCAACAACTCATGAAATAGTCATTTTGTTCATTTGGAATTTGAAAAGCTTATTTTTTAAATTTGCAAAAATCGAAAAGAAGAGTAAGGGAGTTCACCTGTATATAGGTGAAACCAAAATTTGCTATAACCAGTAACTGATAATGGAGAACCATGCCCCCTTATTGAAGCATCTAAAAAATTTGATCTAATAGAGAATTTAGATGGATTAAATCTCAATGTTGAATAACTAATCAAGCTCTTGTATTATCCCAACTCTCATGAAAAAGGAATAGTATCTAATGAATTAACTTCAAAAAGATGGAACCATGCTAGGATAATTAGAAGTGATGTAAAGACTGTTGAGTGTCATTGGATTCAAACATGTATCATCCGCATAGATATGAATCACACCACTACAGACGGATTTGAATTTTAGATTTACATGATTAAAAGGGAATAAATAATATTCATGCCCTCATCATGATCACATTGCTTATAGAATTTGTTTTGAATTGAATGTTTTTGCCTTTTGTATTTGCATATTGAAATTTTACATTTTTGAATTTTTTTATTTTGAACTTTGAAACTTTGAATTTTTGAATTTTGAAACTTTGAACAATCTTGAACATGAATGAGTATAATGATTCTTTTGAATATGTATTAATGATATAGAATGCTATGTATTTATATGCTCAATTATGAATGTATTTGCAACCTGTAATTTTGATCTTGCAATTGTTTTGCATGTGTCTATGCATATGCTTTCAAGTGTGTTTGATTTTATAATTTTTTTGAGAAGTGAGTGTATATGCATGTCATATGCTCCCAAAATCTGTATAAATGTGTCAATATCTATCATATGTTTGATTTATGAATCACTTTGAATATTTAAAAATTTGTATTTTATTTATAAAATCTGATTCTGTATTAATTTCCATATTTGAAACATGTATTTTGTATTTTTGCAACTTATATTTTGTATCAATTTGTTCATAGAGGTTTGGATCTATAAGACAAGCTCATTATGATGCACTTTTTTTGAGAAAATGGATGTAGCCTACAAGTCACTCATCTTAAAAGAAGAGTTAATTGTATTATGTGATAAATATATGATCATATAACATAATGTCATTATGTTGGAGAATATGTCATCATAGAATTGCAATTGTCATTGAAACATGTATATAATATATTGAATGCAAAGACATACAAAGTATCATGTCTAGATAGATATAACATTGAAATACACAATAAAATAATCGTAGTAAAAATGCATGATATGTATCATGACATTACTAATCAATATCATGCAAGCACACAAACACAACATCTAATGTCACAATTTCATACAATAAAGCCAAGAGCTACATACAAATGACATGTTTAAATGTCGTATAAATAAAGATTGCACATACATAAGGTCAAAAGTCACAAACAATAAACATTTTCAAATGTTGCATACATTAATCAATGGTTTCATAGAGACGTTCAAACAATTTGCATACAAGGGCCAATGATTACACACAATAAATAAACAATATTAAGCCTATTATGTACGAATATAATTGTAACATAAAAAAAACATAAAACAAATAAAAATTAGTACTTTTCATTCACATGTATCAATGTGATATTGTTAGCAATGTATCATATATATGTAGTACAATGTAAAATATAGGTGATTGTGGCAAGACACTTGTAACATTTGTAGCTCGATATTGTATTTGAAGTCAAATAAATATAATCTATGATAGTTTAATATGGAAAAGAAAGATGCTTCCATCATAAACATGACCATTGGATAAAAAAGAAGTCCAACATTTAAGAATGCATGTGTAATGTATGCCCTGATCATCATTAAATACTTTGTGAAATGCTTGTTTATTTGAAAAAGAATATGTTATCTACCAAATATGAGATAGATAACATATGTAATAAACAAATTAACATCTTTTGTCATGCTCAGGTCTTAATATTTGATTTTTTTAAAGAGTATTTCAAACATTTGTGTTTTTGTAATGTTGGATTGATTTTTTTTAAATTTTTACAAAGAAAAACTAACATATGATCTAATCAATAGAAGAATCATGGTGTGTGCTTTAATTGAGGAGTTGAAACTTGACTTTCCAGGGATGAGGAACACTACATATAGATATATTTGAATCTGAAAAAGCATCAAGTGTTATATTATAACTGTCGCGATCATTGCTTAGAGTACTCTACCACTTATGCAAATTGCTGAAGAAATATACACTATGCCAACGCTTGAAATCTAAAAGTACAGTCCTTCTATTGATCGAAGAGGTTACACAACTCACCAATGGCAGTCTGGTCTAACCAAGAGAGATTGGATTTTTTTTAATCAAGGTTGAAAGCCATTATATAGAGAGAATTACAAAAAGCCAAAGATTGGCGTAGAACTTGAAGAGAAAGATTCACTTTTGTGAACTCCAAGTTTTACTTGGCCTTTCAATAAAATATATTTTCCTTTTTAACCTTGCATGACGCTTCTTTGCTTGATGAAGCGAACTTATCTTTGTCATGAGCCGTCCACCTCTTTTTTTTTTGCATGAAAATCCACGCAGATGTCAATTTTAGAACTCCACGTGAGCTGCTTGATGTCGAGTTGTAGTGTTTGAAAGCTGAGTTAAACGTTATTTAAGCCGAGTTGGACGAAGCGATCATTTTCTTTCGCATGGAAAGCTTCTAGTGGATGTGGCGTTTAATCAATTAGTCAACTCTAAATCGGGAACAATCAACTTGTCGTTCAAATTTGGAACCCCTGTTGAAGCTGAGTTAGACTTTCGGATGCATGAGCTGGTTGGAGATGAACATGACTTAAATAATCAGTCAATTGAAGCTTTGACTGATTGTTCGAAAATAGCTCTTATGTTTGAAAATAGCTCTTGCTTGCATGTATTCTGTTCTAATTTTGATTGTGTCTATTTCTGGCAGGATTCCGTATTCAACTACTTCGTCGGATTATCTGTTTTCTATTCTTTTTTGCACAGTCGGCCTCCATTTATTTCGGATTTCCTGTTATCTCCTTAGTCTCAATGGTTACTTCCCGCGGTAAAAAATTGACGTCTTGCGGGACGTCACCAAAAGTTGTCGTATTTCCTTCGGCTATATTTCTTCGGGTTATTTCTGCCATTTTTTCAAAGCTTCGAGATTTCTTCCGTCGGGTCTATTTTCCTCGCCTTGGTCCGAATTTCTTTGGACTTTAAGAATTCATTGTCTTATCTTCCTTTTTTTGTCTTGCGGTCCTCCGAATTTCCTCGGACTATTTGTCCGAAGGAATTTCTTCGGACAAAAGTCCGAAGGATATCCCTTCTTCCTTTGTCTTTTTTCCCCCTTTAACTTTTTCTGTGTCCCCAAATTCCCTGATTGAGTCCGTAGAAATTTTCTGCTTGAGTCCGTAGAAACCTGAAGAATCCGTAGAAAATTTGATTTGTGGAAGATTTGTCAACATTCTGGCGACTCAGCTGGGAAGCATGCCTGCTATGCTTGAGAACCCAGGCCATGTATAAACGCTATTCGAATTCCCAGATGGTGAATTTGATTTTTGATTTAAAAATCTGCTCTGATCATTGCTGTAGTAACCTCTTTCAAAAATAAGAAGGGAAAAACACGAAAGCAGAAAACTAACTAAAAAGCAAATGTGCAAATAAGCACTTATTGAACAAAACTGAAGCAAACTAGTGTGCTTGAACATCACTTGGAGGAAAGTAGAAACAACTTAAATAACCTAGTTAACCATGATAAGACACGATCTGCCTGGATCAAATAGAAAATTCTTGAACTCACTCCTTTCGAGAGATGGTACAATTTGCAAAGCCGGATGTTTATGTCATAACCTTAGATGAGGCATTTTCCTTGTCTACGAACTGTATTAGCATCTTTTTGAATGAGTCATCAACAGCAAACCAGTCACCAACAAAGACAAACTCACCAAGTATTTCTTGATTGTTTGTTATCTATCACCATGTAAAGTGATACCCCATCTATGCATGCCTTTTGAGTGACCACCTCCTTATTTACTGCTGCGAGTTCATCCAGCTCTTCAAGGAGCTTTGAATATGCAACCCAATCTGTACTGGGATCTTGAATAGGTGATTCTTGATCAAATTTCTCATAAACATGCTCTTTAATAGCCACTATATCCATACAAAACTCTTCAATCTCTTGTAGAGATTCAAGGTATAGCTGCGAATCATCTTTTTGTTCCTCATTTTGATCTATTTGAACTGAATCTGCTGTCACGCTATCTGGATCCTTCTCAAAAAGAGATACCTGTAACGCATATATGACTTCAATTTGTACCAGCTCCTCTTGAAGTTCCTCTACATCAAGATCAGTCTTCTCACTTTCAGCTATAACTGGATGCTCAATTACAACCTCAAGTGAAGTATCAATGGAAAATTCTTCTTCATTCACTTCTGAAGCATCCTCTATACATTGTACAAGAACTTGTCCTGTAGCTGTAACCTCCTCAGTACTCCAAAGAACAAGATCCTCCTAAGCAAGGGGGATGGTGGGAGGGTGATAAAATTCATTTGTTTGAGAGGGAATATGAAGCATGAGAGGTCGATCATGGTCGGATTTTGGAATCTAGAGGGAAAATGAATTATCTAGGGAGTTTTGGAGGTGAGGGAAAGAGAAATTCTTAAAGACCTTTGTATTCTGTTCCTTCCATTTGGCCATTACTTCATCAAAGTCTGGAACTTGCTTGTTCTCCTGGACAACCTGAGCTTGAGAGATGATTGGTGAGGTAATGGAACTATATGAAGGTATAGTCTCATGAATGGGCTCTTGGATATGCTCTTGAATGGACTCTTGAATATGCTCTTGACTCCAACTAGGAAGCTCCCTTGGCACACACTGGGCATGGTTAAGAACTTCATAAGAATAAGGAGCACAATAGCCCTTTGTAGACAATTGGTTTAACTCAATTTTCTGCCTTTCCCAAGCCTCCATCTTTTTCAATGCAAGAATACATAGTCCATTTATCTCTTCTGGATCATTTGACACATTTCGAAATAGACCATTCACTTCCTCATATTGAGAGTTAGAACAAACATTTCTTGCATATGCTAGTATTTTGAGCTCTATTTTATTCATTTTTTCTTGAAGGCAATACTGCTCATATGTAACATCATAGCCATATGGGGAAGATGAAATCTGATCTTGACACTGATATGGCTTACCAGGGAGGTAAGATTCATGTTTTTGATAATAAGGATCATGAAAAACTTGATACGGCTCAACATAGCTTTGATAATAACCTTGATAAGGCTGATTGGGCTCATAGATATCATGACTAGGCTGGTATGATCCCTCATTGGGCTGATAAGGAAATATAGCATAAGAATTCTCTTCATACATAGCCATCAAAATTCATTTACGATAATTCAAAAAATAGACTTATATGGAAGCTGTCCTGAACTATTAGAAACATCTGCTTGAGCTTGGAGTCTCCGAATACTTTTTGAAGAACACTGCTCCAACTGCGATTTCATCAAGACCAGGAAAAATGTGTCCCACCGGGCATGCCAAAAACTGTTGTCAACTTGGAGCTGCGCCCTGATTCGAGGACGTGCGCGAAACTGCCAGTCTTCTATCCCGCTGAAACAATGGGATCTTCTCACGAGGGTGGGTGCCTCAATAGTGAGAAGAACCTCTAGAGAAGGCTGGTTCCTGTATGATGTATCAATGAAGATTCCTACTCTACGCTGCTGACTACCGTGGAAAAGGGAGAAAGAAAACTTAAGGGGGAAATCCTACCTAAAAGGGGTGATAGACCAAGATTTTGATCCACTCAATTTGGAACCTTGAACACTGAACGAACAAGGGAGAATGAAGACCTTAGACTTCAAATTAATCACTTATGCATAAGTATTTCATGCAGAGGTTCGGTCCAATAACTAAAACATGAGGGAAAACGATGGAGAGAGGTCCGATACAAGACACTTTGTAGCCACCTAACATCCACTTGCAATTTCAACAAAAGACAATAAAGAACACTTTAACATGACTTGCACAAGGATAATATAGCAACTAGGTATGAAACATAATTTGGGAAGGGAGAGTACTCTACCACTTATGCAAATTGCTGAAGAAATATACACTATGCCAATGCTTGAAATATGAAAGTACAGTCTTTATATTGATTGAAGAGGTTACACAACTCACCAATGGCAGAGTCTGGTCTAATCAAGAGAGATTGGATTTTTTTAATCAAGGCTGAAAGCCATTATATAGAGAGAATTAAAAAATGCCAAAGATTGGCGTAGAACTTGAAGAGAAAGATTCACTTTTGTTAACTCCAAGCTTTACTTGGCCTTTCAATAAAATATATTTTCCTTTTTGTCCTTGCATGAAGCTTCTTCGCTTGATGAAGCGAACTTATCTTTGTTATGAGCCGCTCACCTTTTTTTTTTTGCATGAAAATCCACGCAGATATCAATTTTAGAACTCCACGTGAGTTGCTTGATGCCGAGTTGTAGTGTTTGAAAGCTGAGTTAAATGTTATTTAAGCCGAGTTGGACGAAGAGATCATTCTCTTTTGCATGGAAAGCTTCTAGTGGATGTGGCGTTTAATCAATTAGTCAACTCTAAATCAGGAACAGTCAACTTGTTCAAATTTGGAACACCTGCTGAAGTTGAGTTAGACTTTCGGATGCATGAGCTGGCTGGAGATGAACAGGGCTTTAATAATCAATCAATTGAAGCTTTGACTGATTGTTCGAAAATAGCTCTTATGTTTGAAAATAGCTCTTGCTTGCATGTATTCTGTTCTAATTTTGATCGTGTCTATTTTTGGCAGGTTTCCGTATTCAACTACTTCGTCGGATTATCTGTTTTCTATTCTTTTTTGCACAGTCGGCCTCCATTTATTTCAGATTTCCTATTATCTCCTTAGTCTCAATGGTTACTTCCCGCGGTAAAAAATTGACGGCTTGCGGGACGTCACTAGAAGTTGTCGTATTTCCTTCGGCTATATTTCTTCGGGTTATTTCTGCCATTTTTTCGAAGCTTCGAGATTTCTTCCGTCGGGTCCATTTTCCTCGCCTTGGTCCGAATTTCTTCGGACTTTTTGTCCGAAGGAATTCCTTTGGACAAAAAGTCCGAAAGAATTCATTGTCTTATCTTCCTTTTCTTGTCTTGCGGTCCTCTGAATTTCCTCGGACTATTTGTCCGAAGGATATCCCTTCTTCCTTTGTCTTTCTTCCCCCTTTAACTTTTTCTATCTTCCTAAATTTCCTGATTGAGTCCGTAGAAAATTCCCTGATTGAGTCCGTAGAAAATTGCCTGATTGAGTCCGTAGAAATCTTGCAGAGTCCGTAGAAATTTTCTGCTTGAGTCCGTAGAACCCTGAAGAGTTCGTAGAAAATTTGATTTGTGGAAGATTTGTCAACACATACATTTACTTATAAAAAACATAAAGCACATAATCAAACACAAATGAATGTATATGCAAAACAGTTACAAGATCAAAGTTATAGATTGCAAATACATTCACAATTGAGCACACAGATTCATAACATTCTATATCATTAACACATATTCAGAGTAGGCATGATACTCATTCATACTCAAGATTGTTTAAAGTTGCAAAATTCAAAGTTACAACGTTTAAAATAGCAAAATTCAAGATTTTCAAAGTTTCAAAGGCAAAACATTAATTTCAAAGCAAAATATTATGAGCAATGCTATCATAATGGGGGCATAAATATTATTCAATCTCTTTTGATCATTCATATATAAAATTTAGATCTATATGTAATAGTGTGATTGAAATGTGTGAAGGTAATGTATGTTGGAGTCTAGTGAGATTCAATGGCCTTGACATTACTTCTAGTGAACTTGACATGGTTGCATTTTTTGGGTTAATACATTGGGTACTATTCCCTTTTCATGAGATTTGGAATAATGTTTTTTTTTAACTCAAGTGCTTGATTAGTTATTCAAAATTGGAACTTGATCACTCTCAATTCGTCATTAGTTCAAATTCTCCAAATGCTTTAATAAAGGGACATGGTTCTCCATCATCAATTACAGGTTAAAGGGCAATTAGTTTCACATGTATACATGTGTACTTCCTCCTTGCTTTTCTATTCAATTTTTGCAAATTTCAAAGTTAAACTTTCGAATTTCAAATGGACAAAATGACTATATTAGTTGCTGCAAAGTTTGTCAAATTTGAGTGCTTTGCACAATTAAAATATTTGCTCAAAGACAAAGTATCTTGTACACACTCATGTACAATTTTTTGTCGTTATGTTTTACCTTATTTTTGATAAAATACTAAATGAATTAAGAAGTGTTATATGATTATATAGGTATAAAATTAAAAATATCAGAATGCTAAAGATATACAATATTCAACTATTTTGATTTTGACAAATTGTTAAATATAAAAAGTTGCTATTTTGGAAAGTATTAAGGGATACACTTAGCTTGCACATGGATACCTGTTGATTGTTCGAACTATCTGACTTTGAAAATCAGAAAAAAATGACTGTGTAGGCTCAATATTAGAATCATGAACAAAAGCAAAATTTGGACAGGTTCGCTGCAAGTGGGCGACGATGTAGAGTGCTCTAGTCTGTTGACCGCGGACTCGTCTCATTGATTTTGATAGGTGGCAGATAGAAAAAGACAAAGAAAGTATAATTTTGGAAATGACATATCAGAAGTAGAAACAAAAGATATATTTCAATAGGTATGTTGTAGGACAATGGCGTAGTGAGTCTGAGTCTGTTGATTGCAGACTTGTCTAGATTGATTGTGCAAAAAAATTGATGATTGTGCCTACTATGCCTATGAATGCTGAGTATTGTGAGATATCGCACTTAGGGTTTGATTGTGTGAGAATTGTTGTTTGTCGTCTCTTGCCTTTGAAACCCTGAGGGCACTTTGATATCTTGGAAACTTGCAAGAAAAAGAGGGGAGCGTAATGGGCTAAACTGACCTTAGTCACTCCCTTGATGATTGATTTCTATCTACATATCTAATACTCCAAGGAGGAAATCAAGTCCACGTAGTTCTCCCACCTAGAATGAATGTGCAATTGTGTTTTTTTGACTGTGTATGCAGTTAGAAAATGGCTTTTGATACTTAACAATGATAGCTCTTGACTTGCTTTAGATGGCTCTTGACTTAGCTTATGACTGCTCCTTATGAATAATGCATAATCTAGGCAAAATAAGGCAAATTTGCTCAATGTGAAGAAGTGTAAATGCTTGTATCAAGTGAATAGTAAGTGATTGTAATGAATTATTGTTGACATGTATTTATAGGCGAATCTTTTGACAATTTCTTGTAGCCAACTTTATGAAACGTGCAAAAAGACCCAAAAGATTGATCTTGAATTTGGAAACTAGCTGTTATTTAGCACAAAACATGATCGACCTAGGTGGACATGGGTGCAGTGCACTGCTATTTGCTTAGAGTGGATTTGTCCAAGAAGATTAGAGATAGATGTCCTTTGCAAAGTATGACCTAAAGGTGATTTTAGACAACTTGAGCATTTGACGTTGAGAGTTGTGTCCTAATAATGGAAAACAAAGGGTTGAGCCTGCATATAGAGAAATGATTTAAAAGAATGACGAATAAGAGTCATGTATTTGTGCGCAAGTCATGTGGTTAAGAATATGTCAAGAATTAACATTGTCAAGTATTTATAGCAAGAGTTGGGAAGAACATTTGCAACATTTAGACATGATACTTGCCATATTGGAACAACAGTACCTCTTTGCCAAGATGTCAAAATGTGAATTTAGTGTGACAGAAATCCTATACTTAGGACATATAATTAATAAGGATGGAGTCCATATTGATCAAGAGAAGATTTAAGCCATTATGAGTTGGCCTTCTCCCAATAACATGACACAATTAAGAGGGTTCATAAGTCTTTGCACTTATTATAGGTGATATGTTAAAGGATCTCACAACTAGCAACACCTCTAACCAATTTAACAAAGAAAGTATCTTTTAGTTGGATAGAGCTTGCCCAATCAACATTCAAACACATTAAACAAGTGATGAGTTCATCCCTGGCTTTGGTAATGTTGGACTTAATGTCATGCATCAGTTTGTGTTGGTGTGGTTTTAATGCAGAATAAGCATCCCATTGCTTTTGAAAGTTGAAAACTTGAAGAGCATGAACGAAGGTACTCAGTTTATGATAAGGAAATGTTAGCTATTATGCATGCCCTTGCTAAGTTCCAACAATATTTGGTATGTGGAAGATTTGTGGTCAAAACCGATCACAATAGTTTGAAATATTTCCTTGAGCAATCAAACTTAAATGAAAGACAACAAAAATGGGTTAGTAAGATCCAAGCTTTCAATTTTGACATTGAATATGTTAAAGGACAATATAATGTAGTGGCTGATGTTTTATCAAGAAGATCACATTTATGCTCCATGGTAGAAATCACGGCTGATTGGAAGACATTTATAACGGCGGAATACATTAAGGATGAGTGGGCCAATGCAATCTTAGAAGGGAAAAATGAAGGTGAATGTTATAAAGTAGTAGAGTACCTCATCCTCTACAAAGATAGAATTTTCTTAGTGGCTGGTTCCAAATTTAAACATAAGATCCTAGAGGCTATACATAATGATCTATTAGCAAGTAATCCTGGTTTTGTTAAGACATATAAACAATTATGGGATTGAGTTTTTTTGGAAAGACCTTTAAAGTGAAGTCCTTAAATACATTCAAGAATGCCCCATTTGCCAACAAAATAAAATAGAACATAACTTTTTCGTTGGATTGTTGCAACTTTTGCCTATACCTACTCAAAAATGGGAGAGCATATCTATGGATTTCATTTCGAGACTAACCATGGTTCAAGGACATAGCAACCTTTATGTAGTCGTGAACCGATTAACAAAATACGTTTATTTCTTCCCACTTCCTAAGAAGTATGATGGTCTTATGATTGCTGGAAATTTTTTTAGAGAGGTTTTTAGGCTTCATGGACTACCTATGAATATAGTCAGTGACAGGGACACTCTATTCATGAGTGCTTTTTGGCAAGAAATTTTTAAATTATCGGGTACTGAGTTAACTTCAAGTACGGGTTATCATCCTCAAACTGATGTCCAGATGGAGGCTGTGAATAAATGGATTGAAGGGTACTTACGAAATTATGTCAACGGGCAACAAAATGCATGAGTTAAATGTTATACTTGGGAGAATTTTGCTATAACACTTTTCATCACTTGTCTATTGGAATGTCACTTTTCAAAGCATTGTATGGATATGATGCTAAAACTTTTGTTGATTTGGTCATTCCGGATAGTAGGGTTCCTAGAGCTAAGGATCTAATACAACAACATCAAGACATTCTAATTACTCTTAAATATAATCTTCCACACACCCAAAATCAGCAAAAGTTGTATGCAAATCAATAGAGAATTGAAAGGACTTTTGAAGTTGGAGATACGGTGTATTTAAGGTTACAACCTTATAGACAATCGTCCCTTAAACAAAGTGGTGCTGAAAAACTCAAGCCTCGCTTTTACGGACCATACCGGATTATAAGAAGAGTGGGAGAGGTAGCATATGGATTGGATTTTCCAGGGTATAACTGCATACATATGTCTTCCATGTGTCTTGCTTGAAACGAGCACTTGGACAACATATTATTCTTTCAATGGAATTACCCCCGATTGATGAAAAAAGTAAATTGATTCTCGTACCAGAGAATATTCTTGATACTCATGAAAATAAGTTAAGGAATAGAAGTATCAAAGAATATCTAGTTCGTTGGAAGAATTTGCCAATCGAAGATGCCACATGGGAAGGAGCGACCATTTTGGAGTAATTCAACTTACAATTGCTTGAGGACAAGCAATTTGAGGAAGGGAGGTCTGTAATATCCCCAAAAAGGAGATCACTGAATTTAAATGAGGAAATTGCTATCAAGGACAAATCGCTGTCACGACAATCGCTGTCAAGGGAATTGCTGCATTTAAGAGGAGTGTTGCAATTAAGGAATCACCATTGTGTAATAATCCAAACGACAATTAATTAAGGGAGTGCCACTCCAAATAGTAGTCCTTAAACAACATTAATTATTAATTAATTAATTAGTAGTTAGCATTCATTTTACAGAAGGTCACAATCCTTGGCGAAGACATGACGTTTGGTGGAACACTATGAAGGTATTTATATTCAGCGTTTGGTGAGAAGGAAAGGCATCCAGTCATATTCATGTATTAAACATTTAATCCTGTACAAGTTCAATGCTTTACAACTACAATTGAGGACGAAACCCCTCAAATGTAAAAATTGGATGCAAAGACGAAAACTCTTGTCATCCCAACTCAAGGACGTAAACCCTTGAGACTTGTATTGTGATATTTGAGATCTGAAAATTCTATAATAAAATTCATTTAATTATATAAATTATTTTGAAGTCCAAATATTATATTTATTTTAAAGAACGGAATTTCAAGGAAATCAAATCTCTGTATAATATTCTGGTTCGGAATATTACAGTCACATTAGAGGATGTGTGACAAATCTTACGACTACTAGTTGTGGGTATTTGTGTAATGTTATAGGCTACACATGGTTTAGGTTCGAAAGGTGGAGCTCACATGTTTATGGCTGAAAGCGTTCGGGGGGCACGGTATGCCCCGATGATTTGACATTCTACTTTTTGAGATTGTTTTGTTTGATGTTCCATCGGTATGGAAGTATTTATGTGTTTTACTTGCTTCTTTCATTGTTGTGGATGGAGGTGGTGTAGCCATATCATGTTGTATACATGGTATCATTGAGGTTATTGAGACATATGACACCATGTACTCCTGGGCCAAACTATGGTTGCTCACTTGTATATAAAGGCTCATATTGGTTCACGTGGGAAGATTTTAGTGGTGGGCTTGGATCAACCACTTTATTACATGTTTGGGATTATGAACACATATCCATAGCTCATCAAGCAAGTCGGCCTTTGGAAGAGTGGGCACACCCACAGATGTATGCAACGAGATGGCTTGGTAGCCCATGTACTTTTGATCACAATACTATGGATTGTTGGATTTGGTTTCATGATAGATTTCCTAGGATATATGAGTGTGTTACTAGGTAGTTTGGGATTGTAGAGGAGGTGCCCCCAACACTTATGACATGGAAATGCACACATAGAGTGGGTCATTGTTTAGGGGAGTGAGGTTGGCCTACTACAACGGGGTTAGCTCCAATACCAGTAGGGGAGATGGATCCCCCAACTATCATTGTAGATGGTGATGATGCGGGTTGTATTGCAGAGTACACCTAGTGGTGAGCTTAGTCGTGCTAGGCCATATGGTTTCTTGTTGTTGTAGAGTTAGTCAATGCAAGTTAGGATACACAGCTTGACGTTGCCATGGGTAGAGGGTAGGTAGGGAAATGCCCCTGCTGCTGGTCGAGGTACGTACATACATTAGATTGAAATGTTTTAATAATTTTATCTCATTTTGCTTATCATCTGATAATGTTATGCAAATGTCATGTATTATGTAGGTGATGAGTATTGGACTATGATTATTGAGGCATCTATTCGGGTTCTTACTTGACACATTCCTAATGATGTAGTACATGATGTCTTACTAGAGAGGGTTGATGACATTGTAAGCATACATGCATCACTTTTTGATCTTGTGGCACATGCCACAACTACTTATATTGTGGCTACAAGCAAGTGTGATGAGCTTAGGAGAAAGGTCATGGAGTTTAGAGGTCAGCTAGATAGCCATCGGATGCCTCTACCCACTATGAGTATGGACCTGTCACCTAGGACAAACTCTCTTTTCTAAGTATGTACAACATCAGGGCAAGCACACCAAGGTAGTAGCAGAGCGGGCTGATTTACAAGCAAGGCTAGTGATATATGAGGATTGAGATAGATGTAGTAGGTTGCGATCGCAATCTCGTCAAGATGATCGTGGGACTTCCTTTTCGAGAGCCCCTAGATTTAGGGATCAAGATGAGGATAGTGATGTAGAGGGTGAGGGCCAACTTGTGCCCATCATTGAGTGATTTACATGTACTTGAAATACTGAATTTTGATTTTGTCATGATAAACATTTGCCTTATCTTTTATATATGATCTTTGATTATGCTTTATATGCATCTATGTCAAGGATTTTAGATATGTGACTATGTATCTTGTGTTTTCATCATTTATGTTTTATTAGTATCTTGAATTTTGATTTGTAAGGATATAAGGTAATGTGAGAATGATATAGTATTGAAGCACAACATATATCTCATTAAAATCCAAAAAATTGAATGGGATGGAATCATCTAACCAACCATGCATGTACAATAATTCATCGTCATATATAGTATTATATTGATCTAGCTCATGAGTAGGCAAATCTTGTGGATGTACATTTGACGCTAAGCTTGTAGGAACACTTATGATTGCATTTACATTAGATACTTGTGTTAAACTTGCTTGGGATAATGCTCTAGTGATACTTGGTAATAGCTGGAGATTCTTTCTTTTCTTGCTCTTTATGTGGAGGAGCACTGACCACTTGCTTAGTTTCTTGATTTATACCTTGTTTATTTTGCTTTGGCACCTATATTTGTGCGCTTCGAGATGAAACTATACTCTTAGTAGGAGTTTGCTTTGCAGAGGTTCTATATCTTTGAAATGTCAGCAAACCACCTTGGAAATTGAATGAAATAGTTTTGTCAATATTATCCAATGTAGCTTTCATTTGCTTTAACCATGCTTTTCCAATTATTACATTTAATTGTGTAATATTAGGCTTTGAAAAAATGTTTCCACTATCTTAGGCCCAAAAGAAACTGGTATAGTAATTATTGATTCCTCATAGGTGCTTGTAAGTTGTAACCCCCATTCATCACGCTCTAATTCCTTAAGAATATCAATTGTGCATGCATTATATTGTACCTTGTCATCAATGACAATACCTTTTCTATGTTCAACTTCTATAAGAGGTCAAACGACCATTGGTTCCTCTTTAGAAACTTTCTAGGATACATTAGCCCTCATAGATTGTGAAATCGAAGAAGATGGAGAAGCCAACCTTGTGGCAGTGTTGCTAGATTTTTTAAATGTAATGACAAATGACACCCTTATCCACACGTTGTCCAATTTTTTTTGCAATGCATGACATTTGCTATCTCTATGCCCATCGATGCAATGATAGTTACAAAATGATCTTGCCCCCACTCTTGTTACACGATGTGCAGGTGGATGTTGATAAGAAAGTAGTGTGATCAACTTCTTATCAAGGAGTGTGTGTAAAATAACATTTGGTCTATCCTTAAGTCTACGAAATCGGATGGGTTGGTCCGCCATTGAAGGAGTAGGACTCATGCGAGTTTCCTTATTAATTATCTTATTTGTAGCTTCCTTCTTAGGTGGAGAATTACATTGGAGACTTGGGGTTGTTGACTTTTGGGAACTAGTAGAATTAGAGGCACGATTATGTTCATGCACAAGATGACACCCATAAGCATAGACATAAAGGTAGAGTTTGTCAAAAGAAGGATAAGTATTATAAAGTGGTTTTTCATGAAGTGGAGGTAAGAGACCCTTACTAAAAATAAATTACTTTTCCAAATCAGTTGGTTGATATATTAAGTAATGTAATGTATTTTTGAACCTTAAAATGTAATCTTCTATTGGTTCATGATGATCTTGTCGAAGACTTTTTAGATGTTCCAACATTAATTTAGGATGTATATTCTTATTGAAATAAGAAAGGAAAGCCTCTTCTAGTTTGACATAGAAAGCTATAGACCTACTAGATAGATTGTAAAACCAATCTAAGGCTTTACCTTTCAAACTTTAATGAAAGGCTTTTAATAATACTCTTCCATCACATGGATGTTTTCCAAGAGAGGACACAAAGTGGGCAAGGTGGGCATGATGATTTCCATGTCTATCAAATTAGTTAAATGTAGGCATAACGAATCCTTTTGAATAAGGATGATTAAATACCCTTCGCATTACAGGTTACTCTAATATGAAATTATCAAACTTAGCATTGTATGAATTGGACTCTTAAAGATAAAGCAACGACTTTCTTTTGAAGTTCACCCATTGCATGCATCATGGACACTATATGGCTAGTAGGCATGGTTATGGATTGGAAAGGTTCATTCATAGCTTTCATCTCACCATCTATCTTAAACATGGGTATAAAAAATTCATCACAAATATTCCTATCATTGCATTGTTTAGAAACATTATCACATTCCATATTAATAGAGGAATCATTGCATGGTATAGAAATATCATCACATGTCATGTCAATAGAAGGATTATCATCACATTTCCTATCAATAAGAGAATAATTGCATTTAGGAATATCATTACATCTCATATCAATAGAAGAATTATCATCACATTTCATGCCATTAGAAGAATGATTACATTTAGAAACATCCTTGCAAGGTACAACATCATGAGAAGCAACAAGTATATGATTTATCTATTTTTTTATTGTATCCCCTTTCTTAATTGTAAACTTAGTAGGATCAAGATGTATGTTAGTTAATTCTCTTTTACTTTTTTTTGTTCTATTTCATGACTAGTGGAAAGGTCTATGGATGGGGAAGAAGAACTAATCTCTTGATATCTTGCTTTAATGTGACCTATTTCTCCTTCACTACCATTGTACATAGATACTTCACTAGCATACCAATCATCATTGCACATATAATCATAATCAACACAATCATTACCTTCATTCACATAAGCATGATCATCATTCACATAAGCCTTATCATTAGTCACACAAGCATGATCATCTACATTCACATTCGCCCACTCATTGGTATAATCATAAGACACAATATGGGTAAAAAACAAGGAATCCATAGCTAGAGTCATAATAGGGTTTGAAAGATGCACACACATGGAAAAATTGCCAAACCCTAAGATATCAAGGAATACAATCACAAGACATACCCTTAGGATAAAGGGAAAACATAGAAATACAGGGTTTTAAATGATTGTATATCAACAATTGAAACCCTAATATAAATAAACACCTAATAAGGGGAAATTAGAAATCAAGGTTGAAAATCAAATCCTAATGGAAGATAGGTTTGAAATTTTAAAAAGAAAAGATGAAACACTAAGGTAGAAAAGCCCTAGGGTTTGCCTTGCTCAATTCAATGATTGGGTTCACCAAAATATTTACTTATTTTGTGATTAATGTGATCTAAATAAGATAAAACTATGAATATTCATATTTTTTAAAATAAGATATTAATCATAGAAATGTGAATGTAAAACGGTTAGATTGATATTGCACTTACTATATTTAGAATTGACAAAACTATAGAGGATAGATGCACTTAGCTAATACCTAATTTCTATTGCTCATTGCATTCGTCACAGTCCTTGAAAATGTTGTATGTCTGCTATGTAATTGCTTATATCAGGGAACAGGGGCTCAAACCTTGCGCAGATGTTGTCGGTAAAGCTCAAGCCCTGTGGCGACTAGTATATTCTAGGCATTGCCGTGATTGTCCAAGCATTGTTGGTACTATCCCAGTTGATTGGGCAGGTTTGTGTCACCTCATATTGCTGCACCTACACTTGTAAATATCTCTTTTGTGTGCATTCGCCTTCAGTCTTGCGCATGGATCTTTGTTTTCCTTCACTTTGCTTCAAAACCCAATTGCACTTTTGACACCAAGGTGACCTAAAAAATAGGTTGGCTCTTTGGGTTTGACTGAGCTCAACCATTCTCCACTAAATAATTGAGCGTTGCCTACATTCTAATATTTCGAAAATGGCTCAAACTGCATGTAGTTATTCACTAATGTATGCGTGTGTGTTCGCCAAATCATGTGAATGCAAGTTCAAATGCAATTTCGCCTAGGTCCTTTGGTACAAGCATACAATCTATGTGTGCAATTAGATATATTCTTTTATAAAACTTTAGAATGATTTTAATGCAAAATATTAGTCAGCTAGATGTCCATTTGCTCAATGTATGCTGTCTTTTAACAAATGCTCTTAGGGGCTTTGTATATATAGTGCTCTCAATTTGACTTAGGGAACCATTGTCGTGCACAAGTGGATCCAACAAAACCGAAAAGGATAGAATAAACCAACACAAAGGGTGTCGTACTCGATAGATACCTGGAAGTTACGCTAGAACACTGTTGGCAACATTGGACCTTGCCGACAAATGGCATAGTTTGGGGTTATCGGCATTGTCCTAAGCACACAAAAATAGTAGAGACGAAAGAAACATACCTAGGGATCCCTGTGATAGACTCAAAAAAAATCAAGAAAGTTCAGACACAAGAACATAGAAGAGAGTGTATGACCAAGACAAAAGTGCCAATAAGTGCCCCATTTGCAATGAGAGTTCATATATGTAAAGTTACATGAAAAGTATTGTACAATCAAGGCTCATACCAAATTGGGGTATCTACACAATGTTAACTATCAAATAAGCCAATACAACTTGTATTGGGCGTTGACATTTTGGCTTCTATTTCTTGTTGTCAATTCTGAGAAGAGCTATGCCTAAAACTCATAAAATTTTGAAAAATTGGCTTCCCATGCAAGATGGTGAAATGATTCTTGTGCTAGTAATCGAGAGGTAAAATAAATCTTAATCTGTATTTTTATGAAAATCCATGCTGAAGGAAAAATGTAAGTTATATATTTTCCATAAAGAGATATGCTTGTAAATTATGGTAGTATCAGAAGGATGGAATGGCATGGAAAATAGCGTATGAAAGAATTGATCCTTTGCAATGCTGTGAAGTTGTTGTGAATGTCCTGTTCTAGTATTTGTGGAACAAGTCACCAATTTCATATAGTTTAAGTCGTTACCTTGCACATGTTAGGTGGTTGTTTTGAAATGACATAAATGGAAATTGAAACAAATAAGACAATGCCTGTGCTATTCATTGCTGCAAACATTAACCTAACTCTTTCAAATAATACAAGAAGCTTCCAAGTACCAACTGCAATATTTTAAAGTAAAAATGCAATATTTTTTGGGTTTCAATTTTCGTTTGAACAATTCTTCAATGAACTCATACTAGAACAGACCTGTACAAACTTGGATCTGATATGCATCGATATGTGCTACTTTCAATGGCTTTGCACGCATGTTGGTGGCCTTGATTGGGCCCTTGGGGCCTATCCTCATGCTTTTTCTTTATCGGCATATCGGCATATCGGCACAAGAGACTGCTGAGCTTTACGATTTTCTCTTGTTGTTGGAGTTCACTTCTTCTGGCAATCATTTATCTCAATAGCAAAGGAAGTTTAAGAAAATCTTTATTCCATATTTTCAGATTTAGGATTATTTACATCCAAAAACTTTCCTATGGCTTAACAAAAGAAAAAAGTCAACAACATTTCCATGTTTTACTTACCAAGTGAATGTATTGGCACCTGTTGTAAACAATTAAAGTGAACAAAATACACTTCATTTAATGAAGCAGCATTTGAGGCATGCATTGAGCAGAATGACATCATCCATGTCCCATCACTTTGTTCTCATCTTTGTTAGTATTTTGATGCTTGTAATTGCAATTGATGTCTAAACAATAATCCTTCCTAACTTGCAGTTGGTGCTTTTGCCATCCACGCTATATGATATATATGATTATATTCTCCATCAGTCCACATCATGTTCTCGTCTTCATATATATACAATAAGCCAAGGCTGCCATGACTGAATGTAAAGTTAAAGAACAGAAATCCATAGATTCCTTCCCAAAGCCCAAGGTTCACAGCTGCTGGCCTCCCCCATTTTTAGCCATGCAGCCATTGCATCAATGCCCTTCATACATTTAAACGAATGCAAGTCAAAATTATCAACAGTTCTAAACCTACTACTGTTCCTATTACTGATATCAATCCAGCTACTAAAATTGGGCTTCAACAAACATCTCTGATTAAAAAAACTATTAAGTTCTAACATACATTGCAGTAATAATACTATCATTAAAACTATACCTTGAACAAGAAATAAAATTCATCAAGCTGTTCTTGACCTGCATCGAACACTCTATTAGAGAAACAAATTAGTTTCTGAACCTTGGGTTCTCAAAATACTGCTCTAACAATTTGTAGCTAGAGGGTGTCATAAAGAAGATAATCCCCTACATGCAGCCATAACTATCATGCTTGTAAGTAGGACCCATGAACCAACAGAAAGGAAGTACTTACCTTAGGAAACAAAAAGCCAAAACAAAACAAACTAGGAGTACCTTCTAATTTGCATTGCTTACACTAGCAGGAGCATCTGTGGGAGCATTTTTTGAACTAGCAAGAGCTTTTGTAGGAGCATTCATGATTGCCATGAGCCTATTGTTCCCAAGACAATGTTTGAAATTTTCATTGGCCTCCCTAGTTTAACCCTTGCTGAGAATATCTCTTATGGACTTGAAAACATTGGGAATAGATTGACTCACCTAGTTGTGTAGGATTTCCTACTCCTCTTTAATGCTTTTCATGTCTTGTATCTCTTCCTTAGATTGTTCAAGGCAACTAGGGCTCTTCTCCATCTCCTTCAGGTGACAAGTGTTGTTGATAGTTTCAGTAGTTCCCACATGGTTGTTTGCTCTAGAAATGTTGATGCTATGGGTGTGTGGGCTAAATATGGCCAACAATATAAGGATCCTCTCATATATGTAAATGCAAAAGACCATACTAGATCCAACACACATACAAGGCACCGTTCCCCGATTGCACTGGGCATCTCTCTCTATTTTTAGGGAAAGCGGTTATTCTTGGCAGACTCAAGCTCCTCGAGAGCTCATGTTCAACATAAGCTCCTTGGGAAGCGATATGGGGTTATAGACAAGGGCCGTGTACAATGAAGGTCACAAGGATTCTACTAGGAAATCTATACAAAGAATTGATGAGCATAGACCTACCTAGATGCAAGATGTAAGAGGGGTAAAGTAAAGTAATCAAAGGAAAGATAATGCCATTAGGTGGTAACCAAGAGGTATCTACTGTAAGGGTTGGGTTGTAAGGGTGTCATTAGATGGTAATCACGAGGTGTAAATAAAAGAACAAAGCATGCAAAGATAACAATATACTAGCAAGCATAATCTAATTTAAGCATGGAAGACAATAACATACTAATATAATATATCCACCAAAGTAAATAAAGAAAGAATATAGGGTTAGGAATACTTCCCCCGGGTTGAATTTTCACCGCATCAATCTCCCCCCTGGCTCAATTGGCACTTTGTGAGAGATGTTGTAGGTGAAGCTCAAGATGAAAAGAAGACAACCCAAGTATTTTTAGTTGGAGACTTTAAAGACTAGGTGCACCTTGCTGGTTCAACTTCTCTTTTAATAGCTTCAGAGACCTTGTCCAAACAAGTCTTCCTCAAGTGTAAGCTCCTAAGCCTTAATTCCTCTTCATACTAAGGTGGATTTGCTTACATGAACAGAGCGGATTGGATGTCTTGCCTATGAGAAATGATAAAGCTGATCTATATAAATACGGCTTAAAACCCAAAAAGCCACTACTCAAACTTAGGTGATGTCATCCGCCTGGTCAATGTAGTAGAAAACTGTGCAACACACATAGATCTACGTCGGCCTAGCCAATGACGTGGGCAAGGGGGGAAGCACTATAGGATGTCGTTAAGAGGCTGATGATGCTAGTTGGGAACACACAAATAAGAAGAGCGAAAAGGGGGAATGCGAACAATTGGAGGACAAGATTGTTGATGATATGACATTGATAAAGGTAGATATAACATATGATCCAGGAATCTCTCACAAAGGAGCATGAATTGGCCCACCTTGATCTCGGTGCACTCCTTAGGATGTGCGCTTAGGGAGATTGATGCGCCAATAAGTCCTGCCAAAGAAATTGTCGGTAAGTGAAAATGAGGTATATACAAAGGGTACCATAAATTATAGGCGCCAATGGCTTGGCAAGTTGCTTTATGCGGAATGAGACACCTTCCTCATTCAAAACTTTCCTATGTTCTATATGGAAACTATCTTTTCCTTCTTCCTCAAAGTTGCTCTAATCCTCAAGCAAATTTTCAGTCTTTAATTGGCCTATAGAAGAGGAAAAAACATTTTTAGAAGGAATTTTGCCAGGACAGTGAATTTTCTTGGCTAAATACACACTCGCTTCATGGATGCAAGCCTGCCCCATATCAAATTTATCAATTGCTTTCAAAACTTTGGCCTAACCGGTATCCACCTTCTTAGGAATTTTATAAAACCCCTTGAAACTACTTTTGTATCAGCTTTGAGCATGTCAGTTTCAAAATTGAAGACCAACATTTTGGACCTTAGTAGTCCTTGGATCTTTAGGCACAATCCACCCAATGTTGTCTTTTCGATAAAATCCTTTGCCTCTTCACACCCAATAAGATTCTTCCCTTTGTCTTCACATTGCTGTAGGAAATCCCACATATTTTCTATCCATGCCCACCAAATGTTTTCTTTCCCACTCTTCTTTTGCTACCCTACCCAAAAAACGATCTTTTTCCCTAGAGGCACCTATCTTGACATCTTTTCCATCGGTCCTATCCATGCTTTGAAGATAATTGCAACAGGATATTGGTAATAAGAAGAGTAACAACCCCTGACTAAAACTCCAACTAAATTCACAACGGTGAAAATGACACCATGGATATGTAGATCATGAATTGAGGGAAGAAAGATTAGGAGACCCCACTCCATAATATCTTTAAATATTTCACTGGAAGCAACATTGTTCAAAGCAAGGAGAATACCAAACTCCTTTCGTTTGGACCTATGGTCCAATATTCCACTCTTGTTGGAAAGACAAGTACTTGGAGGGCAAAGGGAAGCGGATACCCAAGAGATTGAACATACTATTTTTATCCCTTATAATATGGAATATTTTAATCTCCTTAAAAGGCTTCATTATGGCTTTGATTGTTGGAAATATTGTCATTGATGTCAAAGGTCTAACATTATTGGTGACAAAGTCCTCATAGCATTTAATGTCTTAAGGTGTTTGTAATCTTCATATTTTGGCTAAAGTGTGTTAATATTTATTAAATATTAATGTATATATTTGTGGTTGCATAAAGTCAAAAGAGGGCCCATGAAGAAGTCAAAGAGTCACGAGATAAAAACAAAAGAGGAAAATGACGCATTTTCCCATGAAGGGTCACCTTAAGGAATTCAAAGAGACACCAAGTGAAGACAAAAGAGGGAAGGACGCATTTTTCCATGAAGAGTCAACTTGAGGAGTTCGAAGAGTCACCAAATAAAGACAAAAGGGGAAATGACACATTTGCTCATGAAGGGTCACCATGTGACTTTTCAAATGAAATGATTCGAAGGGTCATGCAAGTTTGACGCCATTTTCCATGTAGATTGAAGGGCCACAAAGGTTGAATGCCAAAGGTCATTTGGAAAGCTATAAAAGGAGGCTTGAGAAGCCATTTGTAATATGCAAGTGTGCATGATTTGTAATTGTTTTATATAAGAAAAGATGAGAGAATAAAAAGAGATATTGTATAGTTCTATCATTTGTTGAGAAAACAACATTGAGAGATAGTTGTGTTTTACATAAGTGTTGGTGCTCCTGTGGGTTGGTGCTCACAAATAGTTGTTGTGTTGGTGTTCGGCAGATGGGTTGGTGCTTCTGCAAGTTGGTGCTTGTGAACTTTGTAATTTGAGTTGGTGCTCATTCATACTTGAGATTGTTCTTCGTGGTTTTTTCCACATTAGGTTTCCACATAAAAATCTGGTGTCTCTCTCTCTCTTGTGGTGCATGTTATTGTTTTAGTTTTATTGCATATCTTGAATGTATGGTTAAGTGCTATTTGATTAAGTAAAAGTTTTATAAGATATATGATATACTGATTCACCCCCCCTCAGTCTATCCCATACTTAACAATAGGTATCAGAGTAGGTTTTTTTGAAAGAGTTTAATAGCTTGAAGGTAGATCGAGAAAAACACGATGGCTGGATCACATGAAGGTTTTTCTACAAATAATTGTTTGATGGGACAAATTATGCTTTTTGGAGCATAAGGATGAGGACTTACTTGATGGCCCTTGGATTCGACATTTGACAAGCAGTGATGGAGGAATACGAAGAACCATAGATACTTGTAACTATTTCTGTGGAAAAAAAGGCATGTGAAAATAATGCTAAAGTTTTAAATGCTATTTTAAGTGGTTTATGTGAATCATAATTTGTTAAAGTTACGCAATGCAAATATGCTCAAGAGACTTGGGTAAAGCTTGAAAATATTTACAAAGGTGATGAAAAAGTTCAGCGAGCTAAGCTCTAGACTTTTAGAAGACAGTTTGAAAGTTTGAAGATGAAAGAGGAAGAAAATATAGCAAGTTATCTTTTGCGGGTTGATCAAATAGTTAATCAAATTCAAGGCCTTTGAGAAAAATTGGAAGAGTCAGCGGTGGCACAAAAGATTTTGAGATCTCTACCATTGAGATATGATGCAAAGGTATCAGCACTTGAGGAGATGAAGGATCTAGCCAAGCTAAAGATGAATGAACTACATGATATTCTTACGGCATATGAGATGCAGACCGAACAAGAGAAACCCTCAAAGAGGGAAGCTACTTTCAGGGCATCAAAGAATGACAAGGCTAAGATTCAAAAATCAAGTGACAACTCTAGCGATGAGGAAGATGACAACGGAGCTCTATTCATATGCAAGCCTAAAAAGGGCATAGGTAAATATCAAGGAAAGTTGCCATTTAAATGTTTTAAATGTGGTAAGATTGAACATTTTGCAGTTAAGTGCCCAAATAAGAACAATGGTGACAATGAAGAAGGAAAGTCTACATATAATAAGAACTTCAAAGGCAAATACAAGAAGGGATTCAAAAAGAAGAATTTATATTCTAAAGATCCTAGTTCAGTTGAAGATAGTGGAGTTAGTGACTCAGATGAAGAAGAGATTCTATTCATGACCATACATGAAGATGCTTCTGCAAGCAAAAGTACAGATGATCAAGAAGAAGAATATGAAGCTGAGGTGAATCTGAAAGAATTCATTTGTGCCTTAAAAGAATTAAAAGCTGTTGAGAAGAAGAATCGAAGATTGAAGCTCCAGATTGAGAAAAATGAAAAGGAGTCAAATGAAATAATTGAAGATCTACAAGCACACATTGAAGAAGTCAAAAACACTGAAGAAAATCTAACAACTCAATTGCAAAAAGTAAGTAAAGAATGTGAAAAGTATGTTGTTGAAATTGCTTCTTTAAAAGAATATATCAAGAAAACAAATATAGCAGTCAATGATAAAACTGTCAATGATTCAAAATTTGAGAATAGCACTAACATGTTGAATAAGATATTAGAAAGACAAAAATCAATATCAGATAAAACAGAGATCGGATTTGAAAAGAAAAAGAGCTATGCTGAAGCCCTTACAAAAGAGGAAATTATAAGAGAAGTTAACAATGCAAAGAACAACTCAAACAAAGAAGGTTGGAAAGAACAGAGCTACAAAAAACAACCAAGTCAAAGATACACAAATCAGAAAAGGTTTTATTTTCATGGTTATTGTTTTTATTGTAATGGTTATGGTCATAAGAAAATAGATTGTTGGAAAAGAGCTAACAATTTCAAAAACAAGGAAACTCATGCAGAGTCAAACAGAAGTCAACTCTTTTTCTCCTCTATCAGGTTTTGATGAAGAGGCCATAGTATGTTACAAGTACAATAATTTTGGACACAGCCCGGTATTGCAGAAACGTGTTCGAGTCAGTCAAAAAGGATCAAAGTTTCAAGGCTCCATTCATCAAGAAGAAAGTTCAGATGGCAGAAAAAACAACCGAAAAAGTTTATGTTAGTCCAGACAACTTTGCATGCAAGAAATGAAGAAAAGTCATGGTTCATTGACATCGGATGTTCGAGGCACATGACATGAGACAAGAGCAAGTTCATGACTCTAAAGAAGATCAATGGTGGCACAGTGAAATTCAGAGACAATACCACTGCCATAATAGCTAGAAAATGTACATTAAGTTTGGATAATGGTAGAACTAAGATTGAAAATGTTCTGTATGTAGGTCTTAAGCATAATCTGTTGAGTGTAAGTTAAATGTGCGATTAGGGACACATTAAAGTTTTATGCAGAAGGTTGTGAAATTAGGAGAAAGGATTCAGATGTGTTGATTGCAGGTGCTCAGAGGACAGGGAACAATTTATATATGTTATCAGATATCAAAGGTCAAAAATGTTGTTTGAGTCAGGTTGAAGAAAGTTGGCTGTGGCACAAGAGAAGGGGACACAAATTTTGATAATCTTGTTAGTTCCCTTATGCCTTCTCAGTAAGATACTTTAGGTACACACTATGTTAAATCCCTAATGTACAACTATTATACATTCTAGTCAAGGAAATAGATTTGGAGAGGTGCAAGATAAGTCACTAGTTCACTCACATCTATGGGAAGGCCACTGAGGAGAAAGAGGATGAATGCATAATAAAGTGAACCTTATTTCTTTGATTGGTAATTTTTCTTCCTTGTAAATTCTACGTAAAAAAATTGGTTGCTTGAGTTAGAGATCTTTCAAAGATTACAAAGCCCTCGAACACGTTTTGTGAACCATGTTAGCATGGGACGCAGGTCAGAAGACGGTTCAAGACAAGAATACTCGACCACTCAGATGTTAGAGTTTGTTCACACTGATCTGTGTGGACCTACTAGAATTCAAAGTACTCAAGGTGAGAAATACTTCATGTTGCTTTTTGATGATTTTACACGTATGACTTGGGTGATGTTTTTGAAGAAAAATCAGAAGCTTTCAGTCACTTCAAAGCATTTAAGGCTTTAGTTGAGAATGAAACTAGTTTGAAGATTAAGTGCCTAAGATCAGATCGAGGAGGAGAATTCATGTCAGATAAATTTATTGAGTATTGTGAAGACCATGAGATAAAGAGACATTATTCAGCAGTCAGAACTCCACAGTAAAATGGAGTAGTTGAGCGAAAA
This sequence comes from Torreya grandis, assembly GCA_037957365.1. Lineage (NCBI taxonomy): Eukaryota > Viridiplantae > Streptophyta > Pinopsida > Cupressales > Taxaceae > Torreya > Torreya grandis. The sequence goes on from JARHVA010002682.1 coordinate 1,679,367, forward strand.
ACCAGAACAGTTCAGGAGATGGCGAGGACGATGCTAAATGAATCCAAGATACCAGATAAATATTAGAGAGAGGTAGTAGGCACAACAATGCATATTCAGAATAGAGCATTGTTGTGAGTCAACAGTGACAAGACTCTCTATGAGCTATGGAAAAACAAACTAGCTACTGTTGATTATTTCGGAGTTTTTGACAGCAGATGCTTCATAAAGAGAACTGATAAAAAATTGGGTAAGTTTGAATCTAGAACAGATAAAGGTATATTTTTGGATATTCTTGTAAAAGTGAAGCTTATAAATGTTATAACAAAAGAACTAAGAAGATAGTTGAAAGTGCAAGTGTCAGGATAGATGAAGATATAACACAAAAACCCAGTGATTCGATAGACACTCTTGAATTCATTAAATAAGAAAATTTTGAAGAATCAGATGAAGATGAGGAGCAAAAGGTCACCAAGACCCCATCCAAATATGTCCAGAGAAATCATAATGGGAGTGACATCATCAGAAACATAAATGAAGGAGTTCGCACCAGAAAGATGATGGTAAGTGAATCTGAGCAAGTTAATTTTTCTTTGTTATCCAAAATTTAGCCTAGAATTTTTTCAGAAGCTAGATATGATGAGCATTGGGTTAAAGCAATGGATGAAGAATTAAATCAGATAGAAAAGAATGATACTTGAGAATTAGTGCCTAGACCAAAAGATCAAAATGTGATAGGAACAAAATGGGTATACAAAAATAAGTTGAATGAAGATGGTGAAGTTACGAGGAATAAAACAAGGTTAGTATGTAAAGGATATGCTCATATTGAGGGTATAGATTTTGAAAAAACTTTTGCACCAGTGGCAAGGCTAGAGGATAGTTTCTTGCATATGCAGTGTTTAAGAATTTCAAAGTGTTTCAGATGGATGTCAAGTCTGCTTTCTTGAATGGAAATCTAAAAGAGGTCTACATTGAGCAGCCTGAGGGATTTCTTATCTCAAATGATAATAGCCATGTATGCAGAGTGAAGAAAACATTGTATGGATTGAAACAAGCTCCCAGAGCTTGGTATGCAAGGCTTGATAAGTACATGTAGGATCAAGGTTTCAAGAGAGGTTTTGCTGACATTAATCTCTATATCAAAATAGAAGGTGAGCATCAGTTGATTGTTGTGGTATATGTTGATGACATAATATTTGGAGGAAACATTGAAAAGATGACAATTTCTTTTTGATAATATGCAAAAAGAATTTGAGATGTCTATGCTTGGAGAATTGTCATTTTTCTTAGGGTTGCAAATATTTCAATCAGATAAAAGAATTTTCATATCTCAAAATAAATACGCCAAGGAATTGTTAAAAAAATTTGGTTTCGAGGATTGTGCATTAGTTGGCACATCAATGGTACAGGGAACAAGGTAAGGATGAAGATTCACATGTCGCAGATCATTCTTTGTGTAGATCTATGATTGATAGTCTTTTATATTTGACAACATCGAGGCCAAACATCATGCATGTAGAAGACATGGTTGCGGGATATCAGGGAGCCCCGAAGGAGTCATGTTCAGTTGGTGAAGATAATATTCAGATATGTCAAGGGGACATTGGATTACGGATTGTGGTATCCCACAGGCAGAGATTTCACTTTGGTTGCTTATACAAATTCAGATTGGGCAGGTTGTTTGGATGACAGAAAGAGTACAAGTGGAGGGGCTTTCTTCTTTGATGATAGCTTAGCATCTTGGTTAAGAAAGAAGTAGAACTCAGTATCACTTTCTATAGTTAAAGCAGAATATATTGCAACAGAGTTGTGTTGTATTCAAGTGCTTTGGACGAAGCAAACTTTAGAAGACATCAAGGTAAAATATGATGAATCTATCTCTATTTTTTGTGATAACACAAGTGCTGTTAATATTTTTAAGAATCCAGTGATGCATTCAAGAACAAAACATATTCCTATCATATATCATTTTTTGAGAGAGCAGATTGCAAATCAGCAGTTTAAGTTGGAATATATCACTCCTACAGAACATATTATAGATATTTTCACAAAGGCACTACCAAAGGATACATTTGAGTAGCTACGAGAGAAGTTGGGAGTAATTTCTTTTACTTCCTGTCATTGAGGATCAAGATCAGTTGAGGTGGAGCTAAGTGTTAGCTCCAGGATAGACCCTTTGCCATTGATGTCAAAGGGAGAGAAGTATAGGAACAGGTACAGAGAATAGGTTATAAGATGTGGCAGTTTCAATTTGAGGTTGCCATCAATGACAATGGAGAGATTGTTGGAAATATTGTCATTGATGTCAAAGGTCTAACATTATTGGTGACAAAAGCCCCATAGCATTTAATGTCGTAAGGTGTTTTTAATGTTCATATTTTGGCTAAAGTGTGTTAATATTTATTAAATATTAACGTATATATTTTTGGTTGCAAAAAGTTAAAATAGGGCCCATGAAGAAGTCAAAGAGTCACGAGATAAAGACAAAAGAGGGTAAGGACGCATTTTTCCATGAAGGGTCACCTTGAGGAATTCAAAGAGTTACCAAGTGAAGACAAAAGAGGGAAGGGTACATTTTTCCATGAAGAGTCAGCTTGAGGAATTCGAAGAGTCACCAAATAAAGACAAAAGGGGAAATGATGCATTTACTCATGAAAGGTCACCATGTGACTTTTCAAATGAAAGGATTTGAAGGGTCATGCAATTTGGTGCCATTTTTCATGTGGATTGAAGGGTCACAAGGGGTGAATGCCAAAGGTCATTTGGAAAGCTATAAAAGAAGGTTTGGTAAGCCATTTGTAATATGCAAGAGTGTGCATGGTTTGCAATTGTTTTATATAAGAAAAGAGGAGAGAATAGAAAGAGATATTGTAGAGTTCTATCATTTGTTGAGAAAGCAACATTGAGAGATAGTTGTGTTTTACATAAGAGGGGTTGGTGCTCACAAATAGTTGTGTTGGTGCTTGGCAAAGGGGTTGGTGCCCCTGCAAGTTGGTGCTTGCGAACTTTGTAATTTGAGTTGGTGCTCATTCATACTTGAGATTGTTTTTCGTGTTTTTTTTCACATTGGGTTTCCACGTAAAAATCTAGTGTCTCTCTCTCTCTCTCTCGTGTGGTGCATGTTATTGTTTCAGTTTTATTGCATATCTTGAATGTATGGTTAAGTGGAGTTTGATGAAGTAAAAGTTTTATGAGATATATGATAAACTGATTCACCCCCCCTCTCAGTATATCCCGTGCTTAACATTGATTTCCCTCACCATGCTAGTTATCTTCTAGCCTCCCAGGGCCCTTCCCATTTTCATTAGGATTTGAGAGTTTATCCCCAACAATACATTATCCAATCCATGCCTCTTGGCCTCAAGGAGTCCAAATCTAATCTATAAAGCCTCAACCAAACTGTTAATTTGTATCCCAAGCTCTCAACATGTCAAAATATAAGCCCCCTCTTGTGTACACAACATAATCCTCCCATACACCTGAAACCACTGCACATTGAAACCAATGCAATGTTCGTACTGGAGAGAGGAGATCCTAACACATCAAACTGGGGACTTGCATCCCAAAACCTGCTTATGGATTTTTAAACAATATAGACAAATAATATTACAAAGGAAATCACCAAGTTACCCTAATGATGGATCAAGAAGTATGACCCGAAATTTTGATAAATTGAATTCCACAATCCAACAAACAAATATGCATTGTGGAAACCTCAGATCTTAAGAACAAAGGTGGTGGACTAAAACTCTAACTAAATTCACAACGGTGAAAATAACATTCACAAGTGGGGACAAATTTCAATAACACCTTTACCGTTTTTAAAAGTGCTGCAAGCTTGATATCTTCCAACTCAAATAGTGGCGGTGCTTCTAGCCTCAAAGTCGTTTGACAAGTTGGCTCTACTCAAAGCAATGATCAAATACATGGCACCATCCCTTATATTTTATCATATATTCCAAAGGGAGTCCATCTAGCAGACATGCAGGGTCAAAGAGGCAAAGTTGTCTCTATTTCCATGCTCCCCATCACCATACTCCCAATTAGATTTATGATTATTTTCAATGTTAAAACCTTGTGAATTAACTAGGGAGGAGATTACAATCAACATAATATTAACTTCAAATAATTCAAAGTCCCTGTTGCTACAAATGTAAGTAATCATGAGTAGGAGAGGAAATCAAAGTAGGTGGGTGAAATTAATCACCAAAGTCCTAATACATGGTGGTGTAAAAACTAGAGATACACTTAACAAACATGATACCATGGATATGTAGATCATGAATTGAGGGAAGAAAGATTAGGGGACCCCACTCCATAATATCTTTAAATATTTTCACTGAAAGCAACATTGATCAAAGCAAGGAGATTACCAAACTCCTTCCGTTTGGACCTATGGTCCAATATTCCACTCTTGTTGGAAAGACAAGTACCTAGAGGGCAAAGGGAAGCGGATACCCAAGAGATTGAACATACTATTCTTATCCCTTCTAATATGGAATATCTTAATCTCCTTAAAAGGCTTCATTATGGCTTTGATTTCCCTCACCATGCTGGGTATCTTCCAGTCTCCTAGGGCCCTTCCCATTTTCATTAGGATTTGAGAGTTTATCCCCAACAATACATTATCCAATCCACACCTCTTGGCCTCAAGGAGTCCAAATCTAATCTATAAAGCCTCAACCAAATTGTTAATTTGTATCCCAAGCTCTCAACATGTCAAAATATAAGCCCCCTCTTGTGTACACAACATAATCCTCCCATACAACTGAACTTGGGTTCCCTTTAGAGGTCCCAATAATATTATATTATTACCAAATTTGGGGGAAGAATATAGACCAAAGTTCCACTTCCACCACTCTTGTTTCCTATATGCCAAACTCTATTGCTTCTTGCAAATGATATTTGTCTTCAGTAACGTAATATAAGGTAAGGTAAGGTTATATTTTACAGGATAGCCAACACACCTCACGGGCATATGAGACCTTCTTGTGGGAATAAGGGAACTTTACATTTTTACCCTATCTCATTGTTTAGATTTCCACTCTTTGGATTTCAATCCATTGACAAAGCTATTGTAAATTAAGCCTTGCCAATCTGTCCAAACCTGAGATACCTTTTGTTAGTTGAAACGTTCTTTAAGTTGGGGAGCTATGAGACTTGAGTCCGACTTACAATTACCTTGGGGAGACCCCATGTATCCAAAATTTGAACCTCGGTTGCTCTCGTTTAAACCGGCCATTTATATCAGCTGTCCTCATCTCTTTGACTTTCCAGTCATGAAGATTGTCCTTTCATCAGTCATTGCCTCTCAGCTGTCCTCATCTCGTAGACTTTCCAGTCATCAAGATTGTCCTTTCATCAATCATTGCCTCATCCCCCCAAAGCCATGCTTTGAACATGGACACATGATTGAAATCTACCCTTAGAAAGAGGAGAAAAAATCAAGATTTAAGTTGGTATTTTTATATTACAAGCTAGAGAGGGCCCACAAGGCATGCCATTGAAACCAATGCAATGTTTGTACTGGAGAGAGGAGGATGGATCCTAACACATCAAACTGGGGACTTGCATCCCAAAGCCTGCTTATGGATTTTTAAACAATATAGACATAAATAATATAACAAAGGAAATCACCAAGTTACTTTAATGATGGATCAAGAAGTATGACCCGAATTTTTTTGATAAATTGTATTCCACAATCCAACAAACAAATATGCATTGTGGAAACCTCAGATCTTAAGAACAAAGGTGGTGGAGAAATACATGAAAGGCATCTAGCAACAAGTTCTAAGACAAACAAAAGTCTAAGTAAATCAAATGTTGAAAATGATAATATTGCATAAATGTGAGAACAAATGTAAAGTGTGAGGAACCTCACTTTTTTTGTAATATGGCACGAGAAGGGTTAATGCTGATTCAAAGAATTAGATGGTAGTTAGTAAGATACATATTCAATAGAAATATAGTGATGTATTGTAGTGCTTATGAGCATATAGTAGATATACATTATACACAATTTCAATAGAACATATTGCTCTGGGTGTAGGCAGATTGGCAAGTGGCAAGTTTGGGTTTACAATTGAACTTGGTCATTAGGTCAAAATCAAGGAGTACAAAATTTGAACAATATATAAGGTAAATGGAGAAAATCCCCTTTTGGGCTTCCACAAAGGAGGTCTCATACACCAAATTTGTGTCTTGCTTGGTGGTGACCTAAAAAACTACCTTTACCTTTGCCTTTATAACAGAGTTGTTATTGTGGATGTTTGGAATGAAATGAAATGAATTCCATATTTTTCTCAGGAGCATTATCTGATATGAATAAGAGCTTGTGTGTTACTGATTGAATTCTAAGTCAAGGGATGCGCATAAAGAATGGGAATAACATTCCCTAAGGATCTTAGCTTCGACAGTGCTTGAAGTACCCCAAGGGAACATATGGAAGCATATGTCTATTTGTCTACATTTCTAGGAAATGGAAACAGAAATGGAAACAGAAACGGGTCCAAAACACAAAAACACGGATTTTAAAAAATCCTTGGTTTGGAAATGTCATGGAAACATCCATACAATATACTATAAAAGTTATAAATATATATAAAATCAATGCATAATACTCATTTTTAGTCCATAAAAGACTTGAAAAATATAGTATTCATTAAAGTTCAAAACATATAACATGCTTAAAATTTCACATGCTCATGAATCATGTGTTATAGCCGCTCTTTTAAAAACAACAATGGCTGCCTCCAAACTCCTTGTTGTAATGGTTGCTTCCTAAATTCCTCCTTCCTCTTGTAAAAAACAACAACGATGAGAGTGTGTGTTTTGCATTTGCATTGATTCTGTTTATATAGGTTTAACATAGTGTATTCTAGAATATTAGGGTTTTTTTAAAAATGTTTTTGTATTTTTTTTTGACTTAGTGAATGACTTTTTTGCCCAAAAAACACCCAAAAAACGGTTTAGAAATGCCCGGGCAAGTGCTGGAAATGTCCAAAAAGTTTTCGGACATTTCTGGAATGTCTCTGGGCGTTTCTGGGACATTTTCGGAGGTTTTCCCTACCGAAAACGTTTCTAAGCAGAAACGGGATAGGATAGGGGGTGCAAAGGTAGGGACATTTCCCTGCGATGTAGCTATTTGTAAATCATAACATTCTTGCAAAACATTTGTTGTCATACATTTTAACTTTTTAAGACTTAACACAATATAAATCCTGTGTTTGTTAAAGAGTTGAGTAGACTAAATCAAGGAAATAATATGCAATAAATACAACCACTGATTTGTTACAAAATTGACTAGCCTTGACTTTTATAAAAATAACAATAAATAGTGCAAGTAAGAACTTACCTAGAAAACAATTGAGACAGATGATCTGGGTGTTAGAAATTGAGGTAGAAGCTGGTCTGAGTGTTGCAATTTGGATCCCGGTGTTAGAATCCCTCCTGAACAGTAGCACCACAATTGGACAGTAGCGCCATTATTGGAAATGTGGCGATAGTGTCTTGATATTGGCAGTAGTGTCCTTTGTGCAGGATTGTTTCAAAATTTTGGGTGCACCTGTGTCTGGATCTCTGAGGTCTATTCCTACTTTCACGAGTCTTGAAACCTTATATTTCGCCTATAATGATTGATTTAGTGAACAAACACTAATCTTCCATGTAGTTAGGGCATCCGGTTGACATGAGTTGAAAAATGTGTTTGTTAGTAGGGTAGGCTAGACATCCTCAACACCTCGCTATGAAGAGAGTTGCCTACATACCAATACACTGAAGAGGGATCAAGCCCGATTTAGTTCTTTCCACCTAAGTGCAAGTGCAAGTGAAACTTGTATGATAGTGGCCTTGAGTGCCTTGAATGTGTTTGAGACTGAAAATCTGGGTAATCTGAGTTTAGCACTGCTGTAGATGGTAATATGCATTAGGGAAAAATAGGGATTGATAACCTTAATTGTGCACAATTGTTTGAGTTTGAATGTGTATTTTGAATCTGATTTCCATCTAGTGGTTAGAGGGCTAAAAATCATGTATATATACTATTATGTTCCCTGTGCGGGTGATAAAAGAGGTGTAGGCCGACCCTAGGATGTTCTAGTTTTGAAAAGATATCCGTTTGGGGAAAAGAGAGGCAAAGGACATTAGCATCTTTTTTGGGACACTAGCGTCATGTGGTGCTAGTGTCCTTATTATGGTGCTAGTGTCCAACTATCAGAACACTAGGCATGAAGGGCTAGGATTAGGAAATGAGGGTCTGGGATTGTTTTAGGGATGACTAGGGAAGCCTGTGGCTCACATGAAGGCTGCATAAGTGTGACAACAAGCTTTATGGTAGGTCTAGGGCTAAGCTAGGGATAGGTAGTCTCAAGTAACACTCTTATCACTCAAATACCACTTTTGGGTGATTACATTTGCCTCCCCTTTATTCTAGAAATGCAACAAAGCGAAATGACTAGAATAAAAGAAAAAAAACGAACTTGGACTTACCTAGGAGGTGAAGTCCGTGAAGCTAGGTCTGAGTATGTGAAACATGCTCCAATGCATGTCCTACAAATGAAACATGCAGAAATCAGTCCTTAAGAGATATCAAAAGCAAAAGACTAAACTGAGTAAAGAAGTAAAACTGAGTAAAGAGATAGGAGAGATGAAAGGAATGAATACACCTCATTGGGTACGTGAAACAATGCATAAAATTGGTGACAACTTGTGTGTGTGTATATAATGATCAATCGGTGAATAGCTTGGACTGAGCTAATGGTTTGCTCAATCCTCATGTGTGGGTGGCTCAAGAACTCAATTTGGTTTTGACTCCATCGCCCACCCCTGCTCGGTGGATCATGACTCGTGAATAGCTTGGATTGGACTGATGGTGTGTCCACCCTTCTCATGTAGCTAGCTCAAGAATTCAAGTAGGCTATGACTCCATCATTGCCCCCCATGTGGAGTAAATGCATCTGAAACTGCGCAAAGTAACTTTAAATGTCTCACTGGGTATGTCGACTCTACAGCCACTCGAGTACAGTAGGCAGCTCCGGGCCACATGGGAATGCTAACCACTACAGATGGAGTAAGGCATGAAACTAGTGGGCAACTTGGAATATGATATCGGGTGTATACAACGTAGAGAATGACATGGATTTTGTCATTTCATCTGATCAACATGTGTGAGTATATGGAAACAATGTGTCGTGCACATTGAGCATATGGATTCTGAACTGAGTTGTAATAATCTATATCTGGGTAACTGAACTGAATATGAGAATGGTCATGTCCCGTGTTGGTTCCCAATTGTACACTTCTAGAAGTTAGCCTTGCATACTTGAAAAGATGGCAAAGATAGATGTTAAACCTAAATTATGTCATTATAGCAGGGGAAGGGTTTAACATCTGGATGGATTGAAGACAAACAATGACTGGAAGACATCGACAAAGGGTATGGTTAGTTCCCTGGTACTTCTGGCTTTGCTTGAACCGAGTTGAGAGGACCTATGGGGTAGCTTGGTCACAAGGAGAGATACTATAATTCAATCTCTAGGGGATTATTGGCACATACAAAGATCTGACCAAAGCATAACCAAACTTGCACAGTCCACTCGGGAAGAGTTGTCACAGACAGGGCAAATGCTTTTAAAATTAGACACAAGCTACTAAAGACAGATGAAATGTGATTGCAATATTCATTTCTACAGAAATTGTTAATAACTAAGAGACAAATGGAAGATCACAATGCTATTCTTCAAGGATCAAACATAGACACATTTCAGATTTGCAATATTGATGCATTTGTAGGCAAATAACACTTAAAATATTCAACATTTATTATTTGCAAGGGAGGATAGGTAGGACGAGTTAGGTATATATAAAAGAGTTGTGGTTGCTTTCAACAATGGGAATTCCTTAGGTTGCCATGTCATTCATTTCAGGGTGCAAAAGACCAATAAATAAGATAAAGAAAACTATCAAGAGTGGTTTGCATTCATTGATGTCAATCCAATGCAAACACTCAGATGACCCTTGAGATCTCCAAAGCATACACTTTAAGTAAAGATTCAAGCACCTTCTCCTGTCAACTCCATAAGTCCAGGGTGTCCTCAAAAGACTATCAATAAAACACTCCCAAATCACAATATAGAAAGGAATTTATAATCTAAGTGCATGTCCAGAATGATTACATTAAGTGACATAAAATTAGATACCCAATCAACAATGCATGAAGAATGTGTCATTGCACTTCATTGACAAGAAAGAGCAGAAATCACATGTAGTTTCCATTAACTTGAAAACAAATCTTACATCAATGTTCATAAAGCATAACAATGGTGAAAAACATGGTGGATTTACTTTGAAACAGGTGAGACATATAAATGCTCGCAGAGTTTGGTAATGACTGTACAGGTGAAATCACCTTACCAATAGAGACAAAAACACAACCGAAATTCGAAAATAAAAAAAGCTAACCAACCCTAAGGAGGAGATTTTTGAAAGTTGAAAAAGCCCTAACTCCTAAGAAAGCCAACAACCCCTGTAAAGAAGACAAGCCCTCTTTACTTATACAAATTTCTCATCCAGAATATTCCTAGAAGATGCCTTTGAACACGTTTGGAGACTCTCATGCTTTGCAAGGTGATCATTCTGATAACTTGGTTGTCCAAGTGATGATGAGATTTTTGATTCAAACTTTGATTTGCCTAGCTGGAAGTTTGTTGCACTTGAGCTCGAGGGAGAATATTCTTCCTGGGTGCAAAACAAACTTTGTCCTCTTGTGCAACTGTTTTGCACTGTCTTCAAACTAATCATTTGCCCACTCATGGCCTCCATGATGGCTGCCCTCCTCTTTGTGCATGTCAAAGAATGCCTTTAGTTTTGTCATGATAGCATTAGATACACTTGCATTCTTGCACGACTGCTCCAACTGTAATGGAGGCAGTGTGGGATCCATGGCCATTTGAATCATGCGGAGAATGAAAGAAATTCCCCTCAAAATATGCTTCCAATGGCCCATTTTTGCCTCAAAACCCTTGCAGCGATTATCTTCATTCATGAAGCTCTTTGACTTTGGCCAAATATTGGTATATGATACTTAGCTTCTTATTTCCCTTTTTGATTTGGAGGTCAATGCCAAACTTAACAATGACACATGCATTTTTTTCCCTCTTGCAGGATTTGGACATCCAATTGTAGTTTGCAATTTGCATATTGAATGTTGCATTATGACATTGCACTTCCACTTAAAATCTCCGCTCCATGCAACGTGTCAACGCCTTTTGAAACTTGCTTGTGAGTTGACTGTGGGTTTCGGACTTCTGTTTGCAATTTGCAAATTGCGAGTCAAAAGTTGCAATGTAATATTTCATCCTCGCTTAAAAATCTTGCTGCACTTTTCCTTCAAATATTTTCGCCTTTGCATTTCCTTTAAAACTTTCCAGCGCTTTTCCAACCTGGTCTAATTCTAGTGCCAATGCCAGTGTGGCCAATAGGAAATCCTCCACGCATTCCCCCTTTCACTGCTTGACTCTTTGGAAGTGGATTTGCAGGTCTAACTTTGACTTTCAGCTTTGTCTCTCCTTCAATTTGTTTAAACCTTCAATACATGCGAGAGCTTGCTCATGACTTGCAAAATTCACAAATTCAAAATCCCTTCACTTCGTAGTAGACATGTTACAAGACAAAAAAACTTTTTCTATTTCTCTGAACTTTTCCTAGCGGGTTACCTGTACATTCCTCAACTTTTCCCGATTCTATCCAAGACTCTCAAGCAAGCCAAAGCAAAGCCCAACACAAAATGTAAATGTTTGTGTATGATCTTCCGATCCCACTTCAATTATTAGTTGCGGAGGAGAAGTGCATCAAGAATGGAGACAAAGCATCTTAATTGTGGAATGGCAGTACAACAGATTGTTGCTCCGTGTCTTTTTTTTTGTTTTGACAGTCGTTGCTTAACCTGTTGAAGACACACAACATGTTATACTTTTCAACGGATTTTAAGACCCCATCTACAACTTTATTCCTTTGGCGTGTTTCGGGACTCCTCTTGCAATTTGCAATTTGCAATGTTATGTTGCATCTCTGCTGAAAATATCCGCTTTGCCCTTCAAATATTTTCACTTACCTTTGCATGGATTTGAAGCATAAGATATTAGTGTAGATTTATAAAATTGTAGCATGGGCTTTTCAAATTGACACGTAGACCTTTCTGCCAGTGGGATTTTTGAACCTATATGCACACTTACACGTCTGCGGCCTTCAGACATCCACTTGCACATTGCAAGTTGCAAATCAACGTTGCATTCAGATGTTGTAATCTTCGTCGGGATCTCCGCTTTTTGCATTTAGACTGTGAATCTCCGCTCCTTTTCCTTTTGCAAATGGAAAACATTTAAACTTAGCATTTTAAATACTTAGTCACATCTTTTATTCTTCCTGGCTCAATTTCACCATAGACCCTGTAAATACCACATTAAAAACATGAAAACGATTAAGCATTAGTTGAAACCAAATTTTGCGGGGTCTACACACACAATTGCAAGAGTGGGCTTTTTGTTCTGAATGATCATTTTGCGGATTCCTTTTAGAGGGCAACAATTAGACTCTCAGACACTCGTATCTCGAGAAAGGGGCACAAATTGCTCGCGCAGATTTGGGTACCAACACCATGCATGATGCCCCCAATCTGAGCAAACTGGGGTGAATTTGAACTGAACTAGTATGAATATGAGCAAAATTGATAAATCTATAACTGCATCTATGCAAATTTGTACTGTACCTATTGTACTTTTTTGGCTAGTTTGAGTTTTTCTGAAACTAAGGCTACTAGACAGTAGTGCCATGTCTTGGACAATAGTGTCATTTTTAGAAATGTGGCACTACTGTTCTAGTTTGGGCGTTAATGTCCTTCAAGTTTGATTTCTGTGCAACTGTACTGCTTTTTGGGTCATTGTTTTTCCACAGTGTTTACCTAAGTTTGATTTTTGTAATTGAAGTTTGTGCTCAAAAATGTACTATGAGTGCAATATAGGACCCTGATCTCAGTGACAAACGCCTGCGTATGTCCCCTCTTTTGAGGGGAGTTGTTGAACATGTGCAAGAACTGTCCTCAAAATAAAAAGATCCACAAAATGTGTTAGCCGGAGCATATATGATAATTGCGTAATAATCAATATAATGTATATACATAACATCAGAATGTAAGATAATTTGAGCATAAATATGTAATGTATGATGTACGTCATGTCTGGTATTTACAAGGGTGTCAAGATAGATATAGCAATATATGTAACAACAAATCTAAATAAAAATTGGGTAGCTACCAAGGGGGATGGGGCATGATGTCCATCATGACACCCAAGTAGGAAGGGTATATGCATGAGGTCCCTCATGGCATGGAAAATTGGTGTGTGTAGCGAGCAAAAGACAAGTGTCATGGCTATGATGCACACAAGAAAGCATACATACAAAACACATGAGGCATGCAAAGTAAGCCAAGGTGTCACAATACAAGGGGCATAGGCTCATGTCACTAAATTTGTGAAAACAAGACATACAAGGACATGTTTAAATGTCCACATACACAAGTAACAAGCGAGTTGGCTTAGAGCCACATAGAAGGACATGTTTAAATGTACGCACACACACAAGAACATGGGCACATGTCTAAAGCATACATACTGTGAATAAAAGTGGCGTAGAGCCAATCAACCATGGCATATTCAAATGCCCTCGAGATAGAAGAAGCATAGAGATGCAATCAAGTCTAATACTAGGAAAGCTAGAAATGAAAGTATTCATGAATATGTAATACAAGTCTATGTAAGAGCGAAGAGGTACATATGCTGAGTTTAAAATAGTAATAGCCAACAAAAAATCTGAGTAAGTGTAGCATGATCAATATCAAGATACAATGCTAAGGCTGAGATATAGAGTATATAAAGACAAAACCTGGAATCGAAATTGTGTATAGGGTGACCCCAAGTGGGTGATTGTGTCAAGTGAAGACCCATGTATCGATGTAAATGCCCCCAATGTGTAGATAATAGCAAGTCTGGATTGGTGTAGTGGACTTGAGTCCTATAACAATCTGCAAGCACACGACAAGAACAAGTGAAGCATGTATGTATGATGAAACCGACTATATTAAGATAGCTAACATATCTAGTGTCTGGCAAATATAAGAAATGTAAACATAGCAATGCATACAATTTGTAAATTTTCTGTTTTCTGAGTAATATTTTAATGTATTTGTGTTTTTTGAGATATATTGTTTTTGTATTTTCTGGACATAATCTATGTACAAGCAACATGAAAATGAACTATGTGCAAGGAGCAAGAGAGAAGGAAAGTATGTACAAGTGGGGAGGAACAATACTCACCGATGAGTCTCATGGGAGACTCACTATTATTGTGGCCTGTGTCAAATAAAGGAATTGTGATCTTGTGTGTTGTATGAAAGGGCAACTGTGGTTCCATAATCTGCTGTACTGAGTGATCTATATCTGGATCTGCCTGTGAAGTGATGCTAATAATCTGTGGCACTGATTGTGTTGTCTTGTGAATTGTAGGGGTCTTAGGGACCCATCTAGTAGAAGATGTTGTAGGTGGCATAAGTGCCCTATGCTGAGAACTCTAAGAATCAATAACACTGATCTCGGTAGAAAATGAGTAGAGGGAGGCCCTCTAGAATCTGCAACATATCTCTGATGCAGGGGTCTCTCTAATAATGGTCTCCGTGGGAGAGTATACGTATGTGGTAACATTGTAGGAGTAGACCTCCCTTGCACTAGTGGCTCCACTGAACTCTGTGGTGTATTGATAGGAAATGTGCTTGGAGTTGTAATTGATAACTATGCTGAAACTGGTAACTATTATGTAACTGCATGTGGAATAGGTAGAGGATACTCATATAGAAGATCCTCAACTGCGACCACTTGATTTGCATGTATATATTTTAGGCATTTGTGCACTGTAGATGGGATGGCTCGTAGCTGCTGTATCCATGGCCTACCCAATAATATATCAAACACCCCTGCACTAGGTACCACTAAGAATCTAGTGGTCTCATGTGTTGGTCCAACCTGTAGTGGAAGTACAATCTCCCCGATGGAGCTCTGAACATGAGCACTGAAATTATTGATAACTGTGTTTGTAGGGGATATATCCTGCTTTGAATACCCCAAATGTTGTAGAAGTGTGATAGTGCACATGCTAATGCTTGAACCGTTGTTAACCATAACACTCTGGATAGGATGATGATCTATGTAAGCTCATGAAAAGAGTGCATATAAATTTGTATCATCATCAACAATCTCCTACTTTGAGAAAGTGATGAGTGGTCTAGCTGGAATTGTAGTGTGGTACACACCAATGATATTGTGTAGTGGGTGTGCCTCCTCTATAGTAGTGTGATATGAAGTGGTGGTGGATGTCCCTGATATGTGTAGTGAAAACTTGAAGTGCTTCTTGCCTCATTTGTTGTGTGCTTTGGAAACGGATTTGAGAATATTTTCAATGCTTTAGATTCTGTTTGCTGTACTTTTGGTGCCTCTGTGGGTGTACCCACATCAATAATATTAGCCTCAATCAAATCCTGTATCTTATGTTTTAAACTGATGCATCTGTTTGTTGTATGACCTGGTGCCCTGTGATACTCAATGCATTGGAATTATAGTTCCTTGAAAGAGGCCATGTCGTATCAACCTCTTTGATGGGAGGGAGAGATATGACATTGCATTCCAATAATTGCTGTAGAAAACGTGCTGGCGATTTTGGAAGGTTGGTGAAAACTCTGTCATGCCCCATCTTTAACTCGGTCTAGTAGAGACATGTGAGTTAGCTTATTATGGGGTCTTGTAGGTTGACATTGTTGGATAGAGACCCAATATGACTATACAGTGTTGGGGACTTGGTGTTCTGGCCGTCGCTGATCAGTTTGGAGACATTCCTTATTTTTAGGAGGCAGTTCCTAAATTTATGGGGGTTATCCCTACTTTTTAGGGGGGTATGATCATACCCAGGGGTGGCTCTCCATGAGATTATTTCTTGAGTTCAGTTTAAGAGGATTAGGGTTTGTTTCATAGTTTCTAGGAGCATCCCTAGATTTTAGGGATGAGATTGCCAGTGAATCCTTGATTTTCGACTTCAGTCATAGACAGGTGGCATGGTGACTTTTTGGCTTGTGGTGTCATTGGTGCAATTTGTCGCTATTTGGGTTATATTTTTAATATTTCCTAAGTTAGCGACTTTTAATTAAATAAGGCTAAGTTTATAGCCATTTTGGAGTAATAAGGGGTTTTTGGCCTCATCTGGATGCGTATCCCGTGGTGTAATAGCTCGTTGGAAAGGTCTTGGACTTTTCTAAATATTTCTCTCTTGACTCAGATCCTTTCGGTGGACGGATCTCTCTTTATTTGAAAAAATGGTCAATTTCTATGTACTTGACCACTTAAAAAAGAGAAATATAACATTTTATAACTCAACGCCGCATGGAGTTGCTTTTAGCATTCAAACTAATTGTGAAGGGGTTTTAAGGAGGTCAAAACAAAATTCTAATTCATTCTTGACATTTTATTTGGAATTTGCGCTTTGGCTCTGGAAGAGCTTTCAGCGTTTGGGACGCCAAACCCAATGCTTTACCTGTTTGGAATGTAGCCCCCAATTCAGTGGTTGTTGATTTGCTCAGTAGCATCTGGAGATTGCTCAGTATTCCTTCTGGAGGACGCAGTGATTGTGACAGAGTTCAGCGTGGATTGGAGGGATTATTTCAGTTGAGAGGACCTTATTGTTGTACGACTGTACCTAGTAGCCCTAGCCATTGTACAGCTGTACCTGGCAGCCAACTTTCTTCCCACGTGCAGCGCATTGAGAGCTAGAATCTTGCCGCGGCTTTCTTCTGGTGTACAATTCTCCTTCAGCCTTCAGGTTGGGTCTATTTATGATTGTAATTTTCCGGAAACTATTGGAAATTTGTATCTGGTTCATTATTTGGTTTAATATCTAGAATTCTGCCTATAAGCGAATCTGTTTGGTTATATTTGGTATTTAATTTCAAAAGTTGTTCATGTTCTTGTACTTCATTATTTACTTGCTGAAAAATCATCAAAACACAAAAACAATCAAACCCTTCTGCAACTTCCGTCTATTTCGGAAAGAAAACATTCACAAATAGGAAAAATCAATTTAAAAATAACAAAATTACAGCAGATCAGCCGAAGAGATCCATCAGAGATCTTTCAGAGGTATCAGAGCTATGCATCCTGCCAGCCTGTGTGGTCTTGTGTTGTGGGATTCCTCATGAAATTATTTTGTTAGTAGATTGTTTCAAAATTGGAAGACTCTACAAAATGTTTGGGCTTACACCACCCAACATTCCTCCAAAAGAGAAATCAAAGTGGCCCAAGCCTAATGAAGAGGTTAGAAAGGAATTGCAGGTGATTGAAATTGTTCCAAACGGATACGATGCTACTAATCTCTTATGTACCTCTATTAAGGAAGTAGAATACATTGATCCCTACAATAATGTTGAGGAGGAACAATCAGCAGATTTGAAGTTCACTAAATTAGCAAGTAAGGATCCAAAGAATGATTTGCACAAAGATAAGGAGAACAAGAAGATTGAAGAGGATACCGCCATGAAGGTTGTCTTCCTTGTACATCAGTCACTTTGTTGGTACAATGCAAGTGACAGAAACACCACGAAGGGAATGTATGAGGTTTCTAGTGCATATGTTTTTCGTCCCAACAATTCAAGATGCTTTCTTGTTGAGGATTCTAAGAAGTAGGGTATACAGTCCGTTACAAAAGGAGATGTTGTGAGTGAAGTATATCAACAGTTTTTTCCATGGGTATCATATGTAGTTCGGTTGTACAAGAACTCAGAGGATGTTGAAATTGATTTCTTGGTTGGACCAATTCCAATTGATGATGCCCTAGGGAAGGAGGTAGTAAGCCGATTTACAACAAATATAGTGTCAAATAAAGAATTCTACACAAATTCGAATGGACGAGATTTCTTAAAGAGAGTAAGGAACTACAGGGCAGACTGGAATTTAAGTGTACACGAAGTAATTGCTGGAAATTATTACCCTCTGAATCTAGGCATATACTTGAAAGACAATGAGACAGAATTTTCTTTGCTTGTTGACCGTGCTGTTGGAGGTTCAAGTTTTTTTGATGGAGAGCTCGAGCTGATGATTCATAGGTGTCTACTCCATGATGATAACAAGGGTGTTGCTGAAAACTTGAATGAAACTGTATGCTTCAATAACAATAAGACATGTGAAGGCTTAACAGTACAAGGTAAAATGTATCTGAATGTAAATCCAATAGAACAAGCTTTAGAATGGGGACGTACAAAGGGACAGAAAGCAGTGCTTCCTCTACAAAGTTTCTTTGCAACTATAGAAGATGAACTAAGTCAGATTAAGGAACCTCAATTTTCAGCAATGGCAGAAGGCTATGAACTACCGCCAAATGTTGCCATCATTACACTTCAGGAATTAGAGGATCAACAAACCTTGCTGCGTTTAGCACATCTTTACGAGGCTGGGGAAAGTGGCAAGTTATCAAAGCTTGCAACTGTTGATCTTCATAATTTGTTTCCAGGCAGGAAGATTAAAAAGATTATGGAGCTTAATCTCTCTGGTGTTAAAGAGAAGTCACAAATGACAACATTGAATTGGCAAGTTGAAGGAGAGATGGGTCTGTCCCATGGAACAGCTAGAAGAAATGCAATGAAGGATGGAGAACATGATGTAGAAGACTCTACTCATTATTTTGATGGAGATCCCTTGATGGATCATGATGAAGACCTAGTTTCTACACATGCAGATTTAGCTTGCAGCCACAGGATAGAAATTATTACACATGACACACTTGATTTTCCAATGAAATCACTTCTTGGACCAGCACTTGGCAACGGACAACTAGCAAAGGGTGAAGACTTGGTTGAGTCCCTTGAAGACAATACAAATAGTGAAGTACTACAAAGTGAAATCATGAATGAAGCTAGAGAGGTTCTTTTAGAATGGAAAGCAGCTGGCAAGATACAGGAGGAAATAGCAGATAGAGAGTTATTGCTGGATTTTCTGATTCAAGTTCAACAATGGAAGCAACAAACAGCTGAGAAGTTATATGAGGCTGTCAATTGTCTGACATCAGACATTGAGATTGTTCTGAACCAGCAGTCTATTCTGACACATAAAGGCATAGCGTCTTTTGACTTTACCATAGAAGAAAAGTTTCGGCTAAATAAAGGAAAGAAGCCTAGTTGTTTACCTCTCCAACTTGAACAAAACAATGGAGCAAATATTATCAGTAGAAGCAGCATGTTGAATGTTATTCCAGATAAAACTAGAAAAACAGGGAAGAAGCTTGGAAAATCAAATTTGCAAAGTGAGGCTAAAGTAGATTTCTTAAATAGAAGAGGTCGAATGCTAAAACATTTCGAGGAATTAGAGAAAGTTTACTTTTCTACAAGATGCATGGCAAGGCAACTGGCAAGTGATTCATTAGGAAAATTCTCTAATGGCAGTCTAGGGTAGGGACCTGTGATTAGGACTGAAGGACTCAATGTAAGTTTGGTCAACAACTTAGCTGGTATTGCCCATCCAAAGGGAGGAAGTAAGACTGATCGGCTTGGTTCTTTTTTTGACAGCTTGTGCAAATATTTATGCTTCAGCAAATTTAAGGTCAAAGCAAATTTAAGGCAAGGGGACTTGCTCAACTCTTCTAAGTTAGTACGTTCCGTGGGCTTTGATCGAGATAAAGAGTACTTTGCAGCTGCAGGTTTCAACAAGAAAATTAAAGTGTTCGAGTGTGATGCAGTTGTGGATGAGATTCTAGACATACACTATCCGGTTACTGAGATGACAAGCAAATCACAGCGAAGCAGTATATGTTGGAATAGCTATATAAAAAATCAGATTGCATCAAGTTCCTTTGATGGTATGGTACAGCTATGGGATGTTACAAGAAACCAGGTTGTTATGGACTTCAAAGAGCACAACAGACGTGTTTGGTCTATTGATTTTTCACAAACTGATCCAAGACAATTGGTCAGTGGGGGTGATGATGGCTTTGTAAAGCTTTGGAATATCAGTCAGGGAGGAAGTATTGGAACTATCAAGACACATGCAAATGCCTGTTGTATTCAGTTTCCACCAGATTCTCCGCATCTGCTTGCACTGGGATCTGCAGATTATAAAATCTATTGTTATGATCTTCGAAACATTAAAAAACCATGGTGCCTTTTGGCCAGTCACAAGAAGACTGTAAGTTATGTCAAGTTTCTTGATTCCTCAAACATTGTCTCTGCTTCCATAGACGGCACACTCAAGCTGTGGGATCTTGCAGTAAGTATAGGGGGAGTTCTTAGTGACCCTGTCCGTACGTTCACTGCACATAAAAATGAAAATAATTTTGTTGGTCTCTCTGTCGCTGATGGTTATATTGCTACTGGCTTAGAATCAAATGAGGTGTTTGTTTATCATAGATCAATTCCAATACCGGTTGCTTGTTACAAGTTTAACTGTGTGGATACAATGACTGGTCTCAAGATAGATGATACAGGGCAGTTTGTATCTTCTGTGTGCTAGAGAGGGCAGTCACAAACTTTGGTTGCTTATGAGGTTGAGTCACCACCTGGTAGTAAAATACATAATGTATTCCATGTATCTTGCCTGAAAAAGGCCCTTGGACAACATATTACAGTTTCACCCGAGTTACCTCCCATGGATGAGGAAGGTACATTGATGTTGGTTCCTGATGAGATTCTTGAGGTGAGGGAACGACGGTTGAGAAGCAAGGTGTTTCAAGAGTATTTGGTACGTTGGAGAGATCTTCCCATAGAGGATGCCACTTGGAAGGGTGAGAGCATTTTACAACATCTAGCTTTACAGTTGCTTGTGGGCAAGCATCTTCGAGAGGGGAGGACTGTCATGTCCCCTCTTTAGCTCGGTCCAGCAGAGACATGTGAGTCAGCTTATTATGGGGTCTTGTAGGTTGACATTGTTGGATAGAGACCTAGTATGACTATACAGTGTTGGGGACTTGGTGTTCTGGCCGTCGCTGATCAGTTTGGAGATGTTTCTTATTTTTAGGAGGCAGTTCCTAAATTTATGGGGGTTATCCCTACTTTTTAGGAGGGCATGATCATACCCAGGGGTGGGTCTCCATGAGATTATTCCTTGAGTTCAGTTTCAGAGGATTAGGGTTTGTTTCATAGTTTCTAGGAGCATCCCTAGATTTTAGGGATGACATTGCCAATGAATCCTTGATTTTCGACTTCAGTCACAGATAGGTGGCAGGGTGACTTTTTGGTTTGTGGTGTCATTGGTGCAATTTGTCGCTATTTGGGTTATATTTTTAATATTTCTTAAGTTAGCGTCTTTTAATTAAATAAGGCTAAGTTTATAGCCATTTTGGAGTAATAAGGGGTTTTTGGCCTCATCTGGATGCGTATCCCATGGTGTAATAGCTCGTTGGAAAGGTCTTGGACTTTTCTAAATATTTCTCTCTTGACTCAAATCCTTTCGGTGGACGGATCTCTCTTTATTTGAAAAAAGGGTCAATTTCTATGTACTTGACCACTTAAAAAGGAGAAATATAACATTTTATAACTCAACGCCACATGGAGTTGCTTTTAGCGTTCAAACTAATTGTGAAGGGGTTATAAGGAGGTCAAAACAAAATTTTAATTCATTCTTGACATTTTATTTGGAATTTAAGCTTTGGCTCTAGAAGAGCTTTCAGCATTTGGGATGCCAAACCCCAGTGCTTTGCCTGTTTGGGACGTAGCCCCCAATTCAGTGGTTGTTGATTTGCTCAGTAGCATTTGGAGATTGCTCGGTATTCCTTCTGGAGGACGCAGTGATTGTGACAGAGTTCAGCGTGGATTGGAGGGATTATTTCAGTTGAGAGGACCTTGCTGTTGTACGGCTGTACCTGGCAGCCCTAGCAGCTGTACGGCTGTACCTGGCAGCCAACTTTCTTCCCACATGCAGCGCATTGAGGGCTAGAATCTTGCCGCGGCTTCCTTCTGGTGTACAATTCTCCTTCAACCTTTAGGTTGGGTCTATTTATGATTGTAATTTTTTGAAAACTATTGGAAATTTGTATCTGGTTCACTATTTGGTTTAATATCCAAAATTCTGCCTATAAGCGAATCTGTTTGGTTATATTTGGTATTTAATTTCAGAAGTTGTTCATATTTTTGTACTTCATTATTTACTTGCTGAAAAATCATCAAAACACAAAAACAATCAAACCCTTCTGCAACTTCCGTCTATTTCGGAAAGAAAACATTCACAAACAGGAAAAATCAATTTAAAAATAACAAAATTACAGCAGATCAGCCGAAGAGATCCATTAGGGATCTTTCAACTCTGTGTGGAGGCGTTGATAAAACCAAGCGAAGAGATGGCTTTGAAGTTACATTAACTGTGACCTTTGGATTGCTCTTATTTTTAGTGGCCCTTACCGTGTATGGAGGCTTACTAGAACTCTTAGCAGTTGATTCGGATCCATTGGTATATTTCAGTTTGTCCATTGAGAGAAGCTGGACTTCTATTTCTTTCACTGAGTGGCACAAATCTGTGAAGGTTTGAAACTTCTTAAATAAGATAGCTTTGTGTAATGTTGGTAGAAGACTCTGTTTGAAGATGCCCTGAAGCTCTTTATCTGCCATGGGGCTAGTCAATTTTGCCAATATAGTCTTGTATCATAAGACGTATTCTACAATATGCTCATTTGATTTTTGTTTCAACTGTGCAACTTGAGCATATGAGATCTTGTCACGGATGTTTATTGAGAAGTGTTGTAAAAACATGTATGCCAAAGGATTGAATGCTGTGATAGATTGATTTGGTAAAATCATAAAACCACTATAAGGCATAAGCCTTTAAATTGTGTGGAAATAACTTAGTGAGGAGCCAATCATTAGACACATAGTCCAAACATGTTGCGTGAAAAGCTCGAAGATGATGCTCTGGGTCACCCTTACCATCATACAATGTAAGTTTAGGTGCCACAAATATGGATGGCAAAGGAGTTGCCTCTATGTGATGTGTCAAAGGTGTATGTAAGGGAATATTAGAATCCAAGGCATGTGATGGCTTAGTGGCTCCCTTCTCAAGATGTAACACCTTAGCTTGTAGAGTTTGAACCTCATGCATAAGGGATTGTACTTCCGGAGTCAAGGAGCTAGCCATAAGAGGTGTAGCTGTCATTGAAGGTTGTTGAGTTACAAGTGGTTGTTGTGCTAGTTGAGTTGGCTCCAATATAGGTATAACAATGTTATTAGCTAGTGGAGTTGAAGATTGAGCATTGTTTGATATATTCTTAATTTCCATTATGGCTTGTAAAATATGTGCATGATCAAGGCACTGTTCTTGAAGTATATCTCTAAAGCTTTGTAGGATCTCATCCTTATTGACAATTAGGTTTTCATCGTTAAGTAGAGAGAGAGGGTCTCGATTTTCAACTTGTGTATCATCTTGATCTTGATTACAATGCTCATCTTCAGATGCATTATCATTGAAATCCACATAATCAGGGTATGAAGGATCAACAACGGGAGTTACAATAGGTCCCTTAGCCATGATGTAAGCTTGATTAGCAGGAATCTAAATATGCTCAATAGGATTACCACCTAGCCTAACACTTCTTAATGGAAGAGAGAGCTTTTTTAGATGGCATATAGTAAAAAAATTGAAATAGGGTTGCTAAAACAAAATATATGAAATCTGAAAAACTTAAAGCAACCAATGAAAATAGGAAAAATGATACAAATCCTAGGAGCATCTAGGTTTAGGGTTTGAACAATGTGCAAAGTAAGTCGGGTTCACCAAATGTTTTAACCTTTTAAGAGTTAACACAATGTAAATCCTATGTTTGTTGAAGTGTTGAGTAGACTAAATCAGGGAAATAATATGCAATAAATACAACCATTGATTTGTTACAAAATTGATTAGCTTTGACTTTTATTGCTTTGTTAAAAATAGCAATAAATAGTGCAAGTAATAACTTAGTTGGAAAACCACTGAGATAGATGATTTGGGTGCTAGAAATTGAGGTGGACGCTGGTTTGAGCTTTGCAAACTAGATCCCGGTGACATAACCCCTCTTGAATAGTAGCGCCACAATTGGACAATAGCACCATTATTGGAAATGTGGTGGTAGTGTCCTCTATGTAGGACTGTCTCAAACTTCTGGGTGCACCTGTGTCTGGATCTCTGAGGTCTGTTCTTGCGTGCATGAGTCCTGAAACCCTGTGTTTTGCCTGTAATGATTGATTTAGTAATCAAACCTTAATTCTCCATGTAGCTAGGGCATCGGATTGACATGATCTAAAAAATATGTTTGTTAGTAGGGTAGACTGGACATCTTCAACACCATGCTGTGAACAAAGTTGCCTACATACCAATACTTCGAGGAGGGATCAAACTTGATGTTCTCCCCACCTAAGTGCTGGTGCAAGTGCAAGTGAAGCTAGTATGATAGTGACCATGAAGGCCTTGAATGTGCTTGAGACTGAAAATCTAGGTAATCTGAGGTTAGGGCTACTGTAGATAGTAGTACGCAGAAGTAGGGCAAACTAGGGATTGATAACCTTAATTGTGCACAACTTGTTCTGAATTTTAATGTGTATTTTGTATCTAATTTTCATCTAGTGATTAGAGGGCTAAAAGTCATGGATATATACTGTTATGTTGCTTGTGCAGGTGATAAAAGGGGTCTATGCCGACCCTAGGAAGTTCTAGTTTTGAAAAGATATCCATTTGGGGAAAAGAGATGCAATGGACATTAGCGCCATTTTTGGGACACTAGTGCGGTGTGGCGCTAGTATCCATATTATGGCGCTAGTGTCCAACTGGCAGAACACTAGACATGGAGGGTCAGGATTAGGAAATGAGGGTCTGGGACTGTTTTAGGGATGACTAGAGATGCCTGTGGCCCGCATTAAGGCTGATTAAGTGTGACAATAGGCTCTAGGATGGGTTTAGGGCTAAGCTAGGGATATGTACTCTCAAGTAGCACTCTTAGCACTCAAATACCACTTTTGGGTGATTACATCATGTTTGGGTATTAATTGAAAAGTACTAGCAGGATTTTTTTGGTTTTTATGAGCAAATTTTGTTGTGATAATGCAATTATATAGTTTTAACCCGTTTGCATAGTAGGGATACATGTCATGTTAGCATTGGTACATCAAGGATGCTTGTCCTATTATTGATATGGCCACTAGAATTGAGGAAGTTTTGTCTATGCATCAGGCACGTTGGGGTGCAAGTTGAATTCCCATATGTTGCAGGATATTCCTCAAGGTACATCCGATTGGTATGCCCCTCGCAAACTCTAAAATCATCAAAAAACCTAATCCAGTCCCCATTGAATCCACTTCCCTCCAAAATGACCTAACACTAAAGTATTGAACACACAAAAATCCAAAAACAACAATCTCTAAATAAAATAGAAGGGAAAAGGTTTTTCTAGTTTCCGTTAATAAAGTCTACCAGAAGGAAAAAACAGCTAGATCTTGGACTTCTCCTAGAATTGGAATATATTAGAGAATATGACTAGTAGTTTATGTACACTAAAACTGTTTTGAATCTTCGTGCGACTTTGTAACATCATTTGATAGATTTTTTTTTCAAATTATATTTAATATTTCAAATCATATGGTAATACTCGAATTTAGTTCTTTAGGAGACTAATATTGCAAATGAAATTTAATTCGTAAGTCTTCTGGATCAAACTGCATAGGCAATTTCATCCAGAAGACTCTTACAATTGGATACACTGCGAACAATCTACTCTCATATCAGAAATTTAATCCAATTATAATTTTGTTTGGTTATTGATGTATTATATCTGTATTGGTATCACTGTAAAATCTCAAATTTGGTATTGTGTTCTATATTCTTAGACTAATGTGTGTGCATGCGCATACATACATACTCTGACTCAGTGAATGTCACATGCAGGCGCAGTTCGATCCAGAAGACTCTTACAATTTGATACACTGCGAACCATCTACTCTCAAATCAGAAATTTAATCCAATTATAATTTATTTTGGTCATTGATGTATTACATCCGTATTGGTATCACCATGAAATTTCAAATTTGGTATTGTCTTCTATGTTCTTAGACTATAGTGTGTAATGATATAAAACCCACATACGCACATGAATGTGTGTGCACATGTGTACGTACACACACACTCTGATTCAGCGAATGTCACATGCAGGCCCTATAGAGAAAGTCAAACATGACAGGATTATAATGTCCTCAAGGAACATTGCGGCTATGCACTCGTATGCTTCTGGTGCCAGGTGATTTGTTTATGAACTTATAAAATCCTTATATACTGATCTGTATTGGGTCAAGACTGGAAAGTAATAGTATGCATCTTAATGCAAAGAAATATTGTTGTAATTATGTAGTCTTTTTGCTATTTAAGGTGTTTAGCTGTTTGGTTGCCACGTAGGAAGTTTCACCAGCCCTTCGAGCATGGATTATTGACTCTTTAAGAAAGCTGTCTAAAGGTATTAAATTACTCGCACAATGCTCAACACTCCATTACTGGTAAGTTACCTTAGCCTTTTTGATGCTTCCAGCATACTGAACCGCCAGGTGCTTTTTAGATTGGCATGTACTTTGTGATTTAATCCTTTTCTATTTCTTGATTGATTCAGGAATTGTATCTAATAATGACTCGAGTTACTTGATTCCTTTTGTATTTTTGAAATATAATGTACTTTATAGTATTCCCTGTTCCAATTTGATGTGATTGCACAATAAGTTACAAATGGCATGAGTGGAATAGATTTATTGTTCTGCATCATTTATACGCCTGCAGATTGTTCTAAGTGAGGACCATGCTGGCTTTGGTCATTGGTCCGCCCGTGTAATTAATTTTGAAAATGCTGCAGAATGTGAATGTTATAGTCAGTGCTGGTTTTTCTTTGTTTTATAGGCAATTGGAAACACAAGTTGGCAATTTCAATATGGTTGAAACATGTCCTTTTTTTTGAGTGTTATGTTGTAGCTTTATAACAAATTATAGATGATGCACTCTACGTAATCAAATTTTAGAGTTCGGATATGTTCTCTTCAGCTTTGCATGATTAGTTTGTCGTTGATTCAATCCTGCTCGTGTCTGATTGATGCACTTTATCATTTATGTATAGGCATACTGTTGTATTTAATTAAAGTTAAATAAATGAACTTTATTCTTATGTACGAGAACTTGCATATTTAGTAATGATACTAGAAGTACATGTGAGTGCTTTTGAGTAATTAAGCAGCACTGACAATCATCAACTTAAATCCTAGTTAACTAATATAACTTATCACAGGTCCTAAATGGCATATGGATGCTAAAAACAAGAATGAAATATCAGGAGTGCAATCTCAACTCCAACTAAGACAAAATTTGAAATTATTCAAAGCTCCGGTCCTTGTCTTCTCAAATCTTCTTATTAATCACATTGTGTTCTTCACATGTTTTTGGATGTCATATCCTTTTTCCAAAACTACCTGTAGCGGGTACAAAATGTGCTGGCAATTTCTTCTCACATTTTCTGAAACTAATGGGAACAGGTACTCATATGAACACGTAGAATATATGTTTGTGAGAAAATATCTGCATAAGAGAAATCTAATTTCAATAATGTTTTGAGCCCAAAAGCTAAACTAATAGGCAGTAAATTTAAGGAGGTATTAGAGTAACAGAAATGAGTTTAGATAGTTATCTATTTCTGATAGAAGCATTGTATTGTATATTTCTGGGTGTTTTTATTCAAGTGGATAATAATGAAACTGCAGGATTCTTTATAGAAGAATTTGTAAATGGTTTGCTTAGTCCCACATAAAATCTTTAGGTTTTTAGTTTAGAGTTTAGGTCCTCGTAAGCCTTCTCATTGAATTATTGAAAGAACTAGTACTTTGTTTTTGTGTAGTATACTTGAGGTTAAGGGACCCTAGATCTGAAAAAAAGGAAAGCCCATTGAGTTCACCCAAAGGTCACCCTCATTTACTCAAGGACTGCCTCAATGAAAGCTGTCCTACATTGCTAGGAATATGCTTCTGTTCTTATCAGCAAAATCATTTAATTTGAATACACTTCCAATAAATGAGGAATTTACTAGACTGCAAACCTATTTTTTTATTAAATCTCATTATGGTGAGGGGCTTGTTGGGTTGCTAACATAGTGGCACATGCATCTATTGGTGTATTTAATATAAGATTATAGTAAATAAAGTCAATATACCCATAGCTATTAAGGGTAAAATTTATTCATGTTTATTAATTATAAATTTTACTAAAAGTCAATATTAGGTATTGTGGGGGTCGTGCCTAAGGGAAGTAGGTGGATTGGGTGAATATAAAATCTAAAACATAAATTGAACTCTCATCTTTTTTGCGTTTACTAGGGCTTGGAGAGAAGGGTTTAATGGTATTTATGGAGGGCTTGCAGTGATGGTTTGTAGAGAGATGAATGACAATGTTACAGATTACATTTTCTTAGTTGTTTGTAAAGGCTTGTAGAGGGGTGAATGATAATATTGTTGAGGAATAAGATTTTGGTGTTGATGGAGGGCTTGGAGATAGGTGGAAGATAACTACTATAACTCCACAAAATTTACTCTAATTATTTGGTGGGAGTTTGAGACAGATGCTTGTGATAACATAACATTTTTAGTACTAATGACATGATATCACAACAATTTTAGTGCTAGTGACTCGTTTGAGTTGCAGTCTTCCCCTAGTAAGCCATAAAGGACTCCCACATTACTTAATGATCTTAGATTGTTTTTGCTTTTAGCTGATAGTCGATAGTTGGTAAGTAATTAAAAATTGATTTCATTTTCATGATCTCCAAGCCATATTTGTTGTGTCATGTGGTTATTGTTTTGGGGATGGATATAGAATTGTAATTGACATGTCATGTTCCTTCTAACATATAAATGATAGAACTAAGAAGGGATACAAAAAATGTCATTAGATACATGGGTACCTATGATACATGGTGAAAATAGAGGGCATTTTAGTACGAGTGTTATTAACAATAGAATATTGAGAGGTAGAAATGAAAATAGGGGTATCATTTAATACCCTACTGTTGGAGATTGATCTTTACTTGGGTTTATGTTATTATACTAAGTTTATTTAGTTATGTATATGGTTATTCCCATATGATTTTTTAATTTCATATATTAGGGGAATATGTGAGGTGTTACACCTCATTCGTCCTTCTTAAAAGGAATCTTGGAGTTTCATGTCATATATAACTCCTATAACACTTGGCACTCACTTCCCTCTCACTTCATGAGGATAAGTGACAGTAGGCACACACTATGAAGGTCATGCAAGGCTATGATGGAGATTATTCGTAACTCTTTTTGGCTTTCTCACTCTATTTAAAGAGCTTTCTCATCTTCTTTCTTAGAACACTTGAAGTGTCATCTCTTTTCTCATGGCTTGAGGCTCATACTTCTCTTTTGAAGGTCATTCTTCTTGTCTATTTTCCTTTTCTTCTACTCCATAAAAATAGTAATTCGGAGAATACTGTTATAAGTCTTCCTTCTTAATGCACATGGGTTTTTGTTCTGTTGATTCGGTTTCCCTATTTGACACCTTGTGTCTCGCATTCTCTCATGGTTTGGCTTACTTTGAGGTATTATCTTACCTTTTTGTGTATTTATTTTCTTATACTTTAACGTTACTTTATAAAGATCTTGTCATTTTTAAACATTTTACTCTATTGAATGTTGTTAAAATGCATGGAAAATTTATGAATTCTTTCATGGTATTAGAGCAGTATTTTTTTAACATTGAACTTTGAGTATGTGCAGGTGCTTGGGTGGAGAAGTGTTTTTTGACACATTTCATTTTTTTCAAGGGCTCACACCCTTGCAAATGTTAAGCCTATTCTTGATCCATCTCCAAGATGTAGAGGAATCATGGTTATGCAAATATTTACTCATTTCCTAGGAATGGAATCTTCGTCATCTTAGAAGCAACCTTAAATATAACTCATGTAAAACACAACCCCAAAAAATCACTTTATATAAGTTCTTTTGTAAAGAGAAAAGTAGAGGCCAAACTAAAGTGCACAACCTTGAAACTGATCACAATCAACATGTTGCAACCACCTTTTATGCACTCTCATTTTTTCACTTATGATTTCAATCATGCTTCCCACACCCTGTGTAGCTTCATGAGTCACCCATCATATGAGAAACAAAATTAGTAAGAATCATTCCACATCCAAATAGAAGAAATGAAATGAAGATCATATATATATATATATATATATATATATATATATATATATTGGTTGAAATTCGGGGAGGTTTTTTGAACTTTCCAAAATTGCCCACTACAACAAAATTGGAATGCTACCTTGTAGTAGAGAATAAGTGCTGCCCGGTTTATCAAAATAACATACTATATATTTAAGTCATATATATATATATATATAGGTTGAAATTCAGGGACGCTTTTTGAACTTTCCAAAATTGCCCACTACAACAAAACTGGAATGCTACGTTGTGGTAGAGAATAAGTGTTGCTCAGTTTATCAAAATAACTTACTATATATCTAAGTCTTACATAGATTTGTCTTAATAGTTAATTTTTTTTCTTCTTTTTCCTCGTTTGAAGAAAAGGATCAGTTGGCGCTTCTTCAGAGGGTTCACCAGAGTAGGGAGATGAAGGGGCCACTAAGTGATATGGAAAATTCACATTCAAATGTTCTACGTGATGATGACGATCTCTTGTAGAGACCTCATCCATAATTGTATTCTCAACATATCCTCTCTAAAATCCTTGTGGCAATTAATAAGGGTCCTTCCAAATCTAGGTGGTCCTAGTGGAGCATGTAAGTGCTTCATTCATTCGAGAGAGTCCCAATAGCAAATACAACTACTGCCCACTATGAAAAAATTGGACTGCTACCTTATGGTAGAGAATCAATGTTGTTGGGTTTATCAAAATAATAAACTATAGATCTAAGTCTTATGAACATTGTCTAAATAGGTAATTGTTTATCTTCCTTTTCCTCATTTGAGAAATAGGATAAGTTGGCTCCTCTTTAAAGGGTTCACCAGAGAATGGAGTTAAAGGGGCCACTAAGTGATCTAGAAAAGTCACATTCAAATGTTTTGCAATGATGATGACCATCTCTTGTAGAGACCTCATCCATAATTATATTCTCAGCACCTCATCTCTAAAATTCTTGTGGTAATTAATAAGGGATTCTTCCAAGTCTACGTGGCCCTGGTGGAGAATGTAAGTGCCTCCCATATTCAAGAGAATCTTAGTAGGAAATATGTTTGCCACCATATCAAACACATTTTGCCTTCAAAAAGTGTGTTTAAGTTCCAACATTAGGTTTTTCATGACTCTATAAATCAACACCCTGTAAATTTTACATCTCTCTTGCTACCTTACACATATGGTGGAACCAAATTTTTAGTTTGGGATTACTAATTTTTTTCATTGATTAAGAGATATCAAGGTCCATGTCTTCACTGTAGACCTTGCCGACCCTCTACTTACGAACAAAAGGTTGGAAGTCAAAGACAACTTCCATCTTTTATTTTCCTTTATTCTCTCCTCCCTTATCATGTCCTTCACTATTCTTTAGACTCATGCCATTTGAGTGATTTGGGGCCACTAAGTGATCTAGAAAAGTCACATTTAGATGTTTTGTGATAATAATGACCTACTATAGAGATTTCATCCAAAATTACATTCTCAAGACCTCATCTTTGGCATCCTTGTGCCAATCAATAAGTGGTTCTTCGAAGTCTAGGTGGTCTTGGTGGAACATGTAAGTGCCTCTCACATTTGAGAGAATCTCGATAGGAAATACATTTGCCACCACATCAAAAACATTTCACCTTCAAAAAGTGTGTTGGGGTTTTTAACAACTTATGTAAATCAACACACTTCAATTTTCCATGTCTCATGCCACCTTACATATATGGTGGACTCCAATTTGTAATTGGGGATTAAATTTTTTGTCGTTGATTAAGAGGTGTCGAGGTCCATGTTTTCACCATATACTTTGTTGGCCCTTTACTTCTTAACCACAAAGGATGGAAGTAAAACACAAATTCCATCTTCTCTTTACATTTATCCACTCGTCCATTATCATCTTCTTTCCATGCTCTTTAAGCTCTTGTCATTTGAGGTAAACATGTAGAAGCAAAAAAAAAAAACTTAATATTTGGGTCTTTAGAGCTTGAGGGGGACTCAAGGTGAGTCTCTGCTCTAGGTCTTCCATAACCGTGGACGGATTAGAACCATCATCCTCTCAAAAATAGTCTTCTTAAAACACAATGTATAATATCAAATTGATCAACTAGTGCCAAGAAGAAGACATATAGGGACATAGAACTCAATGCACACAAACTCTCCTCTCTCTTTTTTAGAATCTTACTCCTTGCTAGCTTGGCATTGGATACCACCAAATGTTGGAGCTCATTTGGAAATGCAGGACATCGGTTCTTACCATTGGAATCACATAAACTTGGCAAGGACACCCTAAGGTTGGTATTGTTATCTAGCTACTTTACTACCCTCTCTTAATATAGGTGAATATTCTCTTTGGAATAGAATCTGCTGAACAAAGCTTCTTTGAGAATCTCATTCAATCTCTAGGTTGGACATCTGTGAGTTTTGATTGCATTGATCAAGTTCATCAATTCCCCTTCCACCCAAATATTTGTCCATCCTTCCTCTTTGGCAATCTTAAGCCCTTTCAATAGGGCTAAAGCTTCCACTCTATTATTTGTATCCTTACCAATATAGATGGCATAGATGATTATAGGTTGTTCTCTTTGAAAATGTCACTTCCTCTCACTTCACTTGAGTTGCCTTTTTTTGCTCCATATAAGTTTAGATTAATGCATCCTTCATGAGGTCTTTCTCAAAATACACTTAGGATTTAAGAAATAGAGTTTCTAGGAATAATCACATGTGGATTTATTGATCGACATTTTGAATCACATTTCGTGATCCATCATCAGGAAATCGTATGTAATATCAATAGGTTAGCTCCTTATATCAATGACTCTAACTAGGTATAATATTGCCAATGGGGCCTACTTATGATTAATAAATGTAAGATAGCCGTTACAACATTTATTAAATGTTGCACCAACTATCCTCAACTCATAAATGCCCAACTCAAGTGTTTAAACCTTCTTTAAGCTACCGATAATTGGCCTCCAAGTGTGGCTCAAACCTAGGCTCTCATCTCAATTTAAATTTGGCAAATGCTTTCCAATCTCGATGACCTCTTTAAGGCACTTGTGATGATGATTTTCCACCGCAGTCATCTTGGCATCCTCAATGCGAATGGAGTGCTTTGTTTTACAGGAGTGTTTTACCAATGTCGATTTTTCCTTTTTCTTTGGGTGGATGTTTGTTGCATGCTTCTTAAACCTTGTTTGGATGGATCTTCTTGTTTCCCCTATGTAAGGTGTGTGTATAAAATTGGATATACATTTTTAATACTAGAAACAGTGAACAAAATCACAATTCCTAATCTAATCCAATCTACACAACACTTCAAGAATGAACAAAGGCAGAAAGGGATTCACATGCAAATAGAAATGAAATACAAGCAAGTTTATACCTCAAGAACAAATGAATTCTTCTCTCTTGACGAAGTGGATGTGCTCAAAATGGACATGAATGATTGGTGCTTGATCAAAGATGTTTGATTGCCCTTGATGACTCAAGTTTTGGACAATATTCTGCTATGGATGTTTGATTGCTTGGCAAGATGATGGAATGATGACATGGGCTTCTTAGTTCCTGGATTTGCATGGGGTGTAGATGGATTTATAGGAGGTTGATGAGAGAATGGAGGGCTAGATTTCATCCATGGAGGATGAAGGTCAATAGCTAGGAGATTTATAGGGAATTAAAATTTCCTAGAAATCTCTAAAAAAGATTGGGGAGTGCCTCTAGAAAGTTTAGAGGTTTCTAGATTTGATTAGGATTAATAAATGGAGACTAGATGAGGTTTAAGAATGATTTGTAGGAGTGTTAGTGGGGGTAGGTGAGGGTAGGTGGCGAGGAATTTTAAATTCCTTAAGAATTGTGTAAGCTTTGATTAGTGAAAAAATGACATGTTAAGAGGATAATTAATTGATATGAGAGATGTTGTAAGGTTAGTGTGATGTGGGAGATGTAAGAAGAGTGTTAAAGGATGTAGATATTGTTAGTATGATGCTAAATTAAATTAGCGGAAGTAGATAATTTTAGATTTATATATTTTCCCCTCTTTGAAAGGGCATTGTGATTGGAAGAAGTAATGACGTTTCAAAGAAGTGAAAGACTATGGTTTTAGTAAGTTAATTAAAGTTAGAATTGGTGATGCCCCCTTGAGGGGTCTTGCGGGGAGGAACGAGACAAATGGCCACTCGAAAGAAAAAGAGGGGTGGGATGCGTGGATAGAAGAAAGAGGGGTTGGGCTAGATTCAATAGGTGTGATGGATATGATGTAATGTTGTCAATCGATGAGTTACAATTTGATCAATATTTGGAGTTGTTAAATGGATGGTGCCCCAGACAACGATATGTGTCAGGTCTTTAACCCTTTTTGAGATTATGTGTTGTTAAGGATTAAATGGGTATGACATTTTAATCAAAGGAATGGATAAAACTATTCTAGAGTAGGCCAATTAATTGAAAACTCAGATAAATGAATACTCTGAATTAAAATTTTGAGTTATTCTAAATATATATAGAACACTCAAAACAATAGTTTGATTGTGTAAATATGAAGAGATAATACTTAGTTTATCTACAAATGTGCAAGTAGATATGACAAGTACATATGTGGAAACAAGTAAGGACAAGATCATGATATAACCATCATATTCTATATTGTTTCTAGAGGTCTGGACATCTGCGTCGAAATGTGGAGACCTACATTGATGCTTCTATTCGAATCTCGATGCAATTGTCCTGTATGGAGTATTCATTGTATTGCGAAGTGACCACTTCAATTGCCTTCTTGACGATGTCTTTTATTCGTGTGCACAAGATGTTGATGATTGTTTATGGATCAAACTCTAGCTCTTCACCTTAGTTCTTTGTACCTTTCAAAAAATGGGTTTGTGGACTCACAGTGTTGAGCTGACTTGAAAGACCCTACTGTCAATGAGCGCTGCCTACATAACCGATACTCCAAGGAGGGCATCATACATATATAATTCTTCCATGGATGTTAACTTGTTTGTGCACAAGGTTGCAATATATTATATGCAAGGGCATGCAATTATATAGTTTGTAAATTGACAAATACTGCTCGTGTGCTGTTTTTTGAGTGTTTCAGACCTGTAATATGACTGTTCCAATGACTGATTTGAAAATAGAGAATGATAAGGCAA
This sequence comes from Torreya grandis, assembly GCA_037957365.1. Taxonomy (NCBI): domain Eukaryota; kingdom Viridiplantae; phylum Streptophyta; class Pinopsida; order Cupressales; family Taxaceae; genus Torreya; species Torreya grandis. Next base: position 1,714,756 of record JARHVA010002682.1, read on the forward strand.
TAGAACTTAGTTTTGCAATTGATTGAGCTTGAATATGTGCTTGCTTGGTATTTGCTAGATATAACAATGAGTACGCTTATATTTGTATTTATACCACACATTTTGAAAATATCTCACGGAAGGGCTAAATAAAACAAATGGGTCGACCCATAGGATTTGAAGGATTTACAAATTAGATGAGTTTTGATGACTGAACACTTGAAAAATAATTTGGACACTTGAGTCGACGCAAGTGTCTGGCAGGCTGAGAAGCTACTAATGATCTGAAATTCATAGTGAAGAATATATCTAGTTTTAGGCTTTCTGTACAGTGCAAGAATTCTGGGTCATTAGAATGGATAGGGTCGAACCATAAGACAAATAATTAGGCACAATGAGATGACAAATGCAATCCTTTTGGTAGTAGGGAGGTCTAGAATTGAAGGACATAGCATTGATAGTTATTTGTTAAGTATGTAAAACTGAGATGCTATATAAATCAAATTTTAGTATCTACACCAGGAAGTGGGATAGATAAAGTTATGACCTTAGATGTGCTCCAGTCAATGACATATGAAATGGGGAAGTCATAAACTTCAGATATATTGATTATTAAAGCTACAAGCTTTAGATGTATCCCAGGTAAGGACACATGCTGGGGAGAGCTACGAGCTGTGATTGGATTGATTGATTGATTTGTGGAGAAAAGATGGATGTTGTGATTTGTCGGTCTTAGTTGACTGGTGTGGGAGATTGACGAAAAGATTAGGGAAATGATTAAGTGGATGATTGATGGTTTGATCTACTTATTAATGCTTAATTGGTTGATTGTAGCTCAAGGATTCTATCGATTGCATGGATTAATGATGATGGATCATGTTGATTAAGGATTTGATTGGGTTGGATAAAGGATGTGGCAAACTGATGTCTTCACACTTAAGGTAGTGATTAAACATCGATAGTTAGAATGAAATGACAAATAATGAATGATTGCGAGATTGGGGATGATTGCATGATAGTGCAACAATGATCGAGCTGACGTCAGACATTGTATGTGACTGAGTGTTGTCTACATAGGTTGTATGGACCTCAGGTCAATGTAGTTCTCCCAAGGAGGGAGTTATGTGACGATAGATGATAGGATAAAATATATAATGATGATGCCCTAAGGATGCCCCAAGGAGACTGATGAGATTGATCAAAGATGGATGAGATGATTGGATTGTTAGTACAAATGTTAGATTAGTAATGATTGGAATTATGATTGTTAAATGAAGGATTGATGATTTGATTTGAGATAGATGATTGGATTGAAAAATAAGTTGATTGGGTAGATGATTGGAATTTCGATTTGATTAGATAGATGATTGACTTAGATAGATGATGTGAGTTGGGTATTGATGTGATTGAATTTGGATGTTGGATAAAGGTTTGTAAATGATTGGTTTAGATAGATGATTTGATGTATGGTTTAGGTAGGGGTCTTGATAATTGGATGTTTTGTAAGTGATGATTTGTGAGGATTTTGTGGTTCCATGATCTTGAGCCATGTGTATAAGCAATCATGTTTTAATGTATCACTAGGTAGTATGCACCATGATATGTATAACCATGATGACTTCTTGCCATAATGCATGTTGGACTGACAAAAAAGATACAAAGATTAAAAAAAAGTGTACAACTAGCAAGTAGCATGATGCACAATTAGTATAAGGAACCAAGATGGCATGTTTGTCGTATGCTATTGCACAAATGATAAAAAGATAAAATATATACAAAGTTATTCACAAAATGCCTAATTAAAGAAATTTAAATGAACAAATACAAATAAATAGATAAACATAGATGATTAGACAAGATAAAAGACACTCAAACAAGTCAAATAATATCAAAGATAATACAAGTGAAATGAACACAAATATTTACATGTTGATTATGTGATGCATTGATTTTTATAGGATCAATGTCTTGTCTGTTGTCTTGTTGAAAATTCGTGGGATGGGTGATTGATTCATGATTCAACGTGCCTTGTTTGATTTTTGCCCCCGGGCAACAATATATGCCGTGAAGTTAGATGTGAGGGATTAAAGGATAGTCACAATGATTTGTTGGATAAGGGATATGGATTTGTATAAGAAATGTGGATTTTGATGAGGATAAGGATTTGGATTTTTCTTAGGATGTAGGACAAGATGATTGAGATGTTTTGGACTTTATGATTTTATGATTTTTTTGGATTTTTAGATGTATAAAAAAGGGGTCACTTCACAAAGGGAACCCCTGAGTCTAGCAACTAGGATGGGGAATGATGATGATGAAATGATGAAAGGAATGTGGACGATGTACAAAGGGGATGAGGGCCAATGAAGAATGGACTATGGATCTCCAAGGACTGTGCCGCATGAGAACTAGATGTCTAGTTGTCAAAGTGTCGCTCGAAGGATATGCCAAAATGTTTTCAGAACAAGATTAAAACTTCTTTCGCTTCTTTAACAAGGTCAAGATGAGAATAAATGATGGACACAATATGATGGCAAATGGTGTTTAGGATGGATATGGATGGTTGTAAGTTAGGGATTTCGATGTAGATGGGGTTGAAAAGGGATTTTAGGATATCAATGGAGGGATGAAGTGGGATTTTGTCCCCAAGCGTTAAGGTATCTGCAGAGAACGACTTATTTACATAATGTCAGGAATCCGTTTTCATCATGGTGCCTTCCCAAGATGCTATAAAATTGGTTTTCACCATTGGACGAATGATTTTTCATATTATTATTATTATTATTATTATTATTATTATTTATTGATTACTTGATGGCATCTCGATTTATTGGAGGTGTACGAGATACATGATGCTCACGCCTTTGATCTTCAACTTAACCCTATTCTGGATAGATTTTCTGCTAAGATGATGTGGTTGATGTGGGTTCCATTGATGTCGTTGTGATCTTTGTTGATTCGGCTTCCTTCAGACATCTTAGCAAGGTGTCTTTGTAGCCCTTACGAAAGACAATATAGCCTGAGAGGGTGAGGTATGATAAGGATTGAATTAAGCATATGATTTGATGGTAGTGTAGAGGAATTGGATGGATGATATGATCTTGTGGGGATGTATAACTATCAGGAGATTGGAAATTGGGACTAACAGTCACACACCGTTGTTGATTCTAGATGTTTCGATTGTGCTTTACACAATATGGTTTTGGATGTTGCAAAGACTTTTAAAACTTCTCGCAAGAGGACCCCAAGACTTTGTTGCTCCTTAGGTTTGAGAGTAGCGACAATGTGAATGTTTTGAGGATTGTCAGTTGCTCTGATATTGATTTCAATGATGTCTTGATCAAATAATGCAGAGCTAATTTGTTCATCTATTGGTGCCTTGAAGAGGTTTTCACCAACTTGTTGGGTTTGATTGACTTCGATTGCTCAATAGTGCCTCAAAGAGGTTTTCACCAAGTGACTATGACTTTTTATTTAGTTGATTATCTTGATTTTGATTGTCCCATAGCGCCACAAAGAGGTTTTCACTAGAGTACATTGATTTTTGACTTGGCTAATTATTTGACTTATTTTGATGGAGGGAATCTTCTAGTTGCCCAAGAGATATTGCTTGATTGAATCAGATTTTGAGCTCATTACTATGCTTTGTTGATTGGATACTATCTTGGATTCTCATGAATTCAAAAACTGACGTGTCGTTATGGAAAGAGTTCAATGGTGTGATTCAGTTGGTCCCAATTGATGCTAGAGGTTGATTGTTAAGATGATGGAAATGGTTAATGTTGTAAAAAGGATGGGGGATATCGCTGAAAGGATTGAGGGCAACATAATCCCCATAGAGGCTACTATGAGGACTTATTTCAATGTCGGTGAAAGCTTCCTCAAGAATCATAGAAGGATCACTGAGGTGGTTGTATTGATCTGCAGGAGGTACGTAGTTGATGTCGTGTACCCCTAATTCGAATGGATATATTAATGATGATTTTGACGTTGAATTTGATACTGATTTGGATGTCGATGTTAGATTTGATGTTGACCCTGATGCAAATGACAACTCTGATTATGATATTGATGATGCTGATATGAGTGTTGATAGTAAATTTGATGACGATTTTGATGTTTGATGTTGATATTGATGTGGACGATGTTGATGCTATGATGTTGCTATTAAATGATATTTGGATTGTGGCCGCAATGAGGGCTTGTTGGATAACGACGTCCACAATTACCTTCACTTTCTGCTAGGTGATGGAGGCTTTGGGATGAAGGGACTTTTGAAAATGGGGCATGGGGGATAAAAGATGGATGATTGGTGAATAATTCGTTCTTCGAAGATGGGATCATTGAAGGGGGGCTTGTCAAAGATGGGTGGATTAGGCTCTTCAAAAATGGGATCTTCGAGGGTATGTGGATGGTCATACAAATGCTCATCAAAGTGAGGCTCATCAAAGATGGGTTGACTATCTAAGATGGGTTTATAAAAAATGGATTCGTTGTCTTGATCTTGACTTGGAAATGGAGGAGTTTGATCACGATCTTGAAAGGAATCTTGGCAAATCCCCTCTTGCTCACTCTTAGACATGGATTCATCTGATTTATTGACGATTTTGATGTCACTGTGGGTGATTGGGTCTTGGGTGTAATTTTTGAATGTGAGGCATCTATTAGTAGAATGCCCTTAGATTCTATAATACTGACAATATTGGCCTTCTCTATACCAAGAGGGTTTAGGTTTGTTTGGAGCAAAAGGATTGGTGCGTAGGTAGACGATCATATTGGCTATGGTTAGTTGGTAAAAAATGGCTTCCAAGGATTCCCTGAGAGGAGTATATCGTCTCTATTCACAACTTTGTTTGGATGTGGAAGCATTTGGGTCGGGATCAGATGATTGGCCTTGATGTAGTGATGGCAAGACATAGCTAGATGATGGTGTTTGATGTGGCTCTAGGGCTGGATTGGTTCTTGATAAGGTTGCCAAGATAGGTTTCCGTTTGCTAGTATAATGGGGGATGTAATGATTATGATTGTCACTAGTTGTCGTAAAGTTTGATTGTGATTGACTAGCGTAGGGACTAGGAGTAAGCTGATTTTGACATGAAAGGACTTGATTGTTCATGCTTATGATAAAGCTTAGGTTTATGGGATCAAAGCTTGCAGGAAGTTGGGCCCCCATTTTTAGGAGCTGTAAAAGGATGTCGTCCTTGTTTGCAAAGATTTATTGTTTGATTAAGGTGATATCCAAATATGTTTTGGATGCCATGGATTGAAATGGAAGAAAGGATGAATGATGTGACTCGTTGGCCCCAATCGATAGGAACGATGGATTTAACAAAAAGATTAGGAGATGGTAGTTGGATGTTTGCATGAGGTGAATCAGATTTGGATTTTGGACAATGTAATCAAGGTTTGCCTTAGATTGATTTCAAGTTTGACCTTGGATTAATGCAATATATTTGATGTGATTTGATTGGTGTCAAATGGATGAGTTTGAGCAAATTCGGTTTGGTTTGGACATGAATTAGCTAAACATTGATTTAATTAGGGTATGATAACCCTTGATTGTTGATTGATGTCGATAATTGGACTTGATGACGAGCTAAGACAACCTCTTATATGTGACTTGGGGTTGTTTGGATGTAACCCTAGACTTGATTGACTTGATTAGGGTTCACACATGACCCTAAATGTTGATGGGGTGCTAGGTTTGACTAGTTAAAGGATCAGTTTGACAAGCTTTGACTAGACTAGGTCGTCAGTGACTTGTGATGATGTTGAATGGTTTGATTAGCCTAGCACAAGTGATTGGATGACTTGGATGGTTGGATTGGATTAGGGTGAATGATTGGATTTAGTTGACTATATGAGTCAAACTTGACTAGGTATTGGATTCACACAAGCTTATGACATTAGTTGTGATATGTGAATGGGTTGTAGACCAAGGTAAGCATATGATTGATAGGTTGGTTGGATGTGATTGGGGATGATTGAAGGCTTGGTATGATTGGGGTGATAAGTGTGGATATGGACAAGCTTAGACTATAGGTGACATCATTTTTATTATATTGACAAGGTAATGACGAGATTGGATTTGATATAGGATTTTGACTTGTTGGGGGTTAGATAATGAATGTTGGTTGATGTATGTTTGGACTAAGGGACACAAAGGTGTGTTAAGGGATGTTGATCTCAAAATATGATTGATTGGAGTAGGATGTTTGATTAAGGACATTGATGTGTGATTTGATGTTAGATTATTTAATGTGGATTTTGTTTGGTGTAAGGGTCTATAAATATTATGGGTCTCGACAACACCCAAAAAAGACCAAGCAAGCAAAAAACTTATACTAGTAGATATGGGTGTGCAACTCAACTTCCATCCCACCAATCTACTTACATAAAGTGGTGACTAGGTTGGTCTCCAACCCTCACTCTATATTTGTATGAGGTGAGTGCTCTTCGGGGATGTTGTTTCCCTTGCATTGGAAGCTGTTTGCAGTCGAAGGGTCTTACTCTAGGTTGTATAAGGCTCGTTAAGGGAATCCCTTAAATACCTCTCAGTATGTGGGGCTCGAGTTCGTGTAAGAATGTTTTCTGATGCCTGAGTATTGGAGTGTAACCTCCTCACTTCACATAAACCTTTATGGGGAAATCCGCTTAGCTTATGACATCTCTCCTTAATATTTATACTCTGTCGGAACATGGAGTGTGGAATAGTGCATGGTGATGAAATCCACGTCACATCCATCTTAAATACTATGACAAGTGCGTGGGGATGAATTCCATGTCATGTCGCCCTTGGAAAAATTAAAAAAGGACGAAGGTTTTTCAATTGTTTTTGATTCCCAATGTCGCCCTATGGGTGCGAGTGGAGAGATACCCAACCTTGCCTTGGATAACACGCACACACACACAAAATGATGTATATACAAGATTTTAAGCACAAAATAAGGTAACTTCGATTGCTTTTGATCACCAAGGTTGCCCTATGGGTGCGAGGGGAGAGCATACACAATCATGTCACCCAAATAAGATTAATGTGGTTTAATTATGATTCATAAAAAATATTTACAAGGGGGTTTGACTACTGATTCTTTGACGGGTGGACTTGTAAATAAAAATTAGTAGTTTGATATTCAATCTTGATGGGCAACCTACAAAACAAACCAGAAATCAAAGCCACTAGTATGCAGGTTGAAGCTGTTGTTGCATAGTCGAACGTCGTTGTTGCACATGTCAAAACCACTATAGATAGTTTAATCATTAGTTAAAATCAAAATTGCTTAAAGCTGATGTAAATTTGCTATTTACAATGACAAAGCCACTAAAATAGAGTGAAAGCCGCTAATGCACAATTCAAAACCTTTACACAAGTTAACTATTAGCAAAAAAACAAAATTGCCAAAGATTAAGAAAAATTGCCACTAGTTGCAAATCCATCATAACAACTTTGTAAAGCTCATATTTTTTTATGAATGGATGTGTCTTTCAACACAATTTTGTTGCAAATGGGAGGTCAACAGACACCCGAGTCAAAAGTTATGCCCTCCAAAAAATGCCTTGTTTAGTGGAAAATTACAGTGTGAAACTATCGTTAATGATGTCAAAGTTGCTTCTAGGGTTAACAAGTCTACTTCTAAGGTTAGTAAATCCACTTTCATATAGAATGAAGTTGTGTTTGCACAGACTGAAGTCGCTAAATATAACAAATTAACCAAAAATGATTTTTTTTTGTTAATAACAAAGTTATGAATTTCAAGTACGAAGCCATTAGTGAAATGTTAGAGCCACTAAACACAATCACGAAGGCACGAAAACACAATATTAGCTTTGCTATAGACAGAATAGGTCAATCGAAGACTGAAAAAGATATCTTAATACCGTAGTTAGACCTTTCGAAGCTGCTAATGTCGAGAACGACGCTGCTAATTGTGCAAACAAAGATGCATTTTTGTAGTAGTGACTTTGTCATAAACAATCATAGAAAAGTAAAATTGTGAAAGTATATTACAAAACCTTTAACAATTAGACAAAATTGCAAGAACAAAAGAAATGACTTTGATCAAACTTGGTGGAAAAATCAAACAGTTAAGGACATCATAACGGTCAAATTGACAGTTAAATGCAAAACCACTGATGGTTATGTTGAAACCAACTTTCACAGAGCAAAATTGTTGACACAATCCAAAGCCACTATGAGTCTGAAAGTGATTATTTCATGGAAAATGGAATATTTCGGTCATCAAAACTCCTCACCAAGGAACCTACAAGCTTGCCAAAGCACACTAGAAACATCACAAGCAAAAGTTATAGGATTTCACACACGATGGTTGCCAAAAATGTGTGCTTAATTTAGATTCTAGCGAATTACATAGACAACTCACCCATGGTGGTCCCTATCATTGCCAAAGGGGAGATTTGGCAATGATGTGACAAATCGTGCAAGTAGAGGTTCGTGTGGGTAACTTTTTTTTACACCATCCATGCTAGAAAACCATCTAACTTGTGGGAAATGAGGACATCTAAGAAGGGTATACTACACTCTGCATCCACTTCTCTGGTAAATTTGATAGTCAACCAAATTGTTGATGTCAGAATGGATGTCCTCCAATTTGTCTTTACCATGCTGCCAACATAAATTGGTGTCATTAACATATTTATCCCACCATTGGGGTTAAGGGGAAATAAATTGAGAGCCCTCTCTTCAAATTGTTCCACGAAGAGATTAACGACCATTAGTGATAGAGGAGACCCCATTGCCATCCCCTAGTTTGTTAAAAAATAACACCCTTAAATCTGAAGAATGTGGACCTTAAACAAAATGCTACCAATCTCGTAGTTTCATCATCAGTGCAAACTCTGATCACCTCTACCAATCTTGTAGTTTCTTATGATATAGATTGTGAAAGCCTCAGATCTTTAACTCCTAGGATTTACCTTGCTCTTTCCACCAACGACTTTATCAAACTAGGGCCAGGGGAAACTAAATATTATTCCATTTTTTCAAAAGCACTAGCTCTTCTTGTTTTACTTCATCTTGTTGCATCTGTGAAGAGTTGGCCAGTTCAGTGACGATTGCTTATATTTTGACCCATACTTTCCAATCCTCTTCTTTTATTTTCTTAAATATTGAACAATTTTTATTAGCTAGATATTCTAGCATATCATTGTGGGGCTACCTTCAGGACCATAATTACGAAAGCTCTCATAGCTATATTTGTCCACCTTTTTTTAGATTGATTTCAAATCTTGGTCTAAAGTACTCGTCATCTCAAACTTGGAAGGAGTACATGATGGCTTGTCATCATTTTCTAATTTCAAAGAGATAAGGTTCTTGATTCCATTTCTTCATATTCTTTACATCTGTCAGTTTTTGAACCAACAAATACCTCTTAGACCTTTTAGATTTTGTTGTCCATCATTACTTTAATTTGCTTTTGAAGTTTGGGCCTCATGACCACATCAAATGTTATCTTCCCATTGATAAAAATGGAGTATATCAACAACACCCAAGACAAAAGTGCCCAAGGTTTTTGTTTCCCCTTCTATAATGACTAACATGGTCGTTATCCATACTAAGACTAAATAACTTCTAACTCTAACATAAACATAAGATATAGAGCCAATCAAAAACCAAAAAACATTTTTACCTCAAGAAAAATCACAATTAGGTGGATAGAAGGACTAATTTGTAATTCAAACTACTGAACAATTTTTTTTTCCCAAATATTCTGATTACATAGGAAATTTCAATGATAAAATTTAATCTCTTATGATGCCTAACTTCTCTAAAAACATTCCTAGGTTTGGTTTCACCTAATGCATTAGGAAAATTCAAGCCATTATTTTCTCTATCATATATTTCTCCAGAATATGCAACTGGTGTATGATCTTATTTCAATTTGAAAGTGACTGGCAGTGATTCATGCTTGCATTAGGGATCACTTTTGAAGACAACCTTTTACTTGCTTGGACCCATTCCTCACTTAGAGGAAACCTTTCCAATGCCTCATGTTAGTCCATGTCACCATGCCTTCATTGGGTTCTGAATCAATAAGACCCATCTGATTGCAAAATTCGGTAAAATTTATCATTCCAATGCCCTCTGTTAGTCCATGTCACCATGCCTTCACTAGGTTCTATAGCAACAAGACCTATTGAATTGCATAAATTGTTGAAATTTATTATTGCTTGGTATTTACCTCCCACTTTTACAGAGGCTTTTGAGTTTGTATTGAAGTCCTCGTGAAACATGCAACACGCACACACACACACACACACACCAAAATTTGGTACATTAAGTTACAAAATGATACAATATAGTATAAAATCAGTTTTATGGATGAGGTCCACCCTATGCATTCAGTGGAGGACGTGCTACACTACCCATAGAGGCTTGTCCAGACTGTCCTCTATGTTGACTCTGCTGTAGAGACCATGTTTGCGACTACAACCCCTAGACCTATCCTTGTAGATTTTCCACTTGGGCCTGTAATCTTGACACCTTACCAGTTGTAGCTAAGTGAGAGACACTCTTTTGAGCCAGTGCCTGCTACGCCTACAACTCTCCCTAGAGAATTCCTAGGTACTACAACCGAGGCTCCATATAACAATCTCTATAGCTCTCAGGTAGCCTCCCTGACTAGTCTAAACCAACTTACATAACCCTGGGCTGAAGGGACTAAAGGATCAATCAACTACGTAATATCATGATGTGGCAACACGTCATCTTGGATGTCATGGTGTATATTCTCCACCATGGTCCTCCATCGGGTCTCCTCTGCCGCAACATCCACAAAACACAAACCAAAATAACATCAAATCTCATATACAATCCAATCCTCATACATGCATCTAGCACATATATGTATATATCCAAGTAATCAACATAATACATTTTACTCACCCAAGGTCGCACCATCTGCTTGATCGCCTATCACCTCCTAGGTGTCTTGGCTCCGAGGAGGCACAAAGCCTCTATATTGTCCCAACTGGATGAAATGAGCATGCTGTGCATCACGATGTACCTATCGTATTATCATCCAAGTGTTGGCTAAGCCACATGATCCCTTTATTGCAACTGCAACTGTGAATGTCGCTGTAACTGCCCCTGTCACTATTTCCATGGCCATAACGTAATTGTGTCTGCTATTGATACTCAACAATTACTACTGCTACCCTTCCTAAACGTGCTCTCCCTTCTATTACCTCCGCCATCGTTTCACTGCCCTAGGATGACAAGGATGTATAACAAGCACCTCAGCTGGTACTCCACCTCCCACACTGCGTTGCTTCATCGCATAACAAACCAAATTTTTTGGGACCACTAAGGAGTGGTTGGGTGTGTAAACCCAAGTTGACCTGGTGCACGATAGCATGAATAAGGCTTTACACACCATGGGTAGTGCCTTGTAATCCTCACCTATGCATGTGCCTGCACATTGGATGGCCATGATGGCGAAGTATCCACAGTTCCCCGATATGGCTGCCAGATAATCTAATCACACTACACTATCTACAAAGCTTACACATGTGTAATGGATGACACCATATGGTTATGTGTACATCTCCACATTTGTGGGAGGGCATCATCCACAACATAAGGCAACCTTGTTGGCCTATGCATTGGGAACCACTTGTAAATCTAGCTCCCCAAAAGAATATTAAGCTCCATAGTTTGCTGGCCTCTAGCCAAAATCCCGCAACAATTGTGCACGAACTGCACCCAAATCAAATAAGCTAAATCATACAATGTGCCATGCAACATAGAGTGACATGTCTATAATATACAGGGGAGCTCTCCCATCTGTGTTGTGACAGATCACTCGAGTTGTCACAAGTTCAATAATGGCCTTCTCGATATTCAAAATGATCGATATATACACATCAAATAAATGTACAAACAACCCTCACTCGTCATATCTCTCTGAACATGTAGCCCATAAAGCTACGACCTTCCTCTCATTTTCCAAATCCAGGTATTGCACATCACTGGTGTGCTCATAATCGACAATACCAATATAACGTGGACATCCTCTAAGGTGATAGCCACCTCAATTGTATCCTCGAAAGTGTTAGTCAAACTCTCCCATGCTTTTAAAAACATGGCGACTAACTCTAAATTAAGTGGAATTTGACACATCTCCATGATCTTGCCAATTCCAAGGACAATCTACTGAGCTCGATCTATTGCAAACAACCTCTCTAGTAGATCTAGTAACCATATCGCATCTAGTAATCTCCATAGTCTTTAACATCTTTGAATAATGCTAAACAACCAAGCACAAATCAAGTCTCCAAAAAATGAAATACAATAGATAGTCACATTAACATTTATTTCCCTAACAAGCATAGGATTAGATTTACCATGCCTTCCCTTCCCAATTACGTCGATCATGTTGACGCAGTTCAAAATATTTCAGCACAATCTTCGTAATTAAATCAACCTGGCCGACTTGGTTTGAGGTTAGTCGATTTGTTTAAGACTAAATGGAGCTGGTTGATGGCATCAGATAGGATGGATGACGGACAATACTGTATTGAATGAGATGATATAGTAGGAATTTATAGGTCCTAATATAGCTAAAGAATGCAATATGGAGATAACTTAGGGGATCAAATGTGAGGAAGCTAGAGTGAATGTAAGAATGATAAATAAGAAATGATATCACTCACAAAGCACTAATAGCTTGTCCACCCATTTCCCAATCCACCCTTTAAGGCATGCACTTAGGGAGATTGAAACTTGACAGGTTGTTGTAAGAGAGAAAACTTTAGTAAATGATGAAGTTTTAAACATATTGTGTATACACACCAAAGAATTGCAATAACAAAACCCTAGTTCCTACACAAACCAAATTGAGATTAAATGCCAAAAATGGAGAATCAGGAAAGGGAAATAGTCGAGCTATCATTAGAAAACTCTGTGCAATTTGAGTGTTGCCTACATAGCCCAAAATGGCCTCAAGCTGATGTGGTTTTCCCTCCTAGAGTGAGTGCGTGAATCTATTTATTTTATATATAGATGCAACTAGTAATTTGAATTGAATGCTTAAAAACAAATACGCTTGACCTAACATAAAATAGCTTCAAACTTGGCCTATGACTATTATAACAAATCAAAATTAGAATTGAAAAGATTAGTGCCCTATTACTTAATGTGTAGTAGATTTACCAAGTAATTTAAGATGTGTTTTGAATAACCTTGATGTGCTTATATAGAGAAATATATGGAATATTTATGTTAACTGACATTGAAAATGAGGAAAAGTATGAAATGTCTTGAATTTTAAAAGTTACCATTGGAGCGTGAGGAACAAGGTCGGGTTGTGATCCTATCTACCTAGTGCAGTTTTGTCATAGAAGGATAGAGATTATTGGGACCTGGATGAAAGGAACCTGTAAGTAGAATATGGATGCTTGAATGATGTTTCTAATAATTTCAAAACAATAAGTACAATATTTAAGGCTCTCATATAAATTGCAAGTTAATGAAATTATGAATAGACTAAGTAAGACAAGGATGTAAATATTAAATATTATCAAGCACTTAATGATTAAATTTGAGTGACTATATTTTCCCTCCTTTTTCTAGTGGTACAATGAAATGAAATTACTAGAATAAAGGAGATGCAAACCTAAATGTGTATTCACACTTTGTATTTTGATGTGAAGCTTGATTGTGCAAGATGTCTACATGCAAAACCCTGCCACAATGTCACTGAATGTAGTTACTATTCATATTTAAAAATTGAAACGTTGAAATTCAGAATTTGCGATTTTGACAAGAGAGCAAGGAAAAAATACACCCGAAGGAGTATGCAATGTAATTACCTTGTAACTTGAATGTGGAAAAGTGTGTGCCCCCCTTGTTGATGCATTTAGATAAATGTTGAACTTATGACGAATTGAGAGTGATCAAGTCTCAATTTGAAAACTAAGTGAAAGCTCTTGAACTAGAAATAGTGTATGCTTTAGCTATCATTTGAATACATAGAGTAACCTATAAAATAATTGAAAGGGTGGAACCATCAAATGTGGCTCGCTATAGATGAAATAATTAAATGTGGCTCACTACAATGCAACCATAGATGTTGAGTGTCACTAGACTCTAACATGTCTCATTTGAAAAATGAAATGAATCACACCGTTGTAGACGAATATAGATTCTATTGAAACTTTTGTACCTTTGAAACTTTTGAACATTTAAATTTTGAAGAAGTGAAATTTGAAATTTGCAAAGTAGAAACATGAACATGAATGAATATCATGCTCCCTGTATATGTATTGAATTGGTATAGAATGCCAATTGAACTTTTAATTTTTTAAAACCCATAGTTTGTAACTGTTTTGCACATGTTCATGCATATGCATCAGTTGTATGTGAATTTGTTGACGTACATGCATGTCACATACCCCGTAATTTGAAAATGATGAACCTTGAGATTTTTGATATTTCCACAGTCCATGTGAGTGAATGTTGTAAATTTCTAGGTGTAACTGTGTGAATGATGAACCTTCTTGTAATTCTGAAAATTATGATTGTATATTGCCATGACTTTGAAATTAGTTGATCATGAGGATATTAATTTTCAAGACAATCCCATTGTGATGCCCCCTTTTAAGATGAGAGACATAACCTACAAGTCACTAATCTCAAAAGAGAACTGTATAATATGTGAAAGATATAATCATGTAGTAGCATATGACCATTTGAAATGTATTGCATCATAGCATTGCATATAAAATTGAATTTCATATGAAACATGTCTTTAATAAATATAACATGGAGGCCCATAAGCAACATGTGCATGATATGTGTTGTTCACTCCAAAATTATTCTCCCAGCACATTTATGAGGTTAAGTGTTATAGATAGGAAGGCAAATGACAAAAAGGTATTTTCATCTTCTGTTTTAGGATTGATAAGTGGATCAATACAGGGCATGATTGCAATTATGTGGCTCCATGATGTAGCCTGCTGGGAATAACCTTCAAGAGAGGCGACTACTCCCAACAGAAGCTCACTATTGTGATGCTATAGAAATCTTGTTTGTTTGGCCTTTATCCTAAATTGCTTTAATATTTCTGTTTACCAATTTCTAAAGCAGGGGAAGGATATTTCAGTCTCAAAACAAACATAAAAAAGAAGGAAAATGGAGCAGAAAAGGAGACTTCTAATAAAGAAAATGCCAATGCTTGAGAATTGAAGCATGCTCAGTCACATTTATACGACCGAGTGCCTGGTTTAACAATTGCACAAATGTTTAAAAACCCAGTGGGCAAGCTTCTAAGGGACACTAATTTAAATGCCTAACAAATTCTTCACTAAATATAAACACCTCAAAAGCCTTTTAGTAGACTGCACATGGGGCTTTCAAATTACCTTATAGCTACATGCACATAAAACAAATAATGTTCTGAAACAAATAAAAAGAACTTACAAGTGAATTTGTTTAGCATAAACATAATCTAATTACAACATTCATAAGTTCCTTAGCATAAACATACGCATAAGCTCTAAACAATAAACCATGAACAACATTTCTATGCAAGAAGACAAATTGAAAACAAAAAAAATGATTTTGCTGTGATATCGACAGAGTTTCTTTGCACTAAGTGTCGACCCTTACAAAAGGAAAAATTGTCCCTTATAAAGATAAATTTATCCATGAAGTTCACTTAGCTCACTATTGGGGTAGTTACAATATTCAATGATGATTAGGGAATGTGGTTGAGATTCTGAAAGATTCGTCAGCCCAAGCATGATTTGCACTTCGAAGTTACGCCTATTAAATATTGGAATTTGTCTTTTATGCTCATTAAATCTCCTTGGCCCCTTTACAATATGCATGCCATGTGATGACTCACACCATATTGACTACATTGTATTCAATTTAGGGGTCTTGTTGAAATTAGATTCAAATATTGTTGGTCGATTGTCGTTGAGATTTTTTTGGGATTGCCATTCCATCGTGCCTTACATAGGGTTCTGCATTCAATTTAGAGGCCGATTAAATAAATGAGCCATCCCCAACTTGACTTCAGGGCCTTTTGGTTCAATTCACCCTTTAATAGACTAAACACTATCGCTTCTAGGCCTTTTAGTTAGTGAGGAACCAACTACATTTTGACTGTGTTTCCTAGACTTGATACACAGTCCTTTTGGGACTTTAGACGGTTTTGACGGCTAAATGTGTTGTCCATCTTAGTCCCATTACTTTGTTTGACATCACTACTGCTACATGGGTCCTCCTCGACTTTGTATTCCTTCTCCTTTGCTAAGCTATTGGTTTTGTTCGTTGTGTATCACTTTCCTGCTAAGTGGCAGTCCTTCGGCCTTTTCGATCTTTAGTTTTATTCTTCGGGCTTTCATCATTGTCATGTGGTCTTAGGGTTTCCTGTGTCATTTGTTTTAGTCCTTGTCATGGCCATGTGGATTCTCCTCAGTGTCCCGAGCTCCCCATGCTTTCTCAGGACTATTTCATTCTCTTCTGCTAGTTCCCCGAGCCTCCGACTTACGGGGATGGTGCCACATGGTGCAATCCTACTAACCCAGAGGTCAGATGGATTTAAAAAATTGTATAGACCATCATGAGACTATGGATTAGCGAGATGTTGCCACCCCTAGCCTCTAGATTATTGGAGTAATTAATGGTTAAGTGGTGTTATTTATGTATCCTTAATACATTAAATTACATTAGTTAAATAATAAAATATTTTATTATTTGTCATGATTTTATCTTCATGTAAATAAATAATAAAATATATTAAATGACATTTGGAGAGGTTGGACCCATCAATATGGTGGTTGTAAAAGGTCAGATTACTTTGCCTATTTAATAAAGAGTTTATATTGTAAGATGCAATGAAAAAAATGAGAGTTGAGACAAATGAAGAAATGTGGAGAACACATTTCCAAGTTATGTGAATATTGATTGAGAAGGAGTGAGGAAAAAAGATTGTATTGGGTACTTGTTAGTTTCTTATAATATGAATAATATTTGTAGTTTTTTTGATCTTTTAGAGGTTTTTTCACGTATATCTTGTGTTGGTTTAATGTATGCCCTTGCTCTTGATCTCATATTTAGATCCATTGCTCGTATGCATTATTTTACTTAATTTATCATGGTATCAGAGATTGTTATGTGTTGATCAAGCTACAAGGTTGTAGATCGGGCTTGTTGAGCTGTGTTCAAGCTCATTTTTGCTAAAAAATCCACTTGTAGATCTTGTGTCACATTCACAAAAGTGTTGTGGAACCTTTCTTCATCAAGTTCGTGATCTGTGCACCACAAGCATTCATTGACAGATCTAACCAATCAGAGCCATTTTAAAGATATTTTCAACCATGTGGAGGACTTGCACAACCCATGGTATGGTTTTCTATATGAGGATTTGGTAAGGAAAAAATGATTTCAAGTTCTTTTCCTAATGTTTGGCATTTATATTTGTAAAAAAAAATTCTCATAGTTTTTTCTAAGCTTTTTTAGATCTTTTGAGGCATTTTTTGAAGATTTTCAAAATTTCTCTTCTCCCATGCATTTTTTAGCAGGAGAAAACTAAAAAATCTATGAAAGATTAATTTTTGGATAGTAAATATTCCTTCCAGTCTCTCCATTTGCTTATTTTGGCCATTTTTAAACAGTTTTGATATTTACTTTCCCTGATTTGGTCATTTGTAACTTATTTCTAATTTTCTCTCTTCTCCCAAACAAATTTTTGGCATGTGTGAACTAAAACTTAGTTTGGTCATTTGGAGTCAGTTTTGAGCTTTATATGTCTTGATTTGGCTTCTTGAAGCCTGTAAAAGCTCCCTTGCTCTCCTCAATGCGTCATACTTCTATATGTACGACCATGTGCAACGACAATAGTCAAAAAATTATTTTTTTGGACAAAAAAATCATTTTTGAGAGTGCTAAGTGTTTAGTTTGGCCAGTGCAAGATGGTTTTGAGCTTTGTATGGTCAAAACTTTCATAAGCTCCCCTAATGCCTCCAATGCGCCATACCTATAGAATGACATCCCTGTGCAACAACAAGAAGTTAAAAATTTAACTTTTGAGCATCAAAATTGGTTTTTGAAGGTTCTATAGTCATCAAAAGCCATGTGGAGGATTGTTTTGAAGATCTCAAACCCTGTGGTGGCCTCTTGCAAATTATAACATCACCTCTGCTCTCATGCTTGCACTATACTTTTGTCACTGCTTCCTCCACTTGCATAAACAACTGTAATAGTTCCTTTTAACGTATTTATTAATTAGAGTTTTTAATAATTACTTTTATTACATGCATGTGGATGGTGGGTCTCCCTTTGTTGAGTTGTTTTTTTTAAAAAAAGGATAATTTAAAAAAATTAATTTTTATAGTCAAATTTTTACATGCATTTAATATTTTGGTTAACAAAATCAGAATTAATTAAATACGTTTTAAGTCATGTAGCTTGCATGTGAAGTCTTGTATTGGACAAAGAAAAGTTGACTAGTATTTTTTAGAAAATATTTGTAGATTCAAAGTCCTTAAATCAAATCTCAATTCCAATATGTTTTTTGATTAAAATTAATTAATTAATTTTTAAATAATTAATTAAAAAGTCTAGTTATTAGCCATGGAAAATCTCACGTGTGATGTTTGCGACACTTTCGACACCTTTGACTTGTATTTTTTGTCAAAGATGGTCATGTGACTAGTCAATCTTTAGATTTTTGCATTTTTTGGACGTATTAAGATGATCTTTTATTTGAGTTGAAGCCTCCTTATATGACTTTTAGTGTATAAGTTGTCGTACAACACTTGTGATTTTTGCTATTGTTGTGGTTCTTTATATTTTTTGAATTGTTTTGTAATCAATTAAGTGGCTAGTGTTGTTTACTCACTACAATATTTATTTTTATTTCAAAATCAAGTATAAAACATGTTAAAAAGTTTGTTTTCTAAATATTTTTTTTGTGTCGATTTAGTATCAAATGTAAACTTGTAATGTCAATTATAAAAAGAAGAAGACATCTTCAATATACGTTATTTCTAATAAGATATCTAATATTTGACTTAGTATTAGATTATTAGTGTATTTATTGTATGTGCATCACATAACATTTTTGTTAAATTTAACATACTTGATTGTAAGCTTACATATGCTGCTATTGAAGTTGGTGTTAAGTTTAATTCAACATTTGCATGTGATAAAACTAACCCCTCTTTATAGACATCTTGTTGGTAGTTTTATTTATCTAACCATTACTAAGATAAATATTTCATATGATGTGGATGTTGCTTCCAGATTCATGCAAGATCCATACTTGGATCATTGAAAATTAGCAAAATAGATATTGTGATATATAAAAAGCACTGTAAATTTTGGTTTATATTATTCTTCTTTTGATTATGCTAATTTATTTGGTTATTGTGATGCTAACTATACTATAACGAGTCTACTTTTAGATATGTGTTTATGTTTGGTGTAGGTGCTATCACTTGAAACACTTCATGTGAAAGTTATTAAAGAAGCTTTGTGGCTATGAAGGATGATATAAAAACGTCATGTGGAAGTTCGTCATTGTACCACCCTTTTTGGTGATAGTCAAAGTTGTATAACTTTGATGAAAAATTCAATGCAACACCAATGAACTAAAATCTATTGAAATTCATTCAATGTTGGACCTATCGAAGTTGCCATTGAGGGGGAGTGTGTATGACAATGCCACTTCTTAATAGATGTGTGGGTTGTGTGTTTCCTTCTAGATTTTTTATACTTCTTCTCATTGTAAAGCATATTAATGTATCACTTTATGTGATTTTGGTAAACTTTATATGAAAGCCTACATTGTACCCAATACATTGTAGCATGGAGGTCTTTATGTTATAAACGATTCCAATATGCTTAGTTGATTATTCATTAGAAATTATAGGATGTATTTTCAATGCGGGATGCAGTTTCACGACCATGTTAACTTAAACTCACTCTAAGTGGTTTGGGACCACATAGTGTAATTCCTTTAAAGGTGCATATGGGGACAATGTAAAATCTTTAGGTGTCTATGAGTGTATAGTGTAATTCCTTTAAATGTGACTATGTGACTCTGCTTACATAGTGTAATACCTTTGGGTATCTATAATTATATAATATAATTCTTTTAAATGTGACTATGTGATTGTGGTTATATAGTATAATACATTTGAGTATCTATAGTAAAATAATGTAATACTTTTGAGTGACTATGTTTACATAGTATAATTCTTTTAAATGTGATTATGACATGATAAAAGATGTTTCTTTTAATTTTTACTTTTTAAAACTCATCATGTGAATGGTTCATGTAGTATAAGTTCGTTATGTTGTTACCTCTTAAAACTCATCATATGAATGGTTCATAGAGTATAACTTCGTTGTTATAAAGGTGATTACGGCATGTATTCCCACTTAACATTAAGGGGGGAGTATTAGAACAATTAATGATTAAATGGTGTTATTTATATACCCTTAATACATTAAATTACATTGGTTAAATAATAATATATTTTATTATCTATCATGAATTTATTCTCGTGTAAATAATAATAAAATGTATTAAATGATATTTGGAGAGGTGGACCCATTATTGTGGTGGTTGGAAAAAGTCACATTATAATGGTCAGATTACCTTGCCTATATAATAAAGAGTTTATATTGTAAAATGCAATAAAAAAAGAGAGTTATACAAATGAAGAAATATGGAGAACACATTTCTAAGTTATGTGAATATTGATTGAGAAGTGAGAGGAAGAAAAATTGTATTGGGTACTTGTTATTTTTTCATAATATGAATAATCTTTATGGGTTTTTAACTTTTTGGAGGTTTTTCCACATATATATTATGTTGGTTTCATATATGCCTTTGCTCTTGATCTCATATTTAGATCCATTGCTCGTATGATTTTTTTTTTTAAATTTATCACGTGTTATCAAGATGATGCCATGTGGCGTAATATCGTCAACCTGAAGGCTAGATATATTTATGGAACTATATGGACCATTCTAGTTTTGCGCAGTAGCGGGATGTTGCCACGTGATGACAACCTGCCAACCTTAAGGCTTTAAGAGTCTTTTGAGTTGTACGAACAACCTCAGGATTGCAGAGTAGCAGGATGTTTCCACGTGGTGCAATCTCGGTAACTCAAAGGTTCAAATGGTTTGCTGATTTACTGCTTCGTCTGGGTCCTTGAGTCCTCGGGATGATGCCACATAGTGTGATTCCTTGATCCTAGGGGCTCGATACTTTTCAACCAAACAATGAAGTCCAAAATGTCATGGGCACCTAGGTGAACAAGACTGTGCCACATGGCACGATCTCGCTAACTTGAAAGGCTTGGGCAATAAAAACCTGCTTAGAAAAGGACAAGGAAAAGACATTAATAAATTAGTTTCAAGAGAAGTGAAATTCGACTAAGGCAAGGAAGGAAACTCAAATTTAGCTGAAACAAAAGGCTAAGACATCCAAAAAATAAAATAACCAATCTTAGAATTAGGTCAAACGAATGTCGCTTTTAAACATAACAAACAACTTCCAAGGGTAATATATGATTTAAAGAGCCATTTTCTCTATCTCAAAATAATTAGGCTCAATAAAACTAGACACTTTTTAAAAGGCTAAGATATTTTAATCACAAAGCCTAAAATCCATGAAATACACTAGCTTAAATGGTCAAATTTAGATCTTAGAACTTGGGCAAATGTATGAAAGCTCATAACATTTAAGACTTGATCAAGTCCGAGGGATAAAACATTATAAACAACCATACATCTTTTTATGTATTAAACTTATTATGGGCTAAATCACTAACATTGAGACTAATCAATATCATTCAAATCACTTAGAACATTGTTGTCCAGAACCTTAACATGCAAACAAGTGAGATGTCATTGAGCCAGAAAAGTAAGGTGAGAACAATATTTAGTAGATTTGAAGACACTTGATATTCAGAAATATGACCATGTATCTTGAGCGAGAAAGAGGAAGAAACAATCATGCTGAATTAAGAGGGTCCCCATCTAAAGAACTAAGGATGGGGTGTGTTGGTCATAACAAATGGTGACTTCCATGGAGAAAATGTTGTTACATTTAAAACTTAGGTTGCAATTTCCATTTCTGAACACAAAATAGTTTGTAAGTAATCTCTCAGACATAATTAGAAAATATAAAATCGTTAAATTCTATAACAAGTGACATACTAAGTTGCATATTTCTTTGAGGGCTATTTGTGTGTGAAGTGATAAATTTTCCTTTTGTATCATTTGAATCCACATGGTTAAGTTCAGACTAGTGCAAGTGCTATAACTTCTGAAGGAACATTGTTAGGCTAGATGGCTTGAGAGAGGAATGGCATGGACATTACTTTGCTGTCAACTAATCGTCTATAGCCTCAACAAAGATAACTTTGGTCCCACTCAATGCCCTGGTCATTGCAAGCCTAGCGGAAACCCTGCGATAGATATTACTTAAATCGCCATTTCGAGGAAGAAACATTGGATTTGACATGTTAAACTCAGTTGTTCTTACATCTTCCTTTTTCTTAAAAGAGATTTTGCTATTCAATCCATTGAGGGTTGGGGACCAAACCATGTGTAAAAGGATTTTTTTAGAAAGTTAAGTACTCATATAATCGTAGATAATTTAATGACTTCAAATATCTTAGGACATTCAATTAAGTGCTTAGTGATAGTTCTTTTAATCAAATGGTGCAACCGTTCTAAAATCCACTTGCTCTGTTTTGAATCATCAACCTTCAAAATTTTTAAGAGATGCAAAATAAATTTCTCCTAGTCTATGGGTTGTTTAAATGAAAACATGTTTTCTATCCTCCAAATTTTGACTCACACTTTCCAACTTCAGGGTCAACCAGTGAGGTGGATGATACACCCAGATAAAGATCTAGTTGCTTCATAGGGTCTTCCTCTTTCTACTGCTTTCTCATGCATTACTTTTATTGAGGCACATGCCATGGATTTTAGCAACTAAAAGGTCAGGACAAATTACTGGTAGGACAAAGGTCAAACACAAGATGCCCAAAAGGGACAAGCCAAAAGAACAAGGAACATAAGTAAACACACAACAAAAATCAAACTAAGCTAATTCTAATGTAATATATACATCAATAGTGTTAGTGTAGTAATTTTTTCCATTGGGTTTTGCCTACATGACCCTATGACCATTCAATGTCAATTAAACTTCATTAAGTTAGTTATAAAAGGGTCACATAGGCTAATTTCATTTTAATGTAATTATCTAATTAGAAAAATTAGAGGCTTCATCATGTTGCCTTAATTTTTCTTATATGTATCCCACTTTTTCACTTTAGAAAGTTAGACATGTTAATGTGATTTTATGCAAGCAGGTCATATTTTACAATATTGTTGTGTGAAGACAAACTTCTTCCTCCTTTGCAATTTATCTATGATTTTATTGCTCCATACATAGATTTGCTCAATCTTCTGTGCAAGGATTCAAGATCGGGGCCAATTCGACACGATATCAGAGCCATTTTTGTCAGTATTGCAACAATCTTTGTGGTGAAATCTTGCATACATTCGCTATTTTAGCATAAAGAAGGGTTTGGTGGGATTCTTTGGAGAATTCGTGCAAAACTTTCTACTAGAGCTTCAAATCTAAAAAATGACCGTGTTATTGGTTTCAGAAGGTGCCAAAACCCTTGGATCGATTGTAAACATGATTTAGTTTTGGAATAGTCAATTTTTCTTTCTTTTTTGGCATCCTAAGGCCCCATTTTTCATTTTTTGCAAAAATTCGTATGTCCTATGTTGTTACGCAAAAATGCCTTTTGGGTTTTCTTCCTGAGGTCAAAATCTCAAATGGGTCTCTTGTAGAATTTTCATCGTTGAAGTATTTTAGACATTTTTGGCTTGCCTTAATTTGCATGTTGTCATACCTCTGCATTACTTGGATATGTAGTAGTCATTACTTTGGCTCTGCAATTGATCTACCTCATGTTGTATGCATTGGAGAGGCCGTTGATTAATTTAGACTTTTAGAGGGTTGTTACTTAGCCAGAAGACCAAATCAAACTTTCAACGGTGAGTAACTTCACTTTTCTAAGTTGATTTATTTGATAAGTCTGCTTACTTGCCCGTAGAAGAAATCAGACTTTTGAAGTTGCTTTACTTGCAAATTCATGAAGTTAAGTAGGGTGCCAAAACATGGATTACACTACTGCAGACACCCTCAGATTTACAGGGGGTCATTACTTGCAACTTCGCCTATGTCAAGTAAAGCAGGTTTGAAACCTTGGATTACACTATTGCAGACACACTTAGAATTTCGGGGGTCTATTGGTTACTCAGAGTTTCAAGGTTCCAAGAATGTGTAGAAGTAAGAACTTGTAAGTGCCATAACTTTCAATCTGTAGCTCTATTTTTTATGCTATTTTTTTTGAAAGTGCATATTTTTTCAAGTTCTATGCATTGATGTTATTGTTTTAAGTCCTTTGTAACATTTATTTTATTCATGGTGTAATGGCTTAAAACTCACTTCAAATTTTTTGTACTTTAATTGGATGCATTATCGACTGTGCTCAACATCCTTCTTGTACCTTCTCACACTAATTGCTCATAAACACATTCTCGATGGTGCTCAATGTCCAATATTGAGCGTGTGTTGCATTGTAACTTAAAGGGGGTCTTGTTGATAGTTCAAAAGGGTACTTGTACTATGTGTAATCTATTCTTTGCTTTCATCTCAATTCTGTAAATTGTCTCAATCTAATCTGCACTAATGAATCTAAACATTGAACCACTCATACCATTTAACAATCTCGACTAGAAGTCTAAAATATTGCTCAGCTTGAGAGGTAAATGACTCTATCAGATTACTATGGATGAAGAAACTGAGCCGTCTACAGATGCAAAAAAAGCTAAGTGGTACAACAGATGTGACGAGGCATATGGGTTCTTATCCCTGTTAATGTATCTCGGCCTTTTATTTCATGTTGAATCTACAAAAACTCCCAATGAAGTTTGGACCATCTTAGACAAGCTTTTTGGAGTGCAGGACATCATGAGGGGTCATGAGCTCATCACATTGAGCCCAAGTGACTATGACACCTTACAAGACTTCTTTACAAAGTTTAAATTACTGAGACTACAGTTGAAACAATGTGGCATTGATAAAACAAATGACCAGTTGATTCTATCTTTACTTGCAAAACTGGGTCATGACTATTTAGTTTTCGTCTCTACATTTCATGTTACCAAACATGCACTTGGATCCACTTGAAAAATGTCATCATTCAATGAGATTGTTATCGATCTGACTTGGGAGCAAGATAAGCTAGTTCAAATGGGTGCATTCAAGTCTTCAAAATAACATGCCTTGATTGTCAATTAGGATAAGAAGAAGCCTTCTAGTAGTGGCAAACAAGAGAAGAAACAATGTAAACTAGATCATGAGCGTAAGAAGAATTAAAAATCAGATGCCAAGCCTAAGGTATTGTCAAATGAGTCCTCAAGTGGGAAACCTAAAAATGAGAAACTCAAATGCAACTTTTGCAAGAAACTTAGGCATGATGAATCTCAGTGCATGAAAAAGAAGATTGACACCTTGACTAAGATGCTTGAGAAGAATAACATCAGTGTTCCTAAATCCTCAACTCAGAATATGTCTGCACAAGATTCTACAAAGGCTAAAGATAGAAAAAAGGGTGAAAATAAGGGCAAGGCACTTGTAGTATCTTCTCAGCCTTCGATTTGGGTGATTGACTCGAGTGCTTCTTATCACATGGCCTCCTCAGAGGATTTGTTTTTAAAAATAAAGCCATGTTCAGTGCCTTCAATTCTCATGGGTGATGATACTTTCGCAGAAGTCAGTTGATGCAGGAGCATCTATGGGTGCATAGTATAAAGTTGTAATTCAAACTTTCAAATTGTAATTTGTAGGCAAAATAATCCATGACACCTTATCACCATATGGAATAAGGCGAGTCAAAACATAATTAGTGTGTATTAGTTGTTAGTGGAAGGATTCTTCGGTTAAAGGATGTTAGTGAGTCACTTTAGGAGGTTGTTGACGCTGTTGAGAAATTCTAGGAAGACTCATCGAATTACATTCGACCATAACAGAATTGATGTTCTACCAAATCATAATTGTTCTATAGTTGACATCGATTTGGTAAGGAAGGTATGCAGATTTAGTGAGGAAATGGGATCAAGTATACAGAAATAGTGTACAAGCTGTATTTTTCATTGAATACTATGTGGCGTGTAGTGTTTTTCGTGGAAGCAGACCCGAATGGGTGAAGCCAAGTCTGATGGGGTCGCGATCTTTCCATTTGATATGGTTTGATATCTATTGGAGGTTTTCGAGTAGAGAAATGGGTCTTTGAAAATGCCCTGTTTACAGGTTCATGGAGCCATCGAAGGAGCTCAAAGCTCGTAGTCATAATAATAGTTGGAGAGCAAATCTGAGAGAAGGATTTTTGAAAGGAAAGAAGGACAATTATACATGTTGTGATGGATGCGGTCGAATATGGATTTATATTGACTGTTTTGAACGGAACCAAGTCGATCTTGGCCTATTTTCCATAGGACCATTAACACTGAGCAAAAAGGGGATGATCATATAAGCCACGACCATTTGAGGACAGATTATGGCATCGACCCGCATGGGATGGAGTTAGCCAGAATGAAGGAATACAGAGTATCTGATAAAAAGAATTGGTTCTAGCTATAACTTGTTGTGGGAAGAGCGGGTTTCAAAACAAGAAATTGTGAATAATCGGAGTCGAGATTTATTGATATCTACTGAAAGCTGAATTGGAGATCCAATGCCAAGTCTCTGACAGAAGCTTTGGAAGGAACAGGGTGCTTCAAAATATTATCCAAAGAGGTGGGCGTGCCTGTGGTGGCCTTCTCACCCAAGAACATAAGTCAACACGATGAGTATGAAATATTAGACCATCTGAGAAAGTATGGGTGGATTGTTCCTGCATATATAATGGCTCTGGATGTTCAACACGTCCTCCTCCTGCGTGTTGTCATGAGAGAGGACTTCAGCACGTCCTCCTCCTGTGTGTTGCATGAACTGGATGACTTTTCTCCTAAGACTGGCCACAGATATCAACAAGGTGTTGCATGAACTGGATGACTTTTCTCCTAAGACTGCCCAGGCTGTGAAAGATTTTGTAATTACTGAAGATAACTTGAAAGTGGGGAAGGAGCAGGCAAAAGAAGATACAGATCCAAAGAAAATGATTGCCTATTTAGCAAATGTTTATCAATGACCAATGATGTAGACTGAGACGAGATTTTGTTCAGATCCGAGCCCGTGAAGATGCTTGTAAGGAAATGAGACCATGACAAATGGTATGTATTTGCATAGGCATAAATTTGATCCAGTGCATTCAAATTCTCTATTTCTCAAAGCTTTCCAGATTCTACAGACTCTGCAGGTTCATAACTACGGACTCTGCAGGGTCATTTTTATGATTTTGTATGTAAGGGACGTATGTGTCTAGTATAAAGGTTTTAACATTGAATCCCTGGTTGTAGTCTAATTCAGCACATCATCAGTGGTAAAGGATCATTTGAAGTAAGTGACATGACCTTCAATGATGCTCTGTGTGTTCTTTCACTATCCACCAATCTTTTGTCGATGTACCAAATAACTCACATAGGTGTAGGGAAGCGAGTTGAGTTCACATCTGCTTCAGTGGTTATTAAGGAGCTGCATAGTGACACCACAATGGCTTATGGGAAGACCAATCATCAGTCTAGGCTATATACCTTCTCACAATTTGCGCTAGATCAGCCTTCAGCTACACTGCTTACTCATGCAGATGGAGTGAGCAAACTATGGCATGAACAATTTGGCCATTTAAACTACTGTTACTTGAAGCAACTCAGACGTTAGGACATGGTTTTAGGGTTGCCTAAAGTCAAATTATCGTATGGCCTATGCAATGGCTGCATTCTTGGCAAGCATCCAGAAGAGAAATATGACAAGGGCAAAGCAAGGAGAGCTGAACAGAAGCTGAAAATTGTCTACAATGAAATTGCAGGTCTATTTCCAAAACCTTATTTCAACACGATCAGATATATGCTCACATTCATCGATGCTTTTATGAGGTACACCTAGATGTTTTTTTTCAAATAGAATTCTAAGGTCTTTGATCACTTCAAGGAATTCAAGGCACTTGTGGAGAAGCAGTCAGATTATTCCATCAAAATCTTAAGGATTGAAAATAGTGGGGAGTATGTCAAAAATAGGTTTGAGCAGTTTTGCACATCAGAGGGGATTCAAATACGACACACAATTTCATATAGTCCTTAGTAGAATGGTGTGGCCAAATGTAAGAACCATTCCTTGAAGGAAATGACCAACTACATGCTTCAATCAATGTCTTTTGCTCTTCAGTTTTGGGCTGAAGCAATCAACTATGTGCTACATTCAGAACCATTTTCCACACAAAGCCTTGAAAGGAATCACTCCTTTTGAAGTTTGGGATGGTCACAAGCCCACAGTGGATCACTTTTGAGTGTTTGGATCACAGAAAATGGCCTGTATTCTCAAGAAGAAATACAAGGTAATGGATCCTCAGAGTCAGTCTTGTATCTTTGTGGGGTATCTAGAGGGTGTAAGGGATACAGTGTTTTCCATCTTAAAACTCATGAATTGTTTATAAAAAAAAGTGTCAAGTTTTGCATGGGCCCACTTGAACTCACAACTGGCACTCTAAACTCTTCAAACATCTCATTGGACATTGATTCCACCTCAGACAGTGACCTGGATCCACCTTAAAATTTTCCTGATGATATGGATGACTCTTCTTCTTCAAGTTCAAGTGATGGGAGTAGTGATGAGGATTCTCCTCCATCTCACACTCACACTTCAGATTATGATGGCTCACCCCCTGATTCTCCAATTTCATACAATTTTGGTCCCACTTGGGCTAAACAAGCACTTCAAAGTGTTGGAAAATGGGGTGGAAATCCATCTGATACAAGGTGGACACGTTCATAGTTTCATGGGACTTCACATGCCTATTTGGCCATTGCCTTAGATCCATAAACTTTTCATGAAGCATCTAGCATTCCGAAATGTGATTCTACTATGCAGGAGTATAGTTCCCTAATCAAGATCAAATCATGGAACTTGGTCCCTCTTTTTAAAGGAAGAGATTTGGTCCATTGCAAATGGGTTTATCAGACTAAGTATGGTGCAAATGCATCCATCGATAAGTATAAAGCTCATCTGGTTGCAAAGGGGTTTTCTTAGGTGCTTGACATAGACTACATCAAGAGATTTGCTCTTGTAGCCAAGATGACGTCTATTAGACTCACTCTAGCGATTGCAACCGCACATCAGTGGGATGTTCATCAAATGGATGTCAAGAGTGCTTTTCTACATGGTGACCTCAAAGAAGAGATTTACATGGAGCAACGACAAGGCTTTGTGAAAGATTCATCTTTGGTCTACAGAGTCAGGAAATCTATCTACGGACTCAAACATATCCCCTGGGCATGGTATGCCAACATGGACTCCTTTCTCCTCATAATCGGGTTCACCAAATGCCACTTAGATCCGAATGTCTACATCTTATGACATGATGATTCTATGTTGATCCTAGTTCTCTATGTGGATGACTTGCTGATTACAGGAGTTCATGATCATTTAACTCAGTAGTGAAAATTGCACTTTCAGATAGATTTTCAATGACAGACATGGGATTACTGCATTACTTTCTTGAGATTGAAATCATTCAGTCAGATTCCAGGACAAATTTATCACAATCCAAGATTTCTCTTGATTTGCTTGCGAGGTTTAACATGGTTGATTGTAAGCCCACTCCTACTCCCTTCTTGTCTGGTGTGAAGCTTGAGGCTGATTTTCCTACACCATTAGTTGATGCAACTTTATATGGACAACTTGTGGGTAGTCTTATCTATCTCACACACACTAGACTTGGCATATCCTATGCAGTTGGCATGTTCTCCCAGTTTATGCAAGAGCCACATAAATTGCATTGGAAATCAGCTTAGTAGATTTTGCACTACATTTAAGGTTTGCACAACTATGGGATACACTATGGAGTAGGAACAAAGGTTGATTTGATCGGATACATAGATTTAGATTTGGTTCGAGATCTTTAGAGTCAAAAATCCACTTCAAGCTACAATTTCTCACTTGGTTCGGGTCCAATGAGTTGGTCAAGCAAGAAGTAATGTGCAGTTGTTTTATCATCTATAGAGGTAGAATATAGAGGGGTTGTCAATGCCACCAGTAAGGCAATCTGACGTTAGGAGATTCTCACTGAGTTTGATATCCAGTTTCATAAGCCAACAATCATCTATTATGACAATCAAAGTAGTATCTAGATTTATAGAAATTTGATTCTCCATCAAAGGAACAAACACATAGATATTCACATGTACTTCATCAGGAAGCTTATCAATGATCAAGTCATTGATCTTCAATACTATCCAACATCAGAGTAGATTGCAGATATTCTAACCAAGCCTTTCACAGAGAGTAAATTTGTTCATCTGTAAGATCTCATTAAGGTTAGGGTTGTTCCACCTTTTCTTCCATCTATGGAGGTTCTTCACTATGTACTTGGGTACTTCA
The DNA here is from genome assembly GCA_037957365.1 of Torreya grandis. Taxonomy (NCBI): domain Eukaryota; kingdom Viridiplantae; phylum Streptophyta; class Pinopsida; order Cupressales; family Taxaceae; genus Torreya; species Torreya grandis. The sequence continues at coordinate 1,745,340 of JARHVA010002682.1, forward strand.
TCAAACTTTCAATGTTGGGACTCAATTATCATCTCATCTAAACTATGGTTAAGGGGGGTGTTAATGTAGTACTTTTTTTCATTGGGTTCTGCCTACATGGCCTTATGGACATTCTATGTCAATTAAGCTTCCTTAGGTTAGTTATAAAAGGGCTACATAGACTAATTTCATTTTAATGTAATTATCTAATTAATAAAATTAGAGGCTTCCTTATGTTGCCATAATTTTTCTTATATGTAGCCCACTTTTTCACTTTGGAAGGTTAGACAGGTTAATGTGATTTTATGCACGCAGATCCTATTTTACAATATGGTTGTGTGACGATAAGCTTCTTCCTCTGCAATTTATTTGTTATTTCAATGCTCTATAAATATATTTGCTCAATCTTTTGTGCAAGGATCCAAGATCGTGGCCAATCCGACAACTAGACTAACATGGAGCTATTTTGTGAACATAATGGAAGGGATGACCAAGAAGTAGTGCTTCAAGAACTATTTGTTCACTGGCAATGAAAGATCATTCCCTTCTAAATCCTTAAGGTGGAAGGTATTCTGTCCTAACTTAGATATTTGGTATGGGCGAATCCAAAGTGGATCGATCTTGAAATGTTGGCCTTTCTTTTCATGGGCTTTGTCCCACAACAACACTAGGACAAAAATCTTGAAAGATTTCACTTTACCTTACTTGTCAAACCATATTTTGACAGTGCTTTGATGTTTGCTAAAGTTTAATTAGGATTTTTCTTGAGCTTCTTCTAGATGGATAATGTACAATAGTCTTGAATTCACCTTGTTATTACCTTCCATGTACTGCTGCATGAACTTGTACATGGACAATTTGAGCGCAATTAGGAAGACAGTTTCCAAACCATAAATTAGTAAGAATGATGAGCTCTTTCGATCCTACTTATATCTAGTGTGATCAGATATGAAGGCATACTTTGATAGCAAATGCCATTCCCTTGGTCTCTGGTCTACAAACTTCTTGATTGTATCTATTAGACTTTTGTTAGTTGATTCAACCAACCCATTCCCTTGCAGATAGTAGTTTGATGAGTATTTCAAGATGATCCCATGTTTATAAGCCCATTCAATAAATTATGTTGATTGAAATGCAAGGCCGTTGTTGTAAACCAAGGAAATTGGCATGCAAAATTAGGGGGTTATGTTTTCTTTTAGGAACTTGATCACTTTATTGGCTATGATATTTTTCATTGTTGCCACCTTGGTCCACCTTGTACAGTAATCTATGGCAGTGAGAAAAAATTTGTGGCCTACTCAAGGGTTGGGATTGATGACTCCTATGAAATCTAACCCTCATTGGGTGAATGGTATCCCTTCTATGACTGGTTGCAATGACACGACAACATGGATCTCTTTCTTGTCAAATGTTTGGCATTGGTGTTACATATCAATTTCTCACTAAGCGAATTTATTTGAATATACATGGATTTTTATGGTTGATAATTTGATTTGATTATTATTAACTAAACTATATGTCATATGATATTATGAGACTGTTTTATGTTGTTCGATTATATGATTTCATTTCTATGACCTAGCTATATTATATATTTTTATTTTGTGATTATGTTGATTTGTTATTACAATAGTATTTTATGATATATATCACGATGCTATGGACTAACTACCTTCCTGTCGTGAGTTGGACGTAGGAGAGATTCATCCCTCAGAGCATGACATAGGGAGATCATCATCAGAGAGGGTGGCGAAGATGGAGGTGTTGGGGGATGACAGAGGAACAACTAGAACCCATACACATACCACATTAGATGGCACTCATTTTATGCATAGTTTGAATTGTTAGCATTAGTACGTTTTTTATGTTGTTTGCTTTTAGATAATTGTTTATGTATGTTAGTTGTGTGTTAGCTCCATTTAATGCTAAGGTGAAATTAATTTCATGTGATTACATTGTGGTACTATGTGTTTATGTCATGTTATTATATTCATGACCATTAATGTTTTTACGAGAACGTAAATTTGCGTGAATAAGTATCTAGTACTACCGTATGTAGACTAAACCTCATGACTTTGAAATTTTTAGAACATTGGCTAGTTATCTGTATGATATTCAGGAATATCATTATATTACTTAAACGTCTTAATATATATTAAAATAATAAAATACATAGATAATCGATTAACATAATTATAATAACCATCGTGTTTTGATTTAATATTTATTGACTTACCATTTTCAATAAAGGAATATAATAAACTTTATAATCGTTGTATTATCATCAAGCCATGATGTCGGTCACCTGTACTAAGCTAGTAACAAAATTATATTGTTATCCTGAGACTAACCTATGAACTAAACATAAACATTGTCAATAGTGTTAATTCGGAGTTAATGATTAATGAGCTAATTGTTATTATAAAGTTACACATACACACATGCATGCACACACATATATGGAAAAACCTCATATAGAAAATAAATTAATTAAAGCAATTGTATTGATTTTCTTATAATTAGGAAATAAAGCAATAATTAAGAAAAATATATATTTAAGAAAAAGAAAAAAAAACAAAAAACAAAAGAAAAAGAAACATCAAACTTGAGGAAGGAAGAGATTTAAAAAAAAGTCATGCAAAAAGAAAAGAAAGCGGAATATTCATGAAAAATAAAAAAGAGGCATGACATAGAGGAAAGAGAAAGGAGACGCAACGTAGGAGAAAGAGGAAAGAGGCACGACATATGAGATCTTTTGTTTTGCGCTACTTTAGCTTGGACACTTTTAATAGGTGGGTGGTGACTTTGAATTAAAAAAAAAAATGTTCTACTTAGAATTTATGAATATTTATGTAGAAATGGTAAAATGTAGTGAACTGAGCCTTATGATACTCAGTATAGTGAATTGTGTTTAGGATATTCAAAAAAATAGTGAACTATATACAAGGGCGATCTAAGTATGATGTAAAATGAATTATATAATTATGAACAATGATGTATATATGTAAGAACATCTAAAATAACATTATATATATATATATATATATATATATATATATATATATATATATATATATATATATATATATATATATATATATATATATGCTTTTAACATCTTCAAACAATGAGCTTATACCTATTATGAAAAATGATTGATATATGTAAGAACATCTAAAATACCGTTATATATATATATATATATATATATATATATATATATATATATATATATATATATATATATATATATATATATATATATATATTGTGTGTGTGTGTGTGTGCACGCGCTTTTAACATCTTAAAACAATGAGCTTATACCTATTTATACGACGCATCTTTGTTATACAAATTATAGCAATGAGATTTTGTAAGGTTGAATATACATCTGTTGCACAAAATCGTATGACTAAATGTATGGGCAATGTATAAACTTGTTATATAAAACTATGTTGAGAGTATCCTTGTTCTTCAAATCGAGTCAATATATAAAAACAACGAACTATGTAGTATATATTAGAATAATGATACTCAGTTAATGAGTATTCAATATGGTGAACAGTGGGAATGCACTGAACGACTTCAATGAGTGTATGAAATATCTAAAATAGCGATAGATTCATCAATATAAGGTTAAATGAGTATCTAGCAATGGTTACCACCATTTATATTCTAGAAATCTATGCATCATTATTTTTAAGATGATTTTTTTAAGAAAGATTTTACTAGGCATAGTGCATCGTTATTTATATAACTATATTGACTATGCACATAGATTAAGGTTATATAGTGATCAATATGGTAACATAATAATATATTGATAGTCATATGATATGGATTATGAATGTGGCCAATCAAGTGCATCATTATATGGATTATGAATATAGTGAGTTAGATAGTTGAAATCTTTTAATAGTGCCTAGTTGGATTATCCATAGACTTGCATAGTCGGATTCTTGTCATGCAGTATGACCATCTTATAATGAATCTTTTAATAATGATCCAAGTATATTTTAATAATGATTCTGGCTTACATTATTAGAGCATTAAGCAATCTAGAATAATGAGATTTAAGACACTTGTTATAAGTTATTAATTTAAGATAATATGAAATCTATGTGCATCGCTATTGGTATCCATCGCTAGTCTGAAAACCTATGTTACAAACATATGTGTAATATATCTTAGAACAAAAAGTTTGAATTCAACAAATATTAGTATCAAATTAGTAACTATTTACTGGGATCTTACATATGTATCATTTAGAGAATACAACTTTTAGTTAATTATTGGGTTGAGTAAGTGGGTTTACACTTAAGATATAAAGTGAACTGAGTTTAGGAAGATTAAATACGTGTATAAACCATATGAGTGTTTGATGTTGATTGGTTTGAGAAGCGCAACATATGTATATGGACAATCTATTGATTATAGTACTTGGTCTATGAATGTATAGTTGTAATGATGGTTGAGATCATATGAAGACATTGATTAGAATGATTGATGACATCTATATATAATATTTATATATTCCCTGACTACTTATATATGGTACATGTTATGAATATAATTAAGATGTACAAGTGCTTGTATATATGAAAAATATCAATATGAAGACTTAGGTACTTATATATAACATATAAATGTGTGCATATATATATATATATATATAGTATTATTAACTACTAAAAATAAGCTATAGAATCTTGAGGGTCTGGAATCTATAATTAAATGCACGTAGTCTACTAAAAATATAAAAAATTGTTTAAACAAAAAATTATGTTTTTGTGAGAATTATAACTTTAGTTTTACATATATATAATATGATTGTTTGTCATAGAATATACTATAATTGAACTTATGGAAGTTAGAATATGTAGTCTAAATATATATTTTATACATGATTGGTATAAACTATATTTTTTATGCTTATTATTTACGTGATAAATAATATAGTGGAGATTCATTCATACGTTTAAAGGACTAAATGTATGAATTTTAATTATTCTTGTGTTTAACATGTTTTATGCATGTTAGTAGGAAGTAATCTATAAGAATATATTGGGTATATATATGTTAATCAAATCTTTCATTGCTGATACTAAATAAGTAGTGAGACGGACTTCACTAGCTTACTACCATCACCAATGTTGAATGAAGGTAATCCGATCAACTGGTGTGTATGAATTTGACTAATCTTAAAAATCAATAACTATTAAATTTTTTGGCCAAAGTAATATTAGTTAGACATTGTCATTTCATATGTATGATTTACATGTTTGTACAATATCATGTTAAAACGTATTTTCTTTGTTCTATACTTCATGTTTTTAAAAATTATACAACACATGTATTATCTTGTCTCTCTGGTTTTCTACATTGTCACTATCTACTCATCTGTAAATGGAAAACCATTCCCTGATGGGAGATTGTGCGAGAGATCGATGGTCTGTGGTTGGTGTGGAAAATCACTTGGATGATGCTCTCCCTCCCCACAACATTACTTATTTAAAGACTACACTTGAGACTGTCATAGATACTAGAGTTTGAGAACTCATGTTCTGTGGAGCCTTGTATTTTATATATTGTATTATATTTGTTATTATTGAAACATTATCCTTGATGAAATGTAATTATTTACTTATTGTATATCGACAATAGTGGATGTATGTACCAACAGTGGCTAGACATTTGTAATTGCATTCTATGTTCAGATATGTGGTGTTTTATTTGGTGATAGTGATCAACGACATATAGATGTTACATGCTTATTTTATAGTTAACATATTTATGATGTTTGATGTAGATCACTAATTAGATTCTCGTGGTGAAATTTAATGAAAGAATACATTGATTAAATTATTTTTTTCATGTTATTCTAAGTCAATCTCAATGTGGATGATACATGTGGTATTAGAATTGTGGCTCAAATTTGGGGACTTAATGAATTAACTAACATTTTCATATCTTTTTATTTATCATAAAGGAGAGTGGTGAAAGATAGAGTATCCGGAGAGGGTCCTTCAAATGTTAATGAAAGTAACTCTCCATTTGATCCTAGTCAATTTGTCTCTAAGTAAGAAACAAAGTTGGATCAAATTTTCTCAGCCATAAATGAGAATAGGAACTAAATTTTAGCCCTAGAATAAGAATTTCATAGTCATGAGTAGGAAGTACACCACGATGTGCCTATAGAGCATCTCGCAGAATAAGAAAACTCTCAGGATGCGAGAGCAGAGGTAAGTACAGAGTTGGCTAGAGATATAAAGAAGATGAATCCACCTAAGTTTTATGGAACCGTTTTGGGTGACAGAGCTGAAACATGGTTGATTGAGATGTAGAAGTATTTTGAGATTTGAAACTACATTGAGATCACTAAAATAGTTTGGGGATATTTTTAATTTATTGGTGAAGCAACTACATGGTGGGACAATAAGAAATTATAAATGAATCTCAAAATGACCACCATTACTTGGGAGTAGGTTCTGAAATTGTTTAGATCATAGTGACTTTGATAGCTGTACTTTGACCAGAAGCTTACAGATTTTTAGAATCGAAAGCAAAGAGATCTATCAAAAAATGAATACTAGGAGCAATTTACTAAAATTTTGAAGTATGTATCTCAGTACCAGGGATATGAGAGGTTCATAATTAGGAATCTTATCATGGTATTAAAACCTTAGATTGGTAGAGAGGTGGACATTCATGGACCATCTACCATGGACCAGGGCTTTAAGAAGGCAGTTAAGCAGGAACAAAAGTTGAAATCTCTTGCTCAAGTCAGTGACAAGTTTAAGAAAAAGTTTGGAAGTTTCAAGCCAACTTTAAAAAAAAAACCTAATAGTAGAGGAGTTGAGACTCCAAGAGTCAGTTCAAAAATTAGAATGCTAGATTCAACAATGGTTTATGTAATAAGAAACCATGTAATGGTTTCAAAGGCAGTTTCAAGGAAAACTAATAGGTTGACATGAAGGGACCGCCTGGAGGTTGATTCATTTGTGGAGCTGACCATTATGATCATGAGTGTACCCAAGATAAGTAAAAAATAAAGGTTCTACTCCTCAGCAGGGAACTTTTCAGCAATGTATTCATGCTGTATTTGATAATCAGCAAGTCGAATCCCAAGCTTCACCCATAAAACTATCAGGCATTTTGTTTGAACATCCAGTTTTCATTTTGATAGATACAAAGGCTACACAATATTTTATAGCTCCTAAAATTTTAAATAAGTTATCTAGAAGAGACAAAGTAATGGCAAATATATGGTTAGTACAATATGAAAATGATTCAAAAGTCAAGGTTGATAAATGTTTAGTTGAAGCAGAGATTATGTTTCTCGAATTCATAATAATAGTGGATGTATATGTAGTACCACTAGGGTCATATGATATGATTTTAGGAGTCAACTGGATTGTGAAGAATAAGGTCAAAGTTGACTTCTACTTGAAGAAGTTTGAGTGCCTAGATGACTTTAAAAATCAGACACAAATTCAAGGCAAGAAGAGAGAGTTGAGGTTTACATAGATTTTTGCAATGCAACTCAAGAAGGCTCAAGAAAAAAGATGTCAAACATTTATTGTCAAGATAAATTAAATGAAGGAATCTAAAGAACCATCTCTTGAAGATTATCCATTCTTTAAGAATTTTCATGATGCATTTTTGAAAGAATTTTCAAGATTGCCTCCTAAACGTGAGTTTAATTTCTCTATTGATATCATACTTGGATTGGAACCATAGCCTAAGGAACCATACAGGATGACGACCATTGAATTGGTTGAATTAAAGGATCAACTCCAAGAATTGTTGTTAGAGAGGTTGATCAGAAAAAGTGTGTTACCATGGGGTACACCAGTTGTCTTTATCAAGAAGAAGGATGGTACTCTTCAACTTTGCATTGACTATAAAATGTTTAACAAGACAACTATAAAAAATAAGTATCTGCTACTTGGTATAGACGATATTTTTGATCAAATGTAGATGGCAACAGTCTTTTCTAAGATTGAACTAAGAGTAGGATATCATCAGCTAAGGATAAGGGATGAGAATATTCCAAAGACATCGCTTAAAACTCATTTCAGGCATTATGAGTTCACAGTATTACCATTTGGGTTGACAAATGTTCCAACAATATTCATGAATCTTATGAACAATGTGTTTAGAGATTATTTAGATCATTTTTTTGGTCTTTCTTGATGACATTCTTATATACTCTAAAGGATAAAGAGGAATATATTCAACATTTGGAAGTGATTTTGCAACGGTTGCAGAAGCTCAAGTATGATAAATTATTTAAATGCATATTTTTACAAGAAAGAATGCAATATTTGGAGCATATTATCTCTGTGGATGGTATTTTAGTAGATATAACAAAGATAAAATCCATTGAGTGGCTAAACACCAAAGAATGTGCATGAGGTAAGAAGTTTCATGAGATTAACAGGCTATTACAAAAAATTTGTTCTGTATTTTTCTAAGATAACTAATCTGATTACCTCTCTGCAATGAAAGAACCAAAGTTTTATTTGGTTAGATAAGTGTGAAGTAGTTTGTAGGAATTGAAAAAGAGACTTCAACACCAGTACTAAGGGTTCTTGATCCTAATGATCAATTTTTAGTGATCACAAATGCATCTGGGGATGGATTAGGAGTCCTTATGCATGGTGGTGCAATGGTAGCCTATGAATCAATGAAACTGAAACCTTATGAGGTGAACTATGCCCCTCATGACATAGAACTTGCAAAGATTTGTGCATGCTTTGTAAGTTTGGAGGCATTATTTGTTGGAAAAATCATTTGAAATCAAGACTGATAACTTGGGACTCAAGTACATCTTCACTTGACTGAATCTATTTGCTCATCAGAGATGCTGGTTAGAATTATTGTCTGACTATGAATTTGATATCAATTATATCAAAGACAAAAAAAATAGAGTAGTTGATGCTCTGAGTCATAAGAAGTACATAACAACTATGACTACTATTAAGAGTAATTTCAAGGATCAAGTGATCAAATTCTTTCCAAGAGATAAATTTTATGATCAAGTCAAAAGGATACATATTAGAGAATGACGGTCTTTTGTGATACAATGGAAGGATGTATGGACTAGATAGGGAGAGTCTAAGGATCACAATGCTAAAAGAACTACATAATGCTCTATATTCAGGCCATCTATGAGTAACCAAGCTTATAACAGACTTAGACCACTTTATTTTTGGAAGGAAATCAAGAAAGATGTAGTGGACTTCATGTCACGTTGTTTGGAATGTTAGCGAATGAAAGCTAAACATATGCATTCAACTAAATTATTATATCCACATGATATACTATAATAGAAGTGGTAGGTAATTAGTATGGAATTTGTCCAAGGCTTACCATTGTCATGAAACAAACACGATATGATCTTGGTAGTAGTTGACAAATTAACCAAGGTAGCTTATTTTATACCAGATAATTTGACAGATGATGCACCTACTCTTGTAAAGAGGTTTGTAAAAGAAGTAGATTGGTTGCATGAATTTTTAGAGAAGATCATTCCAGATCATGATTCAAAAATAATTTTTTAATTTTGGGTAACTCTAAATTTAGCTTTGGATACACAATTAAACTTTAGCACTACATATCACCTAGAGACTGATAGACAAAGAGTTAATCAAATGTTAGAGGATCTTCGTAAGTATTGCATGGATCAACAATACAAGTGGAAATAGTATCTTCCATTGGTTGAGTTTGCTTATAATAAATCATACCAATCAACTTTGAAGATGACACCATTCGAGGCATTGTATAGAAGGTGTAAAACACCAATTAGTTAGGACATGTTGGAAGACATGGTAGTCTTTGGATCTGAGATGTTTTTAGAAATAGAAGATCAAGTTAGATTATTTAGGTAAAAATTGGCCGAGGTCAATGATAAGCATAAGAGTTATGCTGATTTGAAGAGAACAGATAGATAATTTTCAGTAGGTGATAAAGTATTCTTGTGAGTTTAGTTGTAAAAGATCTCTATTAAATTTGGGAATTCAGTGAAATTTTCATCGAGATATATGCGACCCTTTAAGGTTTTAAAGTGGTCAATCCAATAGTATATAAGTTTTCATTGACATCAACCCTAGCTCTATTATTTAATGTATTTTATATTTCTTATCTTAAAAAGTATATAACTGATATTTCACATGTGTTGGATTAGAATGTTTTGTAGGTTCTGGATCTCAGGGTGGTCATGGTAGAACCAATCAGAGTAATTGACACTCGTAAACTTTATTTATATAATAGAGAGATGTCATAATGTAAGGTCTTGTGGGATCAACACTTTGAGGATAGTGATACTTGAGAAGACTATGATGATTTTTATAGATGATTTACATATTTTTTGACTTTATTTAATACTTCATATGATCCGGGCAACAATTTAGGCGATAATTCGGGTGATAGTTCCACCTCAATTGATGACGAAACTTTCGGGAGCCATAACTTTTGCACCGTAGCTCCAATTGACTCGCCGTTTGAACCGTTGGAAAGCTAAGAATGAGGAGAACACCTTGAGATGGCATGGAGCTCTACTCGATGAATTTTTCCCCTTAAAAACTCAATGAAAGTGGTTCAAATTTTAATTTTAGTAGTGCAGTTTAAAAATAGTAATTCTTCGAATTCTGTATTATTTTATAGCATGGAAGTCAAACCACTTAATATCCCTCGATATTGGTGACCTTTCAAATCCTTCCCTTGATTTCAAAATAGGTATAAATAAATATGTAACCCGAAATGAAAAATCAGACATCTCTTCCCAGAGATAAGCATATAGTTGTATTGCGATCGTGAGTAATAATACATCTCTTCTCAGAGAATTCATTGTTACTATGTTATTTTTGTGTTATATTAATTTTTTACTGAATAGTGTTTTTAATTCAAAACTAATGTTTGAATAAGTGTCATCGAGATGATGACTAATTTTAAGGGGTAAGGATGTTGTATCTTGATTTCTCACTAAAAAAATTTACTTGAATATTCATGGATTTTCATAGTTGGTAATTTGATTTGATTGTTATTATGAGACAATTGTATGTTGTTCGATTACTTGATTTCATTTCTATGAGTTAGCTATATTATATATTCTTTACCTTGTGATCATGTTGATTCGTTATTACAACAATATTTTATGATATATATCATGATGCTACAGACTAATAACCTTGTTATCATGAGTTAGACGTAGGAGAGATTCATCCCTCAGAGTATGATGGAGAGAGAATATCATCAAAGAGGGTGGCATAGATGGAGGTGTTGGAAGATGACAAAGGAACAACTAGAACCCATGCACACACCACATTAAATGACACTCATTTTATACATATTTTGAATTGTTAGCATTAGTACATTTTTTTATGTTGTTTGTATTTAGATAATTAACTAATCTATAAGTCATACGTTGTTATGAGACAATTGTATGTTGTTCGATTACATGATTTCATTTTTATGAGTTAGCTGTATTATATAATCTTTACCTTGTGATCATGTTGATTCGTTATTACAACAATATTTTATGATATATATCACGATGCTACAGACTAATAACTTTGTTATCATGAGTTGGATGTATGAGAGATTCATCCTTTAGAGCATGACATAGGGAGAACATCATCAGAGAGGGTGGCATAAATGGAGGTGTTGGAGGATGACAAAGGAACAACTAGAACCTATGCACACACCACATTAAACCATTGTTATTGTATTCATGATCATTAATGTTTTTGTGAGAACATAAATTTACATGAATAAGTATCTAGTGCTTTCTTATGTAAACTAACTCTAATGACTTTTAAATGTTTTATAACATTGTATAGTTATTTGTATGATATTCAAAATATCATTATATGGCTTAAATGCCTTAATATATATAAAGATAATAAAAGACATATATAATTGATATAACATAGTTATAATAACCATAATGTTTTGATATAATATTTATTGACTTACTATTTTTGAAAGGAATACAATTAAATTTATAATTATTGTATTATCATCAAGTCGTGATGTTGATCACCTGTACTAAATTAGTAATAAAATTATATTGTTATCCTAAGACTAACCTATGAACTAACCTAGACATTGTCAATAGTGTTAATTCAAAGTTAATGATTAATGAGCTAATTGTTATTATATATATATATATATATATATATATATATATATATATATATATATATATATATATATATATATATATATATATATATATATATATATATATATATATATATATATGAAAAAACCTCATACAAGAAATAAAACAATTAAAGCAATTGTATTGATTTTTTTATAATTAGGAATTAAAACAATAATTAAGAAAAATATATATTTAGGAAAAAAAAAAGAAACATTAAACTTGAAGAAGGGCGAGCTTAAAAAAAGTTCAAGCAAAAAGAAAAGAAAGCAAAATATTCATGAAAAATAAAAAAGAGGCTTGACATAGGGGAAAGAGAAAAGAAGTGCGACATAGGAGAAAGAGCAAAGAGGCACAGCGTATGAGATCTTTTGGTTCTTGCTGCTTCAGCTTGGACACTTTTACTAGGTAGGTGTGGCCTTTGAATTATGAAAAATATATGTTCTATTCAGAATTTGTGAATATATATGTAGAAATGGTAAAACACAACGAACTGAGCCTTATGATACTTAGTATAGCAAATTGTGTTTAGGTTATTAAAAAAATAACAAATTATATACAAGGATGATCTAAGTATGATGCATAACAAATTATATAATTATGAACAACTATGTATATATGTAAGAACATCTAAAATAGTGTACACACACACACACACACACACACACACACACACACACACACACACACTATATATATATATATATATATATATATATATTGTTTGTGTGTGTGTGTGTGTGTGTGTGTGTGTGATTTTAACATCTTAAAACAACAAGCTTATACCTATTCGTACAACATGCCTTTGTTATCCAAATCATAGTAATGAGATTTTTTAAGGTTGAATATACATTTTTTACATAAAATCATATGACTGAATGTATGGGAAATGTATAAACTTATTATATAAAATAGTGCTAAGAGTATCCTTATTCTTCATATCGAGCCAATATATAAAAACAACAAACTGTGTAGTATATATTAGAATAGTAATACTCATTTCATGAGTATTCAATATAGTGAAAGAATGGATTGAGTGGCTTCAATGAGTATTAAATATATAAAACAATGATACATTCATCAGTATAAGGTTAAATGAATATATAGCGATGGCTACCACCATTTATATTCTAGAAATTTGTGTATGATTTTTTAAAGATAATATTTTTAAGAAAGATGTTACTAGGCATAGTGCATCGTTATTTATCTAACTATATTTACTATGCACACAAATTAAGGTTATATAGTGATCAATATGGTAACATAATCCTATATTGATAGTCATATTATATGGATTATGAATGTGGCCACTCAAGTGCATCATTATATGGATTATGAATATAGCGAGTTAGATAGAATATTTTAATAGTGCATAGTCAGATTATCCATAGAATTGCATAGTTGGATTCTTATAATACATTATGACCATTTTATAATGAATCTTTTAATAATGATCCAAGTTTGTTTTAATAATGATACTGACTTATAGTATTAGAGCATTAAGCAATCTAGAATAATGAGATTTAAGAGACTTGTTATAAATCATTAGTTTAAGATAATATGAAATATATGTGCATCATTATTGGTATCCATTGCTATCTGTATTCATCGCTAGTCTGAAAACCTATGTTACAAACATGTGTATTAAATCCTAGTGTAGAAAGTCTGGATTCGGCAAGTATTAATATCAAATCAATAACTATTTATTGGGATCTTACATATGTATCATTTAGAGAATACGACTTGTAGTTAGTTATTTGGTTGAGTAATTGATTTTACACTTAAGATATAAATTAAACTAAGTTTAGGAATATTAAATACATGTATAAACCATATGAGTGTTTGATGTTGATTTTGCTTGAGAAGAACATAATATGTATATAGACAATCTATTGATTATAGTAACCGGTCTATGAATGTATAGTTATAATGATTATTGAGATCATATGAAGACATTGGTTATAATGAATGATGACATCTATATATAATATTTAGATATTATTTGAGTACTTATATACAGTACATGTTATGAATATAATTAGGATATACAAGTGCTCATATATATGAAAAATATCAATATGAAGACTCAGGAAATTATATATAGCATATAGAGGTGTGCTTATATTTTTAGTAATATTAACTCCTTAAAATAAGATATAGAACCTTGAGGGTCATGTTGGAGGTATATTCACTGAAAAGGGGTGGGGGTGAATTAGTGTGTAAACTCCTATTTCATTTCTATGTATCATTCACTTGTTAGTCAAATAGATCTAAAGATAAAACAATGCATAAACAATTATTCATATGAACAAGAAGTGAAGACACAACACATGAGTACAAGATTTATGTGGGAAACCCTCTAGGGGAATAAAACCCATTGATGCATAACTTGGACTACTGTCCTAAAATCAATGAATCCAAATTTTAGTGAGGCACCAACACCACAAGGATAACCTATTGATCATTTTGACGACAAGTCAAAATATGTCAACCCCCTATAGTCCAAAACTTGATATATGGGTTAAGTATAATGTCATAGGGTGTGTCATGTTTCATTTTATGTCATTTAATGTCTTATTAACCTTGGTCATGGTGTAGTTTAGTCATTGTGTCATTTGATGTGATTTAGGGGTCATTTTAGAGCATTAATGCAAGTGGTATGATTTTCCAACCAAGAAAAGTGTTGTAAAATTCTTTTCAATATCCCTCATGTCAGTCCCTATCAAATTACTTATCAGAATTGTCATTACTAATAGAAACTTGCAGGTGTTAACTGAAAAGCAAAAAAATAGGTGTTGAAGAGGGAGTTTCAAAGGTTGAATGGCCTATGAGAGAGTGACATGTGGGATAATCTTGTGGGTTGGATATTCAACTCTCATATACTCATCTCCACGCTTGATTAGATTTTAAAGTCCCAAAATTGGTTAAAAACCATTATGCTCCTTCATCACCCTTCTAGACATGTAGAACCAATTAGCAGGTTTATACTTAGTAGAACCAGTAGAAGAAGTTTCAGGTCAAATGACTCTGGGGGGTGGTAGTAAACTCAATAAGCTTCACATTCTTGTTATGATTTCAAGGATTGGTTAGATAAATTATAGGGTATTATTCTTCATCAACACCTATAGATGTGTTACTGTTCAGAAAAGTTACACCCTAACTGTAGGTGACTCATAAGCTCATGTAGAGAACTTTTGTGGCACTAGGCTTGCAAGCACAAACACTTGCTGGGAGACTTTGTATGGATCTAAGAGGTTGAGAGATGTTAGAGGAAGTCCTTATGAACATTTTGGTGAGATTTTTTGAAAGATTGAACATCACATCTGTATGAAACATCCTTAGAGCTCAAAACATCTCCAAACCCTCCAAAACCCTGTTTCTAGACTCGATTGGTAAAATGGAGAATAATCATCTAAGAGGCATGTAATGTGCATGAAAGTGGTTGAACCTTGTAGAGGAATCTCTAGGGCTCCTCCCCATCAACTTAAGTTGTACCTTACCTATATGAACATGGTAGAAAATGGATTTATTTGACTGATTTTGGTGTTTTACAGGCTCTAGGGAGAGTCAAAGGATTCAAGTCACATTGGGAGAAGGATTGGGACTTTGGATAACCCCTTATGTCAATTTATTTTAGTAGAAAATCTCCTAAGTGCTTCTACAAGTACTCTCACTTCAGCTAGTTCAGAATGACATAGTGAATAAGCTAGTGAGGAGACTGAAAACTTCAAATGTGATGCATTTTAAGGATTGCCTAAGGAATCTAAGGCCATGAAGGGTCTTGATAGGTGTCATTCACTCCTCTTCATGGATTTAAATGGAAAACTGAAGATAAATCTGGTGTCAAGTGTGGGGGGTGAGTGAAAGAGGAGTTATTTGGATTGTAGGTAGTGGTAAGTCATGTGCAGAAGAATATCAATGATTAAGAATGCATCTAATGCATGTTGGGGATTATTTATAACCCTTACCTATAAGTTCAATCATGATACTTGTTCCTAGTCTATTTTGAAATGTTCAAAGGAGGCCAAATGATGAAGGCAATTTCTAGGCGTGAAGATGAGGAGTCCTATGCCATATTTTAGGAGTTTTATCAATTTGAGGGACATTTGTCTAATGAGAAATTGCATGGTCTATCTCCTAATTCATTCTCCTACATGTGTAACTCATCCTCTCAACATGACACATGTCCTAGTGACTCTTAGACTGCCTTCTCTTCTTCTCTCTCCCCAATTCTATAAGTAGTAGCCATTTTGGCTCTTGTAGCTAATTCCACTCCATGTATGGTGAAGCCCTACTGGAATGACATTGTATTTTGCCTTTGAAAAATAAATAAAAGTCTATTTTTGAGTTCATGAACATTTGTCTAAGTTTGCAAAATGATGTATGGTGAGGTTAAGTGATAATCTTCTATCCTTGCTTCCCTTATCCTCTCATGTTTATACAAGAGTTTCTATTCTAATAGGTCATATGAAGTGTTGTCAAGTGTATGGGTCTATCTTTTAAGTTTAAAATGAGCCTTAATATTTGAAACTAGCCTATGGTTCATTTACCTTGGACAAACTTCATGCATCTCACCTCCATATTGAAACACTCTTGTTATAATCTTTTAAGACTTGGAAACTAATTTATAGGTCTTGTTTCTTAGTGAAGGAAAGTATGATGGTCATATGGAATCATCTTGGTGTCTCAAATCTTTAGAGTAGTTTAATTTCATGCAAAATTCTATACCTTTTTCCATGAACAAATATTTAGTTAGGTGATAAGCACTTCAAGACATATCTAGGGAGCTAATCCTTAAACCTAGAGGTCTACTTCTACCTGTAGGCACACTCACATACCTATAAGTATTCTCATGTTTCCAAAATCTAGAGGAGGATTGAGCACCCTCCTCTAGGGTGTAATATTTGGTGACAATAGTTCTATCATTCCCAATGGAACTAAGGTTCAAGAGAGTGGAAAGATTATTGGTGTGTCCTTCCTCTAATCAGTTTTTGGAAGAAAACAAGATAGCACCAATGGTGACTCCAAATGAAACCTCTGGTTGTAAGTAGTCTAGGTATATTTTATTGAAGGTTTTGATTAGTAATTATATCTAATTTAACATATGAGGTTGATATGAACAACTATGGTGAATACCCCTATCATGAATCTCCCTATCAGTGTTGTTATAACCCACATTATATCCCTCATCAGTCCTATCACAATGGCTATCAATCTTATGAGCCATGGCAACCTTATGGTCCTCCATTACCCTCCCCATATAGACATCATTTTTTTAAACAACACTATGAGGAAATCTATCAAGGAGCCTATCAAGAAATGCCTCCCTATCATCCTCAACATGACCCTTATCAACTATATCATGTTGCCTATCAACCTCAAAAGGATACTTATGAATCTTGTCATGAATAATTAGATGATCCCATTTATTTCACACAAATATACTACAAGATATAGTATGAATTGTTAGAACTCCAAATCCAACAACGTAGAGCTGGCCCCAATCCCCATCATTACCCTCCTCCTCCTCCATTAGCCTCATCTCATGTCAAATACCTCTTGGAACTCCTACTAGAGCTGCTAATTAATGAAGATAACATGGGGATAGGGGATAATGAGTTTGATGTGCTTCCTGATCATCACATGGAAAGGTTAAGAGGTATTTCTCAAAGTCGTATGCATGTGTTAGAGATAGTTGAAGGGAAAGAGGGAAATCAATGGGGTATCGAAGGACAACTAGACTTGGCAAGGAAGTGCCTTCAATGTTCAATAGATAGGCTAAGGATGTGGGAGGACAAAGAGGCTAAGAATGAACATGTTTGTTGTTGAAGAGCCTCAAAGAGGTTATTGGCAAGGTATAACTTCTATTGATGTAAGTGGTTTTCCTTCTAGTCAACCCAAAGCATCACTTCCTCATGAGCTTAATAGTGAAGTTCTCTTTCATAAATCCCTTCACAAGATCTCCACTACCTCTCACACTCCATATACAATCCACAAGCCCTTTCCTACACCTCATCCTTCACCCCCAACTCATGATCCTATTCATCAAAGATTTCAAGTCATAGATTATCAAGAATATGTCATGAGTGACTATGAGAAAGAAATCACTATAGGGACACCCATTGGTGAACACAAGGGCAATTCTACTTTCTAGAATGAAGAGAAACATATTGAAGACTCTTTTGTAGCTGTATATGAGGAATGTGGCCAAGACTTGAAGAGAGAGGTATTTGAAGAAGACTCCATATTTGATCAATGGGTTGTTGATGATCCTAACAAACCTGAGGTTGAGTGTGCTATCAAGATTGAAGGTGAAGATCAAGTCACTCCTCAAGAGGTTGCAGTTCTTAAAGAGTCTCATGAGACCAAGGTAGAATACATAGTCCTTGAAGAGTACCTCATATCTCAACTTGATTTTAAACCACCCTAAAATGCATTGGAACATAGAGAAAATCAGCTTAATGACCTCCTACATCAAGGAGAAAAGGTTGAAGAGGTAGTGGTTCTATATGACATGAAGGACAAAAATTATTGGAAACAACAAATGCAACTCTTTCAAGAGCTTGAGAAACTTTACTAAGTGGAGGGATAAGTACATGAGAAGGTGTAGAAAGATTTTTCCATGGAGAATAATGACCAAGATTGGGTAGACTATGTAGATCTCCTTCATGAGCTTGAAGAACATACAACTGAAAGCAAACCTATTCTTATTGAGAGCACCATAGAAACTAAGAAGGTATGCCTTGTTGAACCACCATTGGATGTTGTATTTGAAGATTCCTATGATAAAATTGAGGCTATTTGTATGCAAGAGGAGTTCATTTCCATAGCTAACTTGGTTCGAGTTGCTTGGTTTTCATTGAACATCATGGCAATGAAGTTGGCAAACACAATGAAAAAGATGGAGGCATCTATGCCAAAGGTTGAAAGGCTACATGCCTCATTAAATCATTCATCCCATAGAGAAAGATAGGTTTTAAAATTCCTCGTTGATCTATGAGGAAGTGTTTCTTTCATGTTGGTTTATGTTTGAGTTAGTTTGGTTTGTGTGTGTGTTTCATAAGTGCTTAGGAAGCACAAATATGTGTTTGCTTGGTTTCTTGTCTTATGTGTTGTTTATTATTAGTTTTATATTGTTTAGTGTGTTTTCATGGCAATTTGTGTGTCAGCCTAGTGTGTAGGTGACTCCATGTCCCAGTGGACATAATTAGGCTACTGGTCTTGGCATAACAAGCATGACACCATTGGGAAATTGCCAAAAATGTTAACCATTTGATCATAAGTCAAAATGGGTCAACCTCTTATAGTCCAAAACTTGATATAGGGGTCAATTATAATATCATATGGTGTGTCATGTTTCATTTGATGCCATTTAATGTTTTATTAGCCTTGGTTATGGTCTAGTTTAGTCATTGTGTCATTTGATGTCATTTAGGGGTCATTTTAGAGTATTAAATGCAAGTGGTACAATTTTCTAAGAAATACAAGTGTTTTAAACTCCTCAACATCCCTTATGTCAGTCCCCATTAGATTCCTTATCAGGAATGCCAACACTAACATAAACTTGCAGATGTTAACTAAAAATCAAGAAAATAGGTGTAAAAGAGGAAGTTTCAAATGTTTTATGACCTATAAGAGAGCGTGGCACATGGAATAATATTTTAGGATGGATGTTCAACTCCCCTAGAATAATATCCATGATTTATTATCTCTGAAAGTCCCAAAATTGGTCAAAAACCTTTCTACTCCTTCATCACCTATCTAGATATGTAGAACTAGTCAGCAGGTTTCTCCTTAGTATGGCCAGTAGAAGAAATTATAAGTCAACTACCTTTGAGGGGTGGTATTACACTCATTTAGATTCACATTCATATTTATAGTTTAAGGATTGGTCACTTGTGCTTTATGAACCATCCTTTAGAAGTTGATTGTTCAGTTTTGTATGTCATTTCCCACACCCTCCAAGTTTTCCTATTGTATGAATAGGTCTGTCCAATCTAGTTGTTGATATTGATTCCATATGATGTGGACATATTTCCCACATGGGTTATAACTTTGGCTGCATGATTGGAGTTGAATTGATGAGTAAAACATCTCAAATTGCATGATGGTCTCACATGGAGCTATAGATAGATCTACATCATTTGTAGATGTTCCACATCCTTGTAGTGACTTCAGAGGAGGATTATAAGTTTTATTCCATGTATCTCATGTCATGACATTCATCTCCCTCACTCCAAGTTTCAATCTCAATGATCAACATTCATGGAGTTGTAGTCAACCTCCAACATAGTCAAGTTTTGTGCAAGTGTTCATCCATAGTCATGTTGAATCACATGTATGAAGCTTGTTTAGCATGCTCATGGAGGTGTAGTGAAGGTTTCAAGGTGTTTAAAATGTCTTTATAAGTATTAACAAGTAAGTTAGATCCTCCAAATAGCACAAGGACTGTTTTGGTAGTCAATGCTATATATATACACAATCAGCCATGAATGTACACCTACAGGTGATTTTAGAAGAATGTCAAATTAGA
Source organism: Torreya grandis (assembly GCA_037957365.1). Taxonomy (NCBI): domain Eukaryota; kingdom Viridiplantae; phylum Streptophyta; class Pinopsida; order Cupressales; family Taxaceae; genus Torreya; species Torreya grandis. The sequence continues at coordinate 1,766,018 of JARHVA010002682.1, forward strand.
ATTTTTTTTATCTCATTTCAAGTCTTGAAATGTTATGGATTCCATTTTAAGAGGTTGAGAGAGTACAAAACTTGTTGAATGCTTTTACAAAATGTGCATTGCTCATGTTTCCATTCATTGCCCTATCTGCAACTTCCATCAACACCTATAGGAGATTGAAAATCTTGGAATGGGAGCATTGAAAAATATTTCAAATCCTTCAGGGTGGAAAGGTTTCATTAGGATACCTTGATAAGGTCTAAACCTAGTTATAAGGTTGCATGTCATGCATACTGCCCACAGTCTCATTCACTGCATTCACATGGAAATTTCCACTTATAGGTGGCACTAACAAAGACTTAAAGGTGTTGTATGGAGGAGGTTTGACATGATTTTAAACCTTCTCGAGGTCCTAATATGTTGAATAGAATATAACAGGCATGATTGAAGCATTAGACTAGTTGGCAGTCTTGAAAGGTCCCTCCTTGTTAAGAAATGTGAATTCAGGGACAAAATACCTAAAACACCAAAACAAAGCACCAAACACTTTTGGTGATGAAAAATAGTAATGTTTTAGGGAGTCTTGAGGAATATTAGTGCATCTATGTTGTAGCCTCCACATAGGAGAAGAGCCTTGCAAAAGGAAAGTGGTATATCACTAGAGGAAAGGAGTGTTTGACAACCTCCACTTTTGACATTTGTTCACTGAAGTTTGGGAGTGATGTCTACAGTATTTGAACTTCAAGTCACCGTCTCACCCTAAGAAATCAATGTAAGAGCATATCACCATGACAAGTGGTCCTAATCAAGTAAGAGGGAATTTTGTGTTTCAAAGGACATCAAAGAGAGATAAACTACAGGGTATTGTTCTTCATCAACACCTACAAATGTGTCATTATTCAGAAAAGTCACCTACAACCTGATGATAGGTGACTCATAAGATCATGTAGATAAATTTGGTGGCACTAGGATTGCAAGCACAAATAACTACCAATTTAATTAGTTCTAAGACCTTAGAAGGACCCTAGATGAGAGATGTAGGTTCCAATAAGTGAAACACAACCTAGATACCTTTTTTGCCTCAACAAAGTCAACTATAGTTAACTGTTACAAATAGTGAGCTATAACATGGTGAATCATGATTGGTGTAGCATGGATGTGAGGTGAGGTGATCTTGATGACTGAAGAATGACATTTCTGACTTCAGTAAGACCTTATAGCAATAGTACAATCTCTAAACCATACAAGACCACCTATAAGGGTCACCTTTTGAGGAGAAACATAGAAAACATAGTCAACACCTCTATCAAATCAAATGCAAGGTATGTAATGAGCGAGTTGGTAAGGAATAAATAAGTGTTGGAATGTTTTAGATCCTATTGGAGGTGATTTTCATCATATAATATTATCAAATCATAGAAACAAGGGAAGGAGAGTTCTCATACAATCAAACCACAGTCACATGCTTAAGGCCTACACAATGAATCTCCACATGTCTGTATTAAGGATTTTAAACATTTAGGGGTGATAGGAACATCAAACAACATTGAAAATTTATACAAATCACCTTCATGACTGTATTGATCTCCCAATACCTTTATGGCCTAAGAAAATAGAGGAGATACCCTCCATTCTGTCTCAGACAGAGGGTACTCCAAGAAGCAAGAATTAACAGGCTTAAGAAGTGAGTGTTGAAATGAAGGTGTAAAAGTTGTTGAAACCTTTGATAGAGGTATGGAATGTTGCTTCCAGAATAGACAAGTGTATCCAAGGCCTTTAAACCATCAAGAACTTCACAAATGAGGTTTAGACATCAAAGGCTTAGTCAGGCCTTTAGGCCTTGACTAGGCCCAAGACCCTAAAGATATGTGATCATCACTTATAAAATAAAATGAACTTTGCAGAGCCTTATAAGACCTTAGTGGATAGGTATGAATCATGGTAGAATCTTTGGTGTGAAAGGGAAACCATAGGGAAACTTCATTTTGGCTCGAAGCCAATTTGGGCCTGCACAAAATGAAGGAGATTGAGAACTCACACCTACTGGGAGACTTTTCATGGGAGTCTAAGAGGTTGAGAGATGTTAAAGGATGTCCATAAAACTATTTTGGTGAAATTTATTGAAGGATTTAACATTAAATTTGTATGAAACATCCTTAGAGGGCAAAACATCTCCAAACCCTCCAAAACCTTGTTTCTAGACCCAATTGGGAAAATGAAGGAGAAGAAGCATCTAAGAGGCATGGAATGAGCATGAATGTAGTTAGACCTTGTAGAGGACTCTCCAAGGATCCTCTCCATAAACTTAAGTTGTACCTTACCTATACGAATATGGTATAAAATAGATTTCTTTGACTGATTTTGGTGTTTTATAGGTTCTAGGGAGACTCAAAGGATGCAAGTCACATTGGGAGAATGATTGGGACTTGGGATAACCCCTCATGTCAATTTATTGCAACATAAAATCTCGTAAGTACTTCTGTATGTACTCTCACTTCAGCCAATCCAAAATGACATAGTGAACAAGCTAGTGAGGGGAGTGAAAACTTCAAGTGTGAATATTTTTAAGGACTTCTTGAGGAATATAAGGCCATGAAGGGTCCTAAAAGGTGTCATTCACTCCTTTTTATGGATTATAATTAAAAATTGAAGACAATTTGGTGTCAAGTGTGAGGGGTGAGTGAAAGAGGAGTTATTTAGACTGTAGGCAGTGGTAGCTCATGTGCAGAAGAATATTAGTGATTAGGAATTCAACCAATGCTTGTTGGGGCTTGTTTATAACCCCTCCATCTCATTTCAATCATGATACCTATCCCTAGTTTGTTGTGGATCGTTCTAAGGAGGCCAAATGATGAAGGTAGTTTCTAGGCATGAAGATGATGAGTCCTATGCCACATTTTAGGAGTTTTATGCATTTGAGGGATATTTGTCCTATGAGACCTTGCATGGTCTATCTCCTAATTCATTCTTCTACATGTGTTACTACTCCTCTCAGCATGACACATGTCCTAGTGACTCTTAGACTTCATTCTCTTCTTCCCTCTCCCCAATTATATAAGTAGTAGCCATTTTGGCTCTTGTAGCTAATTCTACTCCATGTATGGTGAAGCCTTACTATAATGACATTGTATTTTGGCTTTGAACAATAAATTCAAGTCTAGTTTTGAGTTGATTAACATTTGTCTAAATGTGTAAAGTGATGTATGGTGAGGTTAAGTGATAATATTCTATCCTTGCTTCCTTTATCCTCTCATGTTTATGCAAGAGTTTATATTCTAACAAGTCATATGAAGTGTTTTCAAGTGTATGGGTCTATATTTTAAGTATAAAATGAGCCTAAGTGTCTAAAACTAGCCTATGGTTCACTTACCTTGGATAGCCTTCATGCATCTCACCTCTATAATGAATACTCATGTTAGAATATTTTTGGACTTGGAAACTAGTTTGTAGGTCTTATTTCTTAGTTTAGGAAAGTATGATGGTCATATGTAAATCATCTTGGTGCAGCACCAACTAAGATTAGTTTCTTTTCATGCAAACTTCTATCCCATTTCCCACAATCAAACATTTGGTTAGGTGATAAACTCTTCAAAGCATATCTAGGGAGCTAGCCCTTAAACTTAGAGGTCTAATTATACCTATAGGTACACCTAAATACCTATAATTATTTTCATGTTGCCCAAATATGGAGGAGGCTTGAACACCTTCCTCTAGGGTGCAATATTTGGTGACAACATAACCAACCCCTTATTATTTAAGCACCAACTCAACTAGTATTTTAACATGCTTCAACCTGTAAGGAGGTTCCAACCCTCTATTCATCCAAGAACCAACTAAAATACCTTTAATGTATGATAAAACTTGGACACTTATTTCTTATTCAACTGATGATGACCTCCTTTGTTTTCTCTTCTCATACTTCTTTCTCTTTCAAATAACCTATTAGGCCTTCTCGCTTAATTAGCCCTTTCCTTGGCAGAATTAGGTCAAATGACCTTGCTCAACACCTATAAAAACATATTTATATACTCATGACATAGTCAACACATCTTTATGATGATCTTCAAGACTTTAACCTATTCTTTAAAACTCTATTCCCTTCGCTCACTAACTCAAATTATCTAGCTAGTCAAAATAGGGCTATTAGGCCTTGTTTTAAAGCTTGACTCTTGCTCTTACCCATCTTGGTCAAAAAATTACCTCATCTCACTTGGATCATAATTGAAATATATCAGTACACATGTTTCATAAGTGAAATAAACATTACATAGGTCCGTCATTACCCTTAAGGGCTAAAACCATCATTAGGCTTAATAGAGACCTAATGCAATTAGGCTTTCTCTAAGCACATGTTTCACTTAGACATCCTTGGAACACTTTGAGCCTTAAACAATGGATGAAACACTTCACATGAAATTTTAATATACCTCTAATAATCTCCTCTTATGTCCCCAACACCATTTGGTTCTTTTACTTCTTGAACCACCCAATTAGGTCTACTCGCCATTAGGCCTTCTCACTGCCAGAAAGTCTATCTTTCAAATCTAAAACATATACACAACTTTGACATATAACCAATACATAAAATAATATTTACTACTTAAACTACTTCCCCATATGCTTTAGTCTTCACCACATAAGACAAAAGGCCTCAGGAACACTCCTATAAAAGGCTTACTCAAAACCACCAAACACTGTCAACAAACAGTAAAAAATACACTCTCCATACTTGAATAGGGACTTAAAATAAATATAAATGAATTAAATTATATCACCTTAGATAGCATTGGATCCTTCAACTTAGTGAAAAATGACTCAGAAACATCATTTTCACGTACAAAGAAAATTGCTTGTAGTACCAAAAAGACAATCAAGAAAATTAAGTCTTAGAACACATGTGGGAACACTTATGTGATATTCCAATGGGTTTTAATGAACCTTTAGAATCCTTATATCATCTATGAATAGTTATATTTCATGGTTATATATCAATATTGGTCTGACATACCAATCTCACAACTTCACTCTATATAGACTTCACTGTGTTAGACAAACCAATTTTATGACAACATTTTGTTTAATTATAAAAATCATCACCACTTATAAACCTATGGGATAGGAGTAATAGGTCTTAAATAATTAACCGATGCATTTGGATCCATCCATAGTCTTCTGTAACCAATCCCTAATCTTGTTCTCATTCTTGCCTCGTTTTCTCATTGTCTTGCTCATTAGGCTTGTTTAGCGATATGCTAACTTTCATGACTAGTTTAGCACATTTTTGGTTTTCAAAATACTTATAAACTTTCATAGGCATAAAATACAATTCTAACACATCATCCTCTATTGATTTACATGTTTTGACCTAGTCAACTCTGCCTGCTACATTAAATTACTAGAAATAAGGTGTTTCCTGTAGCTTCTACTCACTTTCATGACAAATAAAATCCACCTGGAGAAACCTTGAATAGTCCTTTACATGTTACAAACATCAAAATAGGTCAAAAGGACCTTTCTAATCCATAATTGATAAGTTCTTTCCTATAGGGTCATTATAAGGGTTTTGAGAGGTTTTTGACTAGTTTCCCTTCTTAGAAATTATTCATAAAGGATTCCCTTAAACTCAAAAAATAATGCTAATAAAATCAAGATAGGGACCTTCCACAACTTCCATGAATTACTTAGGATTTCATGCAAAGGTTGCACATGCCAACGAGTACATGAAATTATTTCTCGGGTCTACAACACCCCATTCTATGCACACAAAGGGCATTATCACTAGTTTTCATGCTTTCTTCTTTGATAAATGGTCTCAAATTTTGTCAACATACTTAACATAACCTATCAAACCTCTGTAAATGATCTCAAGATCTTTGGTATCTTGTAAAAATATCTTGACCCTTCATTAGGCTATGATAGGTCACTTTGTATACTAGGCCTTATACTGCCAATCATACTTAGACTATGATCATGCATTGAAACCACTTTAAATGTCTTCAACACTCCAAACTCATGTCATATGACCTCATACCAGGTTCATACATTACCAACCCTGTTCACATAGGCATTGTATGGCTCAACTCATCATTCTACCATGCCTATGCCATTTCACTAGGTTCCTCAATTAAGGCTTTATGAACTCAACACCAAGAACAATAATGAAAACACAGAATGGCATCATTAAAAAAATCATGCATACCTTGTAACACATTCCCAACAATATCCCCCTTTGTCATTGATGGACCTTACTCAGAGAGGGTTTTCTTACTTGGAAACATCTTCTCAATGCAGATAAATCTCCTCCTTTGACATTAATGATAAAAAACTTACCTACAATAACACTTCAATAAAAATAAATAAAAGGTCATGTAAAAAAACTCCCTCTTTCATATTGTATATCTTAGATAGCTTTTTATTGATAGATTGATATGACTCCCCATTTGACCTCACATCTTGTGCACTTCTTTCCTATTCTTAGAGCTAAAACACCTCCTCGTCAGCTCCCCCTAAGCACTTTGTTTTGCTTAGTAACTAATAAGAACATGAATCACATCTAATTCCTATCTCATATGTTCAAAATTAGCCTTTGGAAGAGGCTTAATCAAGATATCTATAATCTTATCCTTGGTAGACACAACTTAAACTTAATGCTTTATTCACTCACTTGTTCTATTAATAAATGATACTGGATAGGGATATGTTTGGTTTGTGAATGTAAGACAAAATTCTTTGAAACACTTATGGCACTAGTGTTGTTACAAAGAATAGGAATAGGGCCATCAAACTCCACCTTGTAGTCTTTCAAGGTTTGTCTCCTCCACAACACTTGAGTACAACATGAGGCTGCTATAATGTACTCAGCTTCATAAGTAGATAAAACTACTGAAAGTTGTTTCTTACTTAACCATGAGACTAGACACTTATCTAAGAACAAGACTCCTCAACTAGTGCTCTTTCTATCATCTAGACTCCAAGCCCAATCTGTATCTGTATAGGTTATTAGATCAAACTTCTTACTCCTTGGGTACCATAAACCATATTCCAAAGTGATTTTGAGATACCTAAGTATCCTCTTGATTTATTGTATCTAAATTTCCTTAGGATCATCTTGGAATCTTCCCATGAGACCTACTATTTGCATGATATCTTGTCTAGATGCAATAGTATACAAAAAACTTCCAATCATGGATCTATATTTTGTCTGATTAACCCTTGAGGATTCATCCTCCTTGCTTAACTTGCATCCTCTAACCATAAGTATACTTACAACCTTACAATATTCCATTTCAAACTTCTTTAACATCTCTTTTATATACTTGACCTATGAAATGAACATACCTTTTTCAATTTGATTGCTTTTAAGTTCAAGAAAGAAGGATAGTTATCCAAGCATAGACATCTCAACATTTGACTTCATCACCTCTAAAAAATCCTTGGTCATGTTCTCATTAGTTCCAAAAAAGATAATATAATCCACATAGATTATAACTATCTACTGATAATCATTTTTAGTTTTGATATATAGGTTACTATCTGTAACTCCTCTCTTGAACCCTTGGTCCAAAAGGTACTTGTCAAGTCTAGCATACTGAACTCTAGGGGCTTATTTTAGACCATAAAAGGCCTTATTTAACCTACATAAATAGTCATTTTTATCATTCAATAGGAAACCCTTAGGTTGTTCAATGTATACTTCTTCTAAGTTTTCATTTAGGAAGGCTAACTTGACATCCATATGCTATATCTTGAATCCTTTGAAACCTGTATAGGCAATAAACATTATGATGGCCTCTAACCTTGCTACAGGAGTATAGGTTTCCTCAAAGTCCACTCCTACCTAAGCATATCCTTTGCACATAAATCTGGCTTTATTTCTAGTGACCTCTCCAATCTCATTCAATTTGTTTCTGAAAACCCATTTTGTACCAATTATGTTTTTGTCTTTAGGCCTAGGTACTAACTCACAAGTTTCATTCTTCTCAATTTGATTTAGTTCCTTATTGCTTGCATCTAACCAAAACTTATCTTAACTTGATTCTATAAAGTTTTTAGGTTCAAATTTTAAAAGTAAGGCAATATTTTCTTGCTTAGCATTACTCACCATTATTCTCCTTGTTTGTATACTTGCACTTTTGTTTCCAATGAGATAAGATTCAAGATGATCCTTTTGAATCTATCTAGAAGGAATTTTTGAGTCATTTCTTTCCTCACTCTCTTTTTCATCTTCATCCTCATTTATATCTATTTCTCTTTCATCATTCTTTGACTGAGAATATGAATTCTTTGTCTCATCAACCTTCACATTTATTCTCTCCACTATATTTTGCAACTTTTTGTTATAACATCTATAGGTAACACTTATTGATGAATATCCTAAGAGACCATCATCAGATCTTGAATCAAACTTGCCTAAGTCTTCATCATCTCTCTTAATATAGCATTTACTCTCCAAAACCTTGATATGTTCAACACTTGTAGGTCTCCCATTCCATAATTCATATGGAGTCTTATCACTATCGATCCTAATCTGACCTCTGTTCAAAGTGTAACTTATAGTACTCATAACTTCTCTCCAATAACCATTTGATAGCTAAAACTCATTCAACATGGTCCTTGCCATTTATTGGACTGTTCTGTTCTTTCTTTCAACCACCCTAATTTGTTGAGGTGTTCTAGTGGTTGAGAATTGTCTTCTTATTCCATTGACCTCACAAAACTCTTCAAACTCATTTGACCAAAACTATCCTCCTTTGTCATACCTAAGACACTTGATATTCACATTCATCTCATTTTCAACTAAATATTTGAAGGTTTTGAACTTACCTAGAGCTTCTGACTTCTCCTTTAGGAATGTTACCCAATTCATTATTGTGAAATCATCTATAAGCAACATGAAGTAGTTATCTCCTTGAATACTTTGAATCCTTGTAGGTCCACACATATCAGTATGAATTAGTTTTGAAGGTCTAGTAGAGGAATATTCTTTAGACTTGAATCTCCTCTTTGTCTGCTTACCATGTTGACATGCTTTGAAAAGAGCATCTGACTATTTAGATATTTTGGGAATATTCTTCATAGACCCATTGGAGCTGATTTTGATTAGATTGTCAAAGTTCATATGATCTAACATCCTATGCCATAGACAAATCTCATCTACCTTACTCATGAAGCATTTATCTTTTATGATCTCATTTAGTACATATATATTGTTCTCAGTTCTCTTAGCTTTGACAATAAATCTTCATGATTTTGCTCTCTTTATCTCACATATTTTTTCATGAAACGTTAGGTTATGTCCTTGGGTGCACATTTGACTTACACTCAAACAAGTTGTGTTTGAATCCATCAACATATAACACATTTTCTATTTTGGTCTTCCCATTGTCCAAGCTTAAAGCACGTTTTCCAACTATGTTAGTGGATAACATAGTTTATGTGTTATCCCTGATCTTACTGAACTAATGGCATTCTTATTCAAAGTAATGAATTTTATTTTATCTCCTATCATGTGACTTAAACAACCATTGTCTATGTACCATTTCAAATCTTCATTTTAAGCATGAAAAATAGTTTGGGCTATCATAGATTCTTCTCCTCTATCTTCCTGCTCCTTTTCTATAGGGTTTGCTTTCTTGATCCATTATTTAGTGTCATGACTCCATAAATTCTCAACATGAATAGTTTTTTTGATATATTTTGTCTTACACTCTCTTGCAATGCGTCATCTTTGGTTATAGATGTAACAAAAAATTATGCTTTTTCATCTACAGTTAACAACTTTATGTCCAAATTTACCATTAGAGAAACAATAACCAAAGGAGTCCACATATTGTGATTGTTTGATCTTATTGATATTTTGATGAACATATGATGATAAATTATTTCCTTTGATGTCTCTTGATGGAGCAAGGACTTTATTAAATTGTTGATCTTTGACTTCAAATTTGGCAGCTTTTGCATAGGTCTTGATTCTACCAGTTTTATCACTCCTTGACTGATCAATGTCTATTGGAGCCTAGGATTTAAAATCTTTTTATTTTTTTTTGAAGCCAAGACCTCTCATGTCATAAAATGATCTTTGACTATCCAAGATATTGTTAAGCTTTCCAATAGTTTCCTCATACTTTTGATAAGTCCTTATCTTGATAACATCTTGCTCAACTTGTGCCTCTAAATATTTTAATTTCATTCTAAGATGGGTGCATTTTTTAATGTGATCCTTCTATTTTTAAAAACATTCACAATTTTTTTCACGAACTATGGGTATATTCTCCTTGCAATCATATAAAACACTTTTATTACCAAGATCCATATCTGTGTTCCAAAGATCTCCCTTAGACTGTTAGGTCTACTCAAGGGACCAGGTTATGATACTGATTGTTTGAGGTATATTAATTAAGGGAGGGTAAATCAATGTGCAAACTCCTATTTCATTTCCATTTATCCTTCAATTATCAATCAAATAGATCTAGAGATATAACAATGCATAAACAACTATTCCTATGAGCAAGAAGTGAAGAAATAACACATGAGCACAAGATTTATGTGGGAAACCCTATATGGGAAGAAAAAAAATTGATTCACAACTTGGAATACTATCCTAAAATCAATGAATCAAACTTTTAGTGAAGCACCAACCCCACAAGGAGCATCAACCTTTTACTAGTCAAAGACCAACTCAACTTGTGTTTTAGCAAACTTCAACCTACAAGGAGGTTCCAACCCCCTAGGTAACCAAGCACCAACTCAAATATCTTGAATATATGATCAAATTTGGACACTTATTCAAATGATTATGATCTCCTTTTTTTTCTCTTCTCACACTTTTCTCACTCAAATAACGTATTAGGCATTCTCGCTTAATTAGCCCTTTCCTTGGCAAAATCAGGTCAAATGATCTTAATCATCACCTATATAAAATTATTTAGATACTTATGGCATATTAAACATAGATTTATGATGATATTCAATCCCTTAAATTGTTCTTCAAAACTTTATTTCCTTCGCTCACTAGCTCAAATTATCTAACTAGTCAAAATAAGCCTATTAGGTCTTGTCTTTATACTTGACTCATGCTCTTACCCATATTGGTTGGATAAGGACCTCACCACACTTGGATCATACTTAAAATATATCAATACACATGTTCACATGTGAAACAAACATTACATAGGTCGGTCATTACCCTTAAGAGCTAAAACCATCATTAGGCCTAATATAGACTTAATACAATTAGGTCTTGTCTAAGCACATGTTTCACTTAGATCTCTTTGGAACACTTTGATCCTTCAAAAATAGATGAAACACTTCAAATTTCAATTTAATATACCTATGATAATATCCTCTTATGTCCCTAACACCATTTGACTCTTTTACTTCTTGAACCATCCAATTAAGTCTACTCACCATTAAACCTTCTCACTGCCAGAAAGTCTATATTGCAAATTTGAACCATATACACAGATTTTACACATAACACATACATAAAATCATATGGATATGATATTTATGACTTACACTACTTATCCATGTATATTGGTTTTCACCACACAAGCCAAAAGGCCTCAGGAACACTCCTGCAAAAGGCTTATTCAAAACCACCAAACACTGTCAACAAACAATCAAAAACATTTGAATCTCCATAATTGAAGATAAATACATTCACATGATCTTATGAGAGCTTTAAAACACCATCAATAGCATTGTATCCTTCAACTTAGTGAAAAATGACTCAGAAACATCATTTTCACATACACATAGAAAATTGCTTGTAGCAACAAAAACATAATCAATAAAATCAAGTCTTAGAACCCATGTTGGGAAAATTTTATGATATTAAAATGGTTTTTCATTAACTTAAACATCCTTAGATAATCTATTTAAAAATAAATTTCATGGCTATATATCAATATTGGTCTTACAGATGAATCTCACAACTTCACTTTACATAGACTTCACTATGTTAGACATACCAGTTTGATGGAAACTTTTTGCTTGAGTATAAGCATCATCACCTCTTATAAACCAAGGGTATAGGAGAAATATGTATTTAATAATTATCCCATGCATTTGGATCTATCCCTAGTCTTCTGCAACTAATCCTTAATCTCATTCTCGTTCTTCCCTAGTTTTCTTAATGTCTTGCTTATTAGGTCTATTTAGCGATAAGCTAATGTATATGATTTGTTTAACATACTTTTGGTCTATAACCTACTCAAAAAATTTCATGGGCATAAACTAAAAGTCTTACACATCATCTTCCATCCATTTTCATGCTTTGACATATTCAACCTTGCCTTCTATATAAAAATTTCTAAAAACAAGGGTTTTTTTATAGCTTCTACTCACTGTCATGACAAAAAAAACCACCCAGAGAAACCTTGAAGAGTCATTTACATGTTTCGAACATACAAATAGGTCAACAAGACCATTTTGATCCATAACCAATAAGATCTTTTCTATGAGGTCATTATAAGGGTTTTGATTGGTTTCCCTTTTTAACAATCATTCATAAATGATTTCCATCCAAATCAAAAACCAATGCAAGGAAAATAAAGCTAGGGACCTTTCCCAAATTCTATGAAGTGCTTAGGATCTCATGAAAAGGTTGCACTTGCCAACAAGTACATGAAATTTCTTCTCAAGTCGGCAACACCCCATTCTGTGTACATAAAGGACCTTATCACCAGTTTTCATGCTTTTTTATTTGAGCAATGGTCTCAAATTTTGTTAACATACTTAACATCTCACATCTCTATCAATTCTCTCAAGAGATCTAGTATTGTGGAAAAATATCTTGACCCCTCATTATGTCACTATAGGTCACTTTGTATACTAGGCCTTATATTGCTAGTCATACTTAGACTATGGTCATGCCTTGAAACCACTTGAAATTTATTCAACACTCTAACCTAATATCAAATGACCTCATACTAGGTTCATACACTGCCAACCTTGCTCACATAGGTTTCATATGGCTCAACTCATCATGCTACCAGGCCTATGCCATTTCACTAGGTTCCTCAAATAAGGCTTTATGAACTGAACATCGAGAATAACAATGACAACATAGAAAGATATTAATGACACTTTCATGACATCAGTAAAAACTTAATGCATACCTTATAACACATTCTCAATAGGTCAATAATCTATAATTACATGCACATAATCTACTAAAAATATAACAAGTTATTTAAATGAAAGATTATGTTTTTGTAAAAATTATGACTTTCTTTATTATAATAAGTTATTTAAATTTGAGTAGTTATACATATAAATAATATGATTATTCATCATAGTATGCACTATAGTTGAACCTACTTAAGAAAATTAGAATATATAGTCTAAATATATATATTATACTTGATTGCTATAAATTGTACTTGTTATACTAATTATTTACGTGGAAAATAATATAGTGGAGATTCATTCATACATTTGGCTGACTAAATGTATGATTTTTGATTATTCCCATGTTTAGCATGTTTTATGCTTGCTAGTAAGTAATATGAATGAATCTACTGGCTATATATATGTAAACTAATTCTCACATTATTGATACTAAATAAATAGTAAGAAGGACTTCACTAGCTTACTAACATCATCAATGCCAGATGAAGGTAATTCAATCAAGTGGTGTGCATAAATTTGACTGATCCTAGAGATCAATAACTATTAAAAAATTTGGCCAAATTAATGTTAGTTAGAGATTGTCATTTCATATGTATTATTTACCTGTTTGTGCAATATCACTTTAGAATGTATTTCTTTATGATACACTTCATATTCTTCGAAATCATACAACACACATGTATTAACTTGTCTCTTTAGATTCCTACACAATCGCTATTTATTCATCTATGAAAGGAGGGACATTACCTGATGAAAGATTATGTAAGGGATTGATGGTCCGTGGTTGGTGTGAAAAAGCACTTGAATGATGCTCTCCCTCCCCACAATAATATTTATTTTGAGACTATAGTTGAGATTGCCATAGATACTAAAGTTCAAGAATTCATGCTTCGTGGAGACTTCTATTTTGTATCTTGTATAATATTTGTTATTATTGAAACATTATCCTTGATGGAATATAATTATTTACTTATTAGACATTGATAATAGTGGTTGTATGTTTGTACCAACCATGGTTGGACATCTGTAATTACTTTTTATATTTAGATATGTGATATTTTATTTGGCGATAGTGATCAATGACAGAGAGATGTTATATGCTTATTTTATAGGTAACATACTTCAGGTGTTTTATCTGAATCACTAATTAGATTTTCATGGTGAAATATAATGAAAGAATACATTGATTAAATTTTATTTTTTCATATTATTCGAAGTCAATTTTAGTGGGGATGTTACAATTGGTGGCATGATTGAGCATGGGCATGGACATCTTTGTAGAAGGTAGGCTGATATTATCCTTCTCGGAGTCTTTTGTGTGCCATATCATTTATTATAGGATGACTAACACCTAACCTCATGGAAATTAGCCATAACTTCACTGGATTCTTCTTTCAATAGACATCTAAGGTATATGCTTTAATGATTTATTCTATAGATAATCCCTTTCTTTAGCATGTGATGGGTGACTTTAAATCTAAGAGTCCTTTTTTGCATTGAGTTCAATACAAGGGTGTATCTTTGTAAAGAAGATAGTGGGTGATGGGGACATACCAATCTTCCTCAGGCATTTATGTTTGGTTGATTTGGCAGACTATTATTAAGGGATCAATCTTAGTGATAAACTGAGTGAGACCTTGGGATCTAACCAACTTGGTAGGTTTGATTTTCAAATCATATTCTTGGAGTTTAGCCATCCATCTACGACTACATTCCCCTAATTCATTTTACGTCAACATGAGCTTGATGATTATGTTTGGGACATTTGCATGAACTCTATTATTAAGGATGTAGTGTTTTAACTTATTTACTACTTTGACCAAGGTGTATGCATGTTTATCCAACGTGGAGTATTTGAGTTATACATATTTTAGGTTCATGCTCATAAAGGCAATTGGTTGTTCCTCTCTATCTAGCCTCTTTATTAGAATTGTAGCGATGGTGTGTTTGAATGCAAAAAGATAAAGATAAAAGTCTCTAGCATAATCTAGATTGATTATCACTAACACTTATGTGATGACATCTTTAATGTCTTAGAAGGCTTGTTGGGATTCTATGCTCCACTTTATTTTGGCATTTTGCTTGAACATAACATTTAGAGGTTTAACGATCTAAACAAATCCAAAAATAAATTTATGGACAGAGTTAATTTTATCAAATAAGAATTTTTAATTCTTTCTTCTTGTTAGTTAAAGGTAATTTAGAAATTACATTAGCATGTTTAGCCTCTATAGAAATACTTTATTTTGTGATGATGTGCCCAAATAGCTTACTTTAGGTGATATCAAATGCACTTTTCTTTGGGTTTAAGGAAATGCCATAACTTCTGCATCATTCAAATTTTTTTTGCAAGTTGCGTAGGTGATCAGACTTGAGTCTAGAAAACACTGTTAAATAATCCATCTAAATTATGATACATTTTCCTATTAGCCCTTCAAAAGCAAAGTCCATGGCCCTATAAAAATTTTCCCTTGCATTTATCAGATTGAATGACATTCATTTGTAGGCAAAAGAATCTTATTTTATGTTGATTTTAGTCTTAACTCTATCTTTTAAATTTACTTGAACCTGACAGAAAAAGCAATACGATTGCATACAAACACTAGATCTATATGTGAGACCAATAGAAAATACATTCACCATGAAATAATAAGAGAAAATTTGAACACATCATAACACAAATATATGTGGAAAAACCTTCAAAGAGGTAAAAAAATTCATAAATATTATTCATATTATGAGAAACTAACAAGTATCTAATACAATCTTTCTTCCTCTCAGTTCATTACATCTTACAATATAACCTTTTTTTATATAAGCAATGTAATCTGCCCATTATAAATGACATTTTTCAATCACCACATTAATGGGTCTAATCTCTCAAAATGTCATTTAATATATTTTATTATTTATTTATACAAGGATAAACTCATGATAAATAATAAAATATATTATTATTTAACCAATATAATTTAATATATTAAGAGTACATAAATAATACCACTTAATCATTAATTGTTCCAATACTCTCCCTTAATATTAAGTGGGGATACATGGTGATTTTTAAGAGGTGACAACATAACAAACTTACACTCTATGAACCATACATAATGATTTTTAAGAGGTAATAATTGAAAGAAACATCTTTCATCATGCCATAGTTACCTTTAAAGGAATTATGTTATGTAAACATAGTCACTCAAAGGTATTACACTATTTAACTATAGACACCCATAGGTATTACACTATGTAACCACAACCACAATCACTTTTAAAAGAATCACAATATATAACTATAGATACCCAAAAATATTACACTATATAACCATAATTAAATAGTCACCTAAGAATTACACTATACATCCATAAACACCTAAAAGTTTTGCACTATGTCCCCATAGGAACTTCTAAAATAATTACACTATGTTATCTTAAACCACTTAAAGTGAGTTTAGACAAACATGATTGTGAGACTACATCCTATAGTGAGAACACATCCCACAATTTCTCATGAATAATCAACCAAACATATTGGAGTTTCTTATAACATAAAGACCTCCATACTACTATGTGTTGGGTACAATGTAGGCTTCCATATGAAATTTACTAAAATCATATAAAGTGATATATTACAATGCTTTACAATAAGAAGTATAGAGAAATAAAAAGAAATACATGATCCACACGGTTGTTAAGAAGTGACATTGTCATGTACACTCTATCACAATGACTACTTCGATAAGTTTAGTATTAAATGAACTTTTATAAGTTTTAATTTATTGGTGCTGCATTGAATGTTTTACCAGAGTTATAAAATTTTGACTATCACCAAGAAGGTTGGTATAATGAGAAACTTTCACACGATATTCTTCTATCATCTTTCATAGTCACAAGGCTTTTTTATCAACTTCCACATGAAGTGATCCAAGTGATAGCACTCACACCAAACCTAAACATATATCCAGAAGTAGACTTATCATAATATGGTTAGCATCACAATAACCAAATAAATTATCATAATCAAAGAAAAAATAATTTAAACCAAAGTTTATAATTTCTTTTATATATCAAAATATTCGTTTTGTTAATTTTCAATGATCAAGTATAGATCCTGCATGAATCTAGAAGCAATACCCACGTCTTATAAAATATTAATCATAATAATGGTTAGATAAATCAAAATACCAACAAGATATTTGTAAATAAGGGTTAGCTTTATTGTACACAATTTTTGGATCAAGCTTTAACACAACTTTCAATAGAAATATATGTAAGCTTGCAATCAAACATGTTAAATTTAATAGGTAAGTTATGTGATATATATACAATAAATTCACTAATAATTTGATAATAAGTTAACCAAATATTACATATATATTAGGAATAATTTTATATTATAATTTGAGTCATGAATATTTTTCTTTTATTTTAAAATTGACAATACAAGTTTGCATTTTATACTAAACCGAATTTTTTTTTTAGAAAGCAAATATTTAAATGTGATTTATGCTTGATTTTGTAATAAATATACATATTATAGTGTGTAAATAATACTAGCCACTTTAGTTGATTGCAAAATAATTTAAAAATATAAATAATTATAACAAGGGTGAAAGTTGTAAGTGTCGTAAGTATCATAAATAGTGTCGCAAATTACACTATTTGAATAAATTATTGTAAAATCAATAGTAACATGTTTAAAATCAAATAAAATACCATCCCAATATGTCCAAAAGATGTAAAAATTTAAATATTGACTGGTCATACGACTATCTTTGACAAAGAATATGATAAATCAAGGGTGTCAAAAGTGTCGAAAGCGTTGCAAGTTTCACATGTGAGATTTTGCATGACTAATAACCAAAATTTTTATCTAATTATTTTAAAAATAATTAATCAATTTTGATCCAAAAAAATATAGGGATTGTTATTTAATTTTAAGGACCTTGGATCTATAAATATTTTTCAAAAAATACTAGTAAACTTCTCTTTGTCTAATACAAGACTTCAAATGCAAGCTACATGATTTAATTATTTAAAAAAAAAAATTAAAATATTAAATGCATGTAAAATAAATATCTCATGATTGTATAAAGAAAAAAATTAAATATTTTTTAAATCTTTTTTAGAAAATACAAGTCAACACACATGGGCCCACCATGTGCTTGCATGGAAAATTGGCTAATTACAATTCACCTACTAAGAACGAATTTATGTCTTATGTTTAATCCTTTTCTGGTTTAATTTTAATTTTAATTTTTAAAAATAAATAAACTGAAAGCATTTATTTAAAATTTGAATTTAAAAAAAGAAAAAAACTTAAGTGGGGTCCACATTTAGGTGGAATAAAGCCAATTAAATAAATATTTTATTTTTAAAATACTTACATTAAAACTTTAACATATCCGTTAATTCTTTACTGTAGCATGCTTTATATAGAAGCATGGCACAGGTGGAGAGCAAGGAAGGATTGTAGGTACTCTAGACATCTATTTTCAGTGATATAAAGCTTGAAAATACTTCTAAATTGGCATCCAAAGCTATTTATAGACTTATATCTATAATTTTTTGACTGTAAAATGATATTTTAATACTCCTACTGTTATGACATATTATGGCACCCAAGTAGAAGTAAAAAAAATTTAGATTTCTTTTTGATACTTTTCAAGGTTTCAAAATGGCTCTAACAGGTTTAAATATTGTAGAAAATATGAAATCAACCTTTAAATCTCAAAAAATGACTGAGAATACATGATTTCTATTTTTTCTTATTCCATGGCCATACAAGCCGAAGCATGATGCTTGAGAGAAGAGAAAAAAATTAAAAAAAGTTGTAGCAGATAAAATCAGATAAAGTAATATCAAAATTG